>CM026402.1:28792129-28990523 GCA_014843695.1 Archivesica marissinica | reverse complement strand
GCTAACCTAACATATAACGATACCCATGTACATAACTGGGCTAACCTAACATATAACGATACCCATGTACGTAACTGGGCTAACCTAACATATAACGATACCCATGTACGTAACTGGGCTAACCTAACATATAACGATACCCATGTACATAACTGGGCTAACCTAACATATAACGATACCCATGTACATAACTGGGCTAACCTAACATATAACGATACCCATGTACGTAACTGGGCTAACCTAACATATAACGATACCCATGTACGTAACTGGGCTAACCTAACATATAACGATACCCATGTATGTAACTGGGCTAACCTAACATATAACGATACCCATGTACATAACTGGGCTAACCTAACATATAACGATACCCATGTACATAACTGGGCTAACCTAACATATAACGATACCCATGTACATAACTGGGCTAACCTAACATATAACGATACCCATGTACATAACTGGGCTAACCTAACATATAACGATACCCATGTACGTAACTGGGCTAACCTAACATATAACGATACCCATGTACGTAACTGGGCTAACCTAACATATAACGATACCCATGTACGTAACTGGGCTAACCTAACATATAACGATACCCATGTACATAACTGGGCTAACCTAACATATAACGATACCCATGTACATAACTGGGCTAACCTAACATATAACGATACCCATGTACATAACTGGGCTAACCTAACATATAACGATACCCATGTACATAACTGGGCTAACCTAACATATAACGATACCCATGTACATAACTGGGCTAACCTAACATATAACGATACCCATGTACATAACTGGGCTAACCTAACATATAACGATACCCATGTACATAACTGGGCTAACCTAACATATAACGATACCCATGTACGTAACTGGGCTAACCTAACATATAACGATACCCATGTACGTAACTGGGCTAACCTAACATATAACGATACCCATGTACGTAACTGGGCTAACCTAACATATAACGATACCCATGTACGTAACTGGGCTAACCTAACATATAACGATACCCATGTACATAACTGGGCTAACCTAACATATAACGATACCCATGTACATAACTGGGCTAACCTAACATATAACGATACCCATGTACGTAACTGGGCTAACCTAACATATAACGATACCCATGTACATAACTGGGCTAACCTAACATATAACGATACCCATGTACGTAACTGGGCTAACCTAACATATAACGATACCCTTATGCCTATTTAATGTGCTCTGACATTACACAGCATGTAGGGAATGCAGTACAGTGAAGACATTTGCTACAATAATTGGATACATGAACAGTAATTAACTCTGGTATTCACTACCTGCTGGTTAACATGTCATTGTGAATACAAGATTGTAGTCTTCTTCAAATATCTCTCACTATACTCCTGCACATTATTTATAACTGCCCACACCCTTCCCCCCATACACACTAAATAACTGGTCAACACTCACTACACTCCTGCCCACACCCTCCCCCTATGCACACTAAATAACTGGTCAACACTCACTACACTCCTGCCCACACCCTCCCCCTATGCACACTAAATAACTGGTCAACACTCACTACACTCCTGCCCACACCCCTCCCCTATACACACTAAATAACTGGTCAACACTCACTACACTTCTGCACACACCCCTCCCCTATACACACTAAATAACTGGTCACACTCATACACCAATGCCCACACCCACCCTCCCCCTATACACACTAAATAACTGGTCAACACTCACACCTCCTGCCCACAACCATCCCCCTCACACACTAAATAACTGGTCACACTCACTACACTTCCTCCTGCCCACACCCCTCCCCCTATATACACTAAATAACTGGTCAACACTCACTACCTCCTGCCCACACCCCTCCCCCTATGCACACTAATAACTGGTCCCTCACTACACTCCTGCCCACACCACCCCCATATAACACTAATAACTGTCAACACTCACTACACTCCTGCCCACAACCCATCCCCCTATGCACACTAAATAACTGGTCAACACTCTCACACACCAATGCCCACACCCTCCCCCTATACACACTAAATAACTGGTCAACACTCACTACACTCCTGCCCACACCCCTCCCCCTATGCACACTAAATAACTGGTCAACACTCACTACACCATGCCCACACCCCTCCCCCTATACACACCAAATAACTGGTCAACACTCACTACACTCTGCACACACCCTCCTCTATACACACTAAATAACTGGTCAACACTCACTACACTCCTGCCCACACCCCTCCCTCTATACACACTAAATAACTGGTCAACACTCACTACACTCCTGCCCACACCCCTCCCCCTATATACACTAAATAACTGGTCAACATTCACTACCTCCTGCCACCCCTCCCACCCCTCCCCCTCCACACACTAAATAACTGGTCAACACTCACTACACTCCTGCCCACACCCCTCCCCTATGCACACTAAATAACTGGTCAACACTCACTACACTCCTGCCCACCCTCTCCCCCTATATACACTAAATAACTGGTCAACACTCACTACACTCCTGCCCACACCCCTCCCCTATGCACACTAAATAACTGGTCAACACTCACTACACTCCTGCCCACACCCCTCCCCTATACACACTAAATAACTGGTCAACACTCACTACACTCCTGCCCACACCCCTCCCCCTATGCACACTAAATACTGGTCAACACTCACTACACTCCTGCCACACCCCCCCTATGCACACTAAATAACTGGTCAACCTCACTACACTCCTGCCCACACCCCTCCCCCTATACACACTTTATAACTGTCAACACTCACTACACTCCTGCCCACACCCCTCCCCTATACACACTAAATAACTGGTCACACTCACTACACTCCTGCCCACACCCCTCCCTCTATACACACTATACTGGTCAACACTCACTACACTCCTGCCATCACCCCTTCCCCTATACACACTAAATAACTGGTCAACACTCACTACACTCTGCCCACACCCCTCCCCTATACACACTAAATAACTGGTCACACACTCACTACACTCCTGCCCACACCCCTCCCCTATATACACTAAATAATTGGTCAACACTCACTACACCTGCCATCACCCCTCCCCTATACACACTAAATAACTGGTCAACACTCCTACACTCCTGCCCACACCCCTCCCCTATACACACTAAATAACTGGTCAACACTCACTACACTCCTGCCCACACCCCTCCCCTATACACACTAAATAACTGGTCAACACTCACTACACTCCTGCCCACACCCCTCCCTCTATACACACTATATAACTGGTCAACACTCACACACACTCCTGCCATCACCCCTTCCCCTATACACACTAAATACTGGTCAACACTCACTACACTCCTGCCCACACCCCCCCCTATACACACTAAATAACTGGTCAACACTCACTAACACTCCTGCCCACACCCCTCCCCCTACACACTAAATAACTGGTCAACACTCACTACACTCCTGCACATACCCCTCCATCTATACACACTAAATAACTGGTCAACACTCACTACACTCCTGCACACACCCCTCCCCCTATGCACACTAAATAACTGGTCAACACTCACTACACTCCTGCCCACACCCCTCCCCCTCCACACACTAAATAACTGGTCAACACTCACTACACTCCTGCCCACCCACTCCCCCTATACACACTAAATAACTGGTCAACACTCACTACACTCCTGCCCACACCCCTCCCCCTATACACACTAAATAACTGGTCAACACTCACTACACTCCTGCACACACACCCCTCCTCTATACACACTAAATAACTGGTCAACACTCACTACACTCCTGCACATACCCCCCCCCCCCCACACACTAAATAACTGGTCAACACTCACTACACTCCTGCCCACACCCCTCCCCCTCCACACACTAAATAACTGGTCAACACTCACTACACTCCTGCCCACACCCCTCCCCCTCCACACACTAAATAACTGGTCAACACTCACTACACTCCTGCCCATACCCCTCCCCCTCCACACACTAAATAACTGGTCAACACTCACTACACTCCTGCCCACACCCCTCCCCCTACACACACTAAATAACTGGTCAACACTCACTACACTCCGCCCACACCCCTCCCCCTCAACACACTAAATAACTGGCCAACACTCACTACACTCCTGCCCACACCCCTCCCCCTCCACACACTAAAAACTGGTCAACACTCACTACACTCCTTCCCACCCCTCCCCCTACACACACTAAATAACGGTCAACACTCACTACACTCCTTCCACACAACCCTCCCCCTCAACACACTATAACTGTTCAACACTCACTACACTCCTCCCACACCCCTCCCCCCACACACACTAAATAACTGGTCAACACTCACTACACTCCTGCCCACACCCTCCCCCCATACACTAAATAACTGGTCAACACTCACTACACTCCTGCCCACACCCCTCCCCCTCCACACACTAAATAACTGGTCAACACTCACTACACTCCTGCCCATACCCTTCCCCCTCCACACACTAAATAACTGGTCAACACTCACTACACTCCTGCCCACATACCCCTCCCCCTATACACACTAAATAACTGGTCAACACTCACTCTGTGGCACAGGGGTAACATAGTTAGCTTAACACTTTGCCTGCTGAGTAAATTAAATCACATTTGCAAACAACATAGATCCAGATCAGCCATCTGATCAGGATCTATGTTATTTGCTATTCAGCCAAGTGTTTTAGCTCCATTATCTGAATAGCAAACAGCATAGAGTCTGACACTATGATCTATGGTTCTATGCTGTTTGCAAAAGTAATTTTTTATCGGCCGCTAGCGTGCAAAGGGTTAATAAACAAATTATTTTTATAACTTCTAATTTTTATCTATTTACATGTTTATTGTTTTTTTTGTTACATATTTTCAATCCACATGATTTGATATGTGATAGGTAGGTAATTCAAGTAATTGATACAATTTCATTACAGAAAATAGCTCGTCCTCAGTTTCTTGGCTCCAGTATTAGATTTTAAATATATGTATATGTAATTACTTGTATAAATGTGGATTATGTGTATTGTATCAATGTGGATTGTGTGTATTGTATAAATGTGGATTATGTGTATTGTATCAATGTGGATTATGTGTATTATATAAATGTGGATTATGTGTATTGTATCAATGTGGATTATGTGTATTGTATCAATGTGGATTATGTGTATTATATAAATGTGGATTATGTGTATTGTATCAATGTGGATTATGTGTATTATATAAATGTGGATTATGTGTATTGTATCAATGTGGATTATGTGTATTATATAAATGTGGATTATGTGTATTATGTAACTGTGGATTGTGTATTATGTAAATGTGGATTATGTGTATTATGTAACTGTGGATTGTGTATTATGTAAATGTGGATTATGTGTATTATGTAAATGTGGATTTTTGTGGATTATGTAAATGTTTATTATATAAATGTGGATTATGTGTATTATGTAAATGTGGATTATGTGTATTATTTTAAATATGGATAAATGTGGATTATGTGTATTATGTAAATGTGGATAAATGTGGATTATGTGGATTATGTAAATGTGGATTATGTGTATTATATAAATGTGGATTATGTCTATTATGTAAATGTGGATTATGTGTATTATGTAAATGTGGATTATGTGTATTATGTAAATGTGGATTGTGTATTATGTAAATGTGGATTATGTGTATTATGTAAATGTGGATTGTGTATTATGTAAATGTGGATTATGTGTATTATGTAAATGTGGATTGTGTGTATTATGTAAATGTGGATTATGTGTATTATGTAAATGTGGATTATGTGTATTATATAAATGTGGATTATGTGTATTATGTAAATGTGGATTATATGTATCATGTAAATGTGGATTATGTGTATTATGTAAATGTGGATTATGTGTATTATATAAATGTGGATTATGTGTATTATATAAATGTGGATTATGTGTATTATGTAAATGTGGATTATGTGTATTATATAAATGTGGATTATGTGTATCATGTAAATGTGGATTATGTGTATTATATAAATGTGGATTATGTGTATCATGTAAATGTGGATTATGTGTATTATATAAATGTGGATTATGTGTATTATGTAAATGTGGCTTATATAAATGTGGATCAAGTATACAGGAGTGATTGGAGCCCGTATGTCCAAGTATAGAGGTGTGATTGGAGCCTGTATGTCCAAGTATAGAGGTGTGATTGGAGCCCGTATTTCCAAGTATAGAGGTGTGATTGGAGCCCGTATATCCAAGTATAGAGGTGTGATTGGAGAATGTATGTCCAAGTATAGAGGTGTGATTGGAGCCCGTATATCCAAGTATAGAGGTGTGATTGGAGCCCGTATGTCCAAGTATAGAGGTGTGATTGGAGCCCGTATATCCAAGTATAGAGGTGTGATTGGAGCCTGTATGTCCAAGTATACAGGAGTGATTGGAGCCCATATATCCAAGTATAGAAGTGTGATTGGAGCCCGTATGTCCAAGTATAGAGGTGTGATTGGAGCCCGTATGTCCAAGTATAGAGGTGTGATTGGAGCCCGTATGTCCAAGTATAGAGGTGTGATTGGAGCCCGTATGTCCAAGTATAGAGGTGTGATTGGAGCCCGTATGTCCAAGTATAGAGGTGTGATTGGAGCCCGTATGTCCAAGTATAGAGGTGTGATTGGAGCCCGTATGTCCAAGTATAGAGGTGTGATTGGAGCCTGTATATCCAAGTATAGAGGTGTGATTGGAACCCGTATTTCCAAGTATAGAGGTGCGCTTTGGAGCCTGTTGTCCAAGTATACAGGAGTGTTTGGATCCATATACCAGGTGATATACTCCTAGCATATTTGATAATACAGATTCCCTTCCTCCAGTATATGGAAACAGTGTCCACAGTGATGTTAGAGTAACTACTGAGCTCTATGAATCATTACTTGCACTTATAGGCGTGATGTTACAGTAAATACTGAACTCTATGAATCATTACTTGCACTTATAGGCGTGATGTTACAGTAAATACTGAGCTCTATGAATCATTAATTGCACTTATAGGCGTGATGTTACAGTAAATACTGAGCTCTATGAATCATTAAATGCACTTATAGGCGTGATGTTACAGTAAATACTGAACTCTATGAATCATTACTTGCACTTATAGGCGTGATGTTACAGTAAATACTGAGCTCTATGAATCATTAAATGCACTTATAGGCGTGATGTTACAGTAAATACTGAGCTCTATGAATCATTAAATGCACTTATAGGCGTGATGTTACAGTAAATACTGAGCTCTATGAATCATTAAATGCACTTATAGGTGTGATGTTACAGTAAATACTGAACTCTATGAATCATTACTTGCACTTATAGGCGTGATGTTACAGTAAATACTGAGCTCTATGAATCATTACTTGCACTTATAGGTGTGATGTTACAGTAAATACTGAGCTCTATGAATCATTACTTGCACTTATAGGCGTGATGTTACAGTAAATACTGAGCTCTATGAATCATTACTTGCACTTATAGGCGTGATGTTACAGTAACTACTGAGCTCTATGAATCATTAAATGCACTTATAGGCGTGATGTTACAGTAAATACTGAGCTCTATGAATCATTACTTGCACTTATAGGCATGATGTTACAGTAAATACTGAGCTCTATGAATCATTACTTGCATTTATAGGCGTGATGTTACAGTAAATACTGAGCTCTATGAATCATTACTTGCACTTATAGGCGTGATGTTACAGTAAATACTGAGCTCTATGAATCATTACTTGCACTTATAGGCGTGATGTTACAGTAAATACTGAGCTCTATGAATCATTACTTGCACTTATAGGCATGATGTTACAGTAAATACTGAGCTCTATGAATCATTAAATGCACTTATAGGTGTGATGTTACAGTAAATACTGAGCTCTATGAATCATTACTTGCACTTATAGGCATGATGTTACAGTAAATACTGAGCTCTATGAATCATTAAATGCACTTATAGGCATGATGTTACAGTAAATACTGAGCTCTATGAATCATTACTTGCACTTATAGGCATGATGTTACAGTAAATACTGAGCTCTATGAATCATTACTTGCACTTATAGGCGTGATGTTACAGTAAATACTGAGCTCTATGAATCATTAAATGCACTTATAGGCATGATGTTACAGTAAATACTGAGCTCTATGAATCATTACTTGCACTTATAGGCGTGATGTTACAGTAAATACTGAGCTCTATGAATCATTAAATGCACTTACTTGTGAGCGCACGGCTCCCAGCTGTAGGTTTGCAACACGTATCTCATTTCTCTTTCGACACATGTCTTCTTGTGTTTCATACACCTTCGCATATAAATGATTCGCTAAATTCCTGAAATTAAACAGACTTTTCACTAAAGCAAAAACATTTACCTCTAAATCATCGTGTGACCTTTCATATCCAGGATCTATTTTTTCTTTATGACCTTTGACCTTCACACTTTGTGACCGCTTCAAGCAATCACTTTGAATTTTAGATTTTAAACTCCGCCTTTTCTTTGTTTTGGTGGATTCCGTTCTTTGGTGTTGTTCTTTATGTGACACCGATGTCGGTGTATCTTTTGGTCTAACGACCATTTCAGTAACAATTCCACTATCCTTACTCTCTTGTTTCAACATTTCACGTTTCTTTGCATCATGTTCGACCGTGGACTGCTTTGTTAGCTTTTTAAGCGCCTTACTGCTTGAGCTCTTACGGAGACCGCCGACTGCTTCTCCGCTTTCCCTACCTGCGTTCCCAACAGAACTGTCTGTGTACGGCATTGCAACGTTCACTCACATTAGATTTACTCACTTTTCATGGAATCTCTCACGCAGAAACACTTAATAAATAAAATAAGATTATTATTAACAGTTTTGATTTTCCTCCAAATACAAGGGAAAACAACTTAAACTGTGTGTACCCAACTGTCACACCGAACTCAACACAACACAAATATCTGGAGAAATGTCTTTATTATCTAACAAATTAGTATTTCATCAAGTAACATATATTGTATATTGATTCTTCATTTGTTCCATTAAGTTAGTTGTATCATTCTGATCAGTTTGCCTCAAGTAATCTGCTGTCGCCAATTTAATTATTTAGTAAATGAAATCATCTGACAAAGACAGCTTCTTACATAGCAGCAGCCTACAGAGAAATACTCAAGGAAATCGCTGGCATAGAGAAAGCCATCACAAGACAGATAGCAATCAAGTCGGTTGACGAATAGGACAATATCACATGAATATAATATATCTATAACAGTTATATTATCTGTTCATTAATTAAACATATATTTAGCATACATATAATTATGTATATATATCCACTGAATATGTTGGCCATTAAACTTACGACAACATGCCAAAACAGATGTTCTGGTTCAGAACCGTATCAATATGTCGGAGAATGCAAATTGAAAGCACTTGTTTGTCTAATTCCTACGAGTGTTATTCTCTCTCTGTGACATATCCAAGCTCAAATATGCCATTATATCATACCATTGTACAAAAACTCATAATCTTCTACGACAATCACTTACAGCATCACTGTAACAATTAGCGACAAGCGTCATCATTTGTTTTTTTGCGTCATTTGTATGTAACTAGGATAGCTATGTATTGATTTGCGTCATTTACTTATAGCACCGTTGCAACATGGGCCACCATTTGTATTTTTTTTTGCGTCATTCAGTTATTGCAGTCGTAACGATTAACGGTCACCATTTGATTTATGTACGTCATTCAATAATAGCATCATCAAAACAGAACAAATGATGCAATTGGTTTTCGCGACATGGTGTTAAATTCGCTGCTATTTCTTGTACAGTACATCCAAACCGTGTTTCACTGCAGCCAGTTTATTTCTAGAGGCAAATTACACACACATAAAAATCATGCCAGTATTCGGTGAGACCAGATTGTGAAATATTCATCCAGCAGAATACTATAACTTGTTGTTTATAAAATTGATTTCAAATTCTCTGTTTCTGCTGGTTACTTATCTCTGCGAGAATTTGTGGCCGATACACAGCTTTAACTTCCAAACAAATGCAAGAATTTGCCACCTTTAACTTCCAAGTAAAATTATGATGAGTCACAGCCTTAACTTCCAAATGAATATTAGATGTTGCAAACCATTCTAACTGTCACAACAGAAACATTTATTATTTCACTGTAACAATATAACTTGGAGTTTTTCTCCCCCGAAAACATCCACATGGAATAATTGCTACATTACAACTGTAAGTATAGCACAGAACTACAGCATCAATGGTTGTTTCATGATTAGTGTTAAACTTCATCAACTAATATCAAACTAAAAACAAAATCATTTTACTTCCAGGCAAAATAAATATGTTAGAGGCTGGTTCCTATCAAACATAAGTATTAACAGAGGTTTTCATTTCTCTATTCTCTTGAGTCAGCAGACCAATTAGAATGTGGAGAACCATGCAAGGGAAATACAGCAAATACTAGAACATGTTAATACCAGCAGTTGCTAAAAGGTAGGCAAAGGTAAAAGAAGTGGAGGGGGTGATTTTTACGGTTGAATTAATTTTCAGTAAATGAGAAAAACAAATTTTACACTTCTGCAGCATAAGCTTTAGTTTATACAAATTTTATTTTAGCTGGATTGCGAAACAACTTTTTAAGGTTTTACAACAATCGCTCTCGAGACCTCATTACGATGCAGCATAAGCTCAATTAAAAAAGCTATTATTATCACTCGTGGCCAGCGATAATATTGCTCTCAATGTTCATTCGGAGAAATATAATTTAGTTTAGTTTATACAAATTTATTTTAGCTCGATTATGAAACAAGTTCTTACAACTTATATTAATCACTCTCAAGACCTCATTCCTGATGGAATCCATCGCCACAAGGGAGAGAGAAGAGGCAACGTGGAATTTAAATGCCTTGCCTAAGGGCACAATCGTAACGGCTCCAGTGGGGCTCAAACTCCGGACCTTTCTCACCTGAAGCGAACGCGCATCCACTGTAATATAATTTGATGATACAATGAAAGAAACAAATATCCTCTTAATCTTCCTTAGATGTCAAACCATGTAGGATGTATGTAGTGTAGTCATAGATCTTTCTATAATTCAATAATTGATTTTGTCTGCAACCCTTTATTGGCTTTCCCTATTGATAGGTATTGTCTATTTCATATTAAAGTGAAATTACATCGTAAAAAAAAAGAAGCCCTTTTTGCATATAAATACCATTGCTACTACAAATTCTTCTGTGGTATTCAATCGAACACCAACTTTTAATAAATAAAGTGTTTTTGAGATATACAAACTCTCAAAAGTGAAAGTAGGTTTTCGTATAATGGTCAGCTATGCTCCTCAATTGACGAGTGTTTATTATTGAAGTCTATGGTAAGTTCATGCTACTATCCTTTAGAGATAATTTAAATGAGAATAGTCTAAAAATAAATATGTACAGGCACAAAAGATGAGATATAACGGTAAATCTGTACCATATATGTTTACTCATGATAATACGTGTTGTATTACTCAAGGATGTTGACCTTATTTATATTATTTTGGTATGTCGACTATCATTGTATACAATGTTTGTTTATTACTTAAATCACTCAGATTCTGTGGCAAATAAATGGAGGAAAAACATGCCATAATATAGGAAATTACATTCTGTAGAAAATTGCATTTTCACCGATGTACATGTAGTGTCGCTTTAATATTATGGTAGTACAGGAGATTAAACTCACGACCCCAGGTTCCGCCCCTTATTGTGCTTATTGTTACTGATGCGCAGTACCGTAGCCAGAGGCAAATTTCAACTGAGGCAATCTAGGGAGGACCGGGGGCATGTTCCCTCTTAAAATTGTTGGGGTATAGAAGCGATTTCCTGCGTTCTCAGATTTAATGAGGTTAGACGTATAATTATGTGCTGACCTTTCAGCTCTCTAGCAGTCAACATTTTATACAGCAAAGAGATATGTTTGGCATTTTATTTTTTTAATTTGTCATTTTCTTTGGAAATTTTAGAGGCAGCTGCCTCGGTGTGCCTCAGTGTGGCTACGGGCCTGATGCGCAATGAAAACTATTAATCATTTCATAGAAATTCACACACATGAAACAGCTCCCTTCAGGGGGGGAGGTATAATTATTTGAGTGGGTACAAATCTCTCTAGGATGAGCCATGCTCCCACCAAAATGATTCAGTTAGTAGCATCAAAGATGATGATGCAAGTTGTAAAACACTTAATGAGGAGAAGCTAAAAGTTATATAAACGAACAGATAGTAATAAAAACAATAACAAATTTAATAATAATATTAATATATTTTATTTAATTAGTGTGAATCATTTATGCACAATTTGATCTTCCTCGAGGTACTGTATCTATCGGTACTGTATCTATCGGTACTGTTCTATCAGTACTGTATCTATCGGTACTGTATCTATCGGTACGTATCTATCGGTACTGTATCTATCGGTACTGTTCTATCGGTACTGTATCTATCGGTACTGTATCTATCGGTACTGTATCTATCGGTACTGTATCTATCGGTACTGTATCTATCGGTACTGTATCTATCGGTACGTATCTATCGGTACTGTATCTATCGGTACTGTTCTATCGGTACTGTATCTATCGGTACTGTATCTATCGGTACTGTATCTATCGGTACTGTATCTATCGGTACTGTATCTATCGGTACTGTATCTATCGGTACGTATCTATCGGTACTGTATCTATCGGTACTGTTCTATCGGTACTGTATCTATCGGTACTGTATCTATCGGTACTGTATCTATCGGTACTGTATCTATCGGTACTGTATCTATCGGTACTGTATCTATCGGTACTGTATCTATCGGTACTGTATCTATCGGTACTGTATCTATCGGTACTGTATCTATCGGTACTGTATCTATCGGTACTGTATCTATCGGTACTGTATCTATCGGTACTGTATCTATCGGTACTGTATCTATCGGTACTGTATCTATCGGTACTGTATCTATCGGTACTGTATCTATCGGTACTGTATCTATCGGTACTGTATCTATCGGTACTGTATCTATCGGTACTGTATCTATCGGTACTGTATCTATCGGTACTGTATCTATCGGTACTGTATCTATCGGTACTGTATCTATCGGTACTGTATCTATCGGTACTGTATCTATCGGTACTGTATCTATCGGTACTGTATCTATCGGTACTGTATCTATCGGTACTGTATCTATCGGTACTGTATCTATCGGTACTGTATCTATCGGTACTGTATCTATCGGTACTGTATCTATCGGTACTGTATCTATCGGTACTGTATCTATCGGTACTGTATCTATCGGTACTGTATCTATCGGTACTGTATCTATCGGTACTGTATCTATCGGTACTGTATCTATCGGTACTGTATCTATCGGTACTGTATCTATCGGTACTGTATCTATCGGTACTGTATCTATCGGTACTGTATCTATCGGTACTGTATCTATCGGTACTGTATCTATCGGTACTGTATCTATCGGTACTGTATCTATCGGTACTGTATCTATCGGTACTGTATCTATCGGTACTGTATCTATCGGTACTGTATCTATCGGTACTGTATCTATCGGTACTGTATCTATCGGTACTGTATCTATCGGTACTGTATCTATCGGTACTGTATCTATCGGTACTGTATCTATCGGTACTGTATCTATCGGTACTGTATCTATCGGTACTGTATCTATCGGTACTGTATCTATCGGTACTGTATCTATCGGTACTGTATCTATCGGTACTGTATCTATCGGTACTGTATCTATCGGTACTGTATCTATCGGTACTGTATCTATCGGTACTGTATCTATCGGTACTGTATCTATCGGTACTGTATCTATCGGTACTATCGGTACTGTATCTATCGGTACTGTATCTATCGGTACTGTATCTATCGGTACTGTATCTATCGGTACTGTATCTATCGGTACGTATCTATCGGTACTGTATCTATCGGTACTGTATCTATCGGTACTGTATCTATCGGTACTGTATCTATCGGTACTGTATCTATCGGTACTGTATCTATCGGTACTGTATCTATCGGTACTGTATCTATCGGTACTGTATCTATCTGCACTAGCTGTATATGTCTGGTAAAACTTAACGAAAAATGTATAAAAGAATATTGCCATCGAATAATTATATTAAGCAAAGCACTTGTGATTTTATAGAAGAAAAGTAAGATTTAGCAGCCAGTAAAGCTATTTGTATACCATCTGAGTGGATCAAAAGACTGTGTTCTAACTGTGATTATAAAGTTAATTGCTTGCTTATTGCCGAAAATGACGGAAGCCCATTTACATATTTATAAATCAAAATGTTGTGCAATAAATGCTGACAATTTGCAGCCGGTTACATTACTACATCTAATTGCAACTGAAGATATGCCAACGGCAACTCTAAAACACATTAGCTTACACCCTATTTATGCCTGAACACAACCGCCTCCGTGGTCGAGTGGTTAATGTCGCTGACTTGTATACCACTGTAACCTATCATCACTGATGGTCACGGGTTCGAGCCCCACTCACACCGTGTCTCTTTATATGAAAATGTTGGCAGTTTCTTATGGAGGTTGGCACACCAAGTACTGGTTAACTGCTGGAGCCTGCCCAGGAAAGGTGTTGTTAGGTAAACAGCCCGTCGCTCAAATGGACAAACGATAGCGATGTTGAATAAACTTTTAAAAAAACATTCATTCATTTATTCGTTCTAGCTTAGACCCCACATACATCTCATGAAACATGCTAACCTAGATCATATTTATACCTCAACATACAATGATATAGTGTAATCCACATTTATACCCCAGATTTGTTCATTCAGGGGCCAAAACTCAGGCATTTGCTGACCCAATCTAACCAATTATCCATCTAGTCTATTACTTACATCTCTAGATTTGTTCATTCAGGGGCCATAACCCAGGCATTTGCTGACCCAATCTAACCAATTATCCATCTATTAATTACATCTCTAGATTTGTTCATTCAGGGGCCATAACTCAGGCATTTGCTGACCCAATCTAACCAATTATCCATCTATTAATTACATCTCTAGATTTGTTCATTCAGGGGCCATAACCCAGGCATTTGCTGACCCAATCTAACCAATTATCCATCTATTAATTACATCTCTAGATTTGTTCATTCAGGGGCCATAACTCAGGCATTTGCTGACCCAATCTAACCAATTATCCATCTATTAATTACATCTCTAGATTTGTTCATTCAGGGGCCATAACCCAGGCATTTGCTGACCCAATCTAACCAATTATCCATCTATTAATTACATCTCTAGATTTGTTCATTCAGGGGCCATAACTCAGGCATTTGCTGACCCAATCTAACCAATTATCCATCTATTAATTACATCTCTAGATTTGTTCATTCAGGGGCCATAACCCAGGCATTGGCTGACCCAATCTAACCAATTATGCATCTATTAATTACATATCTAGTTATGTTCATTCAGGGGCCATAACTCATTTGCTGGCCCAATCTAGCCAATTATCCATCTAGTCTGTGATCATGTAGCATATTGTGAACCTGTTTGGACCCGATGGCTTCACCTAAGGTTGATTGTTTGCTTCTTAAGGGGACCATTTTCAGTGAATATATACGGTGCATGTTTGTAGATAGATGGTAGGAACCATACATGACACAGTAGCTGTTAAGTTTATACAAATTTATTTTTGCTCGATTGTGAAACAGGTTTCCTGAGGGAATCCATCGCCATGAGGGAGAGAGAAGAGACAATGAGGGAGAGAGAAGAGACAATGTGGAATTTAAATGCCTTGCCTATGGGCACAGTCATAACGACTCCAGCTGGGCTCGAACTCCGGGTCTTTCGCATCTGAAGCGAACATGCTACCACTGCGCTATTACGACTTCCTAGCTGTTGATTGCCTACACATGAGTAACTGTGCTTGTAATTCTTTCCAAAGTACCATACACAGCAAGTTAAATACTTTCTCCATTACTTACATATATTTACCACTTTCAGTAATTTATCTGATAACAAGCAAATGAATTGATATCCACTGACTCTGAATTGTCAAATTTGTGGATTTTTTAGTCAATTAAAGGGCAATAACTTTCATACAATTCTGCCCATTGGTTATGGAAAACTGGCTCCGGACAGATGTAATTCGGGTAATGAGGAATTGGGAAGAGGGACAGAGTGATGCCGGATAGAGGGACTTGAAGTGGGACAGGATAGAGGGATTGGAAAGAGGGATGCCGGATAGAGGGACGCCGGACAGAGGGATTGAAGTGGGACAGGATAGAGGGATTGGGAAGAGGGACAACAGAGTGATGCCGGATAGAGGGACTTGAAGTGGGACAGGATAGAGGGATTGGGAAGAGGGACAGAGGGATGCCGGATAGAGGGACGCCGGATAGAGGGACTTGAAGTGGGACAGGATAGAGGGATTGGAAAGAGGGACAGAGGGATGCCGACTAGAGGGACGCTGGACAGAGGGACTGTGAAGTGGGACAGGATAGAGGGATTGGGAAAAGGGACGCCGGATGGAGGAACAAGATGGAGACGCCGAATGGAGGGACAAGACAGTGGGACAGGATAGAGGGACAAGCTTAGTTTAGCTAATACAAATTTATTTTAGATTGGTTGTGAAACAAGTGTTTACAATGTTAGATTAATCGCTCTCGAGGCCTCATTCTTAATGGAATCCATCGCTATGAGGGAGCGAGAATAGGCAATGTGGAATTCAAGTGCCAGATCGGACAGGTGGAACTCTGGTTTCCTCCCACACGAATGATACGCTTTCATCCCTGCCAACGAGAGTGATTAATATAAGTTGTTACAACTTACATCGCAATCGTTGTAAAATATATAAAGTTTATAAACTTTTAAAAGACCCATTCCAGAGTCTCCGCTGGTTCTTTTACGTGCAAGGTGTACAGCACCGACACGAGACCTCGGTTTAATGTCTCATCTGAAAGACTGTTAATTTTATTAGGGTCAGACGGGGGATTGAACCTACGATCCCTGGATTACCAGTCCAGCCTGCTACCACTGGACTACATCTACTACTGTGATGGCAGTCGCAATGCTGGATTGCCTTGATAAAGTTGGTGCTAAGGTGAACTAACTAGACTAGGAAGAAGCGAAAGCTAAATAATTGACTGTTTAAAACCTCTTCTATGGTGAACCATTGTTTGGTGAGGCAGTGCTATATCTCTACAATTGTTAGTGAGACAATGAGTCATTGTTGCTAGATAATTCTGCCACTATTGTTTGCTGTGATCAGGAAGAAAAAACATTGCAGACATTTAATAGAGAACTGGCAGTTGCTCTGTACATATTGTATGCTTGCCAACAACACTAATCTATTGAAACAAGGTATTATGTAAAACCACAAATTAGATTATGAGGCTCAAAACAATATGAACTGGGGAAATGGAAAGTGGTCATAAACATGCAAGACAAGAGCTGGTACACCTAGGGCTGTTCTGGGTTTGCTATGTGTGTGTCACTTATTCTCATATTTACAGTAGTGTGGTTAGATTTGTTCTTCCAAGGTGAGGTCACCATAGTGATGCGAGTTCCAAAGCAGTCTTTATAGTGATCACTCTTAACCATTTCCCGTAGAGACATACTAGCAGCCTTATACGATATTCTATCTCCATACATACCACTGACATTTCCCATAGAGACATACTAGCAGCCTTATACGATACTCTATCTCCATACATACCACTGACATCTCCCATAGAGACATACTAGCAGCCTTATACGATATTCTATCTCCATACATACCACTGACATTTCCCATAGAGACATACTAGCAGCCTTATACGATACTCTATCTCCATACATACCACTGACATTTCCCATAGAGACATACTAGCAGCCTTATACGATATTCTATCTCCATACATACCACTGACATCTCCCATAGAGACATACTAGCAGCCTTATACGATATTCTATCTCCATACATACCACTGACATCTCCCATAGAGACATACTAGCAGCCTTATATGATACTCTATCTCCATACATACCACTGACATTTCCCGTAGAGACGTACTAGTGTTATACGATATTCTATCTCCATACATACCACTGACATTTCCCGTAGAGACGTACTAGTGTTATACGATATTCTATCTCCATACATACCACTGACATTTCCCGTAGAGACGTACTAGTGTTATACGATATTCTATCTCCATACATACCACTGACAGTTCCTGTAGAGACGTACTAGTGTTATACGATACTCTATCTCCATACATACCACTGACATTTCCCATAGAGACGTACTAGCAGCCTTATACGATATTCTATCTCCATACATACCACTGACATTTCCCGTAGAGACGTACTAGTGTTATACGATATTCTATCTCCATGCATACCATTGACATTTCCCATAGAGACATACTACCAGCCTTATACGATATTCTATCTCCATACATACCACTGACATTTCCCGTAGAGACGTACTAGCAGCCTTATACGATATTCTATCTCCATACATACCACTGACATTTCCCGTAGAGACGTACTAGTGTTATATGATACTCTATCTCCATGCATACCACTGACAGTTCCTGTAGAGACGTACTAGCAGCCTTATACGATATTCTATCTCCATACATACCACTGACATTTCCTGTAGAGACGTACTAGTGTTATATGATACTCTATCTCCATACATACCACTGACAGTTCCTATAGAGACGTACTAGTGTTATATGATACTCTATCTCCATACATACCACTGACATTTCCCATAGAGACGTACTAGTGTTATACGATATTCTATCTCCATGCATACCACTGACAGTTCCCGTAGAGACGTACTAGTGTTATACGATATTCTATCTCCATACATACCACTGACAGTTCCTATAGAGACGTACTAGTGTTATATGATACTCTATCTCCATACATACCACTGACAGTTCCTGTAGAGACGTACTAGTTATATGATACTCTATCTCCATACATACCACTGACATTTCCCATAGAGACATACTAGCACTTATACGATATTCTATCTCCATACATACCACTGACATTTCCTACTAGCTTATACGATATTCTATCTCCATACATACCACTGACATTTACTATGTACTAGGCTTATATGCTACTCTAGAGATGTACTAGCTGCCTTATATGCTACTCTAGAGATGTACTAGCAGCCTTATATGCTACTCTAGAGATGTACTAGCTGCCTTATATGCTACTCTAGAGATGTACTAGCAGCCATATATGCTACTCTAGAGATGTACTAGCTGCCTTATATGCTACTCTAGAGATGTACTAGCTGCCTTATATGCTACTCTAGAGATGTACTAGCTGCCTTATATGCTACTAGCATCCTTATATGCTACTCTAGAGATGTACTAGCTGCCTTATATGCTACTCTAGAGATGTACTAGCAGCCTTATATGCTACTTTAGAGATGTACTAGCTGCCTTATATGCTACTCTAGAGATGTACTAGCTGCCTTATATGTACTTGCTACTCTAGAGATGTACTAGCAGCCTTATATGCTACTCTAGAGATGTACTAGCTGCCTTATATGCTACTCTAGAGATGTACTAGCAGCCTTATATGCTACTAGCATCCTTATATGCTACTCTAGAGATGTACTAGCTCCTTATATGCTACTATCCCACAGAGATGTACTAACTGCCTTATATGCTACTCTAGAGATGTACTAGCATCCTTATATGCTACTCTAGAGATGTACTAGCTGCCTTATATGCTACTCTAGAGATGTACTAGCTGCCTTATATGCTACTCACTACTTATATGCTACTAGCATCCCATATGACAGAGATGTACTAGCAGCCTTATATGTAGAGATGTACTAGCTGCCTTATATGCTACTAGTGTTAGAGATGTACTGCCTTATATGCTACTCTAGAGATGTACTAGCAGCCTTATATGCTACTATCCCACTCTAGAGATGTACTAGCAGCCTTATATGCTACTCTAGAGATGTACTAGCATCCTTATATGCTACTCTAGAGATGTACTAGCAGCCTTATATGCTACTAGCATCCTTATATGCTACTCTAGAGATGTACTAGCTGCCTTATATGCTACTCTAGAGATGTACTAGCAGCCTTATATGCTACTAGCATCATTATATGCTACTCTAGAGATGTACTAGCAGCCATATATGCTACTCTAGAGATGTACTAGCTGCCTTATATGCTACTCTAGAGATGTACTAGCTGCCTTATATGCTACTCTAGAGATGTACTAGCATCCTTATATGCTACTCTAGAGATGTACTAGCTGCCTTATATGCTACTCTAGAGATGTACTAGCTGCCTTATATGCTACTCTAGAGATGTACTAGCAGCCTTATATGCTACTAGCATCCTTATATGCTACTCTAGAGATGTACTAGCTGCCTTATATGCTACTCTAGAGATGTACTAGCTGCCTTATATGCTACTCTAGAGATGTACTAGCAGCCATATATGCTACTCTAGAGATGTACTAGCTGCCTTATATGCTACTCTAGAGATGTACTAGCTGCCTTATATGCTACTCTAGAGATGTACTAGCAGCCATATATGCTACTCTAGAGATGTACTAGCAGCCTTATATGCTACTCTAGAGATGTACTAGCTGCCTTATATGCTACTCTAGAGATGTACTAGCTGCCTTATATGCTACTCTAGAGATGTACTAGCTGCCTTATATGCTACTCTAGAGATGTACTAGCTGCCATATATGCTACTCTAGAGATGTACTAGCAGCCTTATATGCTACTAGCATCCTTATATGCTACTCTAGAGATGTACTAGCAGCCATATATGCTACTCTAGAGATGTACTAGCAGCCTTATATGCTACTCTAGAGATGTACTAGCTGCCTTATATGCTACTCTAGAGATGTACTAGCTGCCTTATATGCTACTCTAGAGATGTACTAGCTGCCTTATATGCTACTCTAGAGATGTACTAGCTGCCATATATGCTACTCTAGAGATGTACTAGCAGCCTTATATGCTACTCTAGAGATGTACTAGCTGCCTTATATGCTACTCTAGAGATGTACTAGCTGCCTTATATGCTACTCTAGAGATGTACTAGCAGCCTTATATGCTACTCTATCTCCATACATACCACTGACATTTCCCATAGAGACATACTAGCAGCCTTATACGATATTCTATCTCCATACATACCACTGACATCTCCCATAGAGACATACTAGCAGCCTTATATGATACTCTATCTCCATACATACCACTGACATTTCCCGTAGAGACGTACTAGTGTTATACGATATTCTATCTCCATACATACCACTGACATTTCCCGTAGAGACGTACTAGTGTTATACGATATTCTATCTCCATACATACCACTGACATTTCCCGTAGAGACGTACTAGTGTTATACGATATTCTATCTCCATACATACCACTGACATTTCCCGTAGAGACGTACTAGTGTTATACGATATTCTATCTCCATACATACCACTGACATTTCCCATAGAGACGTACTAGCAGCCTTATACGATATTCTATCTCCATACATACCACTGACATTTCCCGTAGAGACGTACTAGTGTTATACGATATTCTATCTCCATGCATACCATTGACATTTCCCATAGAGACATACTACCAGCCTTATACGATATTCTATCTCCATACATACCACTGACATTTCCCGTAGAGACGTACTAGCAGCCTTATACGATATTCTATCTCCATACATACCACTGACATTTCCCGTAGAGACGTACTAGTGTTATATGATACTCTATCTCCATGCATACCACTGACAGTTCCTGTAGAGACGTACTAGCAGCCTTATACGATATTCTATCTCCATACATACCACTGACATTTCCTGTAGAGACGTACTAGTGTTATACGATATTCTATCTCCATACATACCACTGACAGTTCCTATAGAGACGTACTAGTGTTATATGATACTCTATCTCCATACATACCACTGACAGTTCCTGTAGAGACGTACTACTGTTATATGATACTCTATCTCCATACATACCACTGACATTTCCCATAGAGACGTACTAGTGTTATACGATATTCTATCTCCATGCATACCACTGACAGTTCCCGTAGAGACGTACTAGTGTTATACGATATTCTATCTCCATACATACCACTGACAGTTCCTATAGAGACGTACTAGTGTTATATGATACTCTATCTCCATACATACCACTGACAGTTCCTGTAGAGACGTACTACTGTTATATGATACTCTATCTCCATACATACCACTGACATTTCCCATAGAGACGTACTAGTGTTATACGATATTCTATCTCCATGCATACCACTGACAGTTCCCGTAGAGACGTACTAGTGTTATACGATATTCTATCTCCATACATACCACTGACAGTTCCTATAGAGACGTACTAGTGTTATATGATACTCTATCTCCATACATACCACTGACAGTTCCTGTAGAGACGTACTAGTGTTATATGATACTCTATCTCCATACATACCACTGACATTTCCCATAGAGACATACTAGCAGCCTTATACGATATTCTATCTCCATACATACCACTGACATTTCCCGTAGAGACATACTAGCAGCCTTATACGATATTCTATCTCCATACATACCACTGACATTTACTCTAGAGATGTACTAGCAGCCTTATATGCTACTCTAGAGATGTACTAGCTGCCTTATATGCTACTCTAGAGATGTACTAGCAGCCTTATATGCTACTCTAGAGATGTACTAGCTGCCTTATATGCTACTCTAGAGATGTACTAGCAGCCATATATGCTACTCTAGAGATGTACTAGCTGCCTTATATGCTACTCTAGAGATGTACTAGCTGCCTTATATGCTACTCTAGAGATGTACTAGCTGCCTTATATGCTACTAGCATCCTTATATGCTACTCTAGAGATGTACTAGCTGCCTTATATGCTACTCTAGAGATGTACTAGCAGCCTTATATGCTACTTTAGAGATGTACTAGCTGCCTTATATGCTACTCTAGAGATGTACTAGCTGCCTTATATGCTACTAGCATCCTTATATGCTACTCTAGAGATGTACTAGCTGCCTTATATGCTACTCTAGAGATGTACTAGCAGCCTTATATGCTACTCTAGAGATGTACTAGCTGCCTTATATGCTACTCTAGAGATGTACTAGCTGCCTTATATGCTACTCTAGAGATGTACTAGCAGCCTTATATGCTACTAGCATCCTTATATGCTACTCTAGAGATGTACTAGCAGCCTTATATGCTACTAGCATCCTTATATGCTACTCTAGAGATGTACTAGCTGCCTTATATGCTACTCTAGAGATGTACTAGCATCCTTATATGCTACTCTAGAGATGTACTAGCTGCCTTATATGCTACTCTAGAGATGTACTAGCTGCCTTATATGCTACTCTAGAGATGTACTAGCAGCCTTATATGCTACTAGCATCCTTATATGCTACTCTAGAGATGTACTAGCAGCCTTATATGCTACTCTAGAGATGTACTAGCTGCCTTATATGCTACTAGCATCCTTATATGCTACTCTAGAGATGTACTAGCAGCCTTATATGCTACTCTAGAGATGTACTAGCAGCCTTATATGCTACTAGCATCCTTATATGCTACTCTAGAGATGTACTAGCAGCCTTATATGCTACTCTAGAGATGTACTAGCATCCTTATATGCTACTCTAGAGATGTACTAGCAGCCTTATATGCTACTAGCATCCTTATATGCTACTCTAGAGATGTACTAGCTGCCTTATATGCTACTCTAGAGATGTACTAGCAGCCTTATATGCTACTAGCATCATTATATGCTACTCTAGAGATGTACTAGCAGCCATATATGCTACTCTAGAGATGTACTAGCTGCCTTATATGCTACTCTAGAGATGTACTAGCTGCCTTATATGCTACTCTAGAGATGTACTAGCATCCTTATATGCTACTCTAGAGATGTACTAGCTGCCTTATATGCTACTCTAGAGATGTACTAGCTGCCTTATATGCTACTCTAGAGATGTACTAGCAGCCTTATATGCTACTAGCATCCTTATATGCTACTCTAGAGATGTACTAGCTGCCTTATATGCTACTCTAGAGATGTACTAGCTGCCTTATATGCTACTCTAGAGATGTACTAGCAGCCATATATGCTACTCTAGAGATGTACTAGCTGCCTTATATGCTACTCTAGAGATGTACTAGCTGCCTTATATGCTACTCTAGAGATGTACTAGCAGCCATATATGCTACTCTAGAGATGTACTAGCAGCCTTATATGCTACTCTAGAGATGTACTAGCTGCCTTATATGCTACTCTAGAGATGTACTAGCTGCCTTATATGCTACTCTAGAGATGTACTAGCTGCCTTATATGCTACTCTAGAGATGTACTAGCTGCCATATATGCTACTCTAGAGATGTACTAGCAGCCTTATATGCTACTAGCATCCTTATATGCTACTCTAGAGATGTACTAGCAGCCATATATGCTACTCTAGAGATGTACTAGCAGCCTTATATGCTACTCTAGAGATGTACTAGCTGCCTTATATGCTACTCTAGAGATGTACTAGCTGCCTTATATGCTACTCTAGAGATGTACTAGCTGCCTTATATGCTACTCTAGAGATGTACTAGCTGCCATATATGCTACTCTAGAGATGTACTAGCAGCCTTATATGCTACTCTAGAGATGTACTAGCTGCCTTATATGCTACTCTAGAGATGTACTAGCTGCCTTATATGCTACTCTAGAGATGTACTAGCTGCCTTATATGCTACTCTAGAGATGTACTAGCAGCCTTATATGCTACTCTATCTCCATACATACCACTGACATTTACCTACCGGTATCAATCAATTGTCAACGTATCTACGCTGCCTCCATGTATGTTACTGAGAATGTTTATTCTAGCATTGATTATGGGTGTTTCTGATTGCTTGATGACTACTGTGTATGTTGGATTGGTAATGGTGTCGAGAGGTGCTTACAAGTGGGAATGGGTTAAAAGCTTGATAACTACTGTGTATGTGGGATTGGTAATGGTGTCGAGAGGTGCTTACAAGTGGGAACGGGTTAAAAGCAAAGAAGCCAAGGAGACCTAAATATGTTCTACATAACAAAATAGTCTCCGAGTTATTCCAATAGAGATCATGCCAACTTTGTCTTCAGAAACTTCAAAGGGTCGTAACTCTGCATACATGTCAAGACCCCCCCCCCCTTCCGACCCAACAGGGTTAATTTTTCTTACAAATTAGCTGTTGTCATCAAAATACAAAATGTCTCCTTTGGAATGAGAAGTTTTCTATAATTTAAGGTACCGTATATTCCCGGCCATAAGGCGACCATTTTCTCATCCAGAAATGTGAAACAAATACAGTGGAACCTCTCTTAAGCAACCACTCTTGGGAAGGGCACAAATTGGCTGCTTAAGGGAGGTGGCTGCTTAACGGAGGGAGACTGCTGGACAACTAGAAATTATTTTCAAAGCAAGCATGCCTGGAAAAGCTGTGATAACAATAATCTGTCAATGGGATTGCCTTATAGTATGATAACAACAAGAAATGAGACAACAGAATCTGAAAATTAAACTTTTATTTTTATTAACATTTTATTTATTTTTCAAATTAAACATATGTACATACATTTGTTCTTTTAAAAAAAAATCACTAATTTTAGTTTACTTTGTGGAGCTCTTAACACGCATTCCGGTTGCTAATGCTGACAACTCCATCACACAATCTAACATTTTGGAGTTAACTTTCATCAAACAATGCGATCGAATAATCGGCCTTTGATATCCCAGTAATCCGATCAAAACAATGGTTTTCAGCACCTTGTGTGAAAAATAGAATGGAAAACCAGGATGACTCATCAATTTCCCGCATAATGGCGGATAATCACGTATGATTGGAGACTTCTGTAAAAACGTGTGAAAAACTAATCAATATTGTTTTTAAGGCCAAAATATCATTTGATAGCTGTAATATAACTATTAAAAAATGATAATTATTAATAAAATATTTCTTTTTTTTTACTCTGTAAATTCAATCTTTCAATGTCTACATCTGATTTGAATGTTACATATTTTCGCGACCGCATCTCTGTAAATATTTTGCCGATTTTTGGTGGATTTTGACCGTTTAAGGTAGGAAATGTTGTCCCAAAACGGTCACTTTGGTGGCCGCTGGCCGGAGATGAGAGGTGACCGCTCAACAGAGGTGTAATATATAGGAAAATCGCTCGGGGGGAATAAAAGTGACCGTTTACCGGAGGTGACCGCTCACCGGAGGTGACCGTTAGTGGAGGTTCCACTGTACTAGGTTTAGAAACAAGCAGAAAAAAACATTTGAAAAACGATGTTCAATTATTTTTTTTATTTTTTATTTGTTGGAACTTTATTTATGTCTGTTTGTTTGTTTTATTTCACTTAATATTTACATTATAAACAAGAGAAAAGCTGATAAACAAAGTTCAGAGATTATTGTTTGTACATCAGTGCATTTTTGTATGATTTATAATGAGAGAAAAACCATTGCCGTAACGAATGTCCACAAGTCCATAAAGCACCCTCGACTTATGGAAGGATCCAGCTTAAAGTCAGCATTTTCAAGCCAATAGTTGACCCTCGACCTATGGCCAAGAACGACGTATGGTCGGTAATAATTATACAGTGTACAAGGGAGATGTGTGGTTTGATGCAGATCAGGGAGATGTGTGGTTTGATGCACATCAGGGAGATGTGTGTTTTGATGCAGATCAGGGAGATGTGTGTTTTTATGCAGATAAGGGACATGTGTGTTTTTATGCAGATAAGGGAGATGTGTGTTTTGATGCAGATAAGGAAGATGTGTGATTTGATGCATCTCAGGGAGATGTGTGTTTTGATGCAGATAAGGGAGATGTGTGTTTTGATGCATCTCAGGGAGATGTGTGTTTTGATGCAGATAAGGGAGATGTGTGATTTTATGCATCTCAGGGAGATGTGTTTTGATGCAGATAAGGGAGATGTGTGTTTTGATGCATCTCAGGGAGATGTGTGTTTTGATGCAGATAAGGGAGATGTGTGTTTTGATGCAGATAAGGGAGATGTGTGTTTTGATGCAGATAAGGGAGATGTGTGTTTTGATGCAGATAAGGGAGATGTGTGTTTTGATGCAGATAAGGGAGATGTGTGTTTTGATGCAGCTCAGGGAGATGTGTGTTTTGGTGCATCTCAGGGAGATGTGTGATTTTATGCATCTCAGGGAGATGTGTGATTTTATGCATCTCAGGGAGATGTGTGTTTTGATGCATCTCAGGGAGATGTGTGTTTTGATGCATCTCAGGGAGATGTGTGTTTTGATGCATCTCAGGGAGATGTGTGTTTTGATGCATCTCAGGGAGATGTGTGTTTTTATGCAGATCAGGGAGATGTGTGTTTTGATGCAGATCAGGGAGATGTGTGTTTTGATGCAGATCAGGGAGATGTGTGATTTTATGCATCTCAGGGAGATGTGTGTTTTGATGCAGATAAGGGAGATGTGTGTTTTATGCAGATCAGGGAGATGTGTGTTTTGATGCAGATCAGGGAGATGTGTGTTTTGATGCATCTCAGTGAGATGTGTGTTTTGATGCATCTCAGTGAGATGTGTGTTTTGATGCATCTCAGGGAGATGTGTGTTTTGATGCATCTCAGGGAGATGTGTGTTTTGATGCATCTCAGGGAGATGTGTGTTTTGATGCAGATCAGGGAGATGTGTAGTTTGATGCAGATAAGGAAGATGTGTGTTTTGATGCAGATAAGGGAGATGTGTGTGTGTGTTTTGATGCAGATAAGGGAGATGTGTGTTTTGATGCAGATAAGGGAGATGTGTGATTTGATGCAGATAAGGGAGATGTGTGTTTTGATGAAGCTCAGTGAGATGTGTGTTTTTATGCAGATACCGGCAAGGGATATGTGTGTTTTGATGCATCTCAGTGAGATGTGTGTTTTGATGCAGATAAGGGAGATGTGTGTTTTGATGCAGATAAGTGAGATGTGTGTTTTGATGCAGATAAGGGAGATGTGTGTTTTGATGCATTTCAGAGAGATGTGTATTTTGATGCAGATAAGGGAGATGTGTGTTTTGATGCAGATAA
This sequence comes from Archivesica marissinica, assembly GCA_014843695.1. Taxonomy (NCBI): domain Eukaryota; kingdom Metazoa; phylum Mollusca; class Bivalvia; order Venerida; family Vesicomyidae; genus Archivesica; species Archivesica marissinica. The sequence goes on along the minus strand of CM026402.1, from coordinate 28,962,261 downwards.
GGGAGATGTGTGTTTTGATGCAGATAAGGGAGATGTGTGTTTTGATGCAGATCAGGGAGATGTGTGTGTTTGATGCAGATAAGGGAGATGTGTGTTTTGATGCAGATCAGGGAGATGTGTGTTTTGATGCAGATCAGGGAGATGTGTAGTTTGATACAGATAAGGAAGATGTGTGTTTTGATGCAGATAAGGGAGATGTGTGTTTTGATGCAGATAAGGGAGATGTGTGATTTGATGCAGATAAGGGAGATGTGTGTTTTGATGAAGCTCAGGGAGATGTGTGTTTTTATGCAGATACCGGCAAGGGATATGTGTGTTTTGATGCATCTCAGTGAGATGTGTGTTTTGATGCATCTCAGTGAGATGTGTGTTTTGATGCAGATAAGGGAGATGTGTGTTTTGATGCAGATAAGGGAGATGTGTGTTTTGATGCAGATAAGGGAGATGTGTGTTTTGATGCATCTCAGAGAGATGTGTGTTTTGATGCATCTCAGAGAGATGTGTGTTTTGATGCAGATAAGGGAGATGTGTGTTTTGATGCAGATAAGGGAGATGTGTGTTTTGATGCAGATAAGGGAGATGTGTGTTTTGATGCAGATAAGGGAGATGTGTGTTTTGGTGCATCTCAGGGAGATGTGTGTTTTGATGCATCTCAGGGAGATGTGTGTTTTGATGCATCTCAGGGAGATGTGTGTTTTGATGCATCTCAGGGAGATGTGTGTTTTGATGCATCTCAGGGAGTGTGTTTTGATGCATCTCAGGGAGATGTGTGTTTTAATGCAGATAAGGGAGATGTGTGTTTTGATGCATCTCAGGGAGATGTGTGTTTTGATGCATCTCGGGGAGATGTGTGTTTTGATGCATCTCAGGGAGATGTGTGTTTTGATGCATCTCAGGGAGATGTGTGTTTTGATGCAGATACGGGAGATGTGTGTTTTGGTGCAGATAAGGGAGATGTGTGCTTTGATGCATCTCAGGGAGATGTGTGTTTTGATGCAGATAAGGGAGATGTGTGTTTTGATGCAGATAAGGGAGATGTGTGTTTTGATGCATCTCAGAGAGATGTGTATTTTGATGCAGATAAGGGAGATGTGTGTTTTGATGCAGATAAGGGAGATGTGTTTTGATGCAGATAAGGGAGATGTGTGTTTTGATGCATCTCAGGGATGTGTGTTTTGATGCATCTCAGGGAGATGTGTGCTTTGATGCAGATAAGGGAGATGTGTGTTTTGATGCATCTCAGGGAGATGTGTGTTTTGATGCAGATAAGGGAGATGTGTGTTTTGATGCAGATAAGGGAGATGTGTTTTGAAGCAGATAAGGGAGATGTGTGTTTTGATGCATCTCAGGGAGATGTGTGTTTTGATGCATCTCAGGGAGATGTGTGATTTGATGGAGATAAGGGAGATGTGTGATTTGATGCAAATAAGGGAGATGTGTGTTTTGATGCAGATAAGGGAATGTGTGTGTTGATGCATCTCAGGGAGATGTGTGTTTTGATGCAGATAAGGGAATGTGTGTTTTGATGCAGATCAGGGAGATTATTTCTCCCACATTTCCCTCTAGCTCACTTTAAACAATACAATCTGTAGAAATTTGCTTTTTCACCGATCTAGCGTCGCTTTAAATCTGGCAAGAAGACTATGCTGACCATGATGCATGTCTTGTTTTGAACACATCACGCCAAGTGCATTTGAAACCTATTTCTTCTTGCAATGTAATAATCGAGTGAACACCTTGAATGTACGTTAGTATGAAATGCATGACGTAAATAAATCACTTTTCGTGCCAGGAACCCATGCAATACTGAAACATTTTCAATGCATAATCTGTAAAATGTGGATAATTAAACAGGCAAACATACAATTCTGACAGGCAAACATGATGTTGAAGCATATTTCAATTACTGGTGGTTTTACGTTATTCAACAGAAAACCAAGCTGAGGAACCAGTCGGCAAGTTTCCGGGAACCAGCTGGAAGAATCGGAAGCATAATTAATAATCTTATGATTTACAAACATATTTAGTTACAATGACAAATATTGCAGTTGTGGTGCTGGTGGGGAGAAGAGAGGGGAAATATGACTTCTTCTTTCCACTATATGAAATCACACAGATTGACAGAGCTATATTTAACCCTTACTGTGCTAGAAATGAGTATACTTGAACATCATAAGGCCAGATTAGACGACACAGTATTTATGTGCCATCTGATCAGGCTCTATGCTGTTTGCTATTCGGCTAGTGGAGTTAAAAAATGTGGGTGAATAGCAAACAATATATAGTTCCTGATCAGACGGGGTACTATGCCCCGGCTGATCTGGATCTATGTTGTTTGGACATTCCTTCCAATTTATTCAGCATTTTAAGGGTTACGATTAAAATTTCCTATGCTATGCTTACACTAATAAACACAAATCTTCTTTTTTTTATGATTTTCAATGACTTTGGCTAATATAACATTTGTTTTCAAATATTATTCATGCTAACTGCCCTGTCTGGAGCCTCATTGCACTACGTGACACAACTGCACAACCACTTCTGTTAGTGTGAACATCAGTAATAAGAAATAGTTACTGTATAATTTGGTTTCTGTTTGCTATCAAATTTAAAACTACAGACAAAACAAATTCATAAGAATATATTACTTAATAATTAACTGTTCATGATAGTCAGAAAATAGCTAAGATACAAAAGCACATCTAAATTCGCACGAATACGAAACGCAACTGGTGGGTGAGATAATGCCATCTTTCACTGTTTCAAAGCGGTGTAAGATTTAGTTTTTCTTTCACTGAGAAAAAACCCTATCATTCATTGGAAAGCATAAAAGAAAACCTTTTCAACTGCAAAACAACACAGTGTGGCGTCCGTGGTCCAATGGTAGAGCGTCAGATTTGGAATCGAACGGTCCGGGTTCGATACTCAGTCAGGCCACGTATGTAGTGTCATTGAGCAAGGCACCTCACACACATTGCTTAGTACTGGTTAACCGCTATGGTCGGCTAAGCTTGCCCAGGAAAACATGTCTAGGTCCCCGCAAGGGGTTTGACATTAATGGTACATACATACATACCAGAACACCAGAATATTACAGCATACTAAAGCATGATGCATCTTCTAAGAAATATTTCTGTCTACATGCTGCCACTGTCACATGAGACAACAACACTGATGTCAACTTTTTATGCATGAATACAATAATTGTAAAAGTCCAATGTTCAATACAAAATTGTTACCAAGAATCAACTATGTAACACACTTTAACAACTTAGAGTAATCACAACACTCGGCGTGGATGGAAGTGTATATGCGGTCATTTGTGTGGAAGGAAACCAAACACATGGAGAAAACGCACCTGTCCGATCTGGAGACCACCGTACCATCTCACACACTTCCCGGTGCATGGACCCGAGACCAAGTTGCATTTGTGAGAATCGAGCGTGCTATGTATTACTACTGTGATAACAAGACAGCTACACATAATGAGCCACCTAAAAATCACATGTCATGATAGTTAAAACAAGGATTGAGGCTGTCCGATTAGCGCAGTGGTTAGCACGCTCACTTCTCACCAATGCAACCAGGTTCGATCCTCGGACCGGGAAGTATGTGAGTTGGTACTGTGATCGCCAGATCGGAGAGGTGGGTTTTCTCCGGGTACTCCGGTTTCCTCCCACATAAATGACCACATATACGCTTTCATCCGAGCCAACGAGAGTCGATCCTCGGACCGGGAAGTATGTGAGTTGGTACTGTGATCGCCAGATCGGACAGGTGGGTTTTCTCCGGGTACTCCGGTTTCCTCCCACATAAATGACCACATATACGCTTTCATCCGAGCCAACGAGAGTGATTAATATAAGTTGTTAAAACTTGCTTAGCAATCGTTGTAAAATAAATAAAGTATAAAAAAAACATTCCACTCTCTTGCAGTATGATTTCTTATGAAACTGAAGCTCCGGAGAATGTGGCACACACACAAATTGATGAATTTGCAAAATCAGTTGCTTCCTTGATGGAAAAAACAAAAGCTGCAAATGTACTCAAATTTGCGACCCAGTACTCGCTTGCTATATCGACACACAAAATGAAAATTTAATATGTGACCAAATACTCACAAACAAAATTATATGCTAGTTACATGGACAAAACAAATATCAATATTACTAGACAAGTGAGTACTCGAGAGTTCTTGCTTAATACGCATGTTAAAAACGTTTAGGATAAGTCTAGTATATGCTACAGATTGTTCGCACAAACTGAATTGAATAAACACATACGATATACAAAGAATGAAAACAAAACACTGATATTTTCAAAGGATATAGCAACGAGTGAGATTTAGTTTGTCTAATATGAATAAGGAAAAGCCAATAAGTGAGCTGAAGCATAGTTAATTGGAGTAGTTATAACGTATCTAAATAATGTGAAATAGGCACTACATATCAACGGGGGGAGGGCCAATAAAAGATTGAGGTCAAAACAAATTACTGAACTAGCCATTATAGGAGGAATATGACTACATCACAGTGAAGGGGTTTGACATATAAGGAAGATAGACTGACGACAACAATTATGACTTTATTGTAGTCGTCAGGTTTGCAGGTGCGCCGCGCGCATGGTTGCTATGTGTTCTGCAAGCGGAATAAAAATGGCAATAATTTTTATCTCAATTCGAAATTAAACTAGCTGCTTTCAATTGCGATTACCGGTATCGAAAATAAACTATTTCCAACGATGTGTTACAACATAAATTCAATTGACATGTACACATTTGCCAAAAAATGTTTGCACTGTACCATAATATTGTAGATTTTCTGCTACAAACGGAGCCAAACTCATAATCACCCCGTATAAATTAGAACAGGGAAACCTCACTGTGCTTCGTTTTCATATTGTTGTGTCAGTCTGTCCTGTACCTCCATGTACCCAAACTTAAGCTAAACAAAATTTATTTTTAGATCAATCTCAACACTCTTTTCTCAACTTGTGTTACCGTAAAGCTCGCAACACTCTTAAAGTTTGCTATTATCTCTCTTGGCAGATAAAGTCTGATTTATCCCAAAATGCATAGCGAACGATCCTTGCAGCAGATATTGTTTGCTTTTACTATTGTTGCCTAACCAGATGTTGCAATATGATAAATGTGATTTTATCAAAATCGTGTTAATTAATTGATAACAAATTGTTACTGTAGGATATGTGCCGAAATATAATAATTTAATAAGATGAGAAATCTAATGAAAAGTGTCAGCATATCCCCCTTAAAAGAGTATTCAGGGGCAGTAACTGATCATTGTCTCATTGCAACTTTACATCCATTAGGACGCGGTCGTCAACGTGACATGAAGAACACAGATATGGACGAAAAGCAATGCAATGGTCTTAAATAATACATATTCTTTTCAATTTGAATATAATTATAACATATAAATATTTGGGAGATTAGTAGTTTCAAAGTTAATGAGTAAGTATCCTAAATGTATTGACATGCGTTGGTAGTCCGAAACTTCTGACGGTATACCGCTTCCAGGACATTCTTGCTCGAAAGCGAAATTAGCAAGAAATGGCCTTTGGAAGGTGATGATATAGTTTAATAATCAGAAATATTTAAACGTGATCGAACGTATAGAACATAAACTTTGATATGACAGTCCAAGTTTCAAAATTGTTTAAATCCAGAAGGTCTCAGACCCATGTGGCATACATATACATATAAACAAATATGGCGACAGCAATTCACTATGTCAATATATCTAATTAAGTAACACTAAAGCAAATATTTATATGTGATAATATAGAAGAGGAAGAATGCTTTAATAACATATGAATGACATGTTAGCTTACTTTAAATGTTTTTATTTTTAAAAATAACACACAAAACATCTTTCATGTAATTATTAAGAATGTACCAAGTAAATATTAAATTTCTTATTAATAAATTATTTTTTTATTATATAGATTAAGATTCTGAAAACTTAAATTCATAACATTATGGGACTTTAATTTACAGCTGTAATTGTTAATCTTAAAATTAAACTACTAGTAAATATTATCCCAACATTAGTTATGGCCTACAAGACCATGCAGGATAGGACATCACTGCAGAATGTCCCAACATTAGATATGGCCTACAATACCATGTAGGATAGGACATCACTTCAGAATGTCCCACCATTAGTTATGACCTACAAGACCATGTAGGATAGGACATCACTGTAGAATGTCCCAACATTAGTTATGACCTACAAGACCATGTAGGATAGGACATCACTTCAGAATGTCCCAACATTAGTTATGGCCTACAAGACCATGTAGGATAGGACATCACTGCAGAATGTCCCAACATTAGTTCTAGTACAAAGCCATGTAGGATAGGACATCACTGCAGAATGTCCCAACATTAGTTCTAGTACAAAGCCATATAGGATAGGACATCACTGCAGAATGTCCCAACATTAGTTCTAGTACAAAGCCATATAGGATAGGACATCACTGCAGAATGTCCCAACATTAGTTCTAGTGCCAAGTCATATAGGATAGGACATCACTGCAGAATGTCCCAACATTAGTTCTAGTGCCAAGCCATATAGGATAGGACATCACTGCAGAATGTCCCAACATTAGTTCTAGTGCCAAGTCATATAGGATAGGACATCACTGCAGAATGTCCCAACATTAGTTCTAGTACAAAGCCATATAGGATAGGACATCACTGCAGAATGTCCCAACATTAGTTCTAGTGCCAAGCCATGTAGAATAGGACATCACTGCAGAATGTCCCAACATTAGTTCTAGTGCCAAGTCATATAGGATAGGACATCACTGCAGAATGTCCCAACATTAGTTCTAGTGCCAAGTCATATAGGATAGGACATCACTGCAGAATGTCCCAACATTAGTTCTAGTACAAAGCCATGTAGGACAGGACATCACTGCAGAATGTCCCAACATTAGTTCTCGTACAAAGCCATGTAGGATAGGACATCGCTGCAGAATGTCCCAACATTAGTTCTAGTACAAAGCTATGTAAGATAGGACATCACTGTAGAATGTCCCAACATTAGTTCTAGTGCCAAGCCATGTAGGATAGGACATCACTGCAGAATGTCCCAACATTAGTTCTAGTGCCAAGCCATGTAGGATAGGACATCACTGCAGAATGTCCCAACATTAGTTCTAGTACAAATCCATATAGGATAGGACATCACTGCAGAATGTCCCAACATTAGTTCTAGTACAAAGCCATGTAGGATAGGACATCACTGCAGAATGTCCCAACATTAGTTCTAGTACAAAGCCATATAGGATAGGACATCACTGCAGAATGTCCCAACATTAGTTCTAGTACAAAGCCATGTAGAATAGGACATCACTGCAGAATGTCCCAACATTAGTTATGGCATACAAGACCATGCAGGATAGGACATCACTGCAGAATGTCCCAACATTAGTTCTAGTACAAAGCCATGTAGGATAGGACATCACTGCAGAATGTCCCAACATTAGTTCTAGTGCCAAGCCATGTAGGATAGGACATCACTGCAGAATGTCCCAACATTAGTTCTAGTACAAAGCCATATAGGATAGACATCACTGCAGAATGTCCCAACATTAGTTCTAGTACAAAGCCATGTAGGATAGGACATCACTGCAGAATGTCCCAACATTAGTTCTAGTACAAAGCCATATAGGATAGGACATCACTGCAGAATGTCCCAACATTAGTTCTAGTACAAAGCCATGTAGAATAGGACATCACTGCAGAATGTCCCAACATTAGTTATGGCATACAAGACCATGCAGGATAGAACATCACTGCAGAATGTCCCAACATTAGTTCTAGTACAAAGCCATGTAGGATAGGACATCACTGCAGAATGTCCCAACATTAGTTCTAGTGCCAAGCCTTGTAGGATAGGACATCACTGCAGAATGTCCCAACATTAGTTCTAGTACAAAGCCATGTAGGATAGGACATCACTGCAGAATGTCCCAACATTAGTTCTAGTGCAAAGCCATGTAGGATAGGACATCACTGCAGAATGTCCCAACATTAGTTCTAGTGCAAAGCCATATAGGATAGGACATCACTGCAGAATGTCCCAACATTAGTTCTAGTACAAAGCCCTGTAGGATATAACATCACTGCAGAATGTCCCAACATTAGTTCTAGTACAAAGCCATGTAGGATAGGATATCACACTGCAGAATGTCCCAACATTAGTTCTAGTGCCAAGCCATGTAGAATAGGACATCAGTTTATGTTTAACATGGCTCATATATTACACGACTAAATGAACAATTTGTTCCTGCAATATTTATATATACTTTTATTTACTGCAGCACAAGTAAAACAAATCAAGGCTAAAAACACTGACAACTAACGTCTTTAATTATTACGTATGTTTGCCATAGCAAAGAAGTTAATATTTCTCGGTAGAAAATAAATCATTTGAGTTTGGACAAGTTAGCAGATATGAATTTATGTTATTACAAATAGTTTTTGAGAAAGTACTAATATAAGTATCACACAATTGGAGTTGAGAGGCCACATGCCTGTTGGTAACAGAACTTGATTGCAATATTAACAACACCGTCAAATGCCCTTGGAATACTGTAATAATATGCGTAATTATAACTCTACACACCTGACACATGGTTACTAGGGAATGCTCACACCTGACACACGGTTACTAGGGAACGATCACATCTGACATATGGTTACTAAGTAATGCTCAAACCTGACACATGGTTACTATGGAATGATCAGACCAGATACATGGTAACTAAGGAATGTTCACCTCTGATACATGGTTACCATTGAATGTTCCCACCTGACACATGGCTACTAGGGAATGCTCACCTCTCACACATGGTCACAAAGGAATCCTCACACCTGACACATGATAACTAGGGAATATTCACCTCTGACACATGGTTACTATGGACTGTTCCCACCTGACACATGGTTACTAGGGAATGCTAACACCTGAAACATGGTAACTAGGGAATATTCACCTCTGACACAGTCATGGTTACTATGAACTGTTTCAACCTGACACATGGTTACTAGGGAATGCTAACACCTGAAACATGGTAACTAGGGAATATTCACCTCTGACAATGGTTACTAGGGTATGTTAACATCTGACAATGGTTACTAGGGAATGTTAACATCTGACAATGGTTACTAGGGAATGTTAAAATCTAACTCATGGTTACTAGGGAATGCCTACCTTTGACACATGGTTACTAGAGAATGATTGATATCCTGATTCTGTTTGATGTATGATGTTAACTCTAGAGCTTCTTTCTGTAACGCAGCTCGCCGCTCTCCGAGTATAATCTCAGTTATTCTATCCATGATTAGATGATTCATAATTGATTCCTGCAAGAAAATTATGCTTTGTAATTAGTAATTAATTAAATAAAAATTAATTTCACATATTACCCAATTATTATTTACAAATAGTTAGTGTTGTTGCTAAGATACTCAAGAAAAGAGAACAAGAAGGTCATGATGGACCTGGAATTCTCACCTGAATAAAGCTACACTATTCTGGAACTCTCACACAAGAAATCTTACAATATTCTGGAACTTTCACCATAGTAATGCTACGATGGTCCAGGAACTCTCACCTGATATGAGTAATGTTACAATATTCTGCAACAAGAATGCTACGATGGACCAGGAACTCTCACCTGATATGAGTAATGTTACAATATTCTGCAACAAGAATGCTACGATGGTCCAGGAACTCTCACCTCATATGAGGAATGCTACAATATTCTGTAACAAGGTCACGATGGACCAGGAACTCTCACCTCATATGAGGAATGCTACAATATTCTGTAACAAGGTCACGATGGACCAGGAATTCTCACCTCATATGAGGAATGCTACAATATTCTGTAACAAGGTCACGATGGACCAGGAACTCTCACCTCATATGAGGAATGCTACAATATTCTGTAACAAGGTCACGATGGACCAGGAACTCTCATCTCATATGAGGAATGCTACAATATTCTGTAACAAGGTCACGATGGACCAGGAACTCTCACCTCATATGAGGAATGTTACAATATTCTGTAACAAGGTCACGATGGACCAGGAACTCTCACCTCATATGAGGAATGTTACAATATTCTGTAACAAGGTCACGATGGACCAGGAACTCTCACCTCATATGAGGAATGCTACAATAGTTCATCAATACTAAAACAACTAGCTTTAATATGCATGTATACATGTACTTCACAAATACTGCTTCAGTATAATGAGGGGAGGGGTGCTTCAATATAGGAGGGGAGTGGGTGCAACAGTTGGATCCAAACACACTCCTTTGATATGAAAAACATTAAATATATCAATAGCTGGGTCATCAATTTGGCTTATTATGCAATTGTCATGCACTTACATGAACTCTGGTTTGATTACATACTTATGCTCCAGCTAATTATAATATCAAAGCATTCCCCTCATACATAGCCAAGTATCAATGCAATAATTAAACTTAACTCAATCAAGAATAATTCTGTACAAGATGCATTGAATCTAACACCATGTTTACATTGAGGTTTTATTCCAATTCTAATGTAATATATGAATCTAACACCATGTTTACATTGAGGTTTTATTCCAATTCTAATGTAATATACGAGTCTAACACCCTGTTTACATTGAGGTTTTATTCCAATTTTAATGTAACAATATGAGTCTAACACCCTGTTTACATTGGGGTTTATTCCAATTCTTAAATGTAATATACGAGTCTAACAGCATGTTTACATTGGGGTTTTATTCCAATTCTAATGTAATATACGAGTCTAACACCATGTTTACATTGGAGTTTTATTCCAATTTTAATGTAACATACGAGTCTAACACCCTGTTTACATTGGAGTTTTATTCCAATTTTAATGCAACAATATGAGTCTAACAACATGTTTACATTGGGGTTTTATTCCAATTCTAATGTAATATACGAGTCTAACACCATGTTTACATTGGAGTTTTATTCCAATTTTAATGTAACATACGAGTCTAACACCCTGTTTACATTGGAGTTTTATTCCAATTTTAATGCAACAATATGAGTCTAACAACATGTTTACATTGGGGTTTTATTCCAATTCTAATGTAATATACGAGTCTAACACCATGTTTACATTGGAGTTTTATTCCAATTTTAATGTAACATACGAGTCTAACACCCTGTTTACATTGGAGTTTTATTCCAATTTTAATGCAACAATATGAGTCTAACAACATGTTTACATTGGGGTTTTATTCCAATTCTAATGTAATATACGAGTCTAACACCCTGTTTACATTGAGGTTTTATTCCAATTCTAATGTAATATATGAATCTAACACCATGTTTACATTGGAGTTTTATTCCAATTCTAATGTAATATACGAGTCTAACACCCTGTTTACATTGGGGTTTTATTCCAATTCTAATGTAATATACGAGTCTAACACCATGTTTACATTGGGGTTTTATTCCAATTCTAATGTAATATATGAGTCTAACACCCTGTTTACATTGGGGTTTTATTCCAATTCTAATGTAACATACGAGTCTAACACCCTGTTTACATTAAGGTTTTATTCCAATTCTAATGTAATATATGAGTCTAACACCCTGTTTACATTGGGGTTATATTCCAATTATAATGTAATATACGAGTCTAACACCCTGTTTACATTGAGGTTTTATTCCAATTCTTAAATGTAATATATGAGTCTAACACCCTGTTTACATTGGGGTTTTATTCCAATTCTAATGTAATATACGAGTCTAACACCATGTTTACATTGGAGTTTTATTCCAATTTTAATGTAACATAAGAGTCTAACACCCTGTTTACATTGGGGTTTTATTCCAATTCTAATGTAACATATGAGTCTAACAACATGTTTACATTGGGGTTTTATTCCAATTCTAATGTAATATACGAGTCTAACACCCTGTTTTCATTGGAGTTTTATTCCAATTTTAATGTAACATACGAGTCTAACACCATGTTTACATTGGGGTTTTATTCCAATTCTAATGTAACATACGAGTCTAACACCATGTTTACATTGGGGTTTTATTCCAATTCTAATGTAATATACGAATTTAACACCCTGTTTACATTGGAGTTTTATTCCAATTATAATGTAACATACGAGTCTAACACCCTGTTTACATTGGGGTTTTATTCCAATTCTAATGTAACATACGAGTCTCACACCATGTTTACATTGGGGTTTTATTCCAATTCTAATGTAATATACAAGTCTAACACCATGTTTACATTGGGGTTTTATTCCAATTCTAATGTAATATATGAGTCTAACACCCTGCTTACATTAGGGTTTCAATTCCAATGTAATATACAAGTAGTAACACCCTGTTTACATTAGGTGTTCAATTTCCATTCTAATCTAATATACAAGTCTAACATCCTGTTTACATTGAGGTTTTATTCAAATTCTAATGTAAATATATTACTCTAACACCCTGTTTAGATTGGGATTTGATTCCAATTCTAATGTAATATAGTCATGTCTGACACCCTGTTTAGATTGGAGATATTCCAGCTGTAAACCAGCTTCAGATTTTCAATGAGTCTTTGTTATGTTTCTTTAATGCTTCTATTCCACGGCTTTGTCATTGGAAGATGGTTTTAATAATGTCCAGTCAACATTCCAATTTTATTTGAAGCCAAACATGGTCTAGTAGAAAGTTCAATATCGGATTAACTATTTATTTATGATTTTTCCCAACAAATCTGACATTTTGGCGACACGTTTTGGTGTATATGGATGCTATGACAACAGATACTAAAATAAGTGAAGTTCACAATGCCCGTGATGAAAAACATCATATCTGGGAAGTATTTATATGTCACATGATTTAGTGGTGATGCATTGGAAAAGATAGAGACATAAGAGTTATAAACAAATAACAATACTTGAACATTGATGAACAGAAGAAAACAAGCATATTAAATCAAAGTAAAGTAAATCAAGTAATATTTTTAAGAATTGAGTCGGAAATGTTCGGTATTATGTTTGTTATTCATGACGTGCATATAATTTATATACTCATGTCACAATTTCCATTATCTAAATGTTGCGACTGTAAATACTAACTCATCGTGGCCAGTTGTTTCTAGTACTGTATTCACGACACTTGCATGTATATTTTTATACTCAAATAATATTCTATTGTCTAAATTTGGTGTCTATTGGCAAATCTTTCATATTTTCAAATATTTATATGTAATTATTTTGAATATAGACTAAAATTAAGTGAAGCAACATAAATACATTTCCCCAATACAATATGATTACGCTTTCCGTAAAAAAAATTAAAATATGTACATTACTGATGAACATTTTTGGAATGAAATTATAAACACAAATATTAAAAAAAGAATATTGAATTTTTATCAATTGGTAGCGCCACTTTTGTGTAAAGATTTACTGCAAGGAAACAAAATAAATATACAAAGCTTTCAGACCTACCTTATTTAGTGTGTTGTCATAATTTAATAGTTTAAGCAAAAGTATGAAATTGTCCAAAATAAGGTGACATTCTTGGAAATGACAGGTATTATCAACATCAATATTAGGAAAAACAAATTCAGTTACCCAATGTTTTAATTAGCTCATTGAATGTATAGTAAAGTTATACAAAACAGCTTTATTCAGGCCTTAACAGTTCTTCTGGATTTAAAATAGTATTAGAGTGTGCTGTGTGAACAGGGTGTAGGTGCATATTTGATTCAAGACTAGCTGTCATGCAAGTGGGAATTACCCACTCAGCTATCAGCTCACTACTCAAGATCCTGCCAAATATATATGTTGTGCAACAGTTGTTTGTAAGACATGCACCTGCATAGCCATTGGAAATGTCAGTGGATTAGCATGATGTGCACATGCTGGGCCAGTAAATGTCAGGGGAATAGTATGTTGTGCACATGCTGGGCCAGTAAATGTCAGGGGAATAGTATGTTGTGCACATGCTGGGACAGTAAATGTCAGGCGATTAGTATGGTGTACACATGCTTGGCCAGGAAATGTCAGGGGAATAGTATGTTGTGCACATGCTGGGCCAGTAAATGTCAGGGGATTAGTATGTTGTGCATATGCTGGGCCAGTAAATGTCAGGGGAAAGTAGTATGCTGTACACATGCTGGGCCAGTAAATGTCAGGGGAATAGTATGTTGTGCACATACTGGGCCAGTAAATGTCAGGGGAATAGTATGTTGTGCACATGCTGGGACAGTAAATGTCAGGCGATTAGTATGGTGTACACATGCTTGGCCAGGAAATGTCAGGGGAATAGTATGTTGTACACATGCTGGGCCAGTAAATGTCAGAGGAATAGTATGCTGTGCACATGCTGGGCCAGTAAATGTCAGGGGAATAGTGTGTTGTACACATGCTGGGCCAGTAAATGTCAGAGGAATAGTATGCTGTGCACATGCTGGGCCAGTACATGTCAGGGGAATAGTATGATGTGCACATGCTGGGCCAGTAAATGTCAGGGGAATAGTATGATGTGCACATGCTGGGACAGTAAATGTCAGGCGATTAGTATGGTGTACACATGCTTGGCCAGGAAATGTCAGGGGAATAGTATGATGTGCACATGCTGGGCCAGTAAATGTCAGGGGATTAGTATGATGTGCACATGCTGGGCCAGTAAATGTCAGGGGAAATAGTATGATGTACACATGCTGGGCCAGTAAATGTCAGGGGAATAGTATGTTGTGCACATGCTGGGCCAGTAAATGTCAGGGGAATAGTATGTTGTGCACATGCTGGGACAGTAAATGTCAGGCGATTAGTATGGTGTACACATGCTTGGCCAGGAAATGTCAGGGGAATAGTATGTTGTACACATGCTGGGCCAGTAAATGTCAGAGGAATAGTATGCTGTGCACATGCTGGGCCAGTAAATGTCAGGGGAATAGTGTGTTGTACACATGCTGGGCCAGTAAATGTCAGAGGAATAGTATGCTGTGCACATGCTGGGCCAGTACATGTCAGGGGAATAGTATGATGTGCACATGCTGGGCCAGTAAATGTCAGGGGAATAGTATGATGTGCACATGCTGGGCCAGTAAATGTCAGGGGAATAGTATGATGTGCACATGCTGGGCCAGTAAATGTCAGGGGAATAGTATGATGTATACATGCTGGGCCAGTAAATGTCAGGGGAATAGTATGATGTGCACATGCTGGGCCAGTACATGTCAGGGGAATAGTATGATGTGCACATGCTGGGCCAGTAAATGTCAGGGGAATAGTATGATGTACACATGCTGGGCCAGTAAATGTCAGGGGAATAGTATGATGTGCACATGCTGGGCCAGTAAATGTCAGGGGAATAGTATGATGTGCACATGCTGGGCCAGTAAATGTCAGGGGAATAGTATGATGTACACATGCTGGGCCAGTAAATGTCAGGGGAATAGTATGTTGTGCACATGCTGGGCCAGTAAATGTCAGGGGAATAGTATGTTGTGCACATGCTGGGACAGTAAATGTCAGGCGATTAGTATGGTGTACACATGCTTGGCCAGGAAATGTCAGGGGAATAGTATGTTGTACACATGCTGGGCCAGTAAATGTCAGAGGAATAGTATGCTGTGCACATGCTGGGCCAGTAAATGTCAGGGGAATAGTATGATGTGCACATGCTGGGCCAGTAAATGTCAGGGGAATAGTATGATGTGCACATGCTGGGCCAGTAAATGTCAGGGGAATAGTATGATGTGCACATGCTGGGCCAGTAAATGTCAGGGGAATAGTATGATGTATACATGCTGGGCCAGTAAATGTCAGGGGAATAGTATGATGTGCACATGCTGGGCCAGTACATGTCAGGGGAATAGTATGATGTGCACATGCTGGGCCAGTAAATGTCAGGGAAATAGTATGATGTACACATGCTGGGCCAGTAAATGTCTGGGGAATAGTATGATGTGCACATGCTGGGCCAGTAAATGTCAGGGGATTAGTATGATGTGCACATGCTGGGCCAGTAAATGTCAGGGGAATAGTATGATGTACACATGCTGGGCCAGTAAATGTCAGGGGAATAGTATGTTGTGCACATGCTGGGCCAGTAAATGTCAGGGGAATAGTATGATGTACACATGCTGGGCCAGTAAATGTCAGGGGAATAGTATGTTGTGCACATGCTGGGACAGTAAATGTCAGGGGAATAGTATGATGTGCACATGCTGGGCCAGTAAATGTCAGGGAATAGTATACTGTACACATGCTGGGCCAGTAAATGTCAGGGGAATAGTATGATGTACACCTGTTGGGCCAGTAAATGTCAGGGGAATAGTATGATGTACACATGCTGGGCCAGTAAATGTCAGGGGAATAGTATGTTGTGCACATGCTGGGACAGTAAATGTCAGGGGAATAGTATGATGTGCACATGCTGGGCCAGTAAATGTCAGGGAATAGTATACTGTACACATGCTGGGCCAGTAAATGTCAGGGGAATAGTATGATGTACACCTGTTGGGCCAGTAAATGTCAGGGGAATAGTATGATGTACACATGCTGGGCCAGTAAATGTCAGGGGATTAGTATGATGTGCACATGCTGGGCCAGTATATGTCAGGGGAATAGTATGATGTGCACCTGTTGGGCCAGTATATGTCAGGGGAATAGTATGATGTACACATGCTGGGCCAGTATATGTCAGGGGAATAGTATGATGTGCACATGCTGGGCCAGTAAATGTCAGGGGAATAGTATGATGTGCACCTGTTGGGCCAGTATATGTCAGGGGATTAGTATGATGTGCACCTGTTGGGCCAGTAAATGTCAGGGGAATAGTATGATGTGCACCTGTTGGGCCAGTATATGTCAGGGGATTAGTATGATGTGCACCTGTTGGGCCAGTAAATGTCAGGGGATTAGTATGATGTACACATGTTGGGCCAGTATATGTCAGGGGATTAGTATGATGTGCACCTGTTGGGCCAGTAAATGTCAGGGGATTAGTATGATGTACACATGCTGGGCCAGTAAATGTCAGGGGATTAGTATGATGTGCACATGCTGGGCCAGTACATGTCAGGGGATTAGTATGATGTGCACCTGTTGGGCCAGTATATGTCAGGGGATTAGTATGATGTGCACATGCTGGGCCAGTAAATGTCAGGGGAATAGTGTGTTGTACACATGCTGGGCCAGTAAATGTCAGGGGAATAGTAGTATGCTGTACACATGCTGGGCCAGTAAATGTCAGGGGATTAGTATGATGTGCACATGCTGGGCCAGTAAATGTCAGGGGAATAGTATGTTGTGCACATGCTGGGTCAGTAAATGTCAGGGGAATAGTATGTTGTGCACATGCTGGGCCAGTAAATGTCAGGGGATTAGTATGTTGTGCACATGCTGGGCCAGTATATGTCAGGGGATTAGTATGTTGTGCACATGCTGGGCCAGTAAATGTCAGGGGATTAGTATGTTGTGCACATGCTGGGCCAGTATATGTCAGGGGATTAGTATGTTGTGCACATGCTGGGCCAGTAAATGTCAGGGGATTAGTATGTTGTGCACATGTTGGGCCAGTAAATGTCAGGGGATTACATTAGGGTTTTATTGTATGTTAGGCACATACTGGACCCCTGGAAATGGTACATGATTTGTAAGCTAGGCACCTACTGGACCCCTGGAAATGGTACATGATTTGTAAGCTAGGCACCTACTGGACCCCTGGAAATGGTACATGATTTGTAAGCTAGGCATCTACTGGACCCCTGGAAATGGTACATGATTTGCAAGCTAGGCACATACTGGACCCCTGGAAATGGTACATGATTTGCAAGCTAGGCACCTACTGGACCCCTGGAAATGGTACATGATTTATAAGCTAGGCACCTACTGGACCCCTGGAAATGGTACATGATTTGTAAGCTAGGCACCTACTGGACCCCTGGAAATGGTACATGATTTGTAAGCTAGGCTCCTACTGGAACCCTGGAAATGGTACATGATTTGCAAGCTAGGCTCCTATTGGACCCCTGGAAATGGTACATGATTTGTAAGCTAGGCTCCTACTGGACCCCTGGAAATGGTACATGATTTGTAAGCTAGGCTCCTACTGGACCCCTGGAAATGGTACATGATTTGCAAGCTAGGCTCCTACTGGACCCCTGGAAATGGTACATGATTTGCAAGCTAGGCTCCTACTACTACCCATTAATTCAGTAAAACTGGAATTGTGTCCCACACCTAGCATGCATGATATGCATCAATCTCTCCGTTACTATAGTAATGCTTGACTGCGCAACAATATAACCCAGACTATGTCTGCATGCATGAAGAACAAAACAGTGATAACAAAAGCAATAGCAACAGTAATGATATAAATATTAACCAGTCAATAAACATAAATCTTTACCAGTCAATAATCTTACATATCAACAAGCTAATGAACATCTCTTTATATTCAGGATTTACTCTTGTCGGCTTCTTTCTCTCTATTTATTCCAAGAAGTTGAGGAATAATTCCAAGAAGTTGAGGAATAATTCCAAGAAGTTGAGGAATCCTTTACAGGTGAAGTTAAACATGTGGTTATAATTCATTCCTCTTATTGTATTGTTTTATGTGTTTACTGTACACATACCATTGTAATGAGAGGCAATGCTTGGGGGGTGGGGGTTTCCAATACCTCCATTTGGCAGATGTATGACTTATGCCTAGATCAGTCTGCCTGTCTGTCTGTCTGTCTGTCTGTCTGTCTGTCTGTCTGTCTGTCTGTCTGTCTGTCTGTCTGTCTGTCTGTCTGTCTGTCTGTCTGTCTGTCTGTCTGTCTGTCGCTAGTTCGGATAGCAAATAACATAGCTCCTGATCAGTCTATGTTGATGCAAATGTGATTTTATTTACTCAACAGGCAAAGGATTAATTGGGTACAGCAGATATATAGCAAGATTACAAAATCTAAAAGGAAATGAGAAATGCAGTGGTTTTTAAGTTTAAAACAATTAATATTCTAATATAAAGTATGTTTCATGTACTTTTATTTTACAAAATTAATATAAACACTGTTTTAAAAGGAACATTTCTAACTCCGTTGATTTATTTACCCAATAGCTTGGCAGGTTTCTATTATTATTTCTATATCGGTAAATTCCTATGGCAGATTATCTCCGCCAAGGACTTTTTGAAAGGATTCTTCACTATAAGGCAAAAATGGACATTAAAATCAGAGTGTGGGCGGAGGTTTGCTATCTTAGATTGCTCTTGTTCTATATATTCTAATCAAGTCACGTAGCTACTGTGTGGGCGCTGAAGGGCCAGGCCAGGTCCAAGAAATTAAAAATATCTAAAACCGTTAAAAACTGTATGGGATGAGGGGTAAACTTGGAGGTCACATACGTTCTGCACAACATAAAAAGTCAAATTCATATCTCTAAAAGATATCGAAATTTGAACATCAAAGATGTATATTTAAATGCGTCAAGAGTGCACCATTGATGTTCTAGGATTCAGAATATTCCTGGGGAGCATGCATCAAACCCATCCAGCAAAATCGCATCCTTTGGTGTCTAATTTATTAGTCAGACCTACAAGATCAAAATCGCTAGCTACACTCCTGGTAGTGACCTTGACTTGTCGGCACCAGAACAAATTTCTGCAAGTACAGACAAGTATCACAAGCATCATCAGATATCAGCCATATAACACTAATTATTCAAAAACCAATCCCAACAAAATCCCTTGCACCCAAAAAAAGCATGTAAAATAATTACCCGATAATCAAAATGGCTGATTGGTATAGTGTAACAGCTGATTGGTATAATGTAATGGTTGATTTGTATAGTGTAATAGCTGATTAGTATAGTGTACTAGCTGATTGGTATAGTGCAATATAGTGTACTAGCTGATTGGTATAATGTAATAGTTGATTGGTATAGTGTACTAGCTGATTGGTATAGTGCAATATAGTGTAATAGCTGATTGGTATAATGTAATGGTTGATTGGTATAATGTAATAGCTGATTGGTATAGTGCAATATAGTGTAATAGCTGATTGGTATAGTGTAATGGTTGATTTGTATAGTGTAATGGTTGATTGGTATAGTGCAATATAGTGTAATGGCTGATTGGTATAGTGCAATATAGTGTAACAGCTGATTGGTATAATGTAATGGTTGATTTGTATAGTGTAATAGCTGATTGGTATAGTGCAATATAGTGTAATAGCTGATTGGTATAGTGTAATGGTTGATTGGTATAGTGTAATGGCTGATTGGTATAGTGCAATATAGTGTAATAGCTGATTGGTATAGTGCAATATAGTGTAATAGCTGATTGGTATAGTGCAATATAGTGTAATGGTTGATTGGTATAGTGTAATAGCTGATTGGTATAGTGCAATATAGTGTAATAGCTGATTGGTATAGTGTAATGGTTGATTGGTATAGTGTAATGGCTGATTGGTATAGTGCAATATAGTGTAATAGCTGATTGGTATAATGTAATGGTTGATTGGTATAGTGTAATAGCTGATTGGTATAGTGCAATATAGTGCAATACCTGATTGGTATAGTGCAATATAGTGCAATAGCTGATTGGTATAGTGTAATGGTTGATTGGTATAGTGCAATATAGTGTACTAGCTGATTGGTATAGTGTAATGGCTGATTGGTATAGTGTAATAGCTGATTGGTATAGTGTAATAGCTGATTGGTATAATGTAATGGCTGATTGGTATAGTGCAATATAGTGTAATGGCTGATTGGTATAATGTAATGGTTGATTGGTATAGTGCAATATAGTGTACTAGCTGATTGGTATAGTGTAATGGCTGATTGGTATAGTGTAATGGTTGATTGGTATAATGTAATGGTTGATTGGTATAGTGCAATATAGTGTAATAGCTGATTGGTATAATGTAATGGTTGATTGATATAGTGTAATAGCTGATTGGTATAGTGTAATGGCTGATTGGTATAGTGTAATAGCTGATTGGTATAATATAATGGTTGATTGGTATAGTGCAATACCTGATTGGTATAGTGCAATATAGTGTACTAGCTGATTGGTATAATGTAATGGTTGATTGGTATAGTGTAATAGCTGATTGGTATAGTGTAATGGCTGATTGGTATAGTGTAATAGCTGATTGGTATAGTGCAATATAGTGTAATACCTGATTGGTATAATGTAATGGTTGATTGGTATAGTGCAATACCTGATTTGTATAGTGCAATATAGTGTACTAGCTGATTGGTATAATGTAATGGTTGATTGGTATAGTTTAATAGCTGATTGGTATAGTGTAATGGCTGATTGGTATAGTGTAATAGCTGATTGGTATAGTGCAATATAGTGTAATACCTGATTGGTATAATGTAATGGTTGATTGATATAGTGTAATAGCTGATTGGTATAGTGCAATATAGTGCAATACCTGATTGGTATAGTGCAATATAGTGTAATAGCTGATTGGTATAGTGCAATATAGTGCAATACCTGATTGGTATAGTGCAATATAGTGTAATAGCTGATTGGTATAGTGCAATAGCTGATTGGTATAGTGCAATATAGTGTAATAGCTGATTGGTATAGTGTAATGGTTGATTGGTATAGTGTAATGGCTGATTGGTATAGTGTAATAGCTGATTGGTATAGTGTAATAGCTGATTGGTATAGTGTAATACCTGATTGGTATAGTGCAATATAGTGTAATGGTTGATTGGTATAGTGTAATGGTTGATTGGTATAGTGTAATGGCTGATTGGTATAGTGTAATAGCTGATTGGTATAGTGCAATATAGTGTAATAGCTGATTGGTATAGCGTAATGGTTGATTGGTATAGTGTAATAGCGGATTGGTATAGTGCAATATAGTGTAATAGCTGATTGGTATAGTGCAATATAGTGTAATAGCTGATTGGTATAGTGTAATGGTTGATTGGTATAGTGTAATGGCTGATTGGTATAGTGTAATAGCTGATTGGTATAGTGTAATAGCTGATTGGTATAGTGTAATAGCTGATTGGTATAGTGCAATATAGTGTAATAGCTGATTGGTATAGTGCAATATAGTGCAATAGCTGATTGGTATAATGTAATGGTTGATTGGTATAGTGTAATAGCGGATTGGTATAGTGCAATATAGTGTAATAGCTGATTGGTATAGTGTAATGGTTGATTGGTATAGTGTAATGGCTGATTGGTATAGTGTAATAGCTGATTGGTATAGTGTAATAGCTGATTGGTATAGTGTAATAGCTGATTGGTATAGTGCAATATAGTGTAATAGCTGATTGGTATAGTGCAATATAGTGCAATAGCTGATTGGTATAATGTAATGGTTGATTGGTATAGTGTAATAGCGGATTGGTATAGTGCAATATAGTGTAATAGCTGATTGGTATAGTGTAATGGTTGATTGGTATAGTGTAATGGCTGATTGGTATAGTGTAATAGCTGATTGGTATAGTGCAATATAGTGTAATAGCTGATTGGTATAGTGTAATGGTTGATTGGTATAGTGTAATGGCTGATTGGTATAGTGTAATAGCGGATTGGTATAGTGCAATATAGTGTAATAGCTGATTGGTATAGTGTAATGGTTGATTAGTATAGTGCAATATAGTGCAATAGCTGATTGGTATAATGTAATGGTTGATTGGTATAGTGTAATGGCTGATTGGTATAGTGTAATAGCTGATTGGTATAGTGTAATAGCTGATTGGTATAGTGTAATAGCTGATTAGTATAGTGCAATATAGTGTAATAGCTGATTGGTATAATGTAATGGTTGATTGGTATAGTGTAATAGCTGATTGGTATAGTGTAATATAGTGTAATAGCGGATTGGTATAGTGTAATGGTTGATTGGTATAGTGTAATAGCGGATTGGTATAGTGCAATATAGTGTAATAGCTGATTGGTATAATGTAATGGTTGATTGGTATAGTGTAATAGCTGATTGGTATAGTGTAATGGTTGATTGGTATAGTGTAATGGCTGATTGGTATAGTGCAATATAGTGTAATAGCTGATTGGTATAATGTAATGGTTGATTGGTATAGTGTAATAGCGGATTGGTATAGTGTAATAGCTGATTGGTATAGTGTAATAGCTGATTGGTATAGTGCAATATAGTGTAATAGCTGATTGGTATAGTGTAATGGTTGATTGGTATAGTGTAATAGAGGATTGGTATAGTGCAATATAGTGTAATAGCTGATTGGTATAGTGTAATGGTTGATTGGTATAGTGTAATGGCTGATTGGTATAGTGTAATAGCTGATTGGTATAGTGTAATAGCTGATTGGTATAGTGTAATAGCTGATTGGTATAGTGCAATATAGTGTAATAGCTGATTGGTATAGTGCAATATAGTGCAATAGCTGATTGGTATAATGTAATGGTTGATTGGTATAGTGTAATAGCGGATTGGTATAGTGCAATATAGTGTAATAGCTGATTGGTATAGTGTAATGGTTGATTGGTATAGTGTAATGGCTGATTGGTATAGTGTAATAGCTGATTGGTATAGTGCAATATAGTGTAATAGCTGATTGGTATAGTGTAATGGTTGATTGGTATAGTGTAATGGCTGATTGGTATAGTGTAATAGCGGATTGGTATAGTGCAATATAGTGTAATAGCTGATTGGTATAGTGTAATGGTTGATTGGTATAGTGCAATATAGTGCAATAGCTGATTGGTATAATGTAATGGTTGATTGGTATAGTGTAATGGCTGATTGGTATAGTGTAATAGCTGATTGGTATAGTGTAATAGCTGATTGGTATAGTGTAATAGCTGATTAGTATAGTGCAATATAGTGTAATAGCTGATTGGTATAATGTAATGGTTGATTGGTATAGTGTAATAGCTGATTGGTATAGTGTAATATAGTGTAATAGCGGATTGGTATAGTGTAATGGTTGATTGGTATAGTGTAATAGCGGATTGGTATAGTGCAATATAGTGTAATAGCTGATTGGTATAATGTAATGGTTGATTGGTATAGTGTAATAGCTGATTGGTATAGTGTAATGGTTGATTGGTATAGTGTAATGGCTGATTGGTATAGTGCAATATAGTGTAATAGCTGATTGGTATAATGTAATGGTTGATTGGTATAGTGTAATAGCGGATTGGTATAGTGTAATGGTTGATTGGTATAGTGTAATAACTGATTAGTATAGTGCAATATAGTGTAATAGCTGATTGGTATAGTGTAATATAGTGTAATAGCTGATTGGTATAGTGTAATGGTTGATTGGTATAGTGTAATAGCGGATTGGTATAGTGCAATATAGTGTAATAGCTGATTGGTATAATGTAATGGTTGATTGGTATAGTGTAATAGCGGATTGGTATAGTGTAATGGTTGATTGGTATAGTGTAATAACTGATTGGTATAGTGCAATATAGTGTAATAGCTGATTGGTATAGTGTAATATAGTGTAATAGCTGATTGGTATAGTGTAATGGTTGATTGGTATAGTGTAATAGCGGATTGGTATAGTGTAAGTTGATTGGTATAGTGTAATAGCGGATTGGTATAGTGCAATATAGTGTAATAGCTGATTGGTAGTGTAATGGTTGATTGGTATAGTGTAATAGCGGATTGGTATAGTGCAATATAGTGTAATAGCTGATTGGTATAGTGTAATATAGTGTAATAGCTGATTGGTATAGTGTAATGGTTGATTGGTATAGTGTAATAGCGGATTGGTATAGTGCAATATAGTGTAATAGCTGATTGGTATAATGTAATGGTTGATTGGTATAGTGTAATGGCTGATTGGTATAGTGCAATATAGTGTAATACCTGATTGGTATAATGTAATGGTTGATTGGTATAGTGTAATGGCTGATTGGTATAGTGCAATATAGTGTAATAGCTGATTGGTATAGTGTAATGGTTGATTGGTATAGTGTAATAGCGGATTGGTATAATGTAATGGTTGATTGGTATAGTGTAATAGCTGATTGGTATAGTGTAATGGTTGATTGGTATAGTGTAATGGCTGATTGGTATAGTGCAATATAGTGTAATAGCTGATTGGTATAATGTAATGGTTGATTGGTATAGTGTAATAGCGGATTGGTATAGTGTAATGGTTGATTGGTATAGTGTAATAACTGATTGGTATAGTGCAATATAGTGTAATAGCTGATTGGTATAGTGTAATATAGTGTAATAGCTGATTGGTATAGTGTAATGGTTGATTGGTATAGTGTAATAGCGGATTGGCATAGTGCAATATAGTGTAATAGCTGATTGGTATAATGTAATATAGTGTAATAGCTGATTGGTATAGTGTAATGGTTGATTGGTATAGTGTAATAGCTGATTGGTATAGTGCAATATAGTGTAATAGCTGATTGGTATAATGTAATGGTTGATTGGTATAGTGTAATGGCTGATTGGTATAGTGTAAATATAGTGTAATGGCTGATTGGTATAGTGCAATATAGTGTAATAGCTGATTGGTATAGTGTAATGGTTGATTGGTATAGTGTAATAGCGGATTGGTATAGTGCAATATAGTGTAATAGCTGATTGGTATAGTGTAATGGTTGATTGGTATAGTGTAATAGCGGATTGGTATAGTGCAATATAGTGTAATAGCTGATTGGTATAGTGTAATGGTTGATTGGTATAGTGTAATAGCTGATTGGTATAGTGTAATGGTTGATTGATATAGTGTAATAGCTGATTGGTATAGTGCAATATAGTGTAATAGCTGATTGGTATAGTGCAATATAGTGCAATACCTGATTGGTATAGTGCAATATAGTGCAATAGCTGATTGGTATAGTGCAATATAGTGCAATAACTGATTGGTATAATGTAATATAGTGCAATAGCTGATTGGTATAGTGCAATATAGTGCAATAACTGATTGGTATATTGTAATAGTTGATTGGTATAGTGTAATGGTTGATTGATATAGTGCAATAGCTGATTGGTATAGTGCAATATAGTGTAATGGCTGATTGGTATAGTGAAATATAGTGCAATAACTGATTGGTATATTGTAATAGTTGATTGGTATAGTGTAATGGTTGATTAGTATAGTGTAATAGCTGATTTGTATAGTGCAATATAGTGCAATAGCTGATTAGTATAGTGTAATGATTGATTGGTATAGTGCAATATAGTGCAATAGCTGATTGGTATAGTGCAATATAGTGTAATAGCTGATTGGTATAGTGCAATATAGTGCAATAGCTGATTAGTATAGTGTAATAGCTGATTGGTATAGTGCAATATAGTGCAATAGCTGATTGGTATAGTGCAATATAGTGCAATAGCTGATTGGTATAGTGCAATATAGTGTAATGGCTGATTGGTATAGTGAAATATAGTACAATAGCTGATTGGTATAGTGCAATAGCTGATTGGTATAGTGCAATATAGTGCAATAACTGATTGGTATATTGTAATAGTTGATTGGTATAGTGTAATGGTTGATTGGTATAGTGCAATAGCTGATTGGTATAGTGCAATAACGGATTGGTATAATGTAATGGTTGATTGGTATAGTGTAATAGCTGATTGGTATAGTGCAATATAGTGCAATAGCTGATTAGTATAGTGTAATAGCTGATTGGTATAGTGCAATATAGTGCAATAGCTGATTGGTATAGTGCAATATAGTGCAATAGCTGATTGGTATAGTGCAATATAGTGTAATGGCTGATTGGTATAGTGAAATATAGTACAATAGCTGATTGGTATAGTGCAATAGCTGATTGGTATAGTGCAATATAGTGCAATAACTGATTGGTATATTGTAATAGTTGATTGGTATAGTGTAATGGTTGATTGGTATAGTGCAATAGCTGATTGGTATAGTGCAATAACGGATTGGTATAATGTAATGGTTGATTGGTATAGTGTAATAGCTGATTGGTATAGTGTAATAGCTGATTGGTATAGTGTAATAACTGATTGGTATAGTGTAATGGCTGATTGGTATAGTGTAATAACTGATTGGTATAGTGTAATGATTGATTGGCATAGTGCAACAGCTGATTGGTATAGTGTAATGGTTGATTGGCATAGTGCAACAACTGATTGGTATAGTGCAATAGCTGGTTGGTATAGTGTAATAGCTGATTGGTATAGTACAATAGCTGATTGGTATAGTGTAATAACTGATAGGTATAGTGCAATAGCTGATTGGTATAGTGTAATAGCTGATTGGTATAGTGCAATAACTGATTGGTATAGTGTAATGGTTGATTGGCATAGTGCAACAACTGATTGGTATAGTGCAACAGCTGATTGGTATAGTGTAATAACTGATTGGCATAGTGCAACAACTGATTGGTATAGTGTAATAGCTGATTGGTAGTGTAATAGCTGATTGGTATAGTGCAATAGCTGGTTGGTATAAAGTAATGGTTGATTGGCATAGTGCAACAACTGATTGGTATAGTGTAATAGCTGATTGGTAGTGTAATAGCTGATTGGTATAGTGCAATAGCTGGTTGGTATAAAGTAATGGTTGATTGGTATAGTGCAACAGCTGATTGGTAGTGTAATAGCTGATTGGTATAGTGCAACAGCTGGTTGGTATAAAGTAATGGTTGATTGGCATAGTGCAACAGCTGATTGGTATAGTGCAATAGCTGGTTGGTATAATGTAATATTTGATTGGTATAGTGTAATAGCTAATTGGTATAGTGCAATAGCTGGTTGGTATAGTGTAATAGCTGATTGGTATAGTGCAATAGCTGATTGGTATAGTGCAATAGCTGATTGGTATAGTGCAATAGCTGATTGGTATAGTGCAATAGCTGATTGGTATAGTGTAATAGCTGATTTTTATAGTACAATAGCTGATTGGTATAGTGCAATAGCTGATTGGTATAATGCAATAGCTGATTGGTATTGTTGGTATAGTGTAATAGCTAATTGGTATAGTGCAATAGCTGGTTGGTATAGTGTAATAGCTGGTTGGTATAGTGTAATAGCTGATTGGCATAGTGCAATAGCTGATTGGTATTGTGCAATAGCTGATTGGTATAGTGCAATAGCTGGTTGGTATAGTGTAATAGCTGGTTGGTATAGTGTAATAGCTGATTGGCATAGTGCAATAGCTGATTGGTATTGTGCAATAGCTGATTGGTATAGTGCAATAACGGATTGGTATAATGTAATGGTTGATTGGTATAGTGTAATAGCTGATTGGTATAGTGTAATAGCTGATTGGTATAGTGTAATAACTGATTGGTATAGTGCAATAGCTGATTGGTATAGTGTAATAGCTGATTGGTATAGTGTAATAGCTGATTGGTATAGTGCAATAGCTGATTGGTATAGTGTAATGGCTGATTGGTATAGTGTAATAACTGATTGGTATAGTGTAATGGTTGATTGGCATAGTGCAACAGCTGATTGGTATAGTGTAATGGTTGATTGGCATAGTGCAACAACTGATTGGTATAGTGCAATAGCTGGTTGGTATAGTGTAATAGCTGATTGGTATAGTGCAATAGCTGATTGGTATAGTGTAATAACTGATAGGTATAGTGCAATAGCTGATTGGTATAGTGTAATAGCTGATTGGTATAGTGCAATAACTGATTGGTATAGTGTAATGGTTGATTGGCATAGTGCAACAACTGATTGGTATAGTGCAACAGCTGATTGGTATAGTGTAATAACTGATTGGTATAGTGTAATGGTTGATTTGCATAGTGCAACAGCTGATTGGTATAGTGTAATGGTTGATTGGCATAGTGCAACAACTGATTGGTATAGTGTAATAGCTGATTAGTAGTGTAATAGCTGATTGGTATAGTGCAATAGCTGGTTGGTATAAAGTAATGGTTGATTGGCATAGTGCAACAACTGATTGGTATAGTGTAATAGCTGATTGGTAGTGTAATAGCTGATTGGTATAGTGCAATAGCTGGTTGGTATAAAGTAATGGTTGATTGGTATAGTGCAACAGCTGATTGGTAGTGTAATAGCTGATTGGTATAGTGCAACAGCTGGTTGGTATAAAGTAATGGTTGATTGGCATAGTGCAACAGCTGATTGGTATAGTGCAATAGCTGGTTGGTATAATGTAATATTTGATTGGTATAGTGTAATAGCTAATTGGTATAGTGCAATAGCTGGTTGGTATAGTGTAATAGCTGATTGGTATAGTACAATAGCTGATTGGTATAGTGCAATAGCTGATTGGTATAGTGCAATAGCTGATTGGTATAGTGCAATAGCTGATTTTTATAGTACAATAGCTGATTGGTATAGTGCAATAGCTGATTGGTATAGTGCAATAGCTGATTGGTATTGTTGGTATAGTGTAATAGCTAATTGGTATAGTGCAATAGCTGGTTGGTATAGTGTAATAGCTGGTTGGTATAGTGTAATAGCTGATTGGCATAGTGCAATAGCTGATTGGTATAGTGCAATAGCTGATTGGTATAGTGCAATAGCTGATTGGTATAGTGCAATAGCTGATTGGTATAGTGTAATAGCTGATTTTTATAGTACAATAGCTGATTGGTATAGTGCAATAGCTGATTGGTATAGTGCAATAGCTGATTGGTATTGTTGGTATAGTGTAATAGCTAATTGGTATAGTGCAATAGCTGGTTGGTATAGTGTAATAGCTGGTTGGTATAGTGTAATAGCTGATTGGCATAGTGCAATAGCTGATTGGTATTGTGCAATAGCTGATTGGTATAGTGCAATAGCTGATTGGTATTGTGCAATAGCTGATTGGTATAGTGCAATAGCTGATTGGTATAGTGTAATAGCTGATTTTTATAGTGCAATAGCTGATTGGTATAGTGCAATAGCTGATTGGTATTGTGCAATAGCTGATTGGTATAGTGCAATAGCTGATTGGTATAGTGCAATAGCTGATTGGTATAGTGTAATGGCTGATTGGTATAGTGCAATAGCTGATTGGTATTGTGCAATAGCTGATTGGTATTGTGCAATAGCTGATTGGTATAGTGCAATAGCTGATTGGTATAGTGTAATAGCTGATTGGTATTGTGCAATAGCTGATTGGTATTGTGCAATAGCTGATTGGTATAGTGCAATAGCTGATTTATGAAGGTGAGTATGTGTCTGCATATAACACTGCACTAAGTCATAGACAGACAATATACAGTTATTATTTAATTGGATTGGTACAGTGCCATCTGTACCTGTATATGTCAAACTATTTCCTCCACAACAAATTATGTTCAAGAATATAATCCCTCCTTCACCCATTATCTATCAGTTATTATGGGTCACATAGATTATGATTCATATATCAGTTATTATGGGTCACATAGATTATGATTCATATATCAGTTATTATGGGTCACATAAATTATGATTCATATATCCACCATTATTATGGGTCACATAGATTATGATTCATATATCAGTTATTATGGGTCACATAAATTATGATTCATATATCCACCATTATTATGGGTCACATAGATTATGATTCATATATCAGTTATTATGGGTCACATAGATTATGATTCATATATCAGTTATTATGGGTCACATAGATTATGATTCATATATCAGTTATTATGGGTCACATAGATTATGATTCATATATCCACCATTATTAAGGGTCACATAGATTATGATTCAGGTGACTGGCCTGCTTATATAAATGGGAAAATGCTGCACCAGCTTTGAGCTGGACTAGTAATCCAGGGATCGCAGGTTCGATCCACCGTCTGACCCTAATAAAATTAACAGTCCTTCAGATGGGACATTAAACCGAGGTCTCATGTCGGTGCTTTACACCGTGCACATAAAAGAACCAGAGGAGATTCTGGAATGGGTCTCTGTCTGTATCATGCATTATCCTCCAAAATCTAAATTGATCATGCATTATCCTCCAAATCTAAAATTGATCATGCATTATCCTCCAAAATCTAAAAGAACTCATCTCTTCAGGAGGCGTCGCTCATATGGGCAACCGGTAGCGACGATAAATAAACGTAAAAAAAAACATACACCAGCTTTGACAGACCCTGCCACTACCTTCACCCTAACACTGACGTTCTTTGCTTTTATCTAAGATCTGATACGTTCCTTCATATCAATGCTCATTGCGGTCTAATAGTACACATAGTTGGCAAACTTTGTCCAATTTGTCATGCTAGTTATGCTGAAAACCTTCTTCGTATGCTACTTGTATGTCACACAGAATCGCTTCCCAGATTGACTAAAGTTTCACATTCAAGTATAACATGCTGCAATGTTTCAGTTGCTGCTTCACCGAGTTTACAAGTACGTTCTCATTGTGGTTAAAAGCCATTCTTGTAGAATGTAATATATATGTGCCCATTAGTAGTCTTAATAAATAACCCTTGTATCTGTATGTAGGGGAAACATGTGTTACATACGATATGATACATCCATGTATCTCTCTGTCTGTAGAGGGAAAATGATTAAAATAGAAAAGAGAAATAAAAACATAAATATAAAAATAAAAGTGTTAAATGGTATCATTCATGCACTACCTACTCAAACATGCAATTTATACTTGGTCAAACCCACCTTATATGCGAGTACATGCCAAACACACAAATTTCATGACCAAATTAGAGGGGTCGTTTTACATGACAGGGGGAGGGGGCCAGAGTTACATGACAAGGGGAGGGGAGGTAATGCTACATGACAAGAGGAGGGAAGTTATGTCACATGACAAGGGGGGGGCGATGTTACATGGTGAGGAGAGGGGGAAATGTCACATGACAGGGGCAGGGGACAATATGTCACATGACAAGGGGCTATGTCACATGACAAGGGAGGGAAGCTATGTACATGACAAGGGAGGAGCTATGTCACATGAAGGGAGGAGCTAGTCACATGACAAGGAAGGGAGGCTATGTCACATGACAAGGGGAGGGAAGCTATGTCACATGACAAGGGGAGGGTAGCTATGACAAGGGGAGGGGAGCAATGTCACATGACAAGGGGAGGGAAGCAATGTCACATGACAAGGGGAGGGAAGCTATGTCACATGACAAGGGGAGGGAAGCTATGTCACATGACAAGGGGAGGGTAGCTATGACAAGGGGAGGGGAGCAATGTCACATGACAAGGGGAGGGAAGCAATGTCACATGACAAGGGGAGGGAAGCAATGTCACATGACAAGGGAAGGGAAGCAATGTCACACAATGGTAAGCAAACAATGAAATTGTATAATCTGAACTCTGACCTCGGTACTGTTAATCATGTGGTCAGCGGGACAGAATCGGTGTCGTTGAAATGTAACCGTTGTTTCGTCGGTGTTAATAGCCTTTACAAAGCATGATATGTCCAGCATGGGGTTCACTTGACGACAACATTTAAGTAGAGTTTCTAACTGTCGTTGCTGTTCACTAGCCTGAAATATGTAAAAACATCTTCTATACAAGAATGTCTGTAAAATATATAAAAACATCTTCTATACCAGACTGTATGTAAAACTGTAAAATATATAAAAACATATTCTATACCAGAATGTCTGTAAAACTGTAAAATATGTAAAAACATCTTCTATACCAGACAGACTGTATGTAAAACTGTAAAATATATAAAAACATATTCTATACCAGAATGTCTGTAAAACTGTAAAATATGTAAAAACATCTTCTATACCAGACTGTATGTAAAACTGTAAAATACCGTATTTAGCTATGTATAACGCGCACTTTTATTACTGAAATCCTTGAGGAATTTGTCTAGTGCGCATTATACATGGGTACAGCCTTCACAACATTTTTTTCCAGGCGAAATTTCGACCCACAGCACCCCCCCCCCCACCACCACTTTTCAATAAGTAGGTACGTTTGGTAAACGTTATAAAATACGTTAACTGTTCTAACAATGTACCGATGATATAATATATATAATGGCATTGATTTAGACCAACTATGAACTTAGATAGCATTTATTTGCTTTGAATTTGGGAAATTTCATCGAAAACGTAAATGCCAAACAACAATGGCAGATGTTGAATGATTTTATTGATTGTCTATTTCCCGTACATTTTCGTACTATATCGTATAAGGCGATTCTTCGGTGGTATTGAGCTCTAGGTCCAGGTAGGTAATACAACAGAACATTGGAATTTATAGTTTATCTGAGATATTGAGATCATATATCATATGTTTTAAATATATTTATTTGTTTCTTTATTAGAATTATTATAAACAAATATAAATAATGTGTTAGCTTTTAACAAATTGTTTGTAACACTGCCTATGAACCCAATACTATGGACCCCTGTTAATTAGTTGGACGCGTTTTGAAGTTTGCATGGACATATTGAGAAGGTGTTAAGAAATTTGAGCAGATGTTGAGAAGTTTGAGTATGTGTTGACAATTTTGAGAAATTAATTATCGCTTGATACCTCCATATGTCATTTTCAAGAGGAAGACACTGCCAGACCAGAATGTCTGTATGTAAAACTGTAAAATATGTAAAAACATCTTCTATACCAGAATGTCTGTAAAACTGTAAAATATGTAAAAACATCTTCTATACCAGAATGTCTGTAAAACTGTAAAATATGTAAAAACATCTTCTATACCAGAATGTCTGTAAAAATGTAAAATATGCAAAAACATCTTCTATACCAGAATGTCTGTAAAACTGTAAAATATGTAAAAACATCTTCTATACCAGACAGACTGTATGTACAACTGTAAAATATGCAAAAACATCTTCTATACCAGAATGTCTGTAAAACTGTAAAATATGCAAAAACATCTTCTATACCAGAATGTCTGTAAAACTGTAAAATATGCAAAAACATCTTCTATACCAGAATGTCTGTAAAACTGTGAAATATGTAAAAACATCTTCTATACCAGAATGTCTGTAAAACTGTGAAATATGTAAAAACATCTTCTATACCAGAATGTTGTACAACTGTAAAATATGCAAAAACATCTTCTATACCAGAATGTCTGTAAAACTGTAAAATATGCAAAACATCTTCTATACCAAATGTCTGTAAAACTGTAAAATATGCAAAAACATCTTCTATACCAGAATGTCTGTAAAACTGTAAAATATGCAAAAACATCTTCTATACCAGAATGTCTGTAAAACTGTAAAATATGTAAAAACATCTTCTATACCAGAATGTCTGTAAAACTGTAAAATATGCAAAACATCTTCTATACCAGAATGTATGTACAACTGTAAAATATGCAAAAACATCTTCTATACCAGAATGTCTGTAAAACTGTAAAATATGCAAAAACATCTTCTATACCAGAATGTCTGTAAAACTGTAAAATATGTAAAAACATCTTCTATACCAGAATGTCTGTAAAACTGTAAAATATGCAAAAACATCTTCTATACCAGAATGTCTGTAAAACTGTAAAATATGCAAAAACATCTTCTATACCAGAATGTCTGTAAAACTGTAAAATATGCAAAAACATCTTCTATACCAGAATGTCTGTAAAACTGTGAAATATGTAAAAACATCTTCTATACCAGAATGTCTGTAAAACTGTGAAATATGTAAAAACATCTTCTATACCAGAATGTCTGTAAAACTGTAAAATATGCAAAAACATCTTCTATACCAGAATGTATGTACAACTGTAAAATATGCAAAAACATCTTCTATACCAGAATGTCTGTAAAACTGTAAAATATGCAAAAACATCTTCTATACCAGAATGTCTGTAAAACTGTAAAATATGCAAAAACATCTTCTATACCAGAATGTCTGTAAAACTGTGAAATATGTAAAAACATCTTCTATACCAGAATGTCTGTAAAACTGTGAAATATGTAAAAACATCTTCTATACCAGAATGTCTGTAAAACTGTAAAATATGCAAAAACATCTTCTATACCAGAATGTATGTACAACTGTAAAATATGCAAAAACATCTTCTATACCAGAATGTCTGTAAAACTGTAAAATATGCAAAAACATCTTCTATACCAGAATGTCTGTAAAACTGTAAAATATGTAAAAACATCTTCTATACCAGAATGTCTGTAAAACTGTAAAATATGCAAAAACATCTTCTATACCAGAATGTCTGTAAAACTGTGAAATATGTAAAAACATCTTCTATACCAGAATGTCTGTAAAACTGTAAAATATGCAAAAACATCTTCTATACCAGAATGTCTGTAAAACTGTAAAATATGTAAAAACATCTTCTTTACCAGACAGACTGTATGTACAACTGTAAAATATGCAAAAACATCTTCTATACAAGAATGTCTGTAAAACTGTAAAATATGCAAAAACATCTTCTATACCAGAATGTCTGTAAAACTGTAAAATATGCAAAAACATCTTCTATACCAGAATGTCTGTAAAACTGTATAATATGCAAAAACATCTTCTATACCAGAATGTATGTACAACTGTAAAATATGCAAAAACATCTTCTATACCAGAATGTCTGTAAAACTGTAAAATATGCAAAAACATCTTCTATACCAGAATGTCTGTAAAACTGTAAAATATGCAAAAACATCTTCTATACAAGAATGTCTGTAAAACTGTATAATATGCAAAAACATCTTCTATACCAGACTGTATGTAAAACTGTAAAATATGCAAAAACATCTTCTATACCAGACAGACTGTATGTAAAACTGTATAATATGCAAAAACATCTTCTATACAAGAATGTCTGTAAAACTGTAAAATATGCAAAAACATCTTCTATACAAGAATGTCTGTAAAACTGTATAATATGCAAAAACATCTTCTATACCAGAATGTATGTAAAACTGTATACAATTAAATTTCATGGTGCAAAATCTTGACGTTTTTTTATAGAACTGAAGAGGGATCATTATTGAATTTTCAAATTGTTTTCTCCATGTACTCCAGTTTCTTCCCACACAAATTACCACATTTACACTTTCATCCGCGCCAACGAGAGTGATTAATGTAAGTTGTTAAAACTTTCTTCGCAATCGTTGTAAAATAAATCAAGTTTAAACTTTAATTTTAAAATCCTTTTTTTTTTTTCATTTTTGAATTGCCATAGAGCAATCCGTTTATTTATTTGTTCATATCTTTACATACGCAATTTCACCAGTATTATATTTAACTCTTTGCATGCTGGGTAAATAAAGGCTATAAATAGTTCAAATAATTGTAGCAGATGACAATTCATTGATGTGTTTTGCTTATTTGTAACTGAAATCTCTGGAAATATGTTCTGTAATTTCATTTGAATTATGTGGTTATGACACATGACAAGAGGAGGGTAGCTATGTTATGGCAACACAATTCTAATGAAATTCCATGACATATTTCACTGTTATTTTCATCGTTAGCTTGCAAAGAGTTAACATTGATATAGTATTACAGTCTACATCCGTTATGTTTTATCCGGTTATCTCGAAGTCGGATCAAAGTCCAGTTTCAGACACTATCATTTTACTACGTTTATATAGAATTTCGTTATGTCAAACTTCGGTTATGTTGAAGTATTTTGTTCGGTCCGACGGAATTCGACATAACGGATGTAAACTTTACTCTGGAAACACATTATACACTCAACACAGTCGTGATAGTGTTGTGGTAGCGTGTTCGCTTCAGGTGCGAAATGTCCGGAGTTCGAGCCTCACTGTAGCTGTTACGATTGTGCCCATAGGCAAGCAAGGTATTTAAATTCCACGTTGCCTCTTCTCTCTCCCTCGTGATGATGGATTCCATCAAGAATGAGGTCTCGAGAGTGATTATTATAAGTTGTAAGAACGTGTTTCGCAATCGAGCTAAAATAAATTTGTGTTCTATAGTATTTGGAGCAATCTACTAACCATATAGTATCAATATTCATATTTTGATACATTTTATCACAATTAGATCTTTTTGCAATTAATTGCTGTATAATCATCTGGAATAAAATGCTTTAAATGAAAATATGAAAATATTCATATTGTATGATTATTAGTTGGCTCCAAATATTATATATAATACAACTGTTGACCGATTAGGAATTTTGTTGAGTGTAGAGATATATGTAAATTTTCAAGTTCTGCCAATTAGTTGAATGGTAATAAAATAGTAAATATATACGATTGTTTCCAAAATTGTAATTATGCCCACGTACATAAACTACTAACAAGGAGGTGGACGAGATTATGCAACCTTGTTGATTAATGACACATAACAAACACTAGTTTCTGCATTCTATTGATATAGTTTGGATCATACAAAGTTCAATGCTAACAATCACACTACTGGTGAGCAAACACCTACGAGTTATCTATGAGAGACATTGGTCAGTTACTGACCCTGAATACTCCATAAAAGTAAATATTAATATTAATTGTTTTCCTCTGTTTTTATCATTTATTCCTTTGCACAACATGCTAGCAATTTTATTCCACTATCACTTCTTATGAGTATTAAATTACTATATCTCAACAGATCTCATACAGTATAAGTATGCAATGTGTACTTATTTGTAAAAGAATGTTATCAGTTAATTAACACGATTTTGATCAATTCACATTTATCATACCGCAACATCTGGTTAGGAAACAACAGTAAAAACAAAGGATTCTAACTAAAAGGACCTATTCACATTTTGGAATAAATCAGACTTTATCTGCCAAGGGAGGTAATAGCACAGTTAGAGATGTCTCTCATTGTCACTGCTATGGTGGCCATAGCTTGGCCTTGATATATGTGTAGGCACTATTAAAGTGACACTACATCGGTGAAAACGCAAATGTCTGCAGATTGTATTTTCCTATTATATGGTATAATTTTTTTCCAAATATTTGCCTCAAAAACTGAATATTTCAACAAATAAACAAACATCGTGTAGGCCTATGCGGTTTGTTGACATAACAAAATAATGTAAATAGGGTTGACATTCATGCGTAATACAAAGCGTTTATCCTGAATAATACGCGTTATTCTACATATTTACTGTGATATCTCACATGTGTGCCTATGCATATTTATTTGTAGACTAATCTTAATTAAATTATCTCTAAGCGAAAGTATCGAGTGTTTAGTATTGACTTCAATGAAAACAAATGTCAATTCAGGAGCCTGGATGACAGTCATACGAAATCCTACTTTCACGTTTGAAAGTTTGTATACAACAAAAACACTGTTTAATGATTCAATGTCAGTGTTCGATGTATTCGGAAGAATTTGTAGTAGCAATGTATTTTATACGTGAACAAATGCATTTTATTTGCTTTTTGCGATGTAATGTCGCTTTAAGATAGAGGGTCCGTGAGGGGGGGTGTATCTCCCACGGACAATATTGAAACTCAATTGCCGCAGCTTGAGACATTTTAAATGAATGTTTTGACGAGAAATAAGAAACAATTTTTTGCAATTCTGAAAATCTTCTTTTATCAATTAAAATTAAATGAAATACTGGTTTTTATATTCAATTGGTTCTCTGTGCATCATACACTTCCAAACTCTTATCCTTCATTTTTATTGCAGTTTCATTTTTTGCCTATAGGAAACTACTCCACTGGCTATAGAATTCCATTCTCACTCAATTAACAAAAACTTTTTATGCAAAGTCTATGATTAATTCTCTTTGAGCTGCAGTGTTCTAGTGGAATACCTAATCTATCACAAACGTCCAAAGATTTATAGTGCAATACTGTTGTACACTGATTATACTTTATTTTAGCTCGATTGCGAAATAATATTTTACAACATTAACTCATTTGCAAGCTAGCGGTGAAAATAGCGGTCAAATAAGTCGTGCAATTTCATTGGATCTCTGTCGCAATGACACACTTTGAATAAAATTGCCATGACATATTTCCAGAGTGTCCAATTAAAGTAATAAAAACATGATTATTTGAACTATTTATAGCCTTTATTTTACCTGGCATGCAAAGGGTTAAATTAATAAATTTCAAGATCTCATTCCTATGGAATCTATCACCATGAAGGAGAGAAGAGGAAAACTGTGGATTTAAGGGTGTTGCCTAACAATTGCAAAATCTCATTCCTGATGGAATCTATCACCATGAGGGAGAGAAGAGGACATATGTGGTTTTAAGGGTGTGCCTAACAATTTCAAGATCTCATTCCTATGGAATCCATCACCATGAGGGAGAGAAGAGGGCATATGTGGATTTAAGGGTGTGCCTAACAATTTCAAGATCTCATTCCTGATGGAATCCATCACCATGAGGGAGAGAAGAGGGCATATGTGGATTTAAGGGTGTGCCTAACAATTTCAAGATCTCATTCCTATGAAATCCATCACCATGAGGGAGAGAAGAGGGCATATGTGGATTTAAGGGTGTGCCTAACAATTTCAAGATCTCATTCCTGATGGAATCCATCACCATGAGGGAGAGAGAAGCTTGCCTTTATGGTGCGGGCCGTTGTCTAATGTTGCTAAAATTTGTGGCCCAAACTATTTGTATTTTCATGCTATGTATTGTATCTTTATCTTTATGACATAATTATGTACTATTGATTTGCAATAAAATATGATTAAATAAAGAGAGAGATGGAAAAATGTGGATTTATAGATATTGCCCAACGACTAGTTTATACAAATCTATTTTAGCTCGATTGCAAAACAAGTTATTTCAACTTATATTAATCACTCTCGAGACCTCATTCCTGATGGAATCCATCGCCACGAGGGAGAGAGAAGAGGCAACATGGCATTTAAATGCCTTGCCTAAGGGCACAATCATAAGGGCTCCAGCGGGGCTCGAACTCCGGACCTTTCGCACCTGAAATGAAGGCGCTATCACGACTTCCACGTGGTTCTGACGAGGGTTGGAACTCACAACCTCTCGGTTACACGGCGGACACCGTAACCAAGCTACACCACGGATGCTCCATTTTGATTACTTTGACCAAATTGTTCATCAGCATCGTAGTTGTTTGAGTTACTTTTCCCGCTGCACAATATAATTATGACGTGAATGTTAATATTATTGGATGGTTGTGGTTTTAGCATATTTACCAAACTGATCGCCAATATAGTGACGGTTGATTAATTTTTGGCACTTCAGACAAAAACATTTTGATTTGAATTTTAGATTTTTGTATTACATTGTTGCTTATTATATTGCATTGAATGTATATATGTATATGTGTATATGTGTATATGTGTATATGTGTATATATGTATGTGTGTATGTGTGTATGTGTGTATGTGTATATGTGTATATGTGTATATGTGTATATGTGTATATGTGTATATGTGTATATGTGTATATGTGTATATGTGTATATGTGTATAAATGTATATGTGTATGTGTATATGTGTATATGTGTATATGTGTATATGTGTATATGTGTATAAATGTATATGTGTATATGTGTATATATGTATATGTGTATATATGTATATATGTATATGTGTATATGTGTATATGTGTATATGTGTATATGTGTATATGTGTATATGTGTATATGTGTATATGTATATGTATATGTGTATATATGTATATATGTATATATGTATATGTGTATATGTGTATATGTGTATATGTGTATATGTGTATATGTGTATATATGTATATATGTATATGTGTAAATATATATATGTTTAAATACAGGGCCTCAAGGATGGTTAGTTTTCTAAGGTAATAATTTAGTTATAAATAAAGTCTTTCAATCAATCAATCATTCATCAACTGATGTGGATTTCGCATAATTAGACATCAGCTAGTGTGGATTATAGAAATCGCTCTATAAACATGAAAATAATGAAATTCTAGTGCAGGTATCCAAAGATCTTTAAAAATATTCCAAAACCAGTATTTGATGACATGACACATAGAATACACAAGGCAGGTAATACATGCAATACACATATCAACTAACACAACAGAGTTCTTTCCCTTATATACATTTGTAATGCCTTAGAAATAGATGAAAGATAGTGACCTAATTAGTTCTAAACTAATCCTCCTTAAGGCCCTCTTAAACTGTTTAACACTAGAGCATAAATGTACATACACAGTAATTGTATCACAAGTACATAGCAGGCA
Source organism: Archivesica marissinica (assembly GCA_014843695.1). NCBI lineage: Eukaryota > Metazoa > Mollusca > Bivalvia > Venerida > Vesicomyidae > Archivesica > Archivesica marissinica. Next base: position 28,921,255 of record CM026402.1, on the reverse strand, counting down.
GATGTTTTACAGTTGCTTTGAGATGTAGACTGATAGACAGATGCAAGTTGCCATGTAACTTCGCGACCAAGGTAGTCCTAATCACCTGGCCCACCGAGGTAATAAACCTCGAGTTAAATCTCAAGCTCAACTCAAGTTCTGTGCTCAACTCCAGTCTCAAATTCAGAAACAAAGGTCATAAAACATTTTGAGTAAAGTCTCAAGTTGTCCTGATTGGCTGTCCGATTAGCGCAGTGGTTAGCCAGCTCGCTTCTCACCAGTGCAATTCAGGTTCGATCCTCGAACCGGGAAGTATGCGATATGGTACGGTGGTTGCCAGGTCGGACAGGTGGGTTTTCCCCGGGTACTCCGGTTTCCTCCCACATGAATGACCACATGTACGCCTTCATCCGCGCCAATGAAAGTGATTAATATAAGTTGTTGAAACTTGCTTCGCAATCATTGTAAAATAAAGTCTCAGTTTGAGTTTGAGATTGAGAAAAACTCGAGACTTGTTTTGATCAAACTCAACAACCAATATCAGTCTTAAAATGGTATGGCTTTTATGCATCCATACAAGTGTTAAACTCAGTTGACCATGATTTCATGTACAACTGAGAACAGTCTCAAAATGTTTTATAACCTCTGTGGCCCGGCCACTCAAGCTTCTGATTGATTCAGCTGAGTGGAAAACTAAGAATCAACCAATCAAATCACTTGCGCTCGAGTTTAAGATCTGAGAAAAGTTTATCAATTCTGGGCCCTAGTGGTGCTGGCCTCCATGCGGGCAATTATTAGCAGGAACAACATGACTTACACTACACAGAACATCTTATCCAACCATTTATGCTTTATTTCCGTATCTATATGACTGATTGGGTACAATATGTTGCTTAGTTAATACACATTTATTTTAGCTCGATTGTGAAACAAGTTCTTACAACTTATATTACTATTGGACACCTCATTCCTGATGGAATTACATCGCTACGAGGGAGAGAGAAGAGGCAGGTGGAATTTAAATGGCTTGCCTAAGGGCTTAATCGAATTCCATGGCCCATCAAACCAGAAGCGATCGCGCTACCCTTGCACTATCATGACTTCCACTATGGGTGCAATAGTCACCCTAGTGACCCTGACTTCGCCACTCCATAACAATGCTGGGAATGGCTTACCTTTGTAAGGAGTAGCAAGGAATGGCTTACCCTTAAAAGCAGTAACAAAGGATGGCTTACCTTTGTAAGGAGTAACAAAGGACGGTTTACCCTTGTAAGGAGTAACAAGGAATGGCTTACCTTTGTAAGGAGTAGCAAGGAATGGCTTACCTTTGTAAGGAGTAGCAAGGAATGGCTTACCCTTGTAAGGAGTAACAAGGAATGGCTTACCTTTGTAAGGAGTAGCAAGGAATGGCTTACCCTTGTAAGGAGTAACAAGGAATGGCTTACCTTTGTAAGGAGTAGCAAGGAACGGTTTACCCTTGTAAGGAGTAACAAGGAATGGCTTACCTTTGTAAGGAGTAACAAGGAATGGCTTACCTTTGTAAGGAGTAGCAAGGAACGGCTTACCCTTGTAAGGAGTAACACGGAATGGCTTACCTTTGTAAGGAGTAACAAACAATGGCTTACCTTTGTAAGGAGTAACAAGGGATGGCTTACCTTTGTAAGGAGTAACAAAGGATGGCTTACCTTTGTAAGGAGTAACAAAGGATGGCTAACCTTTGTAAGGAGTAGCAAGGAATGGCGTACCTTTGTAAGGAGTAGCAAGGAATGGCGTATCTTTGTAAGATGTAGCAAGGGATGGCTTACCTTTGTAAGGAGTAACAAAGGATGGCTTACCTTTGTAAGATGTAGCAAGGGATGGCTTGTAGCAAGGAATGGCTTACCTATGTAAGGAGTAACAAAGGATGGCTTACCTTTGTAAGGAGTAGCAAGGAATGGCTTACCTTTGTAAGGAGTAGCAAGGAATGGCTTACCTTTGTACGGAGTAGCAAGGAATGGCTTACCTTTGTAAGGAGTAACAAAGGATGGCTTACCTTTGTAAGGAGTAGCAAGGAATGGCTTTCAATGGCAACATTAACTGTATTACTTGTGTCAATGTAAATTTCGTCAAGTTCCTGAAATGTACATGTAGATGATGATATTACCAAAGAGGTACAACATTGTTAAAATGATTAAAAATGGAATTTGTACAAAATTACCTGTGAAATGTGTATTTCCAGGCCCGTAGCCACAATGTGGCACACCGAGGTTAGCTTCCTCGGTTAAGATTTCCAAAGCAAACAAAAAAACTAATATTATTAATATTAAATAAATAAAATGCAAAAAATATCCCTTTGCTATATAAAATTTCCTCGTTAAATACAACCTTTGAATACACAATATCCCCGTTAAATACAACCTTTGAATACACAATATCCCTGTTAAATACAATCTTTGAATACACAATATCCCTGTTAAATACAACCTTTAAATACACAATATCCCCGTTAAATACAACCTTTGAATACACAATATCACCGTTAAATACAACCTTTGAATACACAATATCCCGTTAAATACAACCTTTGAATACACAATATCCCCGTTAAATACAACCTTTGAATACACAATATCCCTGTTAAATACAACCTTTGAATACACAATATCCCTGTTAAACACAATCTTTGAATACACAATATCCCCGTTAAATACAACCTTTGAATACACAATATCCCTGTTAAACACAACCTTTGAATACACAATATCCCTGTTAAATACAACCTTTGAATACACAATATCCCTGTTAAACACAACCTTTGAATACACAATATCCCTGTTAAATACAACCTTTGAATACATAATATCACCGTTAAATACAACCTTTAAATACACAATATCCCCGTTAAATACAACCTTTGAATACACAATATCCCCGTTAAATACAACCTTTGAATACACAATATCACCGTTAAATACAACCTTTAAATATAACTAGCGCTTTACAATGGCCAGTGTATCTTACTGGACAACATTTTATATGAAAGTTGTAAAAAAACTATTTTAAAAAAACACATTTTATGGAGTGGCGAAGTCACATAGTGGAAGTTGTGATAGCGCAGTGGTATGTGCGTTCGCTTCAGGTGCGAAAGGCCCAGAGTTCAAGCCCCACTGGAGCTATTATGATTGTGCCTTTAGTCAACAAGGCATTTAAATTCCACGTTGCCTCTTCTCACTCCCTCATGGCGGAACTTGTTTCACAATCGAGCTAAACTAAATTTGTATAAACTATTGTGCCCACATTGCCCTCTAGAATGAGCCTGGGTCCATAATCAAACTAAGGTCGAAAAAATATATAATAAATCTACCATTCATCTCCTTTTAAAGGAAGACGTGAGTGGACATTTACTAGACTTCATCTCCCATTGTTTCTATGATATACAAAATGTCAGCAATTTCCGTCTGTAAACATTGACAGTTTTCCTGGACAATTACAAGAATGCTCTTAAAGTAAGCAGTATGCAATTACATGTTACAGGAATATAGGGCCTGGCTTCTAATAGCAGTCTTACCAGTAATGAAGATTGACTTGATGTCTCAAAACAACCAACTTTCCCAATGTTTCTAATGACATGGACGCTGAGGAACTGAGCAGACCATGCTATTAACGCTCTCTACTTCTCTACTAATGTTCAAATGCACTATATCACCTTAGTGCCACTGTTAACCAACCCGATTAGTTTGAGCCACTAATAAGATCAAGAGAATCAACTAGAAGAAATTATATCTAAGATGATCGACAATGATTAAATATCATGATTGATGTGACTATGATGAAGATAGTGATGATGCTGATCACAGTCATGCTACTGCTGATAATGATGTTGATGCCAATGGTACCGATGATCATGCTGAAGATGGTGATATCACAATGATAATGATGATGATGGTGATGATGCAGGTATGTAGGGTTGTGCACGATACAATTCTTGCTAATAGTGCAATAAATGGGTCTCTTGGCTATCCAAGGTAAAGGCTCAACTATCCAAGGGAAGGTAAGGGATCCAAGGGAGAAGCTTATGGTATCCAAGGATGATATTCATGGGAGAAGTTAATGGTATCCAAGGGAAGGCATCCTAGGGAGAAGTTAATGGTATCCAAGGGAAGGCATCCTAGGGAGAAGTTAATGGTATCCAAGGGAAGGCATCCTAGGGAGAAGTTAATGGTATCCAAGGCAAGGCATCCTAGGGAGAAGTTATGGTATCCAAGGACGATATTCATGGGAGAAGTTAATTATATCCAAGGGAATATATCCAAGGGAGAAGTTATGGTATCCAAGGGAAGGCATCCTAGGGAGAAGTTAATGGTATCCAAGGGAAGGCATCCTAGGGAGAAGTTAATGGTATCCTAGGGAAGGCATCCTAGGGAGAAGTTAATGGTATCCAAGGGATGGCATCCTAGGGAGAAGTTAATGGTATCCAAGGGAAGGCATCCTAGGGAGAAGTTATGGTATCCAAGGACGATATTCATGGGAGAAGTTAATTATATCCAAGGGAATATATCCAAGGGAGAAGTTATGGTATCCAAGGCAAGGTATCCAAGGGAGAAGCTTAAGGTATTTAAGGGAGACATTTATGGTATCCAAGGAGGTATTCATGTGATAAGTTAACGGTATCCATGGGAAGGTATCCAAGGGAGAAGTTTACGGTATCCAAGAGAAGGTATCAAAGGGAGAAGCTTAAGGTATCGAAGAGAAGGTATCAAATGTAAAAGTTTACGGCATCCAAGAGCAGATATCAAAGGGAGAAGCTTAAGGTATCTAAGGGAGAATATTATGGTATCCATGGGAGAAGATTAAGGTATCCAAGGTAGAAGTTTATGGTATCCATGGGATAAATTTACGGTATCCAAGGGAAGGTATCCAAGGTAAAAGTTTAAGGCATACAAAGGAAGGTGAGACAGTTCATAGTGAGATGTGAAATAGTTCATAGGAAGGTGTGAGATAGTTCATAGGAAGGTGTGAGATAGTTCATAGGGAGATGTGAGGCAGTTCATAGGTAGATGTGAGGCAGTTCATAGGGAGATGCGAGATAGTTCATAGGAAGGTGTGAGGCAGTTCATAGGGAGATGTGAGGCAGTTCATAGGTAGATGTGAGATAGTTCATAGGGAGAGGTGAGGCAGTTCATAGGGAGATGTGAGACAGTTCATAGGGAGATGCGAGATAGTTCATAGGGAGATGTGAGGCAGTTCATATGGTGATGTGAGGCAGTTCATAGGGAGATGTGAGGCAGTTCATAGGTAGATGTGAGATAGTGCATATGGAGATGTGAGATAGTTCATAGGGAGATGTGAGGCAGTTCATATGGTGATGTGAGGAGGTTCATAGGAAGGTGTGAGGAAGTTCATATGGAGATGTGAGGCAGTTCATAGGGAGATGTGAGACAGTTCATAGGGAGAGGTGAGGCAGTTCATAGGGTGATGTGAGACAGTTCATAGGGAGAGGTGAGGCAGTTCATATGGTGATGTGAGGCAGTTCATAGGGTGATGTGAGGCAGTTCATATGGTGATGTGAGGCAGTTCATAGGGTGATGTGAGGAAGTTCATATGGTGATGTGAGGCAGTTCATATGGTGATGTGAGGAAGTTCATAGGGATATATGAGATAGTTCATATGGAGATGTGAGGCAGTTCATAGGTAGATGTCAGGCAGTTCATAGGTAGATGTGAGACAGTTCATAGGGAGAGGTGAGGCAGTTCATAGGGAGATGTGAGACAGTTCATAGGGAGATGCGAGATAGTTCATAGGGAGATGTGAGGCAGTTCATTGGGAGATGTGAGGAAGTTCATATGGTGATGTGAGGAAGTTCATATGGTGATGTGAAAGTTCATAGGGATATATGAATAGTTCATATGGAGATGTGAGGCAGTTCATAGGTAGATGTGAGGCAGTTCAGTAGATGTGAGACAGTTCATAGGAAGTGTGAGGCAGTTCATAGTGATGTGAGAAATTCATAGTAGATGTGAGATAGTTCATGGGTATGAGGCAGTTCATAGGGTGATGTGAGACAGTTCATAGGGAGATGTGAGGCAGTTCATTGTATATGTGAGACAGTTCATAGGGAGATGTGAGGCAGTTCATAGGTAGATGTGAGGCAGTTCATAGGGAGATGTGAGGCAGTTCATTGGGAGATGTGAGACAGTTCATAGGGAGATATGAGGCAGTTCATAGGTATATGTGAGGCAGTTCATAGGTAGATGTGAGGCAGTTCATAGGGAGATGTGAGATAGTTCATAGGGAGATGTGAGGCAGTTCATAGGGAGATGTGAGACAGTTCATAGGGAGAGGTGAGGCAGTTCATAGGGTGATGTGAGACAGTTCATAGGGAGAGCTGAGGCAGTTCATATGGTGATGTGAGGCAGTTCATATGGTGATGTGAGGCAGTTCATATGGTGATGTGAGGCAGTTCATAGGGTGATGTGAGGAAGTTCATAGGGTGATGTGAGGCAGTTCATAGGTAGATGTGAGACAGTTCATAGGGAGAGGTGAGGCAGTTCATAGGGAGATGTGAGACAGTTCATAGGGAGATGCGAGATAGTTCATAGGGAGATGTGAGGCAGTTCATTGGGAGATGTGAGGAAGTTCATATGGTGATGTGAGGAAGTTCATATGGTGATGTGAGGAAGTTCATAGGGATATATGAGATAGTTCATATGGAGATGTGAGGCAGTTCATAGGTAGATGTGAAGCAGTTCATAGGTAGATGTGAGACAGTTCATAGGAAGGTGTGTGGCAGTTCATATGGTGATGTGAGGAAATTCATAGGTAGATGTGAGATAGTTCATATGGGTATGTGAGGCAGTTCATAGGGTGATGTGAGACAGTTCATAGGGAGATGTGAGGCAGTTCATTGGTATATGTGAGACAGTTCATAGGGAGATGTGAGGCAGTTCATAGGTAGATGTGAGGCAGTTCATAGGGAGATGTGAGGCAGTTCATTGGGAGACAGTTCATAGGGAGATATGAGGCAGTTCATAGGTATATGTGAGGCAGTTCATAGGTAGATGTGAGGCAGTTCATAGGGAGATGCGAGATAGTTCATAGGGAGATGTGAGGCAGTTCATAGGGAGATGTGAGACAGTTCATAGGGAGAGGTGAGGCAGTTCATAGGGTGATGTGAGACAGTTCATAGGGAGAGCTGAGGCAGTTCATATGGTGATGTGAGGCAGTTCATATGGTGATGTGAGGCAGTTCATATGGTGATGTGAGGCAGTTCATAGGGTGATGTGAGGAAGTTCATAGGGTGATGTGAGGAAGTTCATAGGTAGATGTGAGGCAGTTCATAGGGAGATGTGAGACAGTTCATAGGGTGATGTCAGGCAGTTCATAGGGTGATGTGAGACAGTTCATAGGGAGATGTGAGATAGTTCATAGGGTGATGTCAGGCAGTTCATAGGGAGATGTGAGGCAGTTCATTGGGAGATGTGAGGAAGTTCATATGGTGATGTGAGGAAGTTCATATGGTGATGTGAGGAAGTTCATAGGGATATATGAGATAGTTCATATGGAGATGTGAGGCAGTTCATATGGGTATGTGAGGCAGTTCATAGGGTGATGTGAGACAGTTCATAGGGAGATGTGAGGCAGTTCATAGGTAGATGTGAGGCAGTTCATAGGTAGATGTGAGGCAGTTCATAGGGAGATGTGAGGCAGTTCATTGGGAGATGTGAGACAGTTCATAGGGAGATGTGAGGCAGTTCATAGGTAGATGTGAGGCAGTTCATAGGTAGATGTGAGGCAGTTCATAGGGAGATGCAAGATAGTTCATAGGGAGATGTGAGGCAGTTCATATGGTGATGTGAGGCAGTTCATAGGTAGATGTGAGACGACAGTTCATAGGTAGATGTGAGACCGTTCATAGGGAGATGTGAGGCAGTTCATAGGGAGATGTGAGACAGTTCATAGGGAGATGCGAGATAGTTCATAGGGAGATGTGAGACAGTTCATAGGGAGATGTGAGACAGTTCATAGGGAGAGGTGAGGCAGTTCATAGGGTGATGTCAGGCAGTTCATAGGGTGATGTGAGAGAGTTCATAGGGAGATGTGAGATAGTTCATAGGGTGATGTCAGGCAGTTCATAGGGAGATGTGAGGCAGTTCATTGGGAGATGTGAGGAAGTTCATATGGTGATGTGAGGAAGTTCATAGGGAGATGTGAGGCAGTTCATATGGTGATGTGAGGAGGTTCATAGGAAGGTGTGAGGAAGTTCATATGGAGATGTGAGGCAGTTCATAGGGAGATGTGAGACAGTTCATAGGGAGAGGTGAGGCAGTTCATAGGGTGATGTGAGACAGTTCATAGGGAGATGTGAGGCAGTTCATATGGTGATGTGAGGCAGTTCATAGGGTGATGTGAGGCAGTTCATATGGTGATGTGAGGCAGTTCATAGGGTGATGTGAGGAAGTTCATATGGTGATGTGAGGCAGTTCATATGGTGATGTGAGGAAGTTCATAGGGATATATGAGATAGTTCATATGGAGATGTGAGGCAGTTCATAGGTAGATGTGAGGCAGTTCATAGGTAGATGTGAGACAGTTCATAGGGAGAGGTGAGGCAGTTCATAGGGAGATGTGAGACAGTTCATAGGGAGATGCGAGATAGTTCATAGGGAGATGTGAGGCAGTTCATTGGGAGATGTGAGGAAGTTCATATGGTGATGTGAGGAAGTTCATATGGTGATGTGAGGAAGTTCATAGGGATATATGAGATAGTTCATATGGAGATGTGAGGCAGTTCATAGGTAGATGTGAGGCAGTTCATAGGTAGATGTGAGACAGTTCATAGGAAGGTGTGAGGCAGTTCATATGGTGATGTGAGGAAATTCATAGGTAGATGTGAGATAGTTCATATGGGTATGTGAGGCAGTTCATAGGGTGATGTGAGACAGTTCATAGGGAGATGTGAGGCAGTTCATTGGTATATGTGAGACAGTTCATAGGGAGATGTGAGGCAGTTCATAGGTAGATGTGAAGCAGTTCATAGGGAGATGTGAGGCAGTTCATTGGGAGATGTGAGACAGTTCATAGGGAGATATGAGGCAGTTCATAGGTATATGTGAGGCAGTTCATAGGTAGATGTGAGGCAGTTCATAGGGAGATGCGAGATAGTTCATAGGGAGATGTGAGGCAGTTCATAGGGAGATGTGAGACAGTTCATAGGGAGAGGTGAGGCAGTTCATAGGGTGATGTGAGACAGTTCATAGGGAGAGCTGAGGCAGTTCATATGGTGATGTGAGGCAGTTCATATGGTGATGTGAGGCAGTTCATATGGTGATGTGAGGCAGTTCATAGGGTGATGTGAGGAAGTTCATAGGGTGATGTGAGGAAGTTCATAGGTAGATGTGAGGCAGTTCATAGGGAGATGTGAGACAGTTCATAGGGTGATGTCAGGCAGTTCATAGGGTGATGTGAGACAGTTCATAGGGAGATGTGAGATAGTTCATAGGGTGATGTCAGGCAGTTCATAGGGAGATGTGAGGCAGTTCATTGGGAGATGTGAGGAAGTTCATATGGTGATGTGAGGAAGTTCATATGGTGATGTGAGGAAGTTCATAGGGATATATGAGATAGTTCATATGGAGATGTGAGGCAGTTCATATGGGTATGTGAGGCAGTTCATAGGGTGATGTGAGACAGTTCATAGGGAGATGTGAGGCAGTTCATTGGGATATGTGAGACAGTTCATAGGGAGATGTGAGGCAGTTCATAGGTAGATGTGAGGCAGTTCATAGGGAGATGTGAGGCAGTTCATTGGGAGATGTGAGACAGTTCATAGGGAGATGTGAGGCAGTTCATAGGTAGATGTGAGGCAGTTCATAGGTAGATGTGAGGCAGTTCATAGGGAGATGCAAGATAGTTCATAGGGAGATGTGAGGCAGTTCATATGGTGATGTGAGGCAGTTCATAGGTAGATGTGAGACGACAGTTCATAGGTAGATGTGAGACCGTTCATAGGGAGATGTGAGGCAGTTCATAGGGAGATGTGAGACAGTTCATAGGGAGATGTGAGATAGTTCATAGGGAGATGTGAGACAGTTCATAGGGAGATGTGAGACAGTTCATAGGGAGAGGTGAGGCAGTTCATAGGGTGATGTCAGGCAGTTCATAGGGTGATGTGAGACAGTTCATAGGGAGATGTGAGATAGTTCATAGGGTGATGTCAGGCAGTTCATAGGGAGATGTGAGGCAGTTCATTGGGAGATGTGAGGAAGTTCATATGGTGATGTGAGGAAGTTCATATGGTGATGTCAGGCAGTTCATAGGTAGATGTGAGACAGTTCATAGGGAGATGTGAGGCAGTTCATAGGTAGATATGAGACAGTTCATAGGAAGATGTGAGGCAGTTCATAGGGAGATGTGAGGCAGTTCATATGATGATGTGAAATAGTTCATAGGGAGATGTGAGGCAGTTCATATGGTGATGTGAGGCAGTTCATATGGTGATGTGAGACAGTTCATAGGGAGATGTGAGACAGTTCATAGGGAGATGTGAGATAGTTCATAGGTAGGGAGATGTGAGGCAGTTCATATGGTGATGTGAGATAGTTCATAGGGAGATGTGAGACAGTTCATAGGGAAATGTGAGACAGTTCAATGAGATTAGTTCTCCCACATTCCTGTCTACCTCAAGGCATGCAGTAAACACAGCAGGATTCTCCGTATATCTGCAGTACATGTCATTACATTCCAGGGAATATTCCATTTAATTCAATACAACATACTCTGCCTATATTAATGTGACATAATGTAGAAATTTTATTACAAAAGTCACTTCACATGTTGTCACTTTCCTACAGTTATGATTTGGGTTCATTGTCTGTGACATTTAAGAAGTGACCAAACTGTCAATAACACTTAATAATCTCTAACCTCCATGATCAGCAAATCTTATCATGCAACTCTGGCACAGTACCAGACAAAATCCGGCAAATCTACTACACAAAGATTCTCATAAACTCTATTTGTCAAGTGGGTGGCAGAGTGACTTTTACCAGGAATCCAGCAACTTTTATAGGAAATGTGGTACAGAATAACATCTAAGCAGACCTACTGCATGTCTAGTGCCATGTTCTACAGATCCAGAGTAAAATTGAACATTCTATAACATGGCTCGGAATTTTGTCTGTATGTGCAAAGAATGAATTTACCGTGATTAATAATCTGCACTAAAACATGGTTTAGCGTGTGACGTATATTTACTAGCATTATTGTAGTTTTGTGATGTCATTTACACACTCATAAAAATATCACCAAATATTTTTGCGCTTTTTTAAATATTTTGGTCAAAATAATATTTGTATTTGCAGTATTTATTGGCAAATAAAACATGGTTTGTCTTTCTGAGCACAGGAACTAACTACTTTGGCCTATGGCCTGCGCGATAAATTCTTACGCATCAGAACTCATGATCTGAGTGAGATATGGCACTCAGATTAAGATCTGACACTCAGATTGAGATATGACACTCAGATTGAGATATGATACTCAGATTGAGATATGATACTCAGATTGAGATATGATACTCAGATTGAGATCTGACACTCAGATTGAGATATGATACTCAGATTGAGATATGATACTCAGATTGAGATATGATACTCAGATTGAGATCTGACACTCAGATTGAGATATGATACTCAGATTGAGATATGATACTCAGATTGAGATCTGACACTCAGATTGAGATATGATACTCAGATTGAGATCTGACACTCAGATTGAGATATGATACTCAGATTGAGATCTGACTCAGATTGAGATATGACTCAGATTGAGATATGACACTCAGATTGAGATCTGACACTCAGATTGAGATATGACACTCAGATTGAGATCTGACTCAGATTGAGATATGACACTCAGATTGAGATCTGACACTCAGATTGAGATATGACACTCAGAAAATGAAAATGTTCATAATAGACTTGATTGTTACAGCATTTACAAAAGCTATTCCTTTACTTTCACTTAGTCACCTAGCTAGTCACTTCTAATATACCCACAAACTCACTGCTATTCCTTACTACACTGGGTGTTTATCTACAATATACAGCTGTTTATGCAAATTGCTTGATATAAAATAATATGTATACATGTACATGTCATTTGCTATGAATTACCTTCTCAGGAGCGTCATGGTTTTTACTATTTACAATGTTTTTTGTATTGTTTGTGGCTATAAATATGTAAATGTTTAATGCCAATAAACTCTATGTTATGTTATGGTTATGAGCACACCAACACCAACATACAAACATCAAATCATCAACATCTCCAAACAATAATAATTGATGAACTGTGAGTTTGAAGCTTTCAGAACCAATAGGCGATGTTCCCATGGCAATGGAGTCCACCAGGAACACAAGAGCGATTAAACTAATGTTGTATGTTCTTGTTTCGCAATCCAGCTAAACTAAATATGTATAAACTATAAATAATATTAATGATAGTGGGGGGGGGTTAAACATTCTAGTGGGGGAGAATAAACATTCTAGCAGGGGGAGATTAAACATAGCAGGATGATTAAAACATTCTAGCGGGGGGGGGGGGAGATTAAAACATAGCAGGATGATTAAAACATTCTAGCGGGGGGGGGGGAGATTAAAACATAGCAGGATGATTAAAACATTCTAGCTGGGGGAGATTAAAACATTCTAGCAGGGAGATTAAAACACACTAGCAGGGTGATTAGAACATTCTAGCGGGGGAGAGATTAAAACATACTAGCAGGGTGATTAAAACATTCTAGCTGGGGGAGATTAAAACATTCTAGCGGGGGATTAAAACTTCTAGCGGGAGATTAAACATTCTAGCGGGGGGAGATTAAAACATACTAGCAGGGTGATTAAAACATTCTAGCTGGGGGAGATTAAACATTATAGCAGGGAGATTAAAACACACTAGCAGGGTGATTAGAACATTCTAGCGGGGGAGAGATTAAAACATACTAGCAGGGTGATTAAACATTCTAGCTGGGGGAGATTAAAACATTCTAGCGGGGGGGATTAAAACATTCTAGCGGGGGGATTAAAACATTCTAGCGGGAGGAGATTAAAACATTCTAGCGGGGGGGAGATTAAAACATACTAGCAGGGTGATTAAAACATTCTAGCTGGGGGAGATTAAAACATTCTAGCAGGGGAGATTAAAACACACTAGCAGGGTGATTAGAACATTCTAGCGGGGGAGGGGGAGAGATTAGAACATTCTAGCGGGGGAGATTATAACATTCTAGCGGGGGAGATTAAAACACTAGCAGGGTGATTAGAACATTCTAGCGGGGGAGGGGGAGAGATTATGATTCGTGATTACTGTGGTAATGTGATAAAGGATCATGCACCAATGCTGATTTCATACCATGTTTTATGAAACTTGTTTTGGAAGTTTGCTATTAAGCTCGCCAAAATGCTCTCTTAATAGCAACATTCCAAACCTTGTTTGGAATGTTGCTATTAAGAGAGCATTTTGGCGAGCTTAATAGCAAACTTCCAAAACAAGTTTCATAAAACATGGTATGAAATCAGCATTGGTGCATGATCCTTTATCACATTACCACAGTAATCACAAATTTGAAAACTTCTTTGCTTGCCTGTATACTTTGAGCCTTATTACACCTCAAGGAAATCAGTACGGTTGGGCTTACATGTATCCATACGCTGTAGTATTAAATAGTCCCCAATAAAAATAAAAATAATCAACACAATACATGTACTTTTAATCACTATACTGTATCCCACTGGTGCATATTCAACATTTTTATTGACTTTCAACAAAGAAAGCATAATGGCAAAGTTGCCATGACCAATCAGAATCGTTCCAGGTTGTATTACACGTGTGTACATACAAGAAAATATGTGATGGCTGTATTACACTGAATACAAACACGGTTATGTGATAAAGTAAGTGGTTGTATTACACGTGTGTACATACAAGAAAATATGTGATGGCTGTATTACACTGAATACAAACACGGTTATGTGATAAAGTAAGTGTTGTATTACACGTGTGTACATACAAGAAAATATGTGATGGCTGTATTACACTGAATACAAACACGGTTATGTGATAAAGTAAGTTACCTACCGCGAGCACTGACAAACACTCGTAAACCAAATGTATCTGACCAGCTAGTCATTGTCAATTTACTGTAGCGATACATAATGTCCATTTCATGTAGAACGTAGATAAAACAATGCAAATGTGTTTAACCCATTAAACACTACAGACATCTAAATAGGCTTACAAAATGTGTATGTTCAGATGAGCCGGCTTAAGATGAGCCGTCTCATCAGGATCTGCACTGCTTGCCAGTAGTATTACTATTTTTAGACAAAATTACCCATTTTGATCATGATGAACTGATCCAAATGTAATTTTCTGATTAATTTATTGGTCTAAAAATATCATGCACCAGTCCATGTCAGTTACTTGGTGTTGAATGGGTTAAAGTGAAGGAAGTTTGAAGCTTCACTTCTGTGTCTTACCTCCCTTATTGAATATCTTGGTTACTATGTTACCCTGTTGACATTTAACAATGCTGGTTTGATAGATGATCCAATTGACATTTAAGAATGCGAGTCCACAGAATTTCAGCTTTCCATTATTGTCTGTCTTGGATTACTGGAGTATGGCATGGAAATTGATTGGCATTCTTGCCAGTAAACGGTTTTTAATCTTGACCATGGGATTGACAGAACCTGAGTCCGCATTATACTTTGTTCTTTTAACAAATCAAGGGGAAAGAACTCTGTCAAATAAATCGAGTGAAATGCATTGAATAATAACACGCATAAAAGGTCTATACTGGGGACGCCTCATTAAGTTTGGCGAAAATCAAATGACGGGGGTTTCGGAGATAAATTTTTGCTTGACAAATTGCCGGAGGAAACAAGAACGAATGTGTGTTACCCACGGGATGGAGACGAGACACAACTCTACACAAACATGTTCTAAACCTCTGCAATGCAGTGTTCACATCAATATTGTCTAGCGTGTCTTTTTTCGTCGTTTTCAATATTGGCATACGTTGATTAACCCTTTCAACACCACAGACCTCTAAATTGGCTTACAAAAAAGTGTAGATCCAAATGAGCCGGCTCGTGACGAGCCGTCTCATCAGGATCTGCACTTTTTTCAAGTAATATAACTATTTTTAGAAACAAAATTACCCATTTTGATAAATGAACTGGTCCAAATGTAATTTTGTTATTAATTTATTGGTCTAAAAATATCATGGACCAGTCCATGTCAATTACTTGGTGTTGAAAGGGTTAATATAACTAGGCCTACCGGTACCAAAAGTGACATAACACATGAAATTGCTTTGAAAACATCAATGATCCCCTGGTTCCCATCATAATGTGTGGAGACTGTAAACAGCAATCCAACATTATTCATTCTCTCCGTAAACCCCTAGGGGTTTACAGATGAGTTCAGTGTAGTTTGGTACATGAATATCTATATTCCCTGTTTTGTCAACATTAATTGCAAGTACTTACAGAACACAAACCTCCATGGGATGCCCTCTCAATCTTCTATAAAAATACAGGATAAAAAACAGCTAATGGAAGCTGGTATTGAATTCCTTTTATCAAGTATTTATCACCAAACACTATAACCCTTGGCTTACTGTATTTCCTAGATCCTCACTAAGAGATAGGCATGTCATATAACAATTTTGAAGTTTTCCTCCCTCAGAGGAATACACATGTATCCTTCAAGCATTATATCACTGCTGGGGGAATACCCCATGTATGTACCCCATCAAGCATTATATCACTGCTGGGGGAATACCCCATGTATGTACCCCATCATATCACTGCTGGGGGAATACCCCATGTATGTACCCCATCATATCACTGCTGGGAGAATACTCCCTGTATGTACCCCATCATATCACTGCTGGGGGAATACTCCCTGTATGTACCCCATCATATCACTGCTGGGGGAATACCCCATGTATGTACCCCATCAAGCATTATATCACTGCTGGGGGAATACCCTTATATCACTGCTGGGAGAATACCCTTATATCACTGCTGGGGGAATACCCCATGTATGTACCCCATCAAGCATTATATCACTGCTGGGGGAATACCCTTATATCACTGCTGGGGGAATACCCCATGTATGTACCCCATCAAGCATTATATCACTGCTGGGGGAATACCCTTATATCACTGCTGGGGGAATACCCCATGTATGTACCCCATCAAGCATTATATCACTGCTGGGGGAATACCCTTATATCACTGCTGGGGGAATACCCCATGTATGTACCCCATCAAGCATTATATCACTGCTGGGGGAATACCCTTATATCACTGCTGGGGGAATACCCCATGTATGTACCCCATCAAGCATTATATCACTGCTGGGGGAATACCCTTATATCACTGCTGGGGGAATACCCCATGTATGTACCCCATCAATCACTGCTGGGGGAATACCCCATGTATGTACCCCATCATATCACTGCTGGGAGAATACCCCTGTATGTACCCCATCATATCACTGCTGGGGGAATACTCCCTGTATGTACCCCATCATATCACTGCTGGGGGAATACCCCATGTATGTACCCCATCAAGCATTATATCACTGCTGGGGATACCCTTTTACTGCAGAATACCCTTATATCACTGCTGGGGGAATACCCCATGTATGTACCCCATCAAGCATTATATCACTGCTGGGGGAATACCCTTATATCACTGCTGGGGGAATACCCCATGTATGTACCCCATCAAGCA
Source organism: Archivesica marissinica (assembly GCA_014843695.1). Classification (NCBI taxonomy): domain Eukaryota; kingdom Metazoa; phylum Mollusca; class Bivalvia; order Venerida; family Vesicomyidae; genus Archivesica; species Archivesica marissinica. The sequence continues at coordinate 28,904,492 of CM026402.1, read as the reverse complement.
TTATATCACTGCTGGGGGAATACCCTTATATCACTGCTGGGGGAATACCCCATGTATGTACCCCATCAAGCATTATATCACTGCTGGGGGAATACCCCATGTATGTACCCCATCATATCACTGCTGGGGGAATACCCCATGTACCCCATCAAGCATTATATCACTGCTGGGGGAATACCCCATGTACCCCATCAAGCATTATATCACTGCTGGGGGAATACCCCATGTATGTACCCCTTCAAGCATTATATCACTGCTGGGGGAATACCCCATGTATGTACCCCTCAAGCATTATATCACTGCTGGGGGAATACTCCCTGTATGTACCCCATCAAGCATTATATCACTGCTGGGGGAATACCCCATGTATGTACCCCATCAAGCATTATATCACTGCTGGGGGAATACCCCATGTACCCCATCAAGCATTATATCACTGCTGGGGGAATACCCTTATATCACTGCTGGGGGAATACCCCATGTATGTACCCCATCAAGCATTATATCACTGCTGGGGGAATACCCTTATATCACTGCTGGGGGAATACCCCATGTATGTACCCCATCAAGCATTATATCACTGCTGGGGAATACCCTTATATCACTGCTGGGGGAATACCCCATGTATGTACCCCATCAAGCATTATATCACTGCTGGGGGAATACCCTTATATCACTGCTGGGGGAATACCCCATGTATGTACCCCATCAAGCATTATATCACTGCTGGGGGAATACCCCATGTATGTACCCCATCAAGCATTATATCACTGCTGGGGGAATACCCCATGTATGTACCCCATCATATCACTGCTGGGGGAATACCCCATGTACCCCATCAAGCATATATCACTGCTTTATATCACTGCTGGGGGAATACCCCATGTATGTACCCCATCAAGCATTATATCACTGCTGGGGGAATACCCTCATATCACTGCTGGGGGAATACCCCATGTATGTACCCCATCAAGCAATACACCTTATATCACTGCTGGGGGAATACCCCATGTATGTACCCCTTCAAGCATTATATCACTGCTGGGGGAATACCCCATGTATGTACCCCTTCAAGCATTATATCACTGCTGGAGGAATACTCCCTGTATGTACCCCATCAAGCATTATATCACTGATGGGGGAATACCCCATGTATGTACCCCATCAAGCATTATATCACTGCTGGGGGAATACCCCATGTACCCCATCAAGCATTATATCACTGCTGGGGGAATACCTCATGTATGTACCCCATCAAGCATTATATCACCGCTGGGGGAATACTCCATGTATGTACCCCTTCAAGCATTATATCACTGCTGGGGGAATACCCCATGTACCCCATCAAGCATTATATCACTGCTGAGGGAATACTCCCTGTATGGACCCCTTTCTTTTATAAAAGACTACATGGTGCAACATTTGGCCGAAATCGTCCCTCAGTTTTAATGAAAATTTAAATAGCTGATGCTACTAAAAAATGAATCCTCTTTGAAATGCTAAACAGCGTTCATTCTAGGTCAGAAATTTTGGGAGAAGTGAGAAAGCGCATGATCGTGTGCTTAAATGATGTTTTTTAATAAATTACAAGTTTTCTTTGATTTTAGGGAGAAGTGGGGCCCCCAGGGATCGAAGTCAGGGTCCCCTTAGGGCAACTATTTCACACAAATCACCATCTAGAATGAGCTCTGCTAAAGAACCGCTCCCAAATTCTGCACTATGGCCATCACAATCGATCCTGAAGAATCTGATATAGGCGATGTACAGGATCATCTATATTCAATTTTTAATTAAAACTGGCTTTTTAATTAAAACCGAGACAGTAATATTACCTCTTGTGGAATGGTGCACCGGAAATAGTCAGTTTGTAGACCGTAATATTACCTCTAGAACTTGTGGAATGGTGCACCGGAAATAGTCGGTTTGTAGACTGTAATATTACCTCTAGAACTTGTGGAATGGTGCACCGGAAATAGTCAGTTTGTAGACAGTAATATTACCTCTAGAACTTGTGGAATGGTGCACCGGAAATAGTCAGTTTGTAGACAGTAATATTACCTCTAGAACTTGTGGAATGGTGCACCGGAAATAGTCGGTTTGTAGACTGTAATATTACCTCTAGAACTTGTGGAATGGTGCACCGGAAATAGTCAGTTTGTAGACATTAATATTACCTCTAGAACTTGTGGAATGGTGCACCGGAAATAGTCAGTTTGTAGACAGTAATATTACCTCTAGAACTTGTGGAATGGTGCACTGGAAATTATCAGTTTGTAGACAGTAATATTACCTCTATAACTTGTGGAATGGTGCACCGGAAATTATCAGTTTGTAGACATTAATATTACCTCTAGAACTTGTGGAATGGTGCACCGGAAATAGTCGGTTTGTAGACAGTAATATTACCTCTAGAACTTGTGGAATGGTGCACCGGAAATAGTCAGTTTGTAGACTGTAATATTACCTCTAGAACTTGTGGAATGGTGCACCGGAAATAGTCAGTTTGTAGACTGTAATATTACCTCTAGAACTTGTGGAATGGTGCACTGGAAATAGTCGGTTTGTAGACCGTAATATTACCTCTAGAACTTGTGGAATGGTGCACCGGAAATCGTCCATGAGTCTGTTGGAAGAGCGTATTTGTAGTATGTAGTCATTGTGAGCGTTGTGGAACTCATGCTTCAAGCCCTCCCGGTTGTCCAGACTACCACAATTCTTGAAGACACTGTAGGCATCTATGTACGTCTGTTCCTTCTATAATGGAAGATAAACTCATATATATACAAGTTCATTGCGAGTGTACTCTATGAAGAGCGCCACAATGACTGAAGATGATAATGACGATGATGATGCTAATTTATGATAGTGAAAACAATGCACCTTCTAGAACATGTCGATGGCGATGTTTAAAAAAGGCCATACGTACATTTTTTCAATATCGGGTTGTGGGTGAAAAGTAATTGACAGCTTTGCACTGCATACAGACCATAACAATAACGGACCTCAAATCAGAAATGGAAGAAATAGACATGTGATCAAACGATTTAAACAAAGGAAAGATAAATAGCCGTACCTTAACTCTTTCAACACCAAGTAACTGACATGGACTGGTCCATGATATTCTTAGACCAATAAATGAATAAGAAAATTACATTCGGACCAGTTCATTTATCAAGATGGGTAATTTTTCTCTAAAAATAGTAATATTACTGGCAAAAAGTGCAGAACCGGCTCATCTGGATCTACACTTTTTGTACGCCTATTTAGAGGTCTGTGGTGTTGAAAAGGTTAACCCTTTCCCTCATAGAAGCACCTCTTGACGCCATTACCAATATGACATACAATGGCAATGTAGTAGCCAAACCAATGTTCATAATAAAGGCCAGAATCTCATGTAGTCCCAGTTATAAATATGGAGGTGGGATAAATATGGCCACTACTTAATACTTATCCACTGCATGATAGCTAAATGGCTGTTGTTTGTATGGAAATATAATAGTATATTAACCTAAATCTCTGTGAAGGAAATGGTTAAGTTATATAGCTACAGCAGTTGTGTTAGCGCTATTTGTACAGAATAATAGTCGTACCGTAAGTAGGTATGGATTTGTTTTCAAATTAATTCAAAAGTCCTGAATTTTGTTACAAAAATGAGTAAAGGATGCTGGGCTCTCAGACGGATCTGTAGTCCAGTGGTAACGCGCTGGACTGGTAATCCAGGGATCGCAGGTTCGATTCCCCGTCGGACCCTAATAAAATTAACAGTCTTTCAGATGGGACATTAAACCAAGGTCTTGTGTCGGTGCTGTACACCGTGCACGTAAAAGAACCAGAGGAGACTCTGGAATGTGTCTCTGTCTGTATCATTGCACTATCCTCCAAAAATCTAAAATGACTAATCTCTTCAGGAGACATCGCTCAAATGGGCAACCGGTAGCGACGATAAATAAACGTAAAACACACATGGGCTCTCAGGTAAGTTCAGCTTTATTAGCATAATACAAAATACGATTTTAAGCACAAAATATCTCGAAGGAAATATTCCTTTTGGATATTTTTTAAGGAACAAAGCATTACCTATACAAAAATTAATCCCGTGACTTAAGGAATACCTACCAAAAGTCTTGCTTACCAACCAAAAGTCTTGCTTACCAACCAAAAGTCTTGCTTACTAACCAAAAGTCTTGCTTAGACAATGCTTTAGACACATAATATCTCATATTTGGTCAAAAATAATGTGCAAAACAGGACTTCTTTGACAAAAAAAACATACTTTTTGCTTCTCCTGAAAAGTAGCATTATGTAGGTACGGCTTTTTTCTAGATGATATCATTATGGTGATCATTTGTGCTTATTTATTTTACACTTATATAGTTCGTACACGAAAATGTGAATGGATGGAATGATGGATATCGACCAATCCTTAGCTTCCGAAACAGTTCAAAGCAGAGAAATTACAACGAACACGCAGCAATCGTTTCAATAACAAGTTGCAGGTGTATTAATTCCAGTGGGTGCATGAACTACAGACAATATCGTAGCATATGACAAGAGTGTCGAGGGTTCTTGGGTAAAATAAATGCTATACAGTCAAACCTCTCCAGAGCAAACACCATCCGGATACACACAATATTGTTGTTGTAGAGAGGTTGTCGTTCTAGGGAGGACCAACTCTTTGAAGTTTGGAAATTGCGGGAATAGTCAGTTTTGTCAGTTATAATTGCTCATACTGATTTGAATATAGAGTATACAGAATGGGGGTACTACTTTTATTATACGATATATTGAACTAAGATTGAATATCTATGAATGCAATGTGTTAAAATCGCCACAAATTATGCAAATTGGTGACAATTGTGTACATTAATTAATGTTTTCAATACATCAAAGTTAAAGTCTGATAAATAACGCATTTCAATTATATAAAATTAAGGATGGCAACGACTAGCAATTTTGACACTCAGGTACTCAGACACAGTTCCGATCGAGTACAAGAGTGCTCGGAAAAGATCATTTGATTTTTGGGATCGTATGTTTAATTTCAGATATTTGGTAAGTATTTCGGATGAGGCCGTGTCCGCAAACTGATGCTAAATTATCTTATTACGGTATGTGATAAAAACATTGCATTGTAATAAAGCAAACCCGTGAAAATGAAAAATACTTTACTCATTTTAATGAGATAATTATTAAACAAACATTTAAAGTTTATAAACAGTCTCCTCTATTGACGGACGAGGCATGGCCGTATATGGTATGCACATGCACATTCCTTTTTTCTTCATCTTAAGAGATTATACGCGGTATTTAAAACAACCTACCATTCATGTCAAGCTGTTTATTGAAAGAATACCTGTAAACAATGATTATTTTCACACTTACGGTCCAGCCTGTAGATTATTACCCCCCCCCCCCGGATATGGCCACAGATTAAGATAATTACTGTTTATTGAAAATTGAAAGGAACAATTAGCGATTATTTGCGTCCGATGACACATACAATGTACAGACTGTTTCTTTTTTCAGCCACATTTTTGTCTGTTCTTGGGAGGTTTTCTGCATCGTTGGGTGGGTGGGAAAATGACTGTCGTTGTGTGTTGTTGGGAGGTGTCGTTCATGAGAGGTGAAATTGTATTAAAACGCAACGGGTGGGAATAATCAGGTGACGTTATAAAGAGGGTGTCGCTCATGGGAGGTGACGTTTGTGGAGGTGGGACTGTAAATAGCTTCAATAATTGTAGCAGACAACAATTCATTAATGACATTTTCTTATTTGTAACTGAAAACTAATGATATATGGCATGCAATTTCATTAGAATTGCGTTGCTACGAAACAATTCTAATGAAATTCCATGACATATTTGACTGCTATTTCCACAGCTAGCGTGCAAAACTCAATAACCTGGTGCAACACTTATTGTGAGGATACTGCAGACCAAATCTGACAAAAACTCCTATAATTGGTTCATCGCTGTCCGATTAGCGCAGTGTTTGGCACAGTCGCTTATCAACAATGTAAATCGGGTTCGATCCTTGGACTGGGAAGCATGTAAGATTTTTAGTATAAGTTGTTAGAGCTTGCTTCGCAATCGTTGTAAAATAAATAAAGTTTATACAGAATTGTTGGTGCAAGTCGGCCCACATTAACCCATTCAACACCAAGTAACTGACATGGACTGGTGCATGATATTTTAGACCAATAAATTAATAAGAAAATTACATTTGGACCAGTTCATTTATCAAAATGGGTAATTTTGTCTAAAAATAGTAATATTACTGGCAAAAATTGCAGATCCTGATGAGACGACTCGTCATGAGCTGGCTCATCTGGATCTACAAGTATTGTAAGCCTACTTAGAGGTCTGTAGTTTTGAAAGGGTTAAGAAACATAGTAGTTAATGTTTAAGGACTCTTTGCTGCAAACAAAATTTGGAGAGTTCACTATTGATTGATGAGGAGTGAATTGTTGATGGACATCTGATGATTCTCTAGTAGGAAAAGCCACATGTGAGCCACTAAACGATCTAACAATAGTGGCCATGTGTTTTTAACAGACAGCAAATTTTACCAATTCCTATGATTAGTGAGTCTGTGTTTGTGCATGCATTTGTTTTTGGGCATTTGTGCTTGTTCGCTCTGAACTTGCTTACATTTGAGCACTCTTGCTCGGAATGATGCAGCATCTCTTCAAAGTTCTCTCGGAAGCTCTGCAGCTTGTGTGCCTGGCTCTTCTTGTACTTGGCCACCTCGTGCAGCGGTTCGCTCACATTCTTCGCTAGCAAGGCAGCAGCGTCTAAATGGGCCTGCAAGACAACCATGATTAAAGTTATTTTGCTAAATTCTTGACGCGGCATTTTGTCTGTATATGCAAAGAATGAATTTACTGTGTTTAAATCTGAAATAAACCATGGTTTAGCGTGTGATGTCAAGTCAAACGTGACATTTTTGAGACTTTTAAACTTTCTAAAAACTATTTTTGCGCTTTTTAAATATTTTGGTCATGTTGAAATCGAAATAATATTTGTATTTGAGTTATTTATACCGGTCGTTGAATATAACATGGTTTGTCGTTTAGCGCAGCAATTAACCACTTGGGCCTACGGCCTGCGTGGTTACTTCCTATGCACCAGAACTCCAAACCATGTTTTATTCGCCAATAAATAAATGAAAGACAAATATTATTTCTTAATCAAATGTTAAAAACTTTTTATTTTTATTAATCAATGTTGTTGACAAGAAAATGAGTGTACGTCCTTTAGTTGTGGTAGTAGGTCGGTGGTTCTACCCAGCTGCCCATTGAGCAGTGCCAATAACAGCAGTGAAGAGTAGCCATATCACCTAAAGCTGTCGGCGCTACCTTAAATCTAAGCAAGAAAATAACAAATAAATGTATTTATTTTAGTTTGATTGAGGAATAAGTTCTTACAACAATAAACTAATTGTTCTTGAAACCTGGTTGGTGATCGAATTTATCGCCATGAGAAATAGAAAAGCGCCATTATTGATTATTTGTCATGCGTAAGGAAACCAACACCGTGGAGCCGTAGTGCTCTAACTCGCAACCACTCAGTTATGGACACCAATTCCAGTACACAACGGTGGCTGCATCATAGATATCAGTGGGTAAATTCTCGAGCTAGAACAATGGGATTAATTAACACGATTCTACATGGAAGCATAATAATACCGCAGGATTGCCAACTTATGATAGTCAAAACTGTTCTATCACAGTGCTCAACCTAAATAGATGTTAATACTCATGAGAGCTTGGTTATATTCTCATCTGAAAGACTGTTAACCCATTCAACCCCAAGTAACTGACATGGACTGGTTGGTGCATGATATTTTCAGACCAATAAATTAATAAGAAAATTACATTTGGACCAGTTCATTTATCAAAATGGGTAATTTTTTTCAAAAAATAGTAATATTACTGACAAAAAGTGCAGATCCTGATGAGACGGCTCGTCACAAGCCGGCTCATCTGTGACGAGCCGTCTCATCAGGATCTCCACTTTTGTAAGCCTATTGAAAGGCCCGTGGTGTTGAAAGGGTTAATACTCATGAGAGCTCGGTTATATTCCCATCTGAAAGACTGTTAACCCATTCAACACCAAGTAACTCGGTCCGCCTCCGTGGTCGAGTGGTTACGGTCGCTGACTTGTATACCACTGTAACCTATCATCACTGATGGTCACGGGTTCGAGCCTCGCTCAGGCCGTGTCTCATTTATATGAAAAAGTTGGCAGTTTCTTACGGAGGCTGGTGCACCCAAGTACTGGTTAACCGCTGGAGCCTGCCCAGGAAAGGTGTTGTTAAGTAAACTGCCCGCCGGCGATATAGTCCGAAATGGTGCTGATGCAGGCGTAAAACCCGAAATATAACATAACATAACACCAAGTAACTCACATGGACTGGTCCATGATATTCTTAGACCAATAAATGAATAAGAAAATTACATTCGGACCAGTTCATTTATCAAGATGGGTAATTTTGTCTAAAATCAGTAATACTACTTGCAAAAAGTGCAGATCCTGATGAGACGGCTCGTTACGAGCCGGCTCATCTGGATCTACACTTTTTGTAAGCCTATTTAGAGGTCTGTGGTGTTGAAATGGTTAATATTATTATGGTCAGACAGGGGATTTAACCTGCAATCCTGGGTTCACAGTCCAACGTGTTAAACAACTTGACCTCTGACTCGTTTGTATATATAATTATTTTAAGATGTGTTTTATACCAGATATGAGGTAGGCATTTGACAATAAACAATAAACATGTATATTATTGATTAATAGTGATTGATGATTTTATCCATTAATTTGTATGGGTTGGATAATTACTTAAATATAAAATATTGAGAACTCTAGGGAATGTTAGATTTCCAGGAAATATTTAATACAAGTTCCACATGTAGATTTAGTCCACCAATTGATATTAGTATGGCTAAATTGAATCAGATATTGTACTGAGGCATAGACATTCAAGCCAAAATAATGTCTGAAAAGCTGGATTGTAGTTCATATTAATTATAAGCATTTGGCAATTCTTGTTGAACAACACATAATAAATTGAGCAGTGCCATGACATATAAACAATCGATCAGTGCCATGACATATATATAAACAATTGAGCAGTGCCATGACATATAGATAAACAATCGATCAGTGCCATGACATATAGATAAACAATCAATCAGTGCCATGACATATAGATAAACAATTGAGCAGTGCCATGACATATAGATAAACAATCGATCAGTGCCATGACATATATATAAACAATTGAGCAGTGCCATGACATATAGATAAACAATCGATCAGTGCCATGACATATAAACAGTTGATCAGTGCCATGACATATAAACAATTTATCAGTGCTATGACATATAGATAAACAATTGAGCAGTGCCATGACATATAAATAAACAATTGAGCAGTGCCATGACATATAAACAATCGATCAGTGCCATGACATATATATAAACAATTGAGCAGTGCCATGACATATAAACAGTTGATCAGTGCCATGACATATAAACAATTGATCAGTGCCATGACATATAGATAAACAATTGAGCAGTGCCATGACATATAAACAATTGATCAGTGCCATGACATATAGATAAACAATTGATCAGTGCCATGACATATAAACAATTGAGCAGTGCTATGACATATAAACAATTGAGCAGTGCCATGACATATAAACAATTGATCAGTGCCATGACATATAGATAAACAATTGAGCAGTGCCATGACATATAAACAATTGATCAGTGCCATGACATATAGATAAACAATTGAGCATTGCCATGACATATAAACAATTGATCAGTGCCATGACATATAGATAAACAATTGATCAGTGCCATGACATATAAACAATTGAGCAGTGCCATGACATATAAACAATTGATCAGTGCTATGACATATAAACAATTGAGCAGTGCCATGACATATAAACAATTGAGCATTGCCATGACATATAAACAATTGAGCATTGCCATGACATATAAACAATTGAGCATTGCCATGACATATAAACAATTGAGCATTGCCATGACATATAAACAATTGAGCATTGCCATGACATATAAACAATTGAGCATTGCCATGACATATGGATAAACACTTGATCAGTGCCCTTCCTGGCTGCCTGTCTGCCTGCCGGGGCTTGCCTGTACATGGACAGTCTAATGAACAACTAATTGGTTGTATGTAGCTTGATGTATATAACTAATGCTTAGTGGTGAATTAATTGGATGATTCTCCCTCAGAAACCCAGTTCTGATACTAAATCTGCCTGATTAACTGTTTTCAGCAGGAAGCAGAAATGCGTGAAGGAGTTTCCAATGCAATCAAGAGATGACATTATATACTGCATGCCTGTATAGAGCACCAAGCACTCAGATCACAATGATTACAGTGCTAAATCTAATCAGCATAGAAGCATTAATGGGCAGCATTATTACTGCATTACTTTAACAACTTTATAGCATAAAATATAATAAAGTGATAAAACCATACAGGCCCGTACGTAGGACTTTTCATAGGGGTGTGTGAAATTATTATCAGGGGTGAGACCAAATATAAGCATGTAGCTTGACCTGCATCGTTTGATGTGGGGTTTGGGGGTTCTCCTACAAGACTTTTTTAAACCCACAATGCAATGGTGCATTTCATGCTTTGCATCAACATATATCTCGTGGAAGTCGTGATAGCACAGTGGTAGCGCGTTCGCTTCAGGTGCATAAGGCCTAGAGTTCGAGCCACGCTGGAGCTGTTACGATTGTGCCCTTAGGCAAGGCATTTAAATTCCACATTGCCTCTTCTCTCTCTCTCTCTCTCGTTGTATGAACTGTTTCGTAATCGAGCTAAAATAAATTTGTATAGACTAACACATTTCTTGTGCATATATTGCACGTAATTAAATATATAGAAAAATAGGTGACATTCACATATTGAGTTGAATATGTAGCAATAATCCAGGGTATACCGAGTACCGGTGACATATGTAGCAATAATCCAGGGTATACCGAGTACCGGTGACATATGTAGCAATAATCCAGGGTATACCGAGTACCGGTGACATATGTAGCAATAATCCAGGGTATACCGATTACTGGTGACATATGTAGCAATAATCCAGGGTATAACAATTACCGGTGACATATTTAGCAATAAGCTGTGTCTTTGTGCTTCAAAAGGAGGCCAGGTGCAAATACTGTTCACTCTCAATTAAGTTTAATTATATTTAGTTTATTGTATGCCATATCAGTTAGCAACAAATAAATCATAACTGAATCAGTAACAAAGTGAAAGCAACAGCACTGAGTGACTGACCTTCATCTTTTATTTACGCAGGGATACTTGAATTACCAGTGACAATGTAAATTTCGCCTCAGAAATTAATTTATACCAGTAGCAATACATGCCATATAATGCAATCATGTAACTTACGTGACATGAGGGGCAAGAAGCACTTTACAAATGTCAAGTGCAGCCGATACTTAACAAAGTTATTGAAATTCACTTAAATGTTGACTACATGATCGAAATCTTACGAAAGTAAATGAAAAAAGAACAAATTTGGAATAGAACTATGGTTAATTTACCCATAGAAAATAGAAATGAAATTTCAGCTTATTTTTGCTATTGACAGTTGCTGCAATCCAACAGAAATAGTAAATAGTAAGCACGTGTGGGGTTCATTTGGATTTATTCTGATATCACAGCTAATTAGTATTCACCGATATTGGGGTCACTGGGGGGAAATACGATATTTGGCTTCATAATGTAGATCTACGAAATTTAAATTTTAATAAATTTAACGGCAAAATGCGGACCTTGGCACATTTAAGAGGGGTGCCTATGTATCAATCATACCCCACTGTGTACAGGCCTGCCGTAAGAGTAAAACTGTATTATTTTATAACTGTGACAATAGCTACACATGTGATGTTATGAATAATTGATCCATTGTTTTTCTCGAATCATTTCTGTTCATCGACATCATTCTTGGAAATGATTACTGGTACCTAGAATATTAATTAGACTTAGTTTTTCCACAAAAAAACTGTTGTTATAAAAGTAATTTGAATCAAGAGCAGCAGAAACAATACCAGGAAACTAATTATATAGACCACACTCTCCTTACTGCTTACACCACACTCTCCTTACTGCTTACACCACACTCTCCTTACTGCTTACACCACACTCCCCTTACTGCTTACACCACACTCTCCTTACTGCTTACACCACACTTTCCTTACTGCTTACACAATACTCTCTTTACTGCTTACACAATACTCTCCTTACTGCTGACACAATACTCTCCTTACTGATTACACAATACTCTCCTTACTGCTTACACAACCCTCTCCTTACTGCTTACACCACACTCTCCTTACTGCTTACACAATACTCTCCTTACTGCTTACATAATACTCTCCTTACTGCTTACACAACACTCTCCTTACTGCTTACACAACACTCTCCTTACTGCTTACACCACACTCTCCTTACTGCTTACACAATACTCCCCTTACTGCTTACAACACACTCTCCTTACTGATTACACCACACTCTCCTTACTGCTTACACAATACTCTCCTTACTGCTTACACAATACTCTCCTTACTGATTACACCACACGCTCCTTACTGCTTACACCACACTCTCCTTACTGCTTACACACTACTCTCCTTACTGCTTACACAATACTCTCCTTACTGCTTACAACACACTCTCCTTACTGATTACACCACACTCTCCTTACTGCTTACACAATAATCTCCTTACTGCTTACACAACACTCTCCTTACTGCTTACACAATACTCTCCTTACTGCTTACACAATACTCTCCTTACTGCTTACACAATACTCTCCTTACTGCTTACACCACACTCTCCTTACTGCTTACACCACACTCTCCTTACTGCTTACACAACACTCTCCTTACTGCTTACACAATACTCTCCTTACTGATTACACCACACTCTCCTTACTGCTTACACAATACTCTCCTTACTGCTTACACCACACTCTCCTTACTGCTTACACAACGCTCTCCTTACTGCTTACACAACACTCTCCTTACTGCTTACACAATACTCTCCTTACTGCTTACAGCACTGTATTCAACCCCGGTACAGTATCATATATCACACGCCTAGACAACCACAGTATTCAACCCTGGTACAGTATCATATATCACACGCCTAGACAACCACAGTATTCAACCCCGGTACAGTATCATATATCACACGCCTAGACAACCACAGTATTCAACCCCGGTACAGTATCATATATCACACGCCTAGACAACCACAGTATTCAACCCCGGTACAGTATCATATATCACACGCCTAGACAACCACAGTATTCAACCCCGGTACAGTATCATATATCACACGCCTAGACAACCACAGTATTCAACCCCGGTACAGTATCATATATCACACGCCTAGACAACCACAGTATTCAACCCCGGTACAGTATCATATATCACACGCCTAGACAACCACAGTATTCAACCCCGGTACAGTATCATATATCACACGCCTAGACAACCACAGTATTCAACCCCGGTACAGTATCATATATCACACGCCTAGACAACCACAGTATTCAACCCCGGTACAGTATCATATATCACACGCCTAGACAACCACAGTATTCAACCCCGGTACAGTATCATATATCACACGCCTAGACAACCACAGTATTCAACCCCGGTACAGTATCATATATCACACGCCTAGACAACCACAGTATTCAACCCCGGTACAGTATCATATATCACACGCCTAGACAACCACAGTATTCAACCCTGGTACAGTATCATATATCACACGCCTAGACAACCACAGTATTCAACCCTGGTACAGTATCATATATCACACGCCTAGACAACCACAGTATTCAACCCCGGTACAGTATCATATATCACACGCCTAGACAACCACAGTATTCAACCCCGGTACAGTATCATATATCACACGCCTAGACAACCACAGTATTCAACCCCGGTACAGTATCATATACCACACGCCTAGACAACCACAGTATTCAACCCCGGTACAGTATCATATATCACACGCCTAGACAACCACAGTAGTCAACCCTGGTACAGTATCATATATCACACGCCTAGACAACCACAGTATTCAACCCCGGTACAGTATCATATACCACACGCCTAGACAACCACAGTATTCAACCCCGGTACAGTATCATATATCACACGCCTAGACAACCACAGTATTCAACCCCGGTACAGTATCATATACCACACGCCTAGACAACCACAGTATTCAACCCCGGTACAGTATCATATATCACACGCCTAGACAACCACAGTAGTCAACCCCGGTACAGTATCATATATCACACGCCTTGACAACCACAGTATTCAACTCCAGTTATTAGTATGTTACATTCTACCTAAGAGACCAACCATGCCTATATCGCTACCTAAGGAGCACCTCGTCCTTCCTCCAACATACTAATAACTGCAAAGTGTCATCCTTCCTCCAACACACTAATAACTGCAAAGTGTCGGCCTTCCTCCAAAATACTAATAACTGCAAAGTGTCGTCCTTCCTCCAACATACTAATAACTGCAAAGTGTCGTCCTTCCTCCAACATACTAATAACTGCAAAATTGCCACATTACCTAACCTGTTGTGACACAAAAACAAGCAAAAAAACCTGTGCACTCTAATATCATTGATCATTTACATGTGCACTCTAATATCATTGATCATTTACCTGTGCATCAACTTCTGTTCCCTTAATGAGATTTTCCCACGCATTGTAGATTGTACTTGGTGTGTCTATAAATCTGAAAATACATTTAAATAATATATAGACATGATTTCCCATGCATTGTATAGTGTTTGTTTATTATAGTGTCACCCCTATTTAAAGGGCCAGTTTTATAATTTCTGACTTATGAGACACCTCTTTTTATGAACATCAGTACTTCCTGAATCCTAGTCTTGTATGCCTGGCGCCAGGCTGGTAAGCAATCGGTAACCATTATTTAACTAGCTGGCTGCTCACCAACCGGCCATATCAGAACAAACCCCTGACGAGGTTCGAACCTTCGACTTCCCGCTCCGTAGGCGGGCGGACGCCTTAACCACTAAGCCACGGAGACGGTGTATATTGTACAGTGTATGAAAATTACATAATATTATGAAATATGCAGACATGATTTCCCATGCATTGTATATTGTATGGTGTATGAAAATTACATCTGAAATAATTATACAGACAAGATTTCCCAGGGATGCATATTGTTCTTGGGTGTATGACAAGGCCACCGCCTCAAGGGTGTCTCGCCATCCATAATTAACTATATAAGTACTGGTTCAGAGAAATAAATAAATATCTTTTATGCTTGAAGGTCAGTGGTAGGCTGGAGACTTGGAGTTGAGAACTAGTACTCGGATGTGTATGCAAAGTGTCAGTTTTGGAGAAATAAACATTTCTAAGACTAATTTTGGTCAAAATTCAAGTTCAAGGTCACTATTGGAAGGGTGTGTGGGTGAAGAGAATTAGTCCTTAGATGTGTATGCGAAGTTTCAAACAAGTGACTCAGACATTTTTTGAGATATGAGAATGTTTCTGAGTTTTTTTTTGACGAATAAATAATTTCTAAAATCAACTGATTTTTGGCCCAAATTCAAGTTCAAGGTCACTCTTGGGGGTGGGATTCTACTGTTTTTGTAGAGAATTAGTCCTTGGATGTGCCTGCGCGAAGTTTCAAAGCAATACATTTGATAGTATTTGAGAAATGACAATGTTTGAGATTTTATTACACGAATACAGAGTTGCATCCCTTCCATCCTTGTTGAACACTACAAGACATAGGAACATTGAACACTACAAGATATAGGAACATCGAACACTACAAGATATAGGAACATTGAACATTACAAGATATAGGAACATCGAACACTACAAGATATAGGAACATTGAACACTACAAGATATAGGAGAACATCGAACACTACAAGATATAGGAGAACATCGAACACTACAAGATATAGGAACATCGAACACTACAAGATATAGGAACATTGAACACTACAAGATATAGGAGAACATCGAACACTACAAGATATAGGAGAACATCGAACACTACAAGATATAGGAACATCGAACACTACAAGATATAGGAACATTGAACACTACAAGATATAGGAACACTACAAGATATAGGAACACTACAAGATATAGGAACACTACAAGATATAGGAACATCGAACAATACAAGATATAGGAACATTGAACTCTACAAGATATAGGAACACTACAAGATATAGGAACACTACAAGATATAGGAACACTACAAGATATAGGAAATTGGAACACTACAAGATATAGGAACACTACAAGATATAAGAACACTACAAGATATAGGAACACTACAAGATATAGGAACACTACACGATATAGGAACACTACAAGATATAGGAACACTAGAAGAGATATGAACACTGGAAGAGATATGAACACTGGAAAAGATATGAACACTGGAAAAGATATGAACACTGGAAGAGATATGAACACTGGAAGATGTATGAACACTGGAAGAGATATGAACACTGGAATATGTATGAACACTGGAAGAGATATGAACAGGAAGAGATATGAACCTAGAAGAGATATGAACACTGGAAGAGATATGAACACTGGAAGAGATATGAACACTGGAAGAGATATGAACACTGGAAGAGATATGAACACTGGAAGATGTATGAACACTGGAAGAGATATGAACACTGGAAGATGTATGAACACTGGAAGAGATATGAACACTGGAAGAGATATGAACACTGGAAGATGTATGAACACTGGAAGAGATATGAACACTAGAAGAGATATGAACACTAGAAGATGTATGAACACTGGAAGATGTATGAACACTGGTAGAGATATGAACACTGGAAGATGTATGAACACTGGAAGAGATATGAACACTGGAAGATGTATGAACACTAGAAGATGTATGAACACTGGAAGATGTATGAACACTGGGAAAGATATGAACACTGGGAGAGATATGAACACTGGAAGAGATATGAACACCGGAAGATGTATGAACACTGGAAAAGATATGAACACCGGAAGAGATATGAACACTAGAATATGTATGAACACTGAAAGAGATATGAACACTGGAAGAGATATGAACACCGTAAGAGATATGAACACTGGAAGAGATATGAACACTGGAAGAGATATGAACACTGGAAGAGGTATGAACACTAGACGATGTATGAACACTGGAAGATGTATGAACACTGGAAGAGATATGAACACTAGAAGAGATATGAACACTAGAAGAGATATGAACACTGGAAGAGATATGAACACTGGAAGAGATATGAACACTGGAAGAGATATGAACACTGGAAGAGATATGAACATTGGAAGAGATATGAACACTGGAAGAGATATGAACACTAGAAGATGTATGAACACTGGAAGAGATATGAACACTGGAAGAGATATGAACACTGGAAGAGATATGAACACTGGAAGATGTATGAACACTGCAAGAGATATGAACACTGGAAGAGATATGAACACTGGAAGATATACGAACACTAGAAGATGTATGAACACTGGAAGATGTATGAACACTGGCAGAGATATGAACACTGAAAGAGATATGAACACTAGAAGATGTATGAACACTGGAATATGTATGAACACTGGCAGAGATATGAACACTGGAAGAGATATGAACACTGGAAGATGTATGAACACTGGCAGAGATATGAACACTGGAAGAGATATGAACACTGGAAGATGTATGAACACTGGCAGAGATATGAACACTGGAAGAGATATGAACACTGGAAGAGATATGAACACTGGAAGAGATATGAACAGTAGAAGATGTATGAACACTGGCAGAGATATGAACACTGGAAGAGATATGAACATTGGAAGAGATATGAACACTGGAAGAGATATGAATAGTAGAAGATGTATGAACACTGGAAGAGATATGAACACTGGAAGAGATATGAACAATGGAAGAGATATGAACAGTTGAAGGTGTATGAACACTGGCAGAGGTATGAACACTGGAAGAGATATGAACACTGGAAGAGATATGAACACTGGAAGAGATATGAACATTAGAAGATGTATGAACACTGGAAGATGTATGAACACTGGAAGATGTATGAACACTGGCAGAGATATGAACACTGGAAGAGATATGAACACTGGAAGAGATATGAACACTGGAAGAGATATGAACACTGGAAGAGATATGAACACTGGAAGAGATATGAACAGTAGAAGATGTATGAACACTGGCATAGATATGAACACTGGAAGAGATATGAACATTGGAAGAGATATGAACACTGGAAGAGATATGAACAGTAGAAGAT
Source organism: Archivesica marissinica (assembly GCA_014843695.1). Taxonomy (NCBI): domain Eukaryota; kingdom Metazoa; phylum Mollusca; class Bivalvia; order Venerida; family Vesicomyidae; genus Archivesica; species Archivesica marissinica. The sequence continues at coordinate 28,886,067 of CM026402.1, read as the reverse complement.
GTATGAACACTGGAAGAGATATGAACACTGGAAGAGATATGAACAATGGAAGAGATATGAACAGTTGAAGGTGTATGAACACTGGCAGAGATATGAACACTGGAAGAGATATAAACACTGGAAGAGATATGAACACTGGAAGAGATATGAACATTAGAAGATGTATGAACACTGGAAGATGTATGAACACTGGAAGAGATATGAACACTGGAAGATGTATGAACACTGGAAGAGATATGAACACTGGAAGATGTATGAACACTGGCAGAGATATGAACACTGGAAGAGATATGAACACTGGAAGAGATATGAACACTGGAAGATATATGAACACTGGAAGAGATATGAACACTGGGAGAGATATGAACACTGGGAGCTATATGAACACTGGAAGAGATATGAACACTGTATGAACACTGGAAGAGATATGAACACTGGTAGAGATATGAACACTAAAGGATGTATGAACACTGGAAGAGATATGAACACTGGAAGAGATATGAACACTGGAAGAGATATGAACACTGGAAGAGATATGAACACTGGAAGAGTAATGAACACTGGAAGAGATATGAACACTGGAAGTTGTATGAACACTGGAAGAGATATGAACACTAGAAGAGATATGAACACTGGCAGATATGAACACTGGAAGAGATATGAACACTGGAAGAGATATGAACACTGGAAGAGATATGAACACTGGAAGAGATATGAACACTGGATGATGTATGTACACTGGAAGAGATATGATGGAAGACATATAAACACAGTTACATTAGATGTTTGGAACACTGGAAGAGATATGAACACTGGAAGATGTATGAACACTGGAAGAGATATGAACACTGGAAGAGATATGAACACTGGCATAGATATGAACACTGGAAGAGATATGAACACTGGCAGAGATATGAACACTGGAAGAGATATGAACACTAGAAGATATATGAACACTGGAAGAGATATGAACACTGGAAGAGATATGAACACTGGAAGATGTATGAACCCTGGAAGAGATATGAACACTAGAAGAGATATGAACACTGGAAGATGTATGAACACTGGAAGATGTATGAACACTGGAAGAGATATGAACACTAGAATATGTATGAACACTGGAAGATGTATGAACACTGGAAGAGATATGAACACTGGAAGATGTATGAACACTGGAAGAGATATGAACACTGGAAGAGATATGAACACTGGAAGATGTATGAACACTGGAAGAGATATGAACACTGGAAGATGTATGAACCCTGGAAGAGATATGAACACTAGAAGAGATATGAACACTGGAAGAGATATGAACACTGGAAGATGTATGAACACTGGAAGAGATATGAACACTAGAATATGTATGAACACTGGAAGAGATATGAACACTGAAAGATGTATGAACACTGGAAGAGATATGAACACTGGGAGCTATATGAACACTGGAAGAGATATGAACACTGGAAGAGATATGAACACTGGAAGAGATATGAACACTGGAAGAGATATGAACACTAGATGTATGAACACTGGAAGAGATATGAACACTGGAAGAGATATGAACACTGGAAGAGATATGAACAATGGCAGAGATATGAACACTGGCAGAGATATGAACACTAGAAGAGATATGAACACTGGAAGAGATATGAACACTAGAAGAGATATGAACACTGGAAGATGTATGAACACTGGAAGAGAAATGAACACTGGCAGAGATATGAACACTAGAAGATGTATGAACACTGGAAGAGATGTCATCACTAGTGCAGAAGCCAACAACAGCCTAACAATATGTAACTCAATCATTTAATGTATGACCTATTAAGCAATATATTTGCCATAGCATTGTAACAGATATCAGCTCAGTTAACCTCTGTCCCTTATATAAACATGTCTTTTAAGCTTAGACAACACATTAAAAACACTCAATCAACCAGTCTGTACAATGTTGTTGTACCTTAAGAAATTACATCATTCATCAAGGGACAGAAATAACATTACTTGCAAACTAATATTGGTGCTTCTCATGATAAAACATTTGCATGGTCCATAAATCTCTGGTCTTTTAAGAAATGCAAACTTTATGAATCCCCCTAAATATCATCAATCATCATAGTTCTGTAAGAAACCTGACAGTTTATTTATGGCACCAATTGTTGTAATAAAACTGTGTGCTCAGTAAAACCCATACATTGCTGGTATTTGAGCCAGCATTAGAAGAGTTTTTGGCTCCCCATAACACCAACGTAAACACATTCATGTCATCCTATAAAGCGTATTTACAGGGTTGAATTAGGTGTCTATCATCCAGTATCCACGAAGTTAAATCGACATCGTAGGACAAACTAAACTCATTATTTTACTATGTATATTTTCTCCATTAGCGCTATTTATTTATTCAATTACATCAATAATTCAATGGGTCTGCTGCAGCTATTTCGTGAGAGAACATTTTCACAGTGACATATCTACACAATGGCTGATGATTGTCCCATACAATTGCAGGGAAACCACACATTGGAACGTAAAACATGAAGGCAAGAACTCAAATGGGTTCCTAGATGCCTCACACCTCACTGTATAGATCGACATAGAGAAAATGAAGAAATGAACTACAATTAGTTCCGAAACCCTCACCTCAATGTATATACTGCAGAACATGGAATAAGAATGTAGGATACTCCATGGGTTCTAAGATGATCATCTCAATGCATAGATTAACATACAGCAGCACATGAGAAAAGGAAAACAAGAAACTGCAATGGGTTCCTAAACACTCACCTCGATGGATAGAGCAAAATACAGATGCCCACAGCCAACAAAGAACAAGAAAACAAGAAACTGCAATGGGTTCCTAAACACTCACCTTGATGGATAGAGCAAAATACAGATGCCCACAGCCAACACAGAACAAGAAAACAAGAAACTGCAATGGGTTCCTAAACACTCACCTCGATGAATAGAGCAACATACAGATGCCCACAGCCATACACAGAACAAGAAGACAAGAAACTGCAATGGGTTCCTAAACACTCACCTCGATGGATAAAACAACATACAGATGCCCACAGCCGAACACAGAACAAGAAGACAAGAAACTGCAATGGGTTCCTAGATACTCACCTCGATGGATAAAACAACATACAGATGCCCACAGCCGAACACAGAACAAGAAGACAAGAAACTGCAATGGGTTCCTAAACACTCACCTCGATGGATAAAACAACATACAGATGCCCACAGCCAAACACAGAACAAGAAGACAAGAAACTGCAATGGATTCCTAAACACTAACCTCAATGAATAGAGCAACATACAGATGCCCACAGCAGAACACAGAACAAGAAGACAAGAAACTGCAATGGGTTCCTAGATACTCACCTCGATGAATAGAGCAACATACAGATGCCCACAGCTGAACACAGAACAAGAAGACAAGAAACTGCAATGGGTTCCTAGACACTCACCTCGATGAATAGAGCAACATACAGATGCCCACAGCCGAACACAGAACAAGAAGACAAGAAACTGCAATGGGTTCCTAGATACTCACCTCGATGAATAGAGCAACATACAGATTTCCCACAGCTGAACACAGAACAAGAAGACAAGAAACTGCAATGGGTTCCTAGACACTCACCTCGATGAATAGAGCAACATACAGATGCCCACAGCCGAACACAGAACAAGAAGACAAGAAACTGCAATGGGTTCCTAAACACTCACCTCGATGAATAGAGCAACATACAGATGCCCACAGCAGAACACAGAACAAGAAGACAAGAAACTGCAATGGGTTCCTAAACACTCACCTCGATGGATAAAACAACATACAGATGCCCACAGCCAAACACAGAACAAGAAGACAAGAAACTGCAATGGATTCCTAAACACTCACCTCAATGAATAGAGCAACATACAGATGCCCACAGCAGAACACAGAACAAGAAGACAAGAAACTGCAATGGGTTCCTAGATACTCACCTCGATGAATAGAGCAACATACAGATGCCCACAGCCAACACAGAACAAGAAAACAAGAAACTGCAATGGGTTCCTAAACACTCACCTCGATGAATAGAGCAACATACAGATGCCCACAGCCATACACAGAACAAGAAGACAAGAAACTGCAATGGTTTCCTAGGCACTCACCTCGATGGATAGAGCAACATACAGATGCCCACAGCCATACACAGAACAAGAAGACAAGAAACTGCAATGGGTTCCTAAACACTCACCTCGATGGATAAAACAACATACAGATGCCCACAGCCGAACACAACAAGAAGACAAGAAACTGCAATGGATTCCTAAACACTCACCTCGATGGATAAAACAACATACAGATGCCCACAGCCGAACACAGAACAAGAAGACAAGAAACTGCAATGGGTTCCTAAACACTCACCTCGATGGATAAAACAACATACAGATGCCCACAGCCGAACACAGAACAAGAAGACAAGAAACTGCAATGGGTTCCTAAACACTCACCTCGATGGATAAAACAACATACAGATGCCCACAGCCGAACACAGAACAAGAAGACAAGAAACTGCAATGGGTTCCTAAACACTCACCTCGATGGATAAAACAACATACAGATGCCCACAGCCGAACACAGAACAAGAAGACAAGAAACTGCAATGGGTTCCTAAACACTCACCTCGATGGATAAAACAACATACAGATGCCCACAGCCGAACACAGAACAAGAAGACAAGAAACTGCAATGGATTCCTAAACACTCACCTCGATGAATAGAGCAACATACAGATGCCCACAGCAGAACACAGAACAAGAAGACAAGAAACTGCAATGGGTTCCTAGACACTCACCTCGATGAATAGAGCAACATACAGATGCCCACAGCTGAACACAGAACAAGAAGACAAGAAACTGCAATGCGTTCCTAAACACTCACCTCGATGAATAGAGCAACATACAGATGCCCACAGCCATACACAGAACAAGAAGACAAGAAACTGCAATGGGTTCCTAAACACTCACCTCGATGGATAAAACAACATACAGATGCCCACAGCCGAACACAACAAGAAGACAAGAAACTGCAATGGTTTCCTAGGCACTCACCTCGATGGATAGAGCAACATACAGATGCCCACAGCCGAACACAACAAGAAGACAAGAAACTGCAATGGGTTCCTAAACACTCACCTCGATGGATAGAGCAACATACAGATGCCCACAGCCGAACACAGAACAAGAAGACAAGAAACTGCAATGGGTTCCTAAACACTCACCTCGATGGATAAAACAACATACAGATGCCCACAGCCGAACACAGAACAAGAAGACAAGAAACTGCAATGGGTTCCTAAACACTCACCTCGATGGATAGAGCAACATACAGATGCCCACAGCCGAACACAACAAGAAGACAAGAAACTGCAATGGGTTCCTAAACACTCACCTCGATGGATAGAGCAACATACAGATGCCCACAGCCGAACACAACAAGAAGACAAGAAACTGCAATGGGTTCCTAGGCACTCACCTCGATGGATAGAGCAACACACAGTTGAACGATGAGCAAGAAGACAAGAAACTGAACACTGAACAAGAAGACAAGAAAGTTGAGAAACGGCAATGGGTTCTTCACCTCAATGTACATATAGCCAGCCGAACACAGAACACATGTATCTTGACATGGTTGGAAACTACAGTTGGTCAATGGACCAGCACCGGCCCTAAGAAACCTAGCATAATTACAGTTACAGGCCTCTTTGGTACTGAATAGCGAAGCATTTGCTTTTGCATATTTGATGTGTGTTCGGTAAATTTACAAATTAATAAAATTATTAGGTAGCCAAAGATTTTGTGAAAATGGCCTGTAAAATTGAAATTTAGGACAGCTATCTTAATAACCTGAGCTGCAATTTAAATAAGTGTGCGCAATAAACCAAACAGCAGAATCTGTTCAAGCGCAGGGACTGTTCATATGCCAGTACTGTATGGATATATTGATACATATACATGTATATCAAGACAATTAAAATTTAGTAGGTATTCATCATGATTAATGATACGCACGTACTACAGTAACTCTAAGTATCCTTCAATGTTATCATTGTCTGCCTCTATGTATCAAAGTATGCAAATTTATTTATGCAAATTTATTTTAGATCAATTGCGAAACAAGTCCTTACAACTTATATTAATCACTCTCGAGACCTCATTCCTGATGGAATCCATTGCCACGAGGGAGAGAGAAGAGGCATGTGGAATCTAAATGCCTTGCCTAAGGACACAATTGTAACAGCTCCAGCGGGGCTAGAACTCCGGGCCTTTCGCACCTGAAGCGAACGCACTACCACTGCGCTATCACGGCTTCCGCAACTATATGTATCCTTCAATGTTATCATTGTCTGCCTCTATGAGTAGATACTACACAAGCGTTAGCTAGCTAATTTATACCATTCACGTGTCAGTATCTTGCCAACAACTCACGATATTAAGCTAAGGCACTAACTCATACACGAAACTCATAAAATTAATATGGGTATGAAGTTATAAATGTGAAATTAACCATAAAACCAGAGGTATTTATGTGCATCATTACTAGTATCTTCAGCTCATTAGTGCTGTATAAGCCACACTGACACTTGCACACATTTTCGTCACAAACAGGTGTTCATTGTGTGCCAAAAATATTCTATTTTGGGAGCACAAAACTTTTCATCACAACAAAGTTAAGCATAGTTGCACCAGGACATGCCATCTGACATGCACTCAGTGAGTGGCATGAATGATTTCTCATTGACACGCCATAGTTACAACTGTGAAACCTATGCATTCCAATTGTATTTACGTCGTCAAAATTCCGCCGGAGGCACGCAATGGCAAGCTGTGACGCTTTGTGACCGGCAATTGGTGTGCATGATTTGCACATAAGATGCATTTTTTAATATACATTTTTTTGCCTGGCAAGCACACGTGCATTTGACACGAAGCCCAAGCACACTTTACAAGTAGTTACCTCATTGGTACGCCACAATTAGGGGGTTCTTCGTGCCACCCCTGTCATACAAGCATCAGGGTGGCTTAAGCCTATCTTCTTTCAAAAATAGTTACCAACTAATGATTTTAAAAAATGGGAAATGAAATTTGTGCTTTCATTTTTGTTCGACCATAATTTCTAACAAAAAATCTCATAAATCAAGAAATAAAACACTTCCGGCCTTATGTTCAAATATTTGCTTTTATAGTTTTTTATACTAGGGATGGCAATGAATATTCGCTTGGACGTCCAAATATTATATTTGCAAAAATGAAATAAACTGACATAAAATCACTGTCATAATAAATCAGATACGTCGTTTTCTTTTGAAATCATCATAAAACCTTCCAATACAAAAGAACTTGCCACAGGATGTGCCAATAAACCATGTTGTGGTCGCATCCATGGCATGTGCTAAATGACTCTCTACCATGTAAGCGAATAATTACAGCAAACGGGCCAGTAGCCCAGTGATTAACACGTTTTACTGCGAATCCAGGGATCGCAGGTTCGATCCCCCATCTGACCCTAATAATATTAACAGTTTTGCAGATGCGACTTAAAACCAAGGTCTCGTGTCGGTGCTTTACACTGTGCACATAAAAGAACCAGAGGAGACTCTGGAATGGGTCTCTATCTGTATCATTGCACTATCCTCCAAACATCTAAAATAACTAATATCTTCAGGAGGTGTTGCTCATATGGGGGGTAACCGGTAGCGACGATAAATAAATGTAAAACAGAAGGATAATTACAGTAGGTGCTAAGGTAGAGAGTGTTTAATATGATATGTCAAAATTGTTTAGACGAGAAAATTCCTTTGAAATATTACAGACACTTTGCAACAACATCCATCCACCCTCATGAATCTTAACTTTTTAATTAACTGCTCAATATATATATTACCAAAAAGTACTATTAAAGTACGAGTTCTATGATATTGTCCTCAACAATGCCTCCCGCTGAGTCACACTTTTGGAATGACTTCAATCGCTCTGAGAATACGAAAACTGCTAGATGTAATCTATGCAAATTGGATTTACCATATTCGGGTACAACATCAATCATCAATGTACAGCAGTGGCCAATAACAATAACTGATCACGTTTATGCATAAAACAGAAAGTAGATTAATTTGACAACTTTTATAAGAGTTTGAGTGATTTTGAGTTTTTGATAGAATTATATCGAATATTCGAATACCTTCCCGACCGAATATTCGAATAGCAAAATCGTTATTCATTGCCATCTCTAGTTCATACAAATTTATTGTAGTTTTATGTATAATGTTTTAGTTTATACAAATTTATCTTAGTTTGATTGTGAAACAAGTTCCTACAACTTATATCAATCACTCTCGAGACCTCATTCCTGATGGTATCCATCGCCATGAGTGAGAGAGAAGAGGCAATGTGGAATTTAAATGCCTTGCCTAAGTGCACAATCATAACAGCTACAGCTGGGCATGAATTTCGGGCCTTTTGCACCTGAAGTGAGTGTGCGACCATTGTGCTAGCACGACTTTGCTTTTCTAGAGGTTATTACTATAAATCTTTAAAAATTGTGTTAACACGTAATTTTTATATCTGTAAATATACAAACCAGATATCGCCATAACCAGTGCTAGCAACTCGCTTGCCCAACAGATATACCGAAAATTTGCTAAAAGCCCCAATACTGATCGATAACAATACGTTTCCGTAAACAAGACCGCCATTGATAAACATCATGTGACCGGAACTATAAGCAAGCGTTTGTCGGACCAAGATCACTTCCTCTTTTCGAGGGTCATGTCTAATACATGGACATAGCGGCCTAGTGGGGTGGGAATTTAGTTTATGGCGATATCTGGTTTGTATATTTACAGATATAAAAATTACGTGTTAACACAATTTTTAAAGATCTGTTACATATCAACCAGATATCGCCATAACCAGTGCTGACTATAACTGAATGAGGTGGGACGAAATACGGACAAGAAACGAACCTACATAGCTGAAGCGTGATATAGGAACTATAACTCACCCGCTAAATGTCAGCTAACGGTCATCAACAGGGCTTATAGCGTGAAGGCCCCGGACGGCTGGTCAATTAACGTACTTCCAGTTAACCAGACGGTACAAGAAGCCAGAACATTACCTAGGACGTAAGTCCCGTGGCACAGCCAAAAACGTTTATAAGCAAAACGTACGACCGAACGGCGAACGTGAATACATACAATAAGCTGAAGCACATAATGTTAGGCTACATAACGAATTAACGGTTAAAATAGAGAACACGCACCTAATCGGACGAAACTGAACGAGAGGTGATAACAGACTGGGCAGCCACTATGGGACCCAAGGCAAACAAACCACGTGCATGTGGCAGTGTGTTCCGTAAATAAAACCGTATAAACGAGCTCTCTGAACTCCAATAACCTGCCCTTAAAACCTTCTCTAAGGGGACATTATTGAGCCATGCCCATGACATAGACAGAGCCCTAACTTCATGGGCATTGACATGGTCAGGACATGATTCCTGCTCCCCGGAGAGACTGCAGGCAAACTTAATCGTCTCTACAATCCAACGGGAAATAGTAGACGCCGACACCTCCTTTGTCCAGTTATGACGAAAGGAGATGAATAGTCTATGGCGACCCTTCCGTATGTGAGACACCCTCTTAAGATATGCTTTGAGGGCTCTGACAGGACAAAGCTGAACGGCACTGTCGTCAGTATCACGGGGAAGGGCTGGTATAGTAATACTGGTGTGTGCCACAGACGGAAGTTGATTCTTAGCAAGAAACCCCGGATAGGTATGCAGCTCAACAGCCGACTCGTCGTGTGTGAAATTAACACATGCTTCGTCGGCTGATAAAGCGTGAATCTCACTCCGCCTGCGACCAGACGCTAAGGCAATAAGAAATACTGTCTTAAAAGTCAGAAACTTTAACGAACAAGAAGTTATAGTTTCAAAGGGAGGTTTGGACAAGACACCCAGAACCAATGGAAGATTCCATTTCGGAACTGGAGAAGAAACCTTAGGTTTCTCCAGTTCCAAACTCCTGATAACATTAGATATTACAGGCTGGTTACTGTAGTTAATGTCCGAGAAATGCCTAAGCGTAGTAGCAATAGCCGACCCATAGCCTTTAATTGCTACTGGCGTAAGATTCCTCACCTCAAATAAATATATGAGAAATTCAGCAAGTAAGTTTACTGAAGGACTGAAGGGATCCACTTGCCGTCCGACACACCAATCCAGCCACACTTTCCACCTATACCCATAAACTGAGTTGGTGGAGGTGCGTTTGGATGAACAGACTCGCTTGGCAACCTGTTCAGAAAAGCCCTTCTCTTGCATGCATCGTTGCATAGAACGAATGCGTGCAGATGGAGCATGGCCGGATTGGCACGGTACAACCGAGACCGAGGTTGACACAATAGGTCGCTCCTGTGTGGAAGACAGATGGGGATTTCCACCAGAAGTGACAACAGAAGACTGAACCACGGCTGGCCCGGCCAAAGTGGAGCAATTAATAACACCAGACACAACTCTGTGTTGATCTTGAGTATCACCCGAGACAGCAGCGGAAAAGGGGGGAATGCGTAAGCGTGCATGCCCTCCCAAGTCATGCTCAAAGAGTCTACCCCCAGAGCCAACGAGTCGGGAACTGGGGAGACGTACGTCGGAAGCTGGTGGTTCAACCTGGTGGTGAACAGGTCGACATGCGGTGTCCCCAAGCAACTGAAAACGTGTTTGAGAACGCCCGCATGCAGAGTCCATTCCGTATGCACTATCCCGCCCTGGCGCGAGAGACTGTCTGCGAGAATGTTCAGTTTCCCCGGAAGAAAACGAGCTCTCAGTGTGACAGAGTGATTGGCACACCAGGTCAAGATCTTGATCGTCAGAAGACAAAGTTTCCTGGACCGTGATCCCCCCTCCTTGTTCACATATGACGCCACTGTGGTATTGTCCGTTGCTACAAGCACACATCGGCCTTCTACCACACTGACGAACTGTTTCAGCGCCAGAAACACTGCTCGTAGTTAGAGTGTATTGATATGGCAATGGCGCCAATACACTGACCATTTGCCGGACGCCACCTGGTCTTCCAGGTGGGCTCCCCAACCGATGAGGCTGGCATCCGTAAACAGATGGATGTCCGGAACTGGTGGATGGAGGGGAACCATGGAGTACAGAAACTCCTGATCCAGCCACTGAGAGACCGCAGACCGGAACCATTGACCTAATGCAATTGTTCGGTCCCACGAATCTGACTCCTGTGACCACCGGGACTTGGTCTCCCATTGCAGGAGGCGTTTCCGCGCACGTCCCTGTGGCATAAGTCGTGCCAGAGACTCCATCTGACCTAGAAGGCCGTGTAATGTCCGTGCTGAAGCAACATGTGCTTGTTGCATTGACATTATCGAACCTCGGATCTGTGCAATACGATCCAAGGACGGCCCTATCAACCCCTGAGAGAGGTTGAACCGAGCTCCCAGGAACACAAATACCTGTGTCGGTTCCAGCTCTGACTTTTCCCAATTGGGAATGAACCCCATGCGAAGAGTATGTGACATGACTATTCGCATGTGGGTTGTAGCCAATTCCTTGGAGTTGGCAGGCTGAAGCCAATCGTCCAGGTAAGCGTGCAGCCGAATGCCCCGCAGATGAATAAAGCGGAGCATGGCCTTCACTACTCGAGTGAACACACAGGGAGCCGTACAAAGGCCGAATGGAAGAGCCCGAAACTGGTACACCACCCATTGAAACAAAATCGAAGGTAGCGTCTGGACCTGGGGTGGATAGCTATATGGAAGTAGGCATCCTTCAGGTCCAAAGACGTGACCCAGTCTCCCTGGTTCAAAGTTCTAAAGTCTCCATCTTGAAGTGTGGGGGCAATATCGACCTGTTCGATTGGGAAAGGTCGATAATGGGTCGCCAACCTCCCTTCTTCTTGCGAACAAGAAATAGCCTGCTGAAAAAGCCTGACGGGTTGTGCCGATCAGTTACCCGTTCTATGGCTTGTTTCCGAAGCATGGCCTTTATCTCGTTCTGGAGAACCCGAAGCTTCTCCTGGTTCGATGGGGTGGTTTCCATATGACTCAGGGGTAGTCTTCGAAGTCTGAAGACGGACACGAAACTGAATTCGATACCCACTCCGGATCACTGAACGTGTCCATGCATCCGAAGTTATTTTCTCCCAGGCCTTGGAGAAAAACCGAAGCCTTCCACCAGTGGGAATTTCCGGTTTTGGAATAGGCAACCTGATGCCATTGAGGATGGTCAAAGGTTGCACTGAGGCCTGGGAGACGGAGTGGGCATCCCTATCTCTGACTACCCTTCCGCCCACGCTTCGCCTGGCTAGCCTTCTTTTTAAAAGTAGGCTTAGATACAGCCAGACTTGGTAAAGGAGGGACACTGCCCGTGGGCAGTGTGACGGACGATACCTTGGCCACAGGGTGAATAGAAGGATTAACCTTGGACTTAGACACCCTTGGCTTAGGTACCGGCGCAGCAGCTGCCCTCTGCTATGACTTGTGCGCAATGTCGTCCTTGTAAGACTGAACAGCGCCAAGTAATTGCGGCCCAAATAGAGTGTGACACTCAATGGGCTGCACACGCAGGGAGGATTTGACCGACTCGTCTAAACAAGATTTAGACAAATACGCATCTCTCCTAGCGAGAGTGGGTCCATCACCTGTAGATACTCTTAATTTCTCGTTGCCTTTCCTCTGAAGGAGGCTCAGAGAGAGCAGACAAAACCCCGCACAGAAGCAGTTCTGAATGCGAGACTGTCTGAATCCCAGCTCGTGCCAATCGCTCCCATCCCTCAAGAGTCGAAAAGGTGACTACCTGAGAAGTAGGAAGAGAGCTACCCTGCTTCACTACTTCTCGGAAAGAAGGATTGATGGGAGGCTCGATCACAAGCAGAGGTTCTTGGACCTCATACGAATGAGGTTGAAAAACCTTTGGTTTGCTAAGTGATGGAAATTTCCCGACTGGTAAGGCTTTTGGGAGAAAAGGCAAAGCCTTGCCTTGCACTACTCCCTCACCCTGAATTCTGGAAGTAAGATCTTCCAGACACGTCTGCACTCTCCTACACTGAGGGAGCGCTGACGCAGGTGGTGACGGCTGGTTGGCCTTGAAAAAGTCCAAGGCAGAGGCGCCAACTTTGACCCTTGGAATAGGCAAAGGAGGGCAGATGGTAGTGCCAAGCCGGTCTCGAAGCATACCAATGGCTTCGTCATAGGTGGGTGGAAGTCTGTTCTCTTCCACCTCATCCACCTCGGAATCATTACCAATAGTCTCCCCAGGGTCGGGGTGAATGGTAATAGAATCCATCGTGCCGTGGTCTAGCATTGTCCCATGGTCAACTGTGGTAGCCATGGGGCCATGGCTAGCCATGGAGCCAAGGCTAGCCATGGAGCCCAAGGCCCCCTGGCTAGTCACATAGACCGATGGGCCATGGGTATCCCTAGCTTCCTGAGAAGCCAAGGGACCCAAGCCTAGCTTAACCGTGGGGTATGATTCTGACACCTCTACATCGTAGGGATCAGGATCAGGGACCGTGGCGGAGACAACAGAAGGTCTGGTTTGCAAGACCTCTGATGTGTCACTGTTGGCATGAACCAACCCGATCAACTGAGACAAAGTCGTCAGTTGATCACTGTTCAGCCCGCTCAGATCTGGAACTCTTCTATCCTTGTCTACAGCCGAAAACCCTGAAAAGGGAGTGCTAGATGGTGAAGACGTATGTCCTCTAGGATAGTGAGTCCTAGACCTGCTGCGAGATCTGGAACGGCCAATAGAACGATCATGTCGATGCCTGTGGCGATACGACGAGTCATCCCTACGGCCATGTGTAGGTCGATGGCTTGACCTATGGTGTCTATCACGCTCGTGAGAACGTGAACGACGACCATGGCTACGGTAGCTTCGCGATCTATGCCTCGACAAAGAACGCTTACTACCTGCACTAGGTGAGCGACTGAAACCACCACTATGGCTCCCGGAAGAGTCACTGTCAGTACCAGAGGTACCCGGTGAAGAAAGGGTATGAGCCTTACTCCTCCGGCATGGTGAAGTCGCCCTGTGTGTAGTAGATCTCCGGGTAGGAGATCGAACCACACAGCTAGCGCTGGGCCCACGGCTCCTAGGCTCAAGAAGAGCCTGGGAAGCAACTGCATCAGCGGAATCACCGAGTCTAACTGAGTTATTAGCTACAGTTGTGTGACCCGGGACCCTAGAGTCCTCGGTGGAGAGACTCCTAGATACAGCCACCTTTTTTACCGTGGCCCTGTCTAGTGCTTTCTGGTGTTTAGACCATAGAGTACCAGACCACTCTATACATACCTCACATGTAGACTCCTGTGTGTAGGAACGGCAGTCCCTGCACAGAGGATGAACATCCCAATTAGGGAGGAACTTAGCACACCCCCGGTCCCCGTTACCAGGGCACTTCCTGGAAAGAGACATGGTGGCACACAACTACAAGGAGTATGCAATACAACGAACAACAATACAACACAAATAATGCACGGTCGTAAGTAATACTAGACAAAGAGTGAATAATAATAATAATAATTTAGCAATTCAGTAACCGTTAGGCAAGAGAACCTTCAGTAACGTATACAAACTTCCCAGACGTGAAAACACGTGTTGTTCATACAATGTACCGAAGAAAAGAGGAAGTGATCTTGGTCCGACAAGCGCTTGCTTATAGTTCTGGTCACATGATGTTTATCAATGGCGGCCTTGTTTACGGAAACGTATTGTTATCGATCAGTATTGGGGCTTTTAGCAAATTTTCGGTATATCTGTTGGGCAAGCGGGTTGCTAGCACTGGTTATGGCGATATCTGGTTGATATGTAACAGATATATTAGATTTGTTCCAAAAAAAGTGTTTGATTAAAATAAATGATTTTGTAACAAATATGTATAAAAAGCATTTTATTTTTTTATTTTAAATATTTATTTTTTTAGACTATTCTTTTAGGAATTCTTATCACTTCTAACTTTTTTACTGAGTTCATTTAAACTTTTCTTCGATTTTTTGTAATTCTTCAACTATATGGTTAAGAAATTGTTAGTTCATGAACATTTCTATCAATTATTGAACATTTTTTTGCTGAGTTCATGAACGTTTAGATTTTTGTAGTTCTTGAACTTCAGTTCATGAACCATTCTTGAACTATTTGGTTATTATATTGTTAGATCATGAACTGTTCTTGAACTCTTCGTAGGGGGGGGGTGCTTATGATTGTGTTCCTCATGATACATGAATATCTAACTTGTAGCTGTTCTAACTGGCTAACCCATTTGCTAATTATGTATTTATAATTTCATTGTAATTGTTACATACATTACATACCAATAAAATATTATAAAATCAATGATATTGTTAAAGAAATTACAGACTAAAGTTAAACTGTACAATTTAGAACTACATAATGAAGCTGTTGACATTAGAATGTTTCACTTTATTTACAATGAACTTAACGTATCGCACACAATCATCGGCAAATAATCCCACAAACTATATGAACTGCCTATATCTGGTATAAAATAATCCCACAAACTATATGAACTGCCTATATCTGGTATAAAATAATCCCACAAACTATATGAACTGCCTATATCTGGTATAAAATAATCCCACAAACTATATGAACTGCCTATATCTGGTATAAAATAATCCCACAAACTATATGAACTGCCTATATCTGGTATAAAATAATCCCACAAACTATATGAACTGCCTATATCTGGTATAAAATAATCCCACAAACTATATGAACTGCCTATATCTGGTATAAAATTGATACGAAATCATCACGAGTGTAAGATGCTTTTATTACATTACCATATAAAGCTTGTTTTAATAATATTTTTTTGGCACAAAATAATGTTGTTGCTTTCATTTTTTATATACAGTATCTGGTCACATAGACCACAATGTAATATACCTACACATAGACGATATATTGTAATATACAATTGTTTAAAGGCTACAGTTGTTCTGAGGCTACAGTTGTTCCCTACAGTTGTTACGATACTACAGTTGTTCCCAGGTTACAGTTGTTATGATGCTAGTTTTTCTGAGGCTACAGTTGTTACGAGGCTACAGTTGTTCCATGGTTACAGTTGTTACGAGGCTACAGTTGTACCGAGGCTACAGTTGTACCGAGGCTACAGTTGTTCCATGGCTACAGTTGTACTGAGGCTACAGTTGTTCTAAGGCTACAGTTGTTCTGAGGCTACAGTTGTTCTGAGGCTACAGTTGTCCCATGGCTACAGTTGTTACGAGGCTACAGTTGTGAGGTTACAGTTCCGAGGTTACAGTTGTTCCGAGGTTACAGTTGTACCGAGGCTACAGTTGTTCAGAAGCTACAGTTGTGAGGCTACAGTTGTTCAGAGGCTACAGTTGTTCTGAGGCTACAGTAGTGAGGCTACAGTTGTTCTAAGATTGCAGTTGTTCTGAGGCTACAGTTGTTCAGAGGCTACAGTTGTTCAGAGGCTACAGTTGTTCCGAGGTTACAGTTGTTCTGAGGCTACAGTTGTTCAGAGGCTACAGTTGTACTGAGGCTACAGTTGTTCCGAGGTTACAGTTGTTCCGAGGTTACAGTTGTTCAGAGGTTACAGTTGTTCAGAGGCTACAGTTGTTCAGAGGCTACAGTTGTTCCGAGGTTACAGTTGTGAGGCTACAGTTGTTCAGAAGCTCTCATGAATATAACGAAAATATTCATCTCGCGAAAACAAAACTTTATACGATACATGTAATTCACACAGAAAGTAGAAATAATGTACAGATATTTCATGAAAGCCAGTTCAGATGATTACATACAAACGACAATCCAGGACTTTCTTTGAAAGATACAACTTGGGATTAGTTTGTGTATAAGTGATGATCTGTCAGACATCAGCCAATGCTCAAGTTAGCACCGTTACTTTACTATTGCCCCGCAGCATGATAAGTCACGTTTCACACAGTCAATGTCACAGAACAACACTGTGCTTGGAAGCACTTATTTAAATATTATGTTCAGTTTAGTGATGTGCAGTACTTTACGATATATGTTATTTGGTTTGGTGACAGGGTATATGAGAATATGGTGTTGGCCAGGGGTGATATTCCCTGACATGCAGTCCTGGGGAATATCTGACTCCTGGCCGGCTATATACTCATATACCCTGTCACCAAACCAAAAAACAATTTTATCCTACCTTCATGCGAAATGACGTACAAAAACGGCCTGCCTAATAAATTTTGCTTTATTAGTCAGTGCCTAATAAAGCTTTCGTGACGTCATAGGGATAACCGTGGATATAAATAGAAATATCAATGCCCAACATATTACCAAGTGCATAGCGAGTTTGTAAGCTGTCATGGCTAGTTTGTTTGTTTTTGTGTCGGGTGCACACTCAGAATGTAGGATAAATAGAATATTAGGTTACTGTCTTATAAATTTTCTCTATATATTACGCTGAAAACATGATATCAGCTTAAATACAATGTTTTCAGTCACTGTTTTCATCGATTTTATTTTATCATTTTTACCTCGACGATAATTTCACGGATGAGTGGTTTTTACCTTGACACCGGCACATCCAGATTTGGAATCCCATAAATGTCTTATATAGATTTTCATTGTTAAGTGTATAAACGTTATTTATTTTACAACGATTTGCGAGACAAGATGCAATAACTAATATTAAACGCTCTCATTGGCATGGATGACAGCGTAGTTATGGTCATTCACATTGGTTGGGCTACTACATTGTCAATGTATGTCATATTGGCAATGGCGTCAAAGAGGTGCTTCTATGAGGGAAGGGGTTTATGAACATTGGTTTGGTTACTACATTGTCAATGTATGTCATATTGGTAATGGTGTCAAGAGGTGCTTCTATGAGGGAAAGGATTTATGAACATTGGTTTGGCTACTACATTATCAATGTATGTCATATTGGTAATGGTGTCAAGAGGTGCTTCTATGAGGGAAAGGATTTATGAACATTGGTTTGGCTACTACATTGTCAATGTATGTCATATTGGTAAGCAGGCGCGGATCCAGGAGTGGGTCCAGGGGGGTCCGGACCCACCCTGCTCCATGGCATTCTTTTTTTTTTAGCCTAAAATCATGTATTCCAATGACGAAAATAATCTCAAATGACATAGTTCTGTTACACTTGGGAGGGGGTATAGCCATGATCAGGTCGCCGTAGCGTAATCGAGGCATAACGTAAAATATAAATTATGAAAGATGTCATTTTATCCTACCTTTATACAAAATAACATACAAAATCGGCATGCCTAATAAACTTTGCTTTATTAGTCAGTGCCTAATAAACTTTTCGTGACGTCATAACGCTACGTGTATGACGTCATATGTTCACAGATGGAATGATAAAGTCATGAATATTCGGTAAGCTTTCCTCTCTAAAACTACAATTTCCTCTCTAAAATAAACAATTGTATCATAAGATAGGATAAATAGAATATTAGGTTACTGTCTTATATGTACATCCCCTCCAATAATTATATGTACCAATATAAAGTCATTAAAACAAAAATGTCTTTTTGATGCAGGGTTACGTAACAAGCATGGAGAAACGAAAATCGCAGATAGATATAAAGTCTTTCTTTGCGAAGAAATCACGGCCTAATATCGAAGAGGAACAGCCAAGTGAGGGGACACACACGTATCTGAGTCAGTCGACAGCTGACCCTGAACAAAGTACTTTGTCTCAAGCAGAAAATTCGTCGCGTGTCGTGTCTGAGCAGCCAACATCAAGTGGAACAACAAGTGTACTCGAATCGGTGATGTATGATGACGTGGGGCTATTTGACAGAGCAAAGATAACTGACGACGAGAGAATACAGCTTATGAATAGACATTTTCATCCTGACAACAAGTTCAACTTTCCTGCTAGACAACATAAATGTAAAAATCTGAAATTCAACTCCTCATGGCTTGGTGATTTTTCATGGCTTGTGTATTCTAAGGCTAACAATGGTGGATATTGCTTACCTTGTGTACTTTTCGCTAGCAAAACTGGCGGTAGAGGTTGTCATTTGAGTGTTCTCGTCGAAAAACCGTTCACAGACTTTCGGAGAGCTCTTGGGAAAGACGGGGTGTTGCCAAATCATGAAATGAACTATTTTCATAAATCAGCAGTCGTTGCCTACGATGAGCGAATGCGGGTTCAAGATAATCCTGGGGACAGGGTGGATGTACTGTTGGAAAAACAACGCAATACCCAGTATGAATTGAACAAGGCAGCACTTGGAAGTATAATAGAATGTATTCTATATTTGGGACGTCAGGGTTTAGCGTTGCGTGGACATAGGGATGATTCAACAGCAGAAGCAGGATCAAATAAGGGAAACTTACACGAACTAATTCAATTTCGAGCAAAAACTGACGAGGTTCTTCAGACATTTTTGAATTCGTGTCCAAAAAATGCTACATATGTATCCAAAACAACACAGAATGAGATACTAGACATATTAGGCGACACTGTTCGTGACTCTATTACTTCAAATATCAACGATGAACGTTGCCCATTCTTTAGTATCATTGCCGATGAACTTACGGACGATATTGCAAATAAACATATTGTATCACTCTGTGTCCGGTTCCTGAAATACGAGGACAATGACATATCCGGTATCCAAGAAGGACTTCTGGATTTCACGTACACCGAACGAGGTACCGCAGCGCATTTAGTTAACGTGATCCGTACGAAACTTGTCGAATGCGGGTTGGATCCAGCAAATGTACGAGGACAATCATATGACACCACATCCGCCATGTCTTCCGACGCGCGTGGGGTACAGGGACTGTTTCGGAAAGACGTACCCAGAGCATTATATACACCATGCAACAGCCATAAATTGAATCTCGTCATTGCTTCTGCATCCAAACTCCCGCAAATTCGAAATTGCATAACGGCAGTGAATGATGCGTATCTTTTCTTTAGTGCCTCACACAAACGCCAAGGTTTCTTTGAGAAGATACTTGACATTATCTCTTCACGGGAAGTGGACACAAAACATTCACGACAACATAAACTCAAGGGACTCTGCAAAACTAGATGGGTTGAACGATTCGAGGCATTCGACAATTTCGTAGATCTGTCCTCGGCAGTTACAACCACGTGCGACGTAATTGTCAACCCTCATCTGTATCGAGACGACGAACAGATTCAGGAATTGATAGAGCAAAAGTGGGCATGGGACGCTGAGACGAAAACCAAGGCACAGGGAATACTCGGTAATTTCGGACAGTTTGAAACGATTGTGTCGCTAATTGTACTGAAGAATGTGCTATACCCACTCAGAGAAGTTACGATTAAACTTCAAGAACGTGACCTTGATATCAGGAAAGCATACTTGTTGCTGAACAGCATGAAGTCTGACTTGGCAAACATTAGGCAAGATGTGGATGACCGATTTGATGTTTGGTATACGGAAATACAAAAACTTGCGGATCGGCTTGGGACGGAAGAGCGAGTTCGTCGTGCAAAGGCTAGTATCTACAGGGCGACACATCCGGCCGCCGCCGAATGTCCAAAGGAGTACTTCAGGCGCGCTATTGCCATTCCATTCATCGATGATGTGGTTAGTCAACTAACTGATCGATTTGCTGATGCATCAATCACGACTGTTTCTGCATTCATGGCGCTTATACCAGCCGTCATAAGAACAATGGACTTGAAAGAGATACCAAACATTGTTGATAAACTGGCAGAGTATGAACCAGACATTCCTCGACTAGCTAGTCTTTCGACAGAGTTGGAAATATGGCAAGCAAGATGGAAAGATC
The DNA here is from genome assembly GCA_014843695.1 of Archivesica marissinica. Classification (NCBI taxonomy): domain Eukaryota; kingdom Metazoa; phylum Mollusca; class Bivalvia; order Venerida; family Vesicomyidae; genus Archivesica; species Archivesica marissinica. The sequence goes on along the minus strand of CM026402.1, from coordinate 28,865,222 downwards.
GCCACGATGCACCGGATTCTCTCAGCGCAGCTGTGAAGTGTTGTTCAAAGGACCTTTTCCCAAATCTCCACGTCTTGTTTCAACTCGGATGTCTAATACCCGTCACCAGCTGCGAGGCAGAACGGTCTTTTTCTGCCGTTCGCCGCACCAAGACTACATTGAGATCAACAATGGGTGAGGAGCGCCTGAGTGTGCTAGTTTTGATGACCACGAATCGGGGATGTCGTATAAATGTAGAAGATGTTGTTAAGCGATTCATCACGAAGAAGCCATGTCGCCTATTTTCAGCTTTGCATGAATGAAATTAACTCCCATTTTTACGACTACATCTGTGAAAATCGTAAAGCAAAAACCGGGTGTCTGCCGGATCTCATGGTCTGACACATATTACGCTACACCGGTCTTCGTTACAGGGGAGGAAGCTAGCAATGCGAAATGAAACTGCATTTCCAGTCGGACCGGGATTCTAATAGATGAACAAAATGCATTGTATCGTCATATAAGTATCAGAATATTACTTTTTCATGAGAATTTATAGTACCGCTAATATTAAGAATTTCATGTTACATGTACCTCCTATATATTGATGTATTAAAATGGGTGTAACAGCTTCCCAGATGTCGGGAAATCGCGTCTACGGCTATACTGTTTTAAACAAAAATCGGGGGGAGGGCCCCCAGACCCCCCGCTCCTATCGGACCCACCCCTGTAAAAAATCCTGGATCCGCGCCTTGTAATGGCGTCAAGAGGTGCTTCTATGAGGGAAAGGGTTTATGAACATTGGTTTGGCTACTACATAGTCAATGTATGTCATATTGGTAATGGCGTCAAGAGGTGCTTCTATGAGGGAAAGGGTTTATGAACATTGGTTTGGCTACTACATTGTCAATGTATGTCATATTGGTAATGACATAAAGAGGTGCTTCTATGAAGGAAATGGTTTATGAACATTGGTTTGGCTACTACAGTGTCAATGTATGTCATATTGGTAATGACATAAAGAGGTGCTTCTATGAAGGAAATGGTTTATGAACATTGGTTTGGCTACTACAGTGTCAATGTATGTCATATTGGTAATGACATAAAGAGGTGCTTCTATGAAAGAAATGGTTTATGAACATTGGTTTGGCTACTACATTGCCAATGTATGTCGTATTGGTAATCATCTAATGGCGTAAAGAGGTGCTTCTATGAAGGAAAGGGTTAATAACACCTGGAAGGATTCTGATGTGCCACAGCATGGCACTGACAGCTTGCAATAGACATTACATGTTGTTTGTGTTCATGCTTTAGTTGTTGAAAATCAATAAAACTAGAGAAATCCAGTGATTAAAATAATTGTGTCTATTATTTGCATGAAGTTGTTTGATTATCAGGGACTATTTACTACATACGGCGTACGGATGCAGCTTAATGTAATAAGGCTCAAAATATACTGGCAAAAAGAAACATATTTTTTCTTCTGATTTATGGTTGTTACTGTGGTAATGTGATAAAAATTATCTTACACTTGTGGTGATTTCGTAGGATGCATTATGGGTATATCGCGGTACTAGCTATTAAAAACCAAACTACAGATATACTATTATGTACCTGAATTTAAAACTCATTTTGCATCATCTTATGACTTCTCCACTTCAACATTACAAATACACAAAGAAGAAATACTATTGGGAATCACTTGTGTTTATCATGTTTTTGATGCCATCGTGTCAGCAGTTAAGTAGTCAGTAGTTCCGAGTATACCGCGGCAAATGGCCGAGGCCCTGATTTGGGTGTTTATACAAAGGTAGTCATAATAAAATTATGTGAGTATTTGATAGAGACTTTAATCTGTATAATATGTAAGTCTAGCAGTAAATTTGTCATTTTAACATAAAACATGAATATCTTTTTAATCTCCCACCAGAAAACAACAAACAGCCTTAGACCCACGATGGGCCTACTTTTTATGAATAATAAAATGCGGGAATCTGGCTATATCACCACATGTCAATAGATTTACATCACGGAAGAAAGTTCAATAGATATGAACATCAACTTGTTTTTAATAAAAAAATACTACATTTGAGGGGGAACTGTTTTGAAAAATAATCATTCAATAGAAAAAGCGCGTCTCGGACCTTAAAATTATGCCCATATTTGGTAATACGGGAATTACGTAGTAACCTAAACACGTGATCAAAACAGCTTCATTCATAAATACCAGGTAGCAGACCGCCATTTTACAAAGTTGGAATGAACATAAATATATATTATGGACATTTGGAGCATTTTATCAGATAAAGGGGTGGGGTAATTTTGCATAGATCTTGATATTCAGGTAAGCATCTTGCATCAGTAATTTTCGAACCACTTACGTTGACAGTTTATGATTTCTTGTTTATCAACACATGTTTACCTTTCTGGGTCAACACTGATCCAATGGAAAGAATGATAGGTGGCATTATTTTACCTCGTTCTGAAAAAGTGTGGATGCCTCGGTATGTTATGACCAGCGGTATGTTAAGAAACGACTATACCATATTTTATGAAACTCGTTTTGGAATTTTGATATTACACGGCTCGCTTGTTTCATAAAATATGGTAAGAAATCACCACAAGTGTAAGGTCCTATATGTATGCCATAGATTAAAAGAGTTCAAGAACAAATATGGTAATATTACCTTGGCACCTGGACATAATGAAATAATAGTCTTTGCTGTCCATAGATTCATAGAAAAGTCTAAACGTTTCTAACAATATGTATGTAAACAGGGACTGACGCACTTGCATAGTGATACACCATGAAAACTCTGTGTGTTATTTCATCGCTTTCTACCCCCTCCAATTCGCAGTTTATCTAGCTATAACTTTATACACTTATTATATATTTTGGTCTTACTACATAATACACATTTATGTATGTAATGGATATAATCTCAATAAGCTTTAAGCTTTAATATTTATTCCTTAATGGAATACTGTGTGGAGGGCAGTTTACTAACGTTATTAGAACTTGTTGCCCAACCCATTTTGCTTTGTCTCTGTCTTTGTCACGATTATTGTATGTAATGTAAATGTCAAACAGCAAATAAAATATGATTAAACTAAACTTTGTTATTACTACTGCTTCTGGGAGTTAATGACAAGATCATTTTAACGTAAGCGTACAGCACTTATATATATATATATATCGAGTACATCTATACCAATTTAGCCTAACCCGTTCCCCATGGATATGTTTGTATGTCCCAATAGATAATGCATGTGGTAAAGTGTTAAGCTTAAAGAGTTCTTAAACAATATCGATAAGACCAACTGACTTGTCAGATATAACATGTAACGGTTGAATTGGGAATATTGATAAAAAGACTCACATCAGATTAGAATTTTCTACAAAATTCTAGCTTTTCACATTCCATTATAATTGTGATAGCAGATTTCAGTGATGATTTGGTGCGACTTGTTCACGAGTGTTCACTAGTACAGTTAAACCTGTGTTGAAGACCATGTCCAAATACAACTGTTTTTATCTACAATTAGTGCAGTGGCAGATCTAAGGAGTAGGCGATTTTACTGGCCCTCCCCCTTGCCCTTTGCCTGTCAATTTAAATTTGTTCCCCATTAAAATAGAAAATCTTTCACTACCCCCCCCCCCCCAGCTGCCCCATTCAGAATTGTTTCAACCCACCCCCTTTGGATAATCCTAGATCCACCCCTGCAGTGTGATATATCTAGATAGGTTTTACTACGGGTTATACCTTTCTGTGTGCAGGTCTGAGCTTTTCGAGCGGAACAATGATACGATTCTCTGTATGTCTTTAGCAAACACTGTGTACGCTGTGGAAACTTCCTGAGCAAAATCTGCAACTAAAATGTAAATCAAATTTAGCATAATATTTCCAGTTATTATTGGTACAGGAAAACCCTGGGTGCCTCTCCTAGCAGTATTGTGAGGGCACAGACGTCACCCAGTAGAACCACCGACATACCGCGAGCCAGCTTGATAGCTTCCTTACATGAAATAATTTGAAAACCCCAACTGGGATTCGAACCTACAGCGGTGAGGGGCAAGTGATTTGAAGTGAATGACTTTAACCAGGCAGGCGCGGAGGCTCCCTGAACAAGGTTGAAACATATATATAATCTTATTTTGACTAGGATGATATATTTCTCATGTCACATCTATTGAAAGGGTCAGCCATTTCTGACTTATGAGACACCTCTTTTTAGGAATATCAGTACTTCCCGAATCCTATGCTTGTATGCCAGGCACAAGGCTGGTAGGCAATCGGTAACCATTATTTAACTAGCTGGCGGCTCACCAACAGGCCATATCAAACCGCTATTTAAAGGGTTAGCCATTTCTGACTTATGAGACACCTCTTTTTAGGAACATCAGTACTTCCCGAATCCTATGCTTGTATGCCAGGCGCCATGCTGCTAGGCAATCGGTAACCATTATTTAACTAGCTGGCGGCTCACCAACAGGCCATATCAGAATGAACCCCTGACAATGTTCGAACCTTCAACCTCCAGCTCGCTCCGTAGGCGGACGCCTTAACCACTAGGCCACGGAGACGGTGTACATGTAATACATGTAACACTGATTTCTGGACAATTTCATTGAATATTTGAATACCTTCTTAATCGGATATTCATTGTAGCAATTTCACTATTCCTTGCCTATCACTAATCAATATGTAAGACAAATCAAATATTGTCTCTAATTACGCCATGGAACGATATTCCCCGTTAGCAGTATTGGGTCTTCGCCGCCAGCAGGACTGGTACTTCAATATGTCTTCAGCTTAGTACTAATAAAGCCATTCTATTGTCTTTTTCCACATGTAATTTCAAGTATATTAGCTCATAATATATCTAAATTAGATCTGTTATATAATTACTGTGCAGAAAATGTTATTGGAATATCAGAGAAAGAAGAAACACAGTATCCATTATTTGTGTGGCTGGCAAATATTAAAAGCCTATTTGTATGGCTGGCAAATATTAAAATCCATTATTTGTGTGGCTGGCAAATATTAAAAGCCATTATTTGTGTAGCTGGGGAATATTAAAAGCCATTATTTGTGTGGCTGGCAAATATTAAAAGCCCATTATTTGTGTGGCTGGCAAATATTAAAAGCCATTATTTGTGTAGCTGGGGAATATTAAAAGCCATTATTTGTGTGGCTGGCAAATATTAAAGCATGACCGTAGGCCCATAGGTATTGTTGAAGGTGAAGGTTTCACAAAGCATTCTGTTTTGAATTAAACCCGACCATCAACATACCATGCAAAACGGCTGTTGTGTGATGCTTTTCTAGAAACGCAATGCTTGCATACAACTTCTGCAATACCAATTAAGCAATTGGACAAGCATCCCAGTCCTACACGAGCTAGTGTAGAAACGCCCCCAGCTCTGCCGCGACTTTAAATGCATTGTAGTAACAGTGTACCAGGGCATTATCTAGCTAATGGATAAAGACGTAAATTTATGTTTTCATTGTTCGTACAGTTTTTAAATTTAATTAGAATAGAATTTAGTTAATTAATGAGTATTCAAATGTTGAAAATCATCATAAGTCAGACGCTTTACCACCTGTGCTACGGCCGTGTATTACGAAAGCTAATGTTGAGATCAACTCAATAACAGGGACACACTTGTTTGTGATTGGTTATATATACAGTTTAACATGACTATATATATATATTAACATGACTATATCTATAATTTAACATGACTATATATATAATTTAACATGACTATATATATATATATATATATATTAACATGACTATATATATATATATTAACATGACTATATATATATATTAACATGACTATATATATATATATATTAACATGACTATATATATATATTAACATGACTATATATATAAATTAACATGACTATATATATATATTAACATGACTATATATATATATTAACAGACTATATATATATTTAACATGACTATATATAATATATTAACATACTATATATATATACATGACTATATATATAATTTAACATGACTATATATATATATATTAACATGACTATAATTATATCGTTAACATGATATATATTATATATATTAAACATGACTATATATATATATTAAACATAACTATAGATATATACATGACTATATATTATATTACCGGACTATATATATATATTACATGACTATATATAGATAACATGGACTATAATAGATATAACTGACTATATATATATAAACCAAAAAAACAAAAAAAACATGACTATTATAATTACATATATATATATATATAATATATGACTATATATATATATTAACATGACTATATATATATATGACTATATATATAAATTAACTGATATATATATATTAACATGACTATATATATATATTAACATATATATATATATAATATATTAACATGACTATATATATAATTTTAATACACTATTATTGAGTCAACGTGTAAACGACATTGCTTCGTTTATTTAGTACCTATCTATCTAACTTCCTCTAATGTCGAACCCCTCGCGGGGATGTAGACATGTTGCGCGTCAAAAATCACAAAAAAGTTAAAAGTATGAGTAATGAAAAGCATAAATATAAGAAAGTAATGAAAAATAAGTTGGGTTAAGAGTTTAAAAGCAGCTGCGCAGAACAACCTGGGGCTGGCATGATCAATACAATAAACTGCCATATTCAATTGCTCTATGGTAGCGAGATGGACAATGTCAGGAGAGAGATGGTTCCAATGGTAGGTAATGTTCTACTTGTAGTACCGTGTAAATGCTTAGAGAAAATTGTAAACGTGACAGCCTTAATAGTTAGTTTATACAAATTTATTTTAGCTTGATTGTGAAACAAGTTCTTACAACTTATATTAATCATTCTCGAGACCACATTCCTGATGGAATCCATCGCCACGAGGGAGAGAGAAGAGACAACATGGGATTTAAATGCCTTGCCTAAGGGCACAATCGTAGTGGGGCTGGAACTCTAGACCTTTCGCACCTGAAGCGAACATGCATCCACTGCGCTATCACGACATCCACGTGACAGCCTTAATTATACATAGAATATACTGGTAGTACTGGCGTAAAATAAAAGAAGAATTATCACAGTATGTCCACGATATATGACCCCAAGATTTATGATGGCTGTAAGAATTTGCATGTTTAACCCTTTCCTTCATAGAGATTTAGGTTAATATACTATTATATCTCCATACAAACGACAGCCATTTAGCTATCATGCAGTGGATAAGTAGTCACCATATATATCCCACCTCCATAGATATTACTTGGACTACATGTGATTCTGGCCTTTATTATGAACATTGGTTTAGCTACTACATTGTCAATGTATGTCATATTGGTAATGGCTTCTATGAGGGAAAGGGTTAACATGTACTGAAAAAGAAATTCAATATAGCAACAATCTATATTTGGAGAAAAGTATCTGATTGGCTATCCAGCAAAACCAGGCATAATGGTTTGTCATGAGTTCAGTAGGTTTGAATTGTGGCATAATGGTTTGTCATGAGTTCAGTAGGTTTGAATTGTGGCATAATGGTTTGTCATGAGTTCAGTAGGTTTGAATTGTGACGTGTTTATCACATAACAATATCAAATGTTGTCGTAAAAAAACGAGCCGTTTTGACAGTGTTACAGACAATTTTCGGACTATTATTGTTTGCATATTAATAGTGTTTGCCTAGACTAATGAAAGTATTGAAACCAGAAACAAGACTATCCTCTCTCTTTTTTTTATCTTATAGCGACACTACATCGGTGAAAACGCAAATTTCTACAGAATGTAATTTGCTATTATTTGGTATAATTTGTTTCCATCCAAATAGGGTATTTGCCTCAAAAACTGAGTATTTCAACAAATAAACAAAGTATTTCAACAAATAAACAAACATCGTATATGTGGATTGTTGACATAAAATAATGTAAATAGGGCCGACAGTCAACGCACTTGTCCTGAAAAACAAGAGATATGGTACATATTTACCATATCTCACATTTGTGACTATGCATATTTATATGTAGACTAAGCATATTTATTTGTAGACTAAGCTTAGTTAAATTATCTGTAAACGAAAGTATCGTTTTTTTAGTATTGACTCCAATGACAAACAAACATCAATTCAGGAGCATGGATAACCATTATATGAAATCCTACTTTCACCTTTGAATGTTTGTATACCACAAAAACACGGTTTATTGATTCAATGTTATGTATTCAGAAGAATTTGTAGAAGCAATGTATTTATACATGAAAAAATGCATTTAATTTGCTTTTTGCGTTGTAATGTCGCTTTAATAAGAGAGCCGAAGAAACAAACTGGACCGGACAAGTGGCGTGGTCCAATGGTAGAGCGTCGGATTTGGAATCGAACGGTCCGGGTTCGATACTCAGTCAGGCCACGTATGTAGTGTCATTGGCACCTCACACACATTGCTTAGTACTGATTAACTGCTATGGTCGGCTAAGCATGCCCAGGAAAACTTGTCTAGGTCCCCGCAAGGGGTTTGACATTAAGGTACATACATACATACCTATATTTCACATTTAACCTCCAAATGTGACCTTGACCCTGAAGCTACGGACCTGGATCTTGTGAAAGATTTATCACCTGTATATGGTGAACATTTGTGGCACATTAGTCTTGAAATCCCGATATAGCCGAATTAGTTACAGCCTGGACCGGAAATATTGTACCTATATTTCACATTTAACCTCCAAATGTGACCTTGACCCTGAAGCTACGGACCTGGATCTTGTGAAAGATTTATCACCTGTATATGGTGAACATTTGTGGCACATTAGTCTTGAAATCCCGATATAGCCGAATTAGTTACAGCCTGGACCGGAAATATTGTACCTATATTTCACATTTAACCTCCAAATGTGACCTTGACCCTGAAGCTACGGACCTGGATCTTGTGAAAGATTTATCACCTGTATATGGTGAACATTTGTGGCACATTAGTCTTGAAATCCCGATATAGCCGAATTAGTTACAGCCTGGACCGGAAATATTGTACCTATATTTCACATTTAACCTCCAAATGTGACCTTGACCCTGAAGCTACGGACCTGGATCTTGTGAAAGATTTATCACCTGTATATGGTGAACATTTGTGGCACATTAGTCTTGAAATCCCGATATAGCCGAATTAGTTACAGCCTGGACCGGAAATATTGTACCTATATTTCACATAATTATAACATCCTTCTTCCTCTTGGTGATTTCGGCACTCCCTCAATATTGAGGATTATGTGTCGTCGCTGGTGAATTTTGAGATGATATTTACAATGATTAATTAACCCTTTCAACACCACAGACCTCTAAATAGGCTTACAAAAAGTGTAGATCCAGATGAGCCGGCTCATGACGAGCCGTCTCATCAGGATCTGCACTTTTTGCCAGTGATATGACTATTTTTAGACATAATTACCCATTTTGATAAATGAACTTGTGCAAATGTGATTTTCTGATTCATTTATTGGTTTATGAATATCATGGACCAGTCCATGTGAGTTACTTGGTGTTGAATGGGTTAACAAATAACAAATAAGTGAATGTCCAAAGACAAATATACTACAGTGCTTGTTTAAGATTTTGTACATAGAATGAATGCTTTAGATCATGGTTGGGAGGGCAGAAACAGGGATGAGTGCTTTAAAGCCATCAACTGTTATTGCTTCATGTGCGGCAAGTGGTAACAAGTTCCATTGGATGACGGTTCTTGGATAAAAAGAGAATTTGTAAGAATCTTTGTTGAAGGGATGTGTTTATAACATTATGGGTTTGTGTGTCTGGTTATGTTGTCTACGGGTATCAAAAGGTTTATGGGAATCCAAGTGTGACCTTGATCTTGAAGTTACGGAGCTGGTTCTTCTGTACGATACATCTGTGGCCCGTTAGTTTTGAAATCCCTATATAGCCAAAGAAGTTACAGCCCGGACCGGATATATTGTACCTATATTTCATACTTAACCTCCAAGTGTGTGTGACCTTGACCGTGAAGCTACGGAGCTGGTTCTTCTGTACGATACATCACTTGTATATGGTTAATATTTGTGGCCCATTAGTTTTGAAATCCCTATATAGCCAAAGAAGTTACGGCCCGGACCGGAAATATTGTACCTATATTTCATACTTAACCTCAAAGTGTTTGTGACCTTGACCGTGAAGCTACGGACCTGGGTCATGTGTACGATACATCAGCAATATATGGCTGTAACACATTAGTTTTGAAATCCCTCTATAGCTGAATAAGGTACAACCCGGACTGGAAATATTGACTTGGATGGATGGACGCACGGACGGACATTGCAATAATTATATATGCTCTCGAAGAAAGTTTCTTCGGCGGCATAAAAACAGCAAGTATATAACAATGTTTCCAGATGTTGAGGCTCTAAAGAAATGTATGAAAAGTTATCAGAGTTTAGCCTCTTTTGTTGAATTCTCCCTCTTTTGTGCAATTCCCATGTGAAATGATCAATAGTAAATGAATACAAATTGGAGTTTAAACTGCAGTGCTAGAATGCAGAACTAGGCAGCAAGATAGTTACTAGATTACACGAGCATATCACTATAGAGACACGATTGCATACCAATTACGTGTGAAAAACACTTCCACACAATCATATATCTTGATTATGTGAGAAATTGATGGCTGGAATACCATGACATTGTATTTTATGGAAGGTCATGCAATTGTTTCCATTTCCCGACCATAAAGATGAGACATCGGTATAGGGAATACCATGTGTTTACCCGGCCATTGAGATGAGACATTTCGCAAATCTCAAAACTCCAGCTCAAGTGATTTGATTGGTTGATTCTGAGATAAATATTATACTCAGCTGAACCAATCAGAAACTTGAGACCCAGTTTGAGATTGGAGAAGAGCTTTATAACATCTAGGCCATGGTTAGCCCCACTCTATGACTCTAGTCATCTCCCCTGATGCCCCACTCTGTGGCTCTAGTTACCTCCCCTGATGTCCCACTATGTTGCTCTGGTTACCTCCCCTGACATTCCGGTCACATATATAAACAATGTTAATGACGTGATAATAACGTTGACATGTTGGACTAGGCCATGGTCAGGTGGAATACTGTGTTTTATGGCAGGTCACTCAATTGTTCTATTTCCCGACCATCAAGATCCGAAATGGGAAGGTGGAATAATATGTGTTTTATGGGAAAATATTATCAAAAACATTACAAAATGGTTTGATATTTTGTAAATAACTTCACTCAGGGAGGTCAGTTACAACTTATATTAATCACTCTCGAGACCTCATTCCTGATGGAATCCACCACCAGGGAGAGTGAAAAGAGGCAACGTGGAATTTAAATGCCTTGCCTAAGGGTACAATCGTAACAACTCCAGCGGGGCTCAAACTCCTGGCCTTTCGCACCTGAAGCGAACACGCTACCACTGCGGCTATCACGACTTCCACAAAGTTATTTGATAGTTGAGAATAAATTACAAATAAAGGGAGGGAATTTACATATATAGTAAACAGTATACACAGTGATCAATGCAGGAACATGGTAATGGTCAAGCTGAGGTGAGTTATATCAACACAATGCAACACTATTACACTATCTACCAATTACCTCAAATATCAGGGACATAATTAACGTTTTCCACTGGACTGGAAAATCTCGTTTATATCTGACTAATTAATTATGGTACAATATTAAGTACAGCACCTTTGTGTTCAATGAAGAATGCTAGGAAATGTTAGCCTGTCAATATCACTCTTAATAGGCATGATTTCTCTAACAAGTTCCAGCTAAATGTGCTAGAAGATTTTAGCGACATTATGGCAGTTGTGAATACCGACATTTTCTATGTATAATGCACATTTTGTTAAGGAGAGTTGCCACCATACCCTCCCATATAGTAGGCATACAGGCTCTGTACACTCCTATATAGTTGGCATACAGGCATCTGTACACTGCCGTTTAGTAGGCATATAGGCTCTGTACACTCCCATATAGTAGGCATATAGGCCCTGTACACTCCCGTATAGTAGGCATATAGGCTCAGGCTCTGTACACTCCCGTTTTTTATGTGCCGAAAAAGAAAAAGAAAATTAAAAAAAAAAAATTTAAAACTTGCACCAAATATTTTCGCCATTTCACAAAATTTAGCGCCACTATTTGTTTTTTGTCGCAATTGGCGCCATTGGCGACCAACAGCAGGAACCCTGGTATAGTAGGCAGACAGGCTCTGTACACTCCTGTATAGTACAAACGTAGGCATACAGGCTCTGTACACTCCCGCATAGTAGGCATACAGGCTCTGTACACTCCCGTATAGTAGGCATACAGGCTCTGTACACTCCCGTATAGTAGGCAGACAGGCACTGTACACTCCTGTATAGTAGGCATACAGGCTCTGTACACTCCAGAATAGTAGGTATATGGGCTCTGTACACCTCCGTATAGTAGGCATACAGGCTCTGTACACTTCCGTATAGTAGGCAGACAGGCTCTGTACACTCCTGTATAGTAGGCATACAGGCTCCGTACACTCCTGTATAGTAGGCATATAGGCTCTGTACACTCCTGTATAGTATATAGGCTCTGTACACTTCCGTATAGTACAAATGTAGGCATACAGGCTCTGTACACTCCCGTATAGTAGGCATACAGGCTCTGTACACTCCCGTATAGTAGGCATACATGCTCTACACTCCTGTATAGTAGGCATATAGGCTCTGTACACTTCCGTATAGTACAAATGTAGGCATACAGGCTCTGTACATTCCCGTATAGTAGGACTGGAGGCATACAGGCTCTGTACACTCCCGTATAGTAGGCATACAGGCTCTGTACACTCCCATATAGTAGGCATACAGGCTCTGTACACTCCTGTATAGTAGGCATACAGGCTCTGTACACTCCTGTATAGTAGGCAGACAGGCTCTGTACACTCCTGTATAGTAGGTATATGGGCTCTGTACACTCCCGTATAGTAGGCAGACAGGCTCTGTACACTCCCATATAGTAGGCATACAGGCTCTGTACACTCCTGTATAGTAGGCATACAGGCTCTGTACACTCCAGTATAGTAGGCATACAGGCTCTGTACACTCCCGTATAGTAGGCATACAGGCTCTGTACACTCCCATATAGTAGGCATACAGGCTCTGTACACTCCCGTATAGTAGGCATACAGGCTCTGTACACTCCCGTATAGTAGGCATACAGGCTCTGTACACTCCCGTATAGTAGGCAGACAGGCACTGTACACTCCTGTGTAGTAGGCATACAGGCTCTGTACACTCCAGAATAGTAGGTATATGGGCTCTGTACACCTCCGTATAGTAGGCATATAGGCTCTGTACACTTCCGTATAGTACAAATGTAGGCATACAGGCTCTGTACAATTCCGTATAGTAGGCAGACAGGCTCTGTACACTCCTGTATAGTAGGCATACAGGCTCCGTACACTCCTGTATAGTAGGCATATAGGCTCTGTACACTCCTGTATAGTAGGCATATAGGCTCTGTACACTTCAGTATAGTACAAATGTAGGCATACAGGCTCTGTACACTCCCGTATAGTAGGCATACAGGCTCTGTACACTCCCGTATAGTAGGCATACATGCTCTACACTCCTGTATAGTAGGCATATAGGCTCTGTACACTTCCGTATAGTACAAATGTAGGCATACAGACTCTGTACATTCCCGTATAGTAGGAATGGAGGCATACAGGCTCTGTACACTCCCATATAGTAGGCATACAGGCTCTGTACACTCCCATATAGTAGGCATACAGGCTCTGTACACTCCTGTATAGTAGGCATACAGGCTCTGTACACTCCTGTATAGTAGGCAGACAGGCTCTGTACACTCCTGTATAGTAGGTATATGGGCTCTGTACACTTCCGTATAGTAGGCATACAGGCTCTGTACACTCCCGTATAGTAGGCATACAGGCTCTATACACTCCCATATAGTAGGCATACAGGCTGTACACTCCTGTATAGTAGGCAGACAGGCTCTGTACACTCCCGTATAGTAGGTATTATGGGCTCTGTACACTTCCGTATAGTAGGCATACAGGCTCTGTACACTCCCATATAGTAGGCATACAGGCTCTGTACACTCCCATATAGTAGGCATACAGGCTCTGTACACTCCCATATAGTAGGAATGGAGGCTCTGTACACTCCCGTATAGTAGGCATACAGGCTCTGTACACTCCCGTATAGTAGGAATGGAGGCTCTGTACACTCCCGTATAGTAGGCATACAGGCTATGTACACTCCCATATAGTAGGCAGACAGGCACTGTACACTCCTGTATAGTAGGCACACAGGCTCTGTACACTCCAGTATAGTAGGTATATGGGCTCTGTACACTTCCGTATAGTAGGCATATAGGCTCTGTACACTTCCGTATAGTACAAATGTAGGCATACATGCTCTGTACACTTCCGTATAGTAGGCAGACAGGCTCTGTACACTCCTGTATAGTAGGCATACAGGCTCTGTACACTCCCATATAGTAGGCATATAGGCTCTGTACACTCCCGTATAGTAGGCATACATGCTCTGTACACTCCTGTATAGTAGGCATATAGGCTCTGTACACTTCCGTATAGTACAAATGTAGGCATACAGGCTCTGTACACTCCCGTATAGTAGGCATACAGGCTATGTACACTCCCGTATAGTAGGCATGCATGCTCTGTACACTTCCGTACAGTACAAATGTAGGCATACAGGCTCTGTACATTCCCGTATAGTAGGAATGGAGGCATACAGGCTCTGTAAACTCCTGTATAGTAGGCAGACAGGCTCTGTACACTCCTGTATAGTAGGCATACAGGCTCTGTACACTCCCGTATATGCACACAGCCGTAACAACAGTCTTAAAGCAGCATTACATCGTAATAAAGGATGTTTTGAGTAAAATATAAATACTAATGTGTGTGTGTTTACAAAAATCGAAATAGTCGCTCAGAAACGATAATATTCCAATAAATTTAAACCGTCGTTTACGCGAATTTGTTTATCAACACACGAAATGTAAACACGCACAGCGCGCATGCGTGAAATAACAGAGGATGTAGAAAACAACGTATATATTTTGAACATGAAATACTATCTATCTATCTTCCTCTAATGTCGAACCCCTCGCGGGGATGTAGAAATGTCCCTAAAAGACGCTAACAGAGGTATGAATAAACATATCAAGTAATTTAATTAAAAAGACAACGTGGGACAAATAGGGTCGATGCATTCTGAATGTAAACAAGTGCGAACGATGCGTTCCGGTTGTAAACAAGTGCGTGACCGATCGACTCGGAAAGTCCTACTTTCGGTTTCGAGTTTGTTTTATCGCAAAAAAACACTGTTTACCAAATGAACATAAGCATACAAAGTATAATGTTAGAATGTGTAGCAGCATTGCTACCCGGTATCCAGACAAAATGCCACAGGACAAAATGCCATGGGACATAATGCCACAGAACAAAATGCTACAGTTAAAAATGCTGGACATATTGCCACACTTTTTTTATAAATAAATAAAGAAACCACAGCCATTCTTAATTGCAGTTTGTACTTCATTAATTAAAGGAAACCACATACACTGTGGATACTAATCTTGTGACTCTATTCATAGACTGTGGATTATAATCTTGTGCTTGTTGATATAATTTTAACTGTGTGATATGATTAATATGTGACTATATTCACAAACTGTGGATACTAATCTTGTGACTCTATAAACTGTGGATACTAATCTTGTGACTCTATAAACTGTGGATACTAATCTTGTGACTCTATAAACTGTGGATACTAATCTTGTGACTCTATAAACTGTGGATACTAATCTTGTGACTCTATAAACTGTGGATACTAATCTTGTGACTCTATAAACTGTGGATACTAATCTTGTGACTCTATTCATAGACTGTGGATTATAATCTTGTGACTCTATAAACTGTGGATACTAATCTTGTGACTCTATAAACTGTGGATACTAATCTTGTGACTCTATAAACTGTGGATACTAATCTTGTGACTCTATAAACTGTGGATACTAATCTTGTGACTCTATAAACTGTGGATACTAATCTTGTGACTCTATAAACTGTGGATACTAATCTTGTGACTCTATAAACTGTGGATACTAATCTTGTGACTCTATAAACTGTGGATACTAATCTTGTGACTCTATTCATAGACTGTGGATTATAATCTAGTGCTTGTTGATATAATTTTTACTGTGTGATATTAATATGAACCATTTTATATTTTGCGATATGATTGATTAATGATCAAGATGATATAAATTAGCATTTAACTTGGGGAAGGCATTTTGTGATATTTATTATTAAACATGCTAAATTAGTATTAATTAGTATTATACTTGGGGAATGCTCAGTATTAAAATGAAACTTAATAAATAAAAATCTTACTTAAGTACAAGGGATGGGTGTACAGGTCCAGGTCCCCCTTTAAGCTACCTTCATTATTTATGTATTAAACGTTGGATAGGCTTCGGATAGGCACACCCTATTAATATATCATCATATTAGTTATTACTGTAAATAGTGATAATTTTTCCATTTTTGTAGTGTGACATTGCTGTAGATATGGATATATACTTATAAAAAAAAAAAAAAAAAATGATTTGAAATAGTGTAGCATTTTGTCTTTTATTTCGTATTGTGACATTTTGTCCTGTGGCATTTTGTCCTGTGGCATTATGTCCTAGCCAATTTTGTGGCATTATGTCCTGTGGCATTTTGTCCTGTGGCATTTTGTCACGGATTCTTGCTACCCATACGTACAAATTGAATTTTTCAAATATATTTTATTTCATACGATGTAATGCTGCTTTAAGGCTATATAATTTTCCCAGAATTCACATTCATAATGGCTATACATGCTGGCAGGTTTTTACCCAGATATCCCAATTATTGTTTACTTACATTACTGCTGTACATCAAAACAAATTACCCAGAATTCACCTCCAGAATCAGTGCTAATACTAATGATAACATTTCATCAGCGATGAAACAGGAAATTATTAGACATGAATATCTTCCAATGACATGCAATCATTGTGACTCTAAACAGGATGAAATATAGAAAGATTCTTAACAATTATTCATATCTAATCTATAAGACAAATATAATAAATTATTTACTGAGAAATGTTCTGATAATTACGAAAAAACACAAGGCACTGCCACATAAAGTTGTTTTCCTTAGCTGAGACCATAATTACACAGTGTGAAACAAAACTAGTGAGATATGTGATCATCAATGAATATTACACATAGTTTAGTAATGTCACCATGGCCACTAGGAATTTAGTTCATTATTTCTTACAGGCGATTTAGTTTAGGCTACACTTGTCTTGCTGTATATACATACATACACTCCACCACTCGGAAGCTACACTTGTCTTGCTGTACATACATACATACACTCCACCACTCGGAGGCTACACTTGTCTTGCTGTATATACATACATACATTCCACCACTCGGAGACTACACTCGTCTTGCTGTATATACATACATACATTCCACCACTCGGAGGCTACACTTGTCTTGCTGTATATACATACATACACTCCACCACTCGGAGGCTACACTTGTCTTGCTGTATATACATACATACATACATTCCACCACTCGGAGGCTACACTTGTCTTGCTGTATATACATACATACATACATACATTCCACCACTCAGAGGCTACACTTGTCTTGCTGTATATACATACATACATTCCACCACTCGGAGACTACACTTGTCTTGCTGTATATACATACATACATTCCACCACTTGGAGACTACACTTGTCTTGCTGTATATACATACATACATTCCACTACTCGGAGGCTACAATTGTCTTGCTGTATATACATACATACATTCCACCACTCGGAGGCTACACTTGTCTTGCTGTACATACATACATACACTCCACCACTCGGAGGCTACACTTGTCTTGCTGTACATACATACATACACTCCACCACTCGGAGGCTACACTTCTCTTGCTGTACATACATACATACATTCCACCACTCGGAGGCTACACTTGTCTTGCTGTACATACATACATACACTCCACCACTCAGAGGCTACACTTGTCTTGCTGTACATACATACATACACTCTACCACTCGGAGGCTACACTTGTCTTGCTGTACATACATACATACACTCCACCACTCGGAGGCTACACTTGTCTTGCTGTACATACATACATACACTCCACCACTCGGAGGCTACACTTGTCTTGCTGTACATACATACATACACTCCACCACTCGGAGGCTACACTTCTCTTGCTGTACATACATACATACACTCCACCACTCGGAGGCTAGACTTCTATTGCTGTGCATACATACATACATACATACCTACATACATTCCACCACTAGGAGGATAGACTTCTCTAAGGATGTAACCATTACCACTAGCATTTTAATAATAGCCACCCATTAGACATGTATCCATAAACCCTAAGACTATACTATAGCCTTGCATACCAGGGAAAGCCATGTATCCTAGGATATAGGGATTTAACATTGACCACCAGGGATTTAGCTTTGCCCACCAGGGATTTAGCCTTGACCAACAGGCATTTAGGCTTGACCACCAGGGATTTAGCATTGACACCAGGCATTTAGCCTTGCCCACCAGAGATTTAGTATTGCTTAATGGGGATTTAGCCTTGACCAACAGGGATTTAACCTTGACCAACATGCATTTAGGCTTGACCATCAGGGATTTAGCATTGACCACCAGGCATTTAGCCTTGACCACCAGGGATTTAGCTTTGACCACCATGCATTTAGCCTTGATCACCAGGCATTTAGCCTTGCCCACCAGGGATTTAGCATTGACCACCAGGCATTTAGCCTTGCCCACCAGGGATTTAGCATTGACCACCAGGCATTTAGCCTTGCCCACCAGGGATTTAGTATTGCTTTCTGGGGAATTAGCCTTGACCAACAGGCATTTAGGCTTGACCACTATGGATTTAGCATTGACCAACATGCATTTAGCCTTGCCCACCATGGATTTAGCCTTGACCACCAGGGATTTAGCCTTGACAACCAGGCATTTAGCCTTATCCACCAGGGATTTAGACTTGACCACAATGGATTTAGCCTTGACCACCATGGATTTAGCCTTGACCACCATGGATTTAGCCTTGACCACCCGGGATTTAGTGTTGCTTGCTGGGGATTATGCTAGCTTAATTGGGAATTAGTGCTGCCTGTTTCGAATCTGCTAGAGACATTCTGAGAATGCTACTGCCTATCTTGGAATTTAATGGAAACTTTTGGAATATCTATTTACCAAGCAATTTCCCTTCAAATTGCAAGACAAGCTGGTGGTATTAAATAGCCATGTAACATTACTAAACACACATGTCAGACTTAAAACCAGATAAATCACACACAACTATTCTGAAATCTGATACAGCTTCAAGTTGCTAGAAACACAATTGATCTGACTTCGCTGTTAAACTACTCTAATCTTGACTTCCGAACTACTAGTTTCCGTACAAAACTGTCTATTATTGAACAGATATGTGTCAACTAAGTGTCCATTGTACAAAACAGTCCGCCCATTAAAGATTCAATATCATTACGTTATTTAGAACATATGGCCTATTTCACCCACTAAACATAATAATCCACTAGAAGTGCTGGGTGCTGTACAAAATGGCTGAGACTTGATGTCTATAATAAATAACCAGTCAGGGGCAGATAAATCTGGAAAATATAGATCATTTTCATGCTCCTATCCAGCCCAGTAGACAAATCTGTAGTCCAGTGGTAACACACTGGACTGGTAGCAAATATGGGCAATCGTTAGCCACCATAAATAAATGTAAAACACACATCTCCAGTGGCTGTTTTCAAAATTATATTTAAAACAGATTTCTTATGGTACTTATACAGTTATGCTGCGTACAACCATTCCATCTATGGGTAATATAAATACTACAGTAGTGGAAGGTAAAGGGAGGTAAATCAATTATTACTGAAAGTACGTTAATATATTAATATAAAATATATATAAATACTATATTGGGGAAAACGCCGTGGGGGGGCGCGACGGGGAAGCGCCGGGGGCAACGTAAGAACTCAATATAAACAAATTTACACCCTATTGCATTTACATGGATGAACCTATATGCCCTGTTTGTTTTCGTGTAAATTTCCTCACTAATGATATGCAACGTAAGAACACAATATAAATAAATTTACATCCTATTGCGTTTACATCGATGAACCTATATGCCCTGTTTGTTTTCCTCACTAATGATATGCTGCTGACATGCACACTCCAAGTTACGAGCAACATCACCGTATTTCGCAGCGTTTCTTAACATTCTTTGAACAATTAATGTAAATAGAAGCAACGAATCGTGGGTAATAGTTTCTGTCGAGGCATTAAACTACGTTGGGCTTAAAGTTAGCGTAGAGGCTTTAATCGCCAACGATTCATTCCTTATATATGCCATCTATAAATGGGGTTTTGGTAATCCCTTCTGGAGAAGCATTAATTTTAATAAAGGAACAACGGGATTTTAAAGGAAAAATGCCAAGTGGGTAAGTATTAAAAAAAGCGCGATATTGAGGACTATACCGTTACACTACGTAGGTAATCCGCCAAAACATATTGGAAAATCAATATCAGTGGGCTTTGGAAATGAAATTAACATGCAGGCTATTATGGAGGATATTTTTATCAGCTGTGCACATAGCCGAGTGGTCTAGCTGACGTATGTAGGTTCGAATCCTGGACAAATTTACTTTTTATTATGTTCATACACAAGCTATTTCACATTTGTACAAATGTTATATATTTATTTTTATTGATTTTAAAACTTTATTTGTGTTTTGTATTTTTGTGATATTTTTTTAAATCTTTTTTTATTATTTTATCTTTTTTTTTATTCTATCGTTCATATATATCATTATAAAATCTAGATATAATTCATGAAAATAAATCTTCGCCATCACCTATATCATGTTTATTTTATTGGCTTTCTGGTTATATACATATTTCACATACCGCGTTGGACCAGTAATGCTTTTAATTTGAAGTTTATCATCATATTCAATATGTCTGACTGTAAACAAATATTTTAAAAACTTATAAGGAGTTTATGTCATGGGGGAAGCAGACATTGTAAGGAATAACTCACTTGGATTTATTCTTGATTTTATCACTTTTACAAGGTGCTAATCCATAATTCTTTTTCATTCTCACTTTTGCTTGAGCCTTGGTCTTGGGGTGCATGCACGTCTTGGGAAAGTGGACAGTGGATTATGCAGACTAGTACCTTTCTTTGAAAAAGGCAAAGACTAATACTACATATAATCATACTCTATAAAATATGTACATATTTTAAGCTTTGATTGCGTAATAACACCACTTTCATTTTGTAGTGTTCAAATCGTTTCTATGGGGAGGGCCAATCACTTGCTGTTGATGTTGTCAGAACTTGTGGCCCAACCCATTTGCTAATTATATATCGGTTATATGTAGGGATGGCAACGAATGGTGATTTTGGTATTCGGATGATCTTCCGAACGAATATTCGCTAATTTCTTGAACTTTCGATTTCCACTTTACTTTCGTCGCTGCGAGGTAACACCGTTCACGGTGGCATGGTAGAATTCATGTGTGTGACAGTTTTCAGCATTACCAACAAGACCAATAAATTACAAATCGAAAGGTAAATAGAAGTTTTATTTGCTCAATTATTGCACTCAATATTGAGCAGATACCTGCGTGTTTACAAACTGCAATTGATGTCGTGTAACGTCTTTTGAAGCTTGCCTACAGTAATAAGTTTAATAAACATTAATTACATGCATATGTGTTGACAAGAAACGTTCCGACAAGGAACCGTCGTGTTTTAGTGTGAATCATTAAACTCTTTGTATGTTTTCATGGGCTACAATTAGTATATGTAAAACAAACGCTTTTCAGTTTGTGTCCGTCAAATAGACTGCATTAATCAATTAGTTGCACCTGTAAGTATGAACAACTTGTCATCACCTGCCTTTGTTATTTGGACCCAAACTCGCGATAACTTTTCGCACCTTCGGGCCTGCATTGGGTCATTCTTTTGTTTGAATCTTAATTTATTGAAATTTAAACGAACAGTTATATGATATAACTGCAATTTATTACAAACAAATTGGAATTTTATTTTTTTAATATTCTAATACGATTTTAACATTCGAATATTCGGGCGTTCGAACGAATATTTGAATATTCGAACATTCGTTGCCATCCCTAGTTATATGATTGTTATTGTTACATACATGTATATAGAGCAATAAGATATTACCAAATCAAACATAGTGAGCCAGTTTTGAGCATGCAAATGAACTACAAGCTAAAAATATGTGCAATGTTCTCCTCAGTAACCTGAACTACCTAGAAGATCCATCAATCTTTGTTTCCATCTCAGAAGAAGTCTATCTGGAAACAGACATACACAGAAGTCTATCTGGAAACTGAGATACACAGAAGTCTCTCTGGAAACAGACATACACAGAAGTCTCTCTGGAAACCGAGATAAAACAGAAGTCTATCTGGAAACTGAGATATACAGAAGTCTATCTGGAAACCGAGATAAAACAGAAGTCTATCTGGAAACAGACATACACAGAAGTCTCTCTGGAAACCGAGATAAAACAGAAGTCTATCTGGAAACTGAGATACACAGAAGTCTCTCTGGAAACAGACATACACAGAAGTCTCTCTGGAAACCGAGATAAAACAGAAGTCTATCTGGAAACTGAGATACACAGAAGTCTCTCTGGAAACAGACATACACAGAAGTCTCTCTGGAAACCGAGATAAAACAGAAGTCTATCTGGAAACTGAGATATACAGAAGTCTATCTGGAAACCGAGATATACAGAAGTCTATCTGGAAACAGACATACACAGAAGTCTCTCTGGAAACCGAGATAAAACAGAAGTCTCTCTGGAAACTGAGATAAAACAGAAGTCTATCTGGAAACCGAGATATACAGAAGTCTATCTGGAAACCGAGATAAAACAGAAGTCTCTCTGGAAACCGAGATAAAACAGAAGTCTATCTGGAAACTGAGATATACAGAAGTCTATCTGGAAACCGAGATAAAACAGAAGTCTATCTGGAAACTGAGATATACAGAAGTCTATCAGTAAACAGACATACACAGAAGTCTCTCTGGAAACCGAGATAAAACAGAAGTCTATCTGGAAACTGAGATATACAGAAGTCTATCTGGAAACCGAGATATACAGAAGTCTATCTGGAAACCGAGATACACAGAAGTCTATCTGGAAACCGAGATACACAGAAGTCTATCTGGAAACCGAGATATACAGAAGTCTATCTGGAAACCGAGATATACAGAAGTCTATCTGGAAACCGAGATACACAGAAGTCTATCTGGAAACCGAGATATACAGAAGTCTATCTGGAAACCGAGATACACAGAAGTCTATCTGGAAACCGAGATACACAGAAGTCTATCTGGAAACCGAGATATACAGAAGTCTATCTGGAAACCGAGATACACAGAAGTCTATCTGGAAACAGATACACAGAAGTCTATCTGGAAACCGAGATATACAGAAGTCTATCTGGAAACCGAGATATACAGAAGTCTATCTGGAAACCGAGATAAACAGAAGTCTATCTGGAAACCGAGATAAAACAGAAGTCTATCTGGAAACCGAGATATACCGAAGTCTATCTGGAAACCGAGATACACAGAAGTCTATCTGGAAACCGTGATACACAGAAGTCTATCAGGAAACCGAGATATATTTTGTTACTTCTTTATCATTTCCCGCTATGCTCTCAGTAAATGGCATACCCACTTAAGCCAATAACAGAATATTAGCAGACCAACTTAGGAGATGTTCAATATGTATAGTTTTCCCCCAGGACATTTTTTTCTTACTGGCTTCATTAAATACAGTACCATATACTGTCTAATAATGCAGAATTAACAGCCATAATGGGACATATACTACAAAACCACATTGAATACAGTACCATATACTGTCTAATAATGCAGGATTTACAGCCATAATGGGACATATACTACAAAACCACATTGAATAAAGTACCATATACTGTCTAATAATGCAGAATTTACAGCCATAATGGGACATATACTTCAAAACCACATTAAATACAGTACCATATACTGTCTAATAATGCAGAATTTACAGCCATAATGGGACATATGCTTCAAAACCATATTAAATGCAGTACCATATACTGTCTAATAATGTAGAATGAACAGCCTTAATAGGACATATACTTCAAAACCATATTAAATACAGTACCATATACTGTCTAATAATGCAGAATGAACAGCCTTAATGGGACATATGCTTCAAAGCTTCATTAAATACAGTACCATATACTGTCTAATAATGCAGAATGAACAGCCTTAATAGGACATATACTCCAAACCCTCATTAAATGTTTTCTGCAGTCCCCGTTTGCCATTATATGTGGACAATGTTCGTTGGGCCCGTAAGTGCTCACTGTGTAGCAAAATCAATTTTCTAGAAACTAAATACGCAAATTCCATATCTCTTATCAAACAAGCACCTGTTTTAATTTTAAGAAGCTCTGCAGCGGTTACTTCCCTTATAGACTATAATCTGTAATTCGTTTTATTTCTGTACCAGTCAGTTGACAGTATTAAATCACAGTTTGAAGTTTATTGACAATTCAGTGCCCCGAGGAAAGCATCTGTCTCGGATTATAGTATGGCTTAGGGATTATTGGACAATAGGGAAAATTAACAGACCAGTCAAGCATAATCGTCTGATTTTATTAGTTAATTGGATAATTGACTGTCATCGGTGCCGTAAACATTCAAATATTACTAGTGTCAAAATACGATTTTCAAAGAATTTGCCCTACAAGGATGAGAGCCTAACCTTGATTGTCCTGCATTCATTAGTACTTGACCATAGCAGCCGGGCAATGGAGATGGCTAACCTTATGTATGCATATATTTTTTATTATTAGTGTTATTTCTTGTTGTACCTGGAATTTTGAAATTTGTTCAAAACTTCATCCACCACACACCCTCCCATAAAAAACCTCTCTAAACCCAAAACCCATCCAAACCAAACTTTTCTTCTAGTTTAAACTTTATTTATTTACGATTGCGAAGCAAGTTCTAACAACTTATATTAATCACTCTTGTTGGCGCGGATGAAAGCGTATATGTGGTCATTTGTGTGGGAGGAAACCGGAGTACCCGGAGAAAACCCATCTGTCCGATCAGGCGACCACCGTACCATCTCACATACTTCCCGGTCAGAGGATCGAACCTGTGTTGCATTTGTGAGAAGCGAATGCGCTAACCACTGCGCTAATCGGACAGCCAAACAACTAGTTTGGAGGCTGTTCGGTTTAGAGGGGTTTCACTGTACTGTCTAATAATGTAGAATGAAAAGCCTTAATGGGACATATACTTCAAAGCCTCATTAAATACCCCACCAACCCTGATAAACAACTCACTATTTTCTTCAATCCTTTGTACAATAGATTATAAGAGTGTCAGGGTGTGTGAACCACGATTGTACAGTGTCCTTTAATAAGACACATTGCCTCTTCTCTCTCCTCATGGCGATTGATTTCATCAGGCACCGAGGTCTTGAGAACTGATCTTGTAAGAACTTATGTTGAACACTATGACCATGTTACAAATATGTTCACAAAATGGTCGAGATCTGTTCACAAACCATGGACCAGATTTGTTCACAAACCATGGACCAGATCTGTTCACAAACAATGGACCAGATCTGTCCACAAACCATGGACCAGATCTGTTCACAAACCATGGACCAGATCTGTCCATAAACCATGGACCAGATGTGTCCACAATGGACCAGATCTGTTCACAAACCATGGACCAGATCTGTTCATAAACCATGGACCAGATCTGTTCACAAACCATGGACCAGATCTGTCCATAAACCATGGACCAGATGTGTCCACAATGGACCAGATCTGTTCACAAACAATGGACCAGATGTGTCCACAATGGACCAGATCTGTTCACAAACCATGGACCAGATCTGTCCATAAACCATGGACCAGATGTGTCCACAATGGACCAGATCTGTTCACAAACAATGGACCAGATGTGTCCACAATGGACCAGATCTGTTCACAAACCATGGACCAGATCTGTCCATAAACCATGGACCAGATGTGTCCACAATGGACCAGATCTGTTCACAAACAATGGACCAGATGTGTCCACAATGGACCAGATCTGTTCACAAACCATGGACCAGATCTGTCCATAAACCATGGACCAGATGTGTCCACAATGGACCAGATCTGTTCACAAACAATGGACCAGATGTGTCCACAATGGACCAGATCTGTTCACAAACCATGGACACAAACCATGGACCAGATCTATTCACAACTCATGGCCAGATACTAGTTGTATTGCAATATATTTATGTACCAGTATACCGCACCAGCCCTGCTGGTTGTATTACAATATATTTATGTACCAGTATACCGCACCAGCTGGTTGTATTACAATATATTTATGTACCAGTATACCGCACCAGCCCTGCTGGTTGTATTGTAATATATTTATGTACCAGTATACCGCACCAGCCCTGCTGGTTGTATTGCAATATATTTATGTACCAGTATACCGCACCAGCCCTGCTGGTTGTATTACAATATATTTATGTACCAGTATACCGCACCAGCCCTGCTGGTTGTATTACAATATATTTATGTACCAGTATACCGCACCAGCCCTGCTGGTTGTATTGCAATATATTTATGTACCAGTATACCGCACCAGCCCTGCTGGTTGTATTGCAATATATTTATGTACCAGTATACCGCACCAGCCCTGCTGGTTGTATTGCAATATATTTATGTACCAGTATACCGCACCAGCCCTGCTGGTTGTATTGCAATATATTTATGTACCAGTATACCGCACCAGCCCTGCTGGTTGTATTGCAATATATTTATGTACCAGTATACCGCACCAGCCCTGCTGGTTGTATTACAATATATTTATGTACCAGTATACCGCACCAGCCCTGCTGGTTGTATTACAATATTTATGTACCAGTATACCGCACCAGCCCTGCTGGTTGTATTGCAATATATTTATGTACCAGTATACCGCACCAGCCCTGCTGGTTGTATTGCAATATATTTATGTACCAGTATACCGCACCAGCCCTGCTGGTTGTATTACAATATATTTATGTACCAGTATACCGCACCAGCCCTGCTGGTTGTATTGCAATATATTTATGTACCAGTATACCGCACCAGCCCTGCTGGTTGTATTACAATATATTTATGTACCAGTATACCGCACCAGCCCTGCTGGTTGTATTGCAATATATTTATGTACCAGTATACCGCACCAGCCCTGCTGGTTGTATTGCAATATATTTATGTACCAGTATACCGCACCAGCCCTGCTGGTTGTATTGAATATATTTATGTACCAGTATACCGCACCAGCCCTGCTGGTTGTATTGCAATATATTTATGTACCAGTATACCGCACCAGCCCTGCTGGTTGTATTGCAATATATTTATGTACCAGTATACCGCACCAGCCCTGTGGTTGTATTGCAATAAATGTACCAGTATACCGCACCAGCCTCTGGTTGTATTCAATATATTTATGTACCAGTATACCGCACCAGCCCTGCTGGTTGTATTGCAATATATTTATGTACCAGTATACCGCACCAGCCCTGCTGGTTGTATTGCAATATATTTATGTACCAGTATACCGCACCAGCCCTGCTGGTTGTATTGTAATATATTTATGTACCAGTATACCGCACCAGCCCTGCTGGTTGTATTGTAATATATTTATGTACCAGTATACCGCACCAGCCCTGCTGGTTGTATTGTAATATATTTATGTACCAGTATACCGCACCAGCCCTGCTGGTTGTATTGCAATATATTTATGTACCAGTATACCGCACCAGCCCTGCTGGTTGTATTGCAATATATTTATGTACCAGTATACCGCACCAGCCCTGCTGGTTGTATTGCAATATATTTATGTACCAGTATACCGCACCAGCCCTACTAGTTGTACTGCAATATATTTATGTACCAGTATACCGCACCAGCCCTGCTGGTTGTATTACAATATATTTATGTACCAGTATACCGCATCAGCCCTAATCAAGTGGTTGTTTATTACCGTTATTGCTCTACTTTGAGAGCACTGTAAAATGCTTTTCTTTTAGTTTATACAAATTTATTTTAGCTCGATTGCGAAACAAGTTCTTATAACTTATATTAATGGAATCAATCGCCATGAGGGAGAGAGAAAAGGCAACGTGGAATTTAAATG
Source organism: Archivesica marissinica (assembly GCA_014843695.1). Taxonomy (NCBI): domain Eukaryota; kingdom Metazoa; phylum Mollusca; class Bivalvia; order Venerida; family Vesicomyidae; genus Archivesica; species Archivesica marissinica. Next base: position 28,836,773 of record CM026402.1, on the reverse strand, counting down.
CCTTGCCTAAGGGCATACTCGTAACGGCTCCAACGGGGCTCGAACTCCAGGCCTTTCGCACCTGAAGCGAACGAGCTACCATTGCGCTATCACGACTTCCGCTTTTCTTTTGGCAATGTTTGAAAATGATATAGATTTACTGTGGAAACATAACAACCACGTTTGAAATGATTAAATGTGTTTTTCTTACAGATCTCCCATCATAACAATATGAATTGCTGTCCGATTAGCACAGTGATTAGTGAGCTCGCTTCTCACCAATGCAACCCGGTTCGATCCCCGGACCAAGAAGTATGTGAGATGATTCGTTGGTCGCCAGATTGGACAGGTGGGTTTTCTCTGGGTACTCCGGTTTCCTCCCACGCTTTCATCCGCGCAAATGAGAGTGATTAATATAAGTTGTTAAAACTTGCTGCTTATATATATATAGATATGTGTTTATCCAAGTCACGTACATTCCAGGGTACAGGTCTGTTTGAAAGTACCCCAACAACCTTACCTGATAGAGCCCAGAAATCCGACCCAAACACAGCCCTGACAATAACTAGCATGCTATAAATCTGGCTAATTTTCAAAGACATGCCATACTCTTGATTATACCCAGATAATGTCCCTCAACTAAAGCCTCTAACTAAATACCAGAATGCAATCATTCAATGTCTTTGTTCTCCCAGGAATTGTTGTAACCAAATTAATGAAGTCCCTAATGCCTTCTCTACTGGTAACAATATCAGAAATGTATTCTTTCAGAAGAATAAGCGTAAATTATACAAAGTACAATATATATTCACTCAGTGCTAATACAGAGTTATCACATTTCAATGACAATGATGGTGGTCAGGGGCGCTTCTATATGTATAGCTTATTGATTATAATTATGTAAGCTTATATGCAAAATAAGTGTAATGGAGTGTTTGCAAACTAACGTCCATACTCGCTTATAAGGCGATCACGCCTATAAGACAACCCCACAAACGTCCATACTCGCTTATAAGGCGATCACGCCTATAAGACAACCCCACAGACGGTTATGTAGTCCAGTGGTAACAAGCTGGACTGGTAATCCAGGGATCGCAGGTTCAATTCCCCGTCTAACCCTAATAAAATTAATAGTCTTTCAGATGGGACCTTAAACCGAGGTCTTGTGTCGGTGCTTTACACTGTACACGTAAAAGAACCAGAGGAGATTCTGGAATGGGTCTCTGTCTGTATCATGCACTATCCTCCAAAAATAACTAATCTCTTCAGGAGGCGTCGCTCATATGGGCATATAAACATCAACAAGATAACCCCCTTTGGGTCATGAAATCTGTGGGTTTTGCCATCCACACTCGCGTATAAGACGGTCTGGTATGGGCCATTAAAACTTGTGGCCCAAACCATTTGTATTTTCATGCTATGTATTGTATCTTTATGTGTATGACATATGTACTATTGATTTGCAATAAAATATGGTTAAATATAAGACAGGTTTTATTTATACACATTTATTTTAGCTCGATTGCGAAACAAGTTATTTCAACTTATGTAAATCACTCTCGAGACCTCATTCCTGATGGAATCCATCGCTACAAGGGAGAGAGAAGAGGCAATGTGGAATTTAAATGCCTTGCCTAAGGGCACAATCGTAACAGCTCCAGTGGGGCTCTAACTCCGGACCTTTCGCACCTGAAGCGAACGAGCATCCACTGCGCTATCACGACTTCCACAAGCCGGGTTGATAAAATGGGCACAAGACCATTGTATAAATTGCATGTTTGGGTAGGTAGTGCAAGTTGAATGATATTATTTGTGTTAGGAACTTTATCAGGTTTTATCATTTATTGCTGCTCACAGGTTTATTGCCAGTGCAGTATTATCTTTGTTGTGCTCTGGCTGGAATATGCTCGCACATATCATGATTTATAGGTGTATTTAACTGGTTTGTGTATGTGTTTTACGTCACTTGTTTGGCTTTTGACAGCAAGAAAACAGCACTATGGAAAAGGAGCCTAGCGAAAATAATTATAACCAGGATTTGAGCTGACAAGTTGTTGTGGATTTGAAGGATGGTTTTGACAACAAGCTGAAGCAGTTGAAGGGAGATTTTACATCAGATTTTACATCGGATATTAAAGATTTGCTTGATTTTGTGGGTAAAGCTATCAACCTTAGAGAGGCCTCTAAAGCTAGAGAATTTCTGAAGGAGGCTAAGGCTAAGATTGAACGCAGGAACAAACTAATTAAAATTGCCGACAGTTCGCCCGCCAGGTGGGGGCACGCACTATAACTGAATATGAGCTTTATGATGTGGCCAGCGATTTTGATGATGATAAGAGAATTCATAGGGCAGAGGAAAGGGCCAAATCCAAAATGGATAAGAAACATAAATCTGAGAGCACTCTTGCCAGTGCTGGTTCTCATCTTTTCGCAGCTTTCGGGGGTAGATACAACAGATCTTCCATGGTGGGACGATTCATCAAGCGTGGTAAAATTGTCTGTTACCGATGCGGAATGGCAGGGCATTTCGCTTCTGGCTGCGCGTGGGACGAGCCGCAGTCAGGATGCATGGGATCCACCAGTAAGCTAGCCGAGCCTAGAGCCCAAAGTCGAACTCGCCAAGAACTGAACAGATTCAATACGATGACAATGATAAGTATTGACTTTTTTCTGATATTTGTGATGAATGGACAGACAACTCAAATTTTCAAAAGCAGTTAATTGTACGATTTGCTTCTGAGAACAGTTCTTTGGCAGACTTGAGATTAGTAGCAATGTTCGTTATAACATACAGATAAGTGATGTCCTAGATTTAAGGAGATCTGACATACAGTTTTTTCACATGCATTGTGAGATTTTCTTCGAAAAGTCAAAAAACAGATGTTCTTAGGGAAGGTAAATGTAGTTGTAATTTACTAATATTTTATTGCAACTTTTTCCATAATGACGAATACAATTTACAAATCACAATAACATTACTGTCACATTAATAACATCCATAAAACCTGATAATATCCCTATACATCTATACATGTGTTTGTAATAGTAAGAGCAAGAACAGGTACTTTCTCCTGTCCTGTTGGATATTTTCTTGAAGCTTACCGTATTTTCTCGACTATAAGACGCAGATTTTTGACTCAAAAATCAACTTCTAAGGGGATGCGTCTTATAAGCGAGGTATACAAAAAAAATTAGAAAAAATCTGTCCATCACCTCCGAAAATCGAACCCGAAACGATAGAGACGCCATTTTAATGGTCATTTTTCCGACCGTCACTTCTGCAGTCGTCAACAGATTCCATTTTCTACGCATATACATGATTCTGATACATACGCATTTCTACGCCTGCATTATTGGAGTTCTAAAACAAAACCTAAAGATTGCAAATTTTATCTTTATAAGAGCATTATATAATATTTTGGACATTTATATAACGATTTATTTTGAAAAACAATGATGCTTACATTTGAAATTCTACGGCAATCGGCAATTAAAAATATCTCCTACATGTGTTATATAAAATCACCACAGCTGGGTCAATGGGCATAATCATGGGAAATTACTGGGGCGTTCTAAAAATAGATATATGTAATAGACAAGACTTTATGTAGCTGGTTTGATTTTCTGAAATTCCTGAGGTCACAACTTTTATACTTATTTGTTGTTAACATAAAGATCAAAGAGGCATACGTCACAGCTTAGCTTTGAATGCAGTAAGTCACAGAGTTTAACAAGGAAAATTACTGGGTTTGTTTAGTGATAATTTCAATTTCTGAAAATGTGTGCAAGGCGTGTGCTTTATAATGAGACAACCAAACAAATATAATACATGCATAGATCACAGGCATTATGCCATTGATTGCATAATTGACGCATACTTGACGGTGTTTGACAGCAGCTGTAAAAACACTGGTTTTCTGTTTATTGTTTTATTGCCTGCCAGGGCAATAAATGTTCTGGGATCAAAGTTAAGTGAAACTTGTATATATAAAACACTTGTATATTGTATATATGTAAATAATCTCTATTACGCACGCAAAATCAGTGTCATGGTCGGAATCAAATCCTGCAGCTTGTGTATTCTGGCAAGTGTCAAACTGGCTTTGATGACTGTTGCTCTCGGGGATCATTTCCCGACGATAAGGCCATAATAAAATATTTCCTAGATTTTCATCCCCGCCCGCCCCCGTTTTTAGGGCCCGCCCCGATTTTTTTTATTACTATTTGAAAAAAAAAAAAAAATCTTGTCAAGTTGAATCTTGTCAAAACACCATTTTATCAGCATAAATATCGATATCCTGAAAATATAAAATAAAAAATAAAATTTCACCCCCGCCCCCATTTTCAAAAAAATTTGGATGAAAATCTAGGATTTATTTTATTATGGCCTAAAGAACGATTATTATAATTTTAATGATCCAAATTTCAGTGTGATAAAAAGTTACACTGATCTATATTGATTTTGTTTGACGCAAACATTCTGAGCAATTACGACGCCCACTTGTTTTGGTTATTAATTTACTAAAAAAATTTTTTTAATTGTTTGGTTCTTCAAAATAGGTACTTTTCTACAGTTTTTGACAGCTTCCTGACCGAAAATTTGACTGCGTCTTATACGAGGGTCTCGGTAAAATCCACCATTTTGACCACCGGAATAGGGGGTGCGTCTTATAGGCGAGGGCGACTTATAGTCGAGAAAATATGGTAGGTATCATTTTCAATTCTTCAGAATTTATTTTTAGGCCAGTACAATTAGGCTGTCCGATTAGCGCAGTGGTTAGAGAGCTCGCTTCTCACCAATGCAACCCGGGTTCGGTCCACGGACCGGGAAGTATGTGAGATGGTACGGTACAAGTGAACTACATTGCTTATTTTGTATATAACCTTATCACTTTGCTTGTGTTCAGTGTAATACTGTCATGTCATAATTTCTTAATCGTTATCATTTGTAAATTAAACTTTAAAGTATTATTTCTATTTGAATTGGTACATTACGTTAATGGTAAGACAAACTACGATTTAAAAGAAGTCTCGACGCAATTATAACACTGTTGAAAACATAAATATAACGCTGCATTGTGTAGTGACGTCATGATAATTTAGTAACGTCATGACAATTTGCGCTCACACTTGACGTCAAAATGAAAGTAATGCTACATTATTATTTAAAAAGAGCGCGCTAGGATAATGTTATAAATAGATCCATAATTCTTTTAGCAATAATTATATTATATTTTTAAAAGCAAAATAGAAAAATGTGTTCCAAACTGCATTACCTTTATCAGATATTTAAATGAAATACATCGAAGAACATATAGCATGAAAAATAAACTAGAAGCTCACAATAGAAAGTGGAACAAATTGATAATTGGCTGATGGAAGTAAAATCACAAGCATGTAAACAGCAATTGTATTAGCAACTGATATTGAAAATATTCTGTATCAGAATTTTTTTCATCTCTTCTCCTGCTATCTTACTTTCAAAGATAATGCCTTCTCTCTTTATAAAAATTAATAAATGCATTTGTATATATACTATATTAGTATGTAGTATCTATAGTTTATCATAAAAAAACTGTAATTTATATTATATGTTTACATATGTAATTGCTAATTATAACATGAAAAAATAAACGGGTATTGTGTATGAAATCATCACTAATGTAAGATCCTATATATACACATATATACACACATATATACACACACATATATACACACATATATACACACATATATATATGATCAATAAGAAACCTACAGATTGCCCCTCACACATTTACAGCATTACTTTGATGTTGATGCTCACCACGTGACAGCAGCCGTGGTACATGCGCAGTGTGGAGATGTATACGCACTCAGCTTCGCTTATTGTAATTGCAACTACTTACAGTTGCTCCTCCTAATTTTACATCATGCTAATGGGTTGCACAGATCTACATGTATCAGGCCCGTAGCCACACTGAGGCACACCGAGGAGGTTGCCTCGGTTAAAATTTCCAAAGCAAACAAAAAAAAAATGAAGGAAAAAACATGCCAAAAATATCCATTTGCTGTATAAAATGTTGACTGCTAGAGAGCTGAACAGTCAGTACATAATTATACGTCTAAACGCATTAAATCAGAAACGTCGGAAATCGCTTCTATACCCCAACAATTTTAATGGGGAACATGCCCCCGAACCACCCTAGATTGTCTAGGTTGAAATTTGCCTCTGGCTACTGTGTATAATACATTGAGCTCCACTAACCAAGTTGCACCAGCACATTCTGTCTGCAACTCGGTAGTCGGAGCGTCCAATCATGCAATCACTAAGTAACATAATTATTGGGTTCATAAAAAACAAAACGTCGCAATATGGAAATAATTTTGCTGTTAGACAAAATAGAGGCTTTTGATTGGCTTAGAAACTAGGGCAAACTGTAAATAATTGTGTAGGCACCATTATGATACAGGCATTCAGGAGTATCTCACCCTGAAGATTTTTGAAAGTCTATATCGCTGTGCATTCGGAGGCACAAAAGCAGATAGTTTACCTATGCGATCTTCGGCAGAGAAAAATTGATTTTTCTGTGGTCTAAATAGCACATGTCAAATCCCTATCTATCTACGTTCCTGATTTCAATGACAATGATGGTGGTCAAAGCCATGAGTGTCTATCACACAAGAACAGTTTGTTTTATACAAATTTAATTTAGCGCGATTGCGAAACAAGTTCTTAAACTTGTATTAATCACTCTCTAGACCAGATTCCTGATGGAATCCATCGCCACGAGGGAGAGAAGAGGCAACGTGGAATCTAAATGCCTTGCCTAAGGGCACAATCGTTAAGGCTCCAGCGGGCTCAAACTCCAGGCCTTTCACATCTGAAGCGAACGTGCTACATGTACCACTGCGCTATCACAACTTCCAGATTGGATACATTTAACATCAAATTTGCCAGATTATTAAATTTGACAAACTATTAATTTCGTCCAATTGATAACTTTGACCGATTGTTAAACTTGCCTGATTAATTAAATTTGCTTGATTATTAATTATTATACTAGTTGCATAATTATGTTTTTCATTATTTTGGTTAACAGGAAGTCAATTTTTATGTAGCTATGATTACCATACTACCCACAAATATTCAAATGGCAGCCATTTTGAACAATATTTCCAAGTTTTTGCGAATTGTAATCACATTTCCAATTATGGTGTTCAAATGAGAAAAACAATCTACCGAAGGTTTCCCCATAAATTTGCTGGAATCAATATTAGATTTGCCGAATATTAAATTTCACCGATTATTAAATTTGACTGGTTATTATATTTCACAGATATTTGCCCCATAATTAAATTTGTTCGATTAATAAATCCCTGTTCTTCATGTTCTACAACTGTCCTTGTATTCTATAGCTGCCCTAGTGCACTAGAACTGTATGTGTATTATAAAACTGCCATAGTGTACTAGAACTATTCATATGTACTAGAACTGCCCTTGTGTACTAGAACAGTTACTGTGTACTAGAACTGCCCTTGTGGACTGGAATTGCCCTTGTGTACTGGAATTGCCCTTGTGTACTAACACAGTTATTGTGTACTGGAACTGCCCTTGTGTACTGGAATTGCCCTTGTGGACTGGAATTGCCCTTGTGTACTAACACAGTTATTGTGTACTGGAACTGCCCTTGTGTACTGGAATTGCCCTTGAGTACTGGAATTGCCCTTGTGTACTGGAATTGCCCTTGTGGACTGGAATTGCCCTTGTGGACTGGAATTGCCCTTCTGTACTAACACAGTTATTGTGTACTGGAACTGCCCTTGTGGACAGGAATTGCCCTTGTGTACTGGAATTGTCCTTATGTACTGGAATTGTCCTTGTGTACAGGAACTGCCCTTCTGTACTAACACAGTTATTTTGTGTACTAGAACTGCCCTTGTGTACTAGAACTGCCCTTGTGTACTAGAACTGCCCTTGTGTACTAGAATTGCCCTTGTGTACAGGAACTGTTCTTAGTTTTATATACTAACCACCCCCATACTAGAACTTCCATGTGTACTAGAACTTCCCCTGTGTACTAGAACTTCCCCTGTGTACTATAACTTCCCCTGTGTACTAGAACTTCCCTGTGTACTAGAACTGTTCTTAGTTTTATACACTACCAACCCCCATACTAGAACTTCCCTGTGTACTAGAACTGTTCTTAGTTTTATATACTACCCACCCCCATACTAGAACTTCCATGTGTACTAGAACTTCCATGTGTACTAGAACTTCCATGTGTACTAGAACTTCCATGTGTACTATTTGTTTCTTTTTTTACGTTTATTTATCGTCGCTACCGGTTACCCATATGAGCGAGGCCTCCTGAAGAGATTAGTTATTTTAGATTTTTGGAGGATAGTGCATGATACACACAGAGACCCAGTCCAGAGTCTCCTCTGGTTCTTTTACGTGCACGGTGTAAAGCACCGACACAAGACCTCGGTTTAACGTCCCATCTGAAAGACTGTTAATTTTATTAGGGTCAGACGGGGTATCGAACCTGCGATCCCTGGATTACCAGTCCAGCGTGTTACCACTGGACTACATATCCGTCTGTCCTGTTACTAGAGCTGTTCTTAGTTTTATATACTACCCACCACCATGCAGGATTCTGTATCAATTTCCCCTCTGAGGCTGTAATTAGCAGTTTGTACAAAAAATCAATTTAGACTGATTACCCCAGCTTAGTTGTAGGGAGACAGTTATCACATATATCCAATTTCAGAGCAGTCTATTTCAAGTGCTATTTCTATTTTATTTAAGTGCTATTTCTATTTTATTTAAGTGCTATTTCTATTTTATTTTAACTACTATTTCTATTTTATTTCAAATGCTATTTCTATTTTCCATATTTTAAAAACAGATTTTGTTTTTGTTTGTGTTTAGTTTAAAGATTATTTATTTCAGTATTATTACATGTAGGCTAATCAAGAAATGAACATTTTGCATATAATTTAACAGCAGTAGACTGAAAGGGATTTGTCTCCCTTGTTTATGTTTGGGGTTTAACCCTTTCAACACCACAGGCCTCTCAATAGGCTTACAAAAAGTGTAGATCCAGATGAGCCGGCTCGTGACAAGCCGTCTCATCACTGATGACTGCACTCTTTGCCAGTAATATAATTAATATTACTATTTTTAGACAAAAATTACCCATTTTGATAAATGAACTGGTCCAAATGTAATTTTCTTATTAATGTATTGGTCTAAAAATTCCATGCACCAGTCCATGTCAGTTACTTAGTTTATACAAATTTATTTTAGCTTGATTGCGAAACAAGTTATTTCAACTTATATAAATCACTCTCGAGACCTCATTCCTGATGGAATCCATCGCCACGAGGGAGAGAGAAGAGGCAATGTGGAATTTAAATGCCTTGCCTAAGGGCACAATCGTAACGGCTCCAGTGGGGCTCGAACTCCGGACCTTTCGCACCTGGAGCGAACGCCTATCCACTGCGTTATCACGACTTCCACTTGTCAGTTACTTGGTGTTGAATGGGTTAAACAGCTTAGATCATACGGTGACTCTCCCTCTACTATTGGTGGGGGAAGACCCACGGTGCTCTTCCGACCAGTATTTAATGCAATGGTGTGCACACAGGTAGAACCATCTATCTGCTGCAAGCCTAAAGGATAGTATCCTCACATGAAAGAATTTGACAGTCGCCAGTGGGATTCGATCCTGCAACGGTGAGGGGCAAGTGATTTGAAATCAAAGACCTAAACCACTCATAACAGAACAAGATGAGAACTCTCCTTATTGTGGACAATGCCTGACACTGTACAGCACACAGCTCAGTTGTTTTGTTATATACAGTCCCCACCTCCACAAACGTCACCTCCCATGAACGACACCCTCTTTATAACGTCACCATAATTCCCACCCGTTGCATTTTAATACAATTTCACCTCTCACGAACGACACCTCCCAACAACACACAACGACAGTCATTTTCCCACCCAACGATGCAGAAAACCTCCTAAGAACAGACAAAAATGTGGCTGAAAAAAGAAACAGTCTGTACATGTATGTGTCATCCAAAGCAAATAATTGCTAATTGTTCCTTACAATTTTCAATAAACAGTAATTATCTTAATCTGTGGCAATATCCGGGGGGGGGGGGGGGGGGGGGAATAATCTACAGGCTGGACCGTAAGTGTGAAAATAATCATTGTTTACTGGTATTCTTTCAATAAACAGCTTGACATGATTGGCAGGTTGTTTTAAATACCACTTATATCTTTTGATCTCATAAGATAAGATAAAGAAAAAAGGAATTTTACAGGTACATACCGTATACGGCCACGCCTCGGCTGTCAATAGAGGAGACTGTTTATAAACTTTATATGTTTGTTTAATAATTATCTCATTAAAATGAGTAAAGTATTTTTCATTTTCCCCGGATTTGCTTTATTACAATGCAATGTTTTTTTATCACATACCGTAATAAGATAATTTAGCATCAGTTTTCGGACACGCCTCATCCAAAATACTTACCAAATATCTGAAACTAAACATACGATCCCAAAAATCAATTGATCTTTTTCCGAGCACTCTTGTATCGGAACTGTGTCTGAGTACCGGAGTATTAAAATTCCTAGTCGTTGCCATCCTTAATTTTATATAATTGAAATGTGTTATTTATCAGACTTTAACTTTGATGTATTGAAAACATTAATTAATGTACAATAATTGTCTTCAATTTGCATAAAAAGGCAATTTTAACACATTGCATTCATAGATATTCAATCTTAGTTCAATATATCGTATAATAAAAGTAGTACCCCCATTCTGTATACTCTATATTCAAATCAGTATGAGCAATTACTGACAAAACTGACTTCCTGCAATTTCCAAACTTCAAAGAGTTGAACCTCCCTAGAACAACAACCTCTCTACAACAACAATATTGTGTGTATCCGGATGGTGTTTGCTCTGGAGAGGTTTGACTGTATATCTAGGTGTATATCAATGTATGTGTGTATATGTACCTGTATGTATATATGTATAACGTGTGTGTTGTATGTGTGCACATATGTGTGTTTTTTGTGAATGCATTTACATGCAGGTATGGGTGTATATACGCATGTTTGTATTATATACTATAATATTATGGCAACAACTTATATTTGCAATGTGTGTAGAAACCCCATCGTTAGATGTAGATGCTTTTCATATAGTCTGCTGCATTGCTATGTATCATTATTGTAAAAGAAATCGCAAAACAAGCCTTTAGGCTTCCCAAAAAAAATCCCCCCCAAAAAAACAATACACAACAGCAAAAAATAAAGAAAAAAGTGTGTGTGTGTGTGTGTGTGTGTGTGTGTGCGTGCGCGCTCGCGCGCGCGTGCGTGCGTGAGTGCGCGCGCACGCGGTGTGTTGTTTTGGTTTGGTTTGTTTGTTTGTTTGTTTGTTTGTTTGTTTGTTTTTGTATTCTATGTTTATTTATCGTCGCTACCGGTTGCCAATATGAGCAACGTCTCCTGAAGAGATTAGTCATTTTAGATTTTTGGAGGATAGTGCAATGATACAGACAGAGACCCATTCCAGAATCTTCTCTGGTTCTTTTACGTGCACAGTGTAAAGCACCGACACGAGACCTCGGTTTAAAGTGCCATCTGAAAGACTGTTAATTTTATTAGGGTTAGACTGGGGGATCGAACCTGCAATCCCTGGATTCCCAGTTCACCGTGTTAACCACTGGACTATGTATCCATCTGTTGTTTATAGTGGCACCAACAGCTTAGCTTATATAGCGACTCTCCAGCTGTGAAGCAAGAAACCCTCAACAACTTTTGTAATACCACCATTTACAAAGTTTAATTTGTGATTTTGTAAATAAATATCCATAAAGGGAGATAATTTATAATCATTTCAAACAGTTGATATTCAAAATTGCGTAGTAAAATCAGAATAAATTATTTTTGAAAACTGAATGAAGGCAAAATATATCTATTTGGTTTATAGCCATCCGATGTGTACTGTGGCATGTACAGGTCATATACTGTACATGGTTTATCATCTCACCTAAATAACATCTTTGTGAAGAGGCATGCAAATATAATTTGATATTCCGCTAGCAGTAACAGAGAGTCTGTTGGGATGCACCTTACCATCTAAAATTACCAAGAAACCAATAAGATTCACCAGAATGTACAATAATGTAATATCTAATGTCTTCCGCAAAAAGAATTGAGGCAAACATTCCCCTCCCCCTGCGCATGCTAGATCCAGTCACTAAATGCTGCCCCCAACCCACACACTGCAGATCCTGGAAGTGTTCGTGGAAGTGATGCAGCCCCCAACCCAGGCACTGCAGATCCTGGAAGTGTTCGTGGAAGTGATGCAGCCCCCAACCCAGACACTGCAGATCCTGGAAGTGTTCGTGGAAGTGATGCAGCCCCCAACCCAGCCACTGCAGATCCTGGAAGTGTTCGTGGAAGTGATGCAGCCCCCAACCCAGGCACTGCAGATCCTGGAAGTGTTCGTGGAAGTGATGCAGCCCCCAACCCACACACTGCAGATCCTGGAAGTGTTCGTGGAAGTGATGCAGCCCCCAACCCAGCCACTGCAGATCCTGGAAGTGTTCGTGGAAGTGATGCAGCCCCCAACCCACACACTGCAGATCCTGGAAGTGGAAGTGATGCAGCCCCCAACCCACACACTGCAGATCCTGGAAGTGTTCGTGGAAGTGATGCAGCCCCCAACCCAGGCACTGCAGATCCTGGAAGTGTTCGTGGAAGTGATGCAGCCCCCAACCCACACACTGCAGATCCTGGAAGTGTTCGTGGAAGTGATGCAGCCCCCAACCCACACACTGCAGATCCTGGAAGTGTTCGTAGAAGTGATGCAGCCCCCAACCCAGGCACTGCAGATCCTGGAAGTGTTCGTGGAAGTGATGCAGCCCCCAACCCAGACACTGCAGATCCTGGAAGTGTTCGTGGAAGTGATGCAGCCCCCAACCCAGGCACTGCAGATCCTGGAAGTGTTCGTGGAAGTGATGCAGCCCCCAACCCACACACTGCAGATCCTGGAAGTGTTCGTGGAAGTGATGCAGCCCCCAACCCACACACTGCAGATCCTGGAAGTGTTCATGGAAGTGATGCAGCCCCCAACCCACACACTGCAGATCCTGGAAGTGTTCGTGGAAGTGATGCAGCCCCCAACCCACACTGCAGATCCTGGAAGTGTTCGTGGAAGTGATGCAGCCCCCAACCCACACACTGTAGATTCTGGAAGTGTTCAGCCCCCAACACTGGAAAGTGATTGTGGAAGTGATGCAGCCCCCAACCCACACACTGCAGATCCTGGAAGTGTTGTGGAAGTGATGCAGCCCCCAACCCACACACTGCAGATCCTGGAAGTGGCAGCCCCCAACCCACAACTGCAGCATCCTGGAAGTGTTCGTGGAAGTGATGCAGCCCCCAACCCAGGCACTGCAGATCCTGGAAGTGTTCGTGGAAGTGATGCAGCCCCCAACCCACACACTGCAGATCCTGGAAGTGTTCGTGGAAGTGATGCAGCCCCCAACCCACACACTGCAGATCCTGGAAGTGTTCGTGGAAGTGATGCAGCCCCCAACCCACACACTGCAGATCCTGGAAGTGTTCGTGGAAGTGATGCAGCCCCCAACCCACACACTGCAGATCCTGGAAGTGTTCGTGGAAGTGATGCAGCCCCCAACCCACACACTGCAGATCCTGGAAGTGTTCGTGGAAGTGATGCAGCCCCCAACCCACACACTGCAGATCCTGGAAGTGTTCGTGGAAGTGATGCAGCCCCCAACCCAGGCACTGCAGATCCTGGAAGTGTTGCAGCAGATCCTGGAAGTGTTCGTGGAAGTGATGCAGCCCCCAACCCACACACTGCAGATCCTGGAAGTGTTCGTGGAAGTGATGCAGCCCCCAACCCACACACTGCAGATCCTGGAAGTGTTCGTGGAAGTGATGCAGCCCCCAACCCACACACTGCAGATCCTGGAAGTGGTGGAAGTGATGCAGCCCCCAACCCACACACTGCAGATCCTGGAAGTGTTCGTGGAAGTGATGCAGCCCCCAACCCACACACTGCAGATCCTGGAAGTGTTCGTGGAAGTGATGCAGCCCCCAACCCACACACTGCAGATCCTGGAAGTGTTCGTGGAAGTGATGCAGCCCCCAACCCACACACTGCAGATCCTGGAAGTGTTCGTGGAAGTGATGCAGCCCCCAACCCACACACTGCAGATCCTGGAAGTGTTCGTGGAAGTGATGCAGCCCCCAACCCACACACTGCAGATCCTGGAAGTGTTCGTGGAAGTGATGCAGCCCCCAACCCACACTGCAGATCCTGGAAGTGTTCGTGGAAGTGATGCAGCCCCCAACCCACACACTGCAGATCCTGGAAGTGTTCGTGGAAGTGATGCAGCCCCCAACCCACACACTGCAGATCCTGGAAGTGTTCATGGAAGTGATGCAGCCCCCAACCCACACACTGCAGATCCTGGAAGTGTTCGTGGAAGTGATGCAGCCCCAACCCACACACTGCAGATCCTGGAAGTGTTCGTGGAAGTGATGCAGCCCCCAACCCACACACTGCAGATCAGCCCCCAACCCACACACTGCAGATCCTGGAAGTGTTCGTGGAAGTGATGCAGCCCCCAACCCACACACTGCAGATCCTGGAAGTGTTCAGCCCCCAACCCACACACTGCAGATCCTGGAAGTGTTCGTGGAAGTGATGCAGCCCCCAACCCACACACTGCAGATCCTGGAAGTGTTCGTGGAAGTGATGCAGCCCCCAACCCACACACTGCAGATCCTGGAAGTGTTCGTGGAAGTGATGCAGCCCCCAACCCACACACTGCAGATCCTGGAAGTGTTCGTGGAAGTGATGCAGCCCCCAACCCACACACTGCAGATCCTGGAAGTGTTCGTGGAAGTGATGCAGCCCCCAACCCACACACTGCAGATCCTGGAAGTGTTCAGCCCCCAACCCACACACTGCAGATCCTGGAAGTGTTCGTGGAAGTGATGCAGCCCCCAACCCACACACTGCAGATCCTGGAAGTGTTCATGGAAGTGATGCAGCCCCCAACCCACACACTGCAGATCCTGGAAGTGTTCGTGGAAGTGATGCAGCCCCAACCCACACACTGCAGATCCTGGAAGTGTTCAAGTGATGCAGCCCCAACCCACACACTGCAGATCCTGGAAGTGTTCAAGTGTTGCAGATCCTGGAAGTGTTCATGATTGATCTGCAGCCCCCAACCCACACACTGCAGATCCTGGAAGTGTTCATGGAAGTGATGCAGCCCCCAACCCACACACTGCAGATCAGTGTTCATGGAAGTGATTTGAAGTGAACTTCCGCTCTCATCATACGAAAACATTTAAAACTATTCCCAAAATGCAAACCACACCGAGTGAGTGAACAATCACATCTTACTTTGAACTTTGAAAGCTTCATTACAAAGACATCTCACTTGACAAATGAAAGTTTCAACAAATAGAGACAGGAAGGACGAGAATCAATCTCTATTAACATTCCTATCCCACCTATAAAACATTCTCTAATTGAATTTGTTGTAAATACTGCTGGTTCAGGACTAATTTGTTCCTTTAACTGTTGTAACAGATGATGAAACAGTAATGATAATTGTCACATAATATAACAAACTTTACAGTCTAACGTTACAACCTTACACATAATGTAACAAACTTTACAGTCCTACGTTACAACCTTACACATAATGTAACAAACTTTACAGTCCTATGTTACAACTTTACACATAATGTAACAAACTTTACAGTCCTACGTTACAACCTTACACATAATGTAACAAACTTTACAGTCCTACGTTACAACTTTACACATAATGTAACAAACTTTACAGTCCTACGTTACAACCTTACGCATAATGTAACAAACTTTACAGTCCTACGTTACAACCTTACACATAATGTAACAAACTTTACAGTCCTATGTTACAACTTTACGCATAATGTAACAAACTTTACAGTCCTACGTTACAACCTTACACATAATGTAACAAACTTTACAGTCCTACGTTACAACTTTACACATAATGTAACAAACTTTACAGTCCTACGTTACAAATTTACACATAATGTAACAATGTAATTTATTTGTGAAATAGTTCTTTTTTTACTTCGATTTTATTTCATCCAATAGTTCTAACTAGGTAGGTTGTTACAACTCAATTTAGCAAACCAAATTATTGTGAATATTCACTGTATCAGAAAATATAGTACTCCATAAGCAGAACTGTTGATAGTTTTCGTAAACATTGATTGTAATTTTCCGAGTTTTCGCCAAATGCTTTCGGTTGCCATGCGGCGTTGGCCTGACATCAGCTCCGACGTTGTCAATGAAAATGGGTAAGTCTTGTTGCTTTACACTTTATGAACAGTCTCGGATCAATTTACAACTGATCAGTGCATTTGTAGATCAAAGCAAACACACTACCGACCATGGCAACATTTGTAGAAAGCGTATTCATGGTATTATGACAACCGTATATGTGTTAATTAATTGTTTGTACTTGCAGAAGCTGATCGCCGCACAGAACTGCAGCGGGCAGTCAACGAATCTTCCTCAGATTCAAATACAGAGTGATTGTTTTGTTAATTTGTTAAAATTGTCGAAGTTAATAGAATAAGAATAAAGGATTTAAACCATGTTTTTGGTGCTCTTTTCATTTGGTGGGCCAATGTTGGGCCAACGTTTCAAAAATAGTTTGATGATTTTGGCCAACGACGGTTGCCAACGTTGGCCCAACATAGAGATTGTCTTTGGGCAAATGTTGGCCCCGGTGCAGATGTGCTATCTGGGATGTTTACATTGTCATTTACCCAGACACCCATTCATCATCCGGTGTGGTTAGGATTCCTGGTTCTCACCCAGAAAACCCGGGTTCCAATTCCGGGCACTGGAACACTTTTCTCTGGTGCAGGGCCGTTCTCTAATGTTGATAAACTTGTGGCCCAACCGTTTGCATTTTCATATCATGTATTTTATCTGTTTTTGTACGTCACTTTTACCATTGATTTGCAATAAAATACATCTATGTTTAACCCTTTCAACACCACATACCTCTAAATTGGCTTCCAAAAAGTGTAGATCCAGATGAGCCGGCTCATGATGAGCCGTCTCATCAGGATCTGCACTTTTTTCAAGTAATATAACTATTTTTAGAAAAAAAATTACCCATTTTGATAAATGAACTGATCCAAATGTAATTTTGTTATTAATTTATTGGTCTAAAAATATCATGGACCAGTCCATGTCAGTTACTTGGTGTTGAATGGGTTAAACAACAATCCTCATCCAAATAGACTATAGCAATCCAAGAAGTAAGACATGTAGCATGCACACACAGAGGCATTTAACATCAATGGTAACATTCTGTACGTAGCCATTCCAGCAAAATATATATTTTTTTTTATGTTATGTTATATTTCGGGTTTTACGCCTGCATCAGCACCATTTTGGGCTATATCGCCGGCGGGCAGTTTACTTAACAACACCTTTCCTGGGCAGGCTCCAGCGGTTAACCAGTACTTGGTGCACCAACCTCCGTAAGAAACTGCCAACTTTTTCATATAAATGAGACACGGCCTGAGCGGGGCTCGAACTCCAGCAAAATATAAACATTTCAATAATTAACCCATTCAACACCAAGTAACTGACATGGACTGGTGCATGATATTCTTAGACCAATAAATTAATAAGAACATTACATTTGGACCAGTTCATTCATTTATCAAAATGAGTAATTTTGTCTAAAAATAGTAACATTACTGGCAAAAAGTGCAGATCCTGATGAGACGGCTCATCACGAGCCGGCTGATCTGGATCTACACTTTTTGTAAGCCTATTTAGAGGTCTGTGGTGTTGAAATGGTTAATTGTCTGAAATATTTACATATCCCTATATTGTTATACTCATGTATGAATAATCGTCCGGATGTGGTTCTAAAACGTGACTGACATTCAACATTTCTATAAGACATTGACCACCCCATTAGTGTTCACAGATATATTAATTTTACTTTCGAAAATTCTATGTTTTAGAAGTAATTAATTTTGAAGCGGAAGTCATAAGCTTGAAAAAAAACCCAAAGAAATGTTGTTGTTGTAGTATGCAATTTAAATGCATAGATATGGATATTTCTCTGAAGACAGAAAAGATGTCAGCATAAACAACGTCAAATGTAACTAGAAATTGTTTTCAAAAAACAAACTCACAATTGCTAAGAGTATGGAAGTGAAATTGTGATGTATCGCAGTAAAAGGTCATAATTTTTATATAATGAAATTTTTGAGATGAACTGCAGAGAAGCCTTTGTGTTATAAAATGTTCAAATGGTCATAAATCTGCAAAAACTAGACCAACCAGAAGATTATAATATGCACAACTAGACTTCCTGTGAAGCTTGTTGGAAATCCAACAAGGGGTTTTTGGAGATGAAGCGTGTTCCAGCGACTAGACATCATACAGATGCTTCGTATCAAGTGTGGGTGAAAATCCAACAAGGGGTTTTGGAGATGAAGCGTGGACAAGTGACTAGACATCATACAGATGCTTCATATCAAGTGTGGGTGAAAATCCAACAAGGGTTTTGGAGATGAAGCGTGGACAAGCGACTAGACATACAGATGCTTCATATCAAGTGTGGGTGAAAATCCAACAACGGGTTTTGGAGATGAAGCGTGGACAAGCGACTAGACATCATACAGATGCTTCATATCAAGTGTGGGTGAAAATCCAACAAGGGGTTTTGGAGATGAAGCGTGGACAAGCGACTAGACATCATACAGATGCTTCATATCAAGTGTGGGTGAAAATCCAACAAGGGGTTTTGGAGATGAAGCGTGGACAAGCGACTAGACATCATACAGATGCTTCATATCAAGTGTGGGTGAAAATCCAACAAGGGGTTTTGGAGATGAAGCGTGGACAAGCGACTAGACATCATACAGATGCTTCATATCAAGTGTGGGTGAAAATCCAACAAGGGGTTTTTGGAGATGAAGCGTGTTCCAGCGACTAGACATCATACAGATGCTTCATATCAAGTGTGGGTGAAAATCATAAGAGTCTGAAAAGCAAACAACACAGATCCTGATCAGACACGACGTTACGCTGTGGCTGATCTGGATCGATGTTCTTTGCACATTTTGTCCAATTAATTCGGCATGTTAAGGGTTGAAATCGATTACCTTACTGAAACACTTGGGATTCTGGTTTGGTAACGGGGTACACTATTTACATAGAAACAACCTTCTTAGAAATTGTGACAGGAATATGACTTTTAAATAATCATAAGGTTGTCCAATTAGCGCAGTGGTTAACACGCTCTACGGTTCTATGCTCGGACCGGGAAGTATGTGAGGTGGTATACGGTAGTTGCCAGATGGGTTTTTATCCGGGTATTCCGGTTTCCTCCACCACAAATGACCACATATACCCTTTCATCAGAGCCAACAAGTGATTAATATAAGTTGTTATCACGAATTTGCTTCCAAACGATAACATATTTTTTTACAAAAATGACTTCTGTCCTTATTTCGGGCTTTTATTTGTGTGCTATTAAATTGTAAGGTAATAATACAATAAAACCCCTCTAATCCGGAATCCCCTCCAAACCGGATACAATCTCCGGGCTCGAATTTTTTCCCTTCTAGTTTCATTGTAATTTAAAACCCTCTCAATCTGGAACCCTTCTATTCCAGTTTCATAATATTTGGTGTATTTTCAACACAAAATGGCCCCTCTAATCCAAGAGGACGTGCCAATTATGAAAGGAAGCATGTCAATGTATAATCCTTGTGTATTTTCAACATTGTTACCATAGTGTAATATATTATGTCTACTCGGTAAATCAATGTATAAGTAAATAAATATTAATTATATGATAGCGTTCAATTTCATAGGAATATCTATAGACCAATGACAATCCGAGATCTTTACTTTCCCAATTGACTTTTGGAGAAAAACTAAAAATGGTAATGTGACCCAACATTGCTTAGAAACAAGATCACATGACTGGTTACCATAGAAGAACTAATTACATGACATATTAGTTTAAGCTTCATTTTATCTTACCAAGATTGCGTAGCAAGCTTAAACAACTTAGTTTATACAATTTATTTCAGCTTGATTGCGAAACAAGTTCTTTCAACTTATATTAATCACTCTTGAGACCTCATTCCTGGTGGAATCCCTCGCCATGAAGGAGAGAGAAGAGGCATGTGGAATTTAAATGCCTTGCCTAAGGCAAAATCATAACGGCTCCAGCGGGGCTCGAACTCCGGGCCTTTCGCACCTGAAGCGATGCATATCCACTGCGCTATCACGACTTCCACTTATATTAAACAACTTATATTAATCACAGTTATTTGGGCGTTTTTGTATGTTCCAGGACGATCAATTACTATGCTTGCCACTTGTAGCAGGGTTCACCCCTACAGGGTTCACCCCTTAGTCATGTTGAGGCCAGTGGGCTTTTTTTGTTTGTTTGTATTCTATGTTTATTTATCGTCGCTACCGGTTGCCAATATGAGCAACGTCTCCTGAAGAGATTAGTCATTTTAGATTTTTGGAGGATAGTGCAATGATACAGACAGAGACCCATTCCAGAATCTTCTCTGGTTCTTTTACGTGCACAGTGTAAAGCACCGACACGAGACCTCGGTTTAAAGTGCCATCTGAAAGACTGTTAATTTTATTAGGGTTAGACTGGGGGATCGAACCTGCAATCCCTGGATTCCCAGTTCACCGTGTTAACCACTGGACTATGTATCCATCTGTTGTTTATAGTGGCACCAACAGCTTAGCTTATATAGCGACTCTCCAGCTGTGAAGCAAGAAACCCTCAACAACTTTTGTAATACCACCATTTACAAAGTTTAATTTGTGATTTTGTAAATAAATATCCATAAAGGGAGATAATTTATAATCATTTCAAACAGTTGATATTCAAAATTGCGTAGTAAAATCAGAATAAATTATTTTTGAAAACTGAATGAAGGCAAAATATATCTATTTGGTTTATAGCCATCCGATGTGTACTGTGGCATGTACAGGTCATATACTGTACATGGTTTATCATCTCACCTAAATAACATCTTTGTGAAGAGGCATGCAAATATAATTTGATATTCCGCTAGCAGTAACAGAGAGTCTGTTGGGATGCACCTTACCATCTAAAATTACCAAGAAACCAATAAGATTCACCAGAATGTACAATAATGTAATATCTAATGTCTTCCGCAAAAAGAATTGAGGCAAACATTCCCCTCCCCCTGCGCATGCTAGATCCAGTCACTAAATGCTGCCCCCAACCCACACACTGCAGATCCTGGAAGTGTTCGTGGAAGTGATGCAGCCCCCAACCCAGGCACTGCAGATCCTGGAAGTGTTCGTGGAAGTGATGCAGCCCCCAACCCAGACACTGCAGATCCTGGAAGTGTTCGTGGAAGTGATGCAGCCCCCAACCCAGCCACTGCAGATCCTGGAAGTGTTCGTGGAAGTGATGCAGCCCCCAACCCAACACACTGCAGATCCTGGAAGTGTTCATGGAAGTGATGCAGCCCCCAACCCACACACTGCAGATCCTGGAAGTGTTCATGGAAGTGATGCAGCCCCCAACCCACACACTGCAGATCCTGGAAGTGTTCATGGAAGTGATGCAGCCCCCAACCCACACACTGCAGATCATGGAAGTGTTCATGGAAGTGATATTGATCTTCCGCTCTCATCATACGAAAACATTTAAAACTATTCCCAAAATGCAAACCACACCGAGTGAGTGAACAATCACATCTTACTTTGAACTTTGAAAGCTTCATTACAAAGACATCTCACTTGACAAATGAAAGTTTCAACAAATAGAGACAGGAAGGACGAGAATCAATCTCTATTAACATTCCTATCCCACCTATAAAACATTCTCTAATTGAATTTGTTGTAAATACTGCTGGTTCAGGACTAATTTGTTCCTTTAACTGTTGTAACAGATGATGAAACAGTAATGATAATTGTCACATAATATAACAAACTTTACAGTCTAACGTTACAACCTTACACATAATGTAACAAACTTTACAGTCCTACGTTACAACCTTACACATAATGTAACAAACTTTACAGTCCTATGTTACAACTTTACACATAATGTAACAAACTTTACAGTCCTACGTTACAACCTTACACATAATGTAACAAACTTTACAGTCCTACGTTACAACTTTACACATAATGTAACAAACTTTACAGTCCTATGTTACAACCTTACGCATAATGTAACAAACTTTACAGTCCTACGTTACAACCTTACACATAATGTAACAAACTTTACAGTCCTATGTTACAACTTTACGCATAATGTAACAAACTTTACAGTCCTACGTTACAACCTTACACATAATGTAACAAACTTTACAGTCCTACATTACAACTTTACACATAATGTAACAAACTTTACAGTCCTACGTTACAAATTTACACATAATGTAACAATGTAATTTATTTGTGAAATAGTTCTTTTTTTACTTCGATTTTATTTCATCCAATAGTTCTAACTAGGTAGGTTGTTACAACTCAATTTAGCAAACCAAATTATTGTGAATATTCACTGTATCAGAAAATATAGTACTCCATAAGCAGAACTGTTGATAGTTTTCGTAAACATTGATTGTAATTTTCCGAGTTTTCGCCAAATGCTTTCGGTTGCCATGCGGCGTTGGCCTGACATCAGCTCCGACGTTGTCAATGAAAATGGGTAAGTCTTGTTGCTTTACACTTTATGAACAGTCTCGGATCAATTTACAACTGATCAGTGCATTTGTAGATCAAAGCAAACACACTACCGACCATGGCAACATTTGTAGAAAGCGTATTCATGGTATTATGACAACCGTATATGTGTTAATTAATTGTTTGTACTTGCAGAAGCTGATCGCCGCACAGAACTGCAGCGGGCAGTCAACGAATCTTCCTCAGATTCAAATACAGAGTGATTGTTTTGTTAATTTGTTAAAATTGTCGAAGTTAATAGAAATAAGAATAAAGGATTTAAACCATGTTTTTGGTGCTCTTTTCATTTGGTGGGCCAATGTTGGGCCAACGTTTCAAAAATAGTTTGATGATTTTGGCCAACGACGGTTGCCAACGTTGGCCCAACATAGAGATTGTCTTTGGGCAAATGTTGGCCCCGGTGCAGATGTGCTATCTGGGATGTTTACATTGTCATTTACCCAGACACCCATTCATCATCCGGTGTGGTTAGGATTCCTGGTTCTCACCCAGAAAACCCGGGTTCCAATTCCGGGCACTGGAACACTTTTCTCTGGTGCAGGGCCGTTCTCTAATGTTGATAAAACTTGTGGCCCAAACCGTTTGCATTTTCATATCATGTATTTTATCTGTTTTTGTACGTCACTTTTACCATTGATTTGCAATAAAATACATCTATGTTTAACCCTTTCAACACCACATACCTCTAAATTGGCTTCCAAAAAGTGTAGATCCAGATGAGCCGGCTCATGATGAGCCGTCTCATCAGGATCTGCACTTTTTTCAAGTAATATAACTATTTTTAGAAAAAAAATTACCCATTTTGATAAATGAACTGATCCAAATGTAATTTTGTTATTAATTTATTGGTCTAAAAATATCATGGACCAGTCCATGTCAGTTACTTGGTGTTGAATGGGTTAAACAACAACTCCTCATCCAAATAGACTATAGCAATCCAAGAAGTAAGACATGTAGCATGCACACACAGAGGCATTTAACATCAATGGTAACATTCTGTACGTAGCCATTCCAGCAAAATATATATTTTTTTTTATGTTATGTTATATTTCGGGTTTTACGCCTGCATCAGCACCATTTTGGGCTATATCGCCGGCGGGCAGTTTACTTAACAACACCTTTCCTGGGCAGGCTCCAGCGGTTAACCAGTACTTGGGTGCACCAACCTCCGTAAGAAACTGCCAACTTTTTCATATAAATGAGACACGGCCTGAGCGGGGCTCGAACTCCAGCAAAATATAAACATTTCAATAATTAACCCATTCAACACCAAGTAACTGACATGGACTGGTGCATGATATTCTTAGACCAATAAATTAATAAGAACATTACATTTGGACCAGTTCATTCATTTATCAAAATGAGTAATTTTGTCTAAAAATAGTAACATTACTGGCAAAAAGTGCAGATCCTGATGAGACGGCTCATCACGAGCCGGCTGATCTGGATCTACACTTTTTGTAAGCCTATTTAGAGGTCTGTGGTGTTGAAATGGTTAATTGTCTGAAATATTTACATATCCCTATATTGTTATACTCATGTATGAATAAATCGTCCGGATGTGGTTCTAAAACGTGACTGACATTCAACATTTCTATAAGACATTGACCACCCCATTAGTGTTCACAGATATATTAATTTTTACTTTCGAAAAATTCTATGTTTTAGAAGTAATTAATTTTGAAGCGGAAGTCATAAGCTTGAAAAAAACCCAAAGAAATGTTGTTGTTGTAGTATGCAATTTAAATGCATAGATATGGATATTTCTCTGAAGACAGAAAAGATGTCAGCATAAACAACGTCAAATGTAACTAGAAATTGTTTTCAAAAAACAAAACTCACAATTGCTAAGAGTATGGAAGTGAAATTGTGATGTATCGCAGTAAAAGGTCATAATTTTTATATAATGAAATTTTTGAGATGAACTGCAGAGAAGCCTTTGTGTTATAAAAATGTTCAAATGGTCATAAATCTGCAAAAACTAGACCAACCAGAAGATTATAATATGCACAACTAGACTTCCTGTGAAGCTTGTTGGAAATCCAACAAGGGGTTTTGGAGATGAAGCGTGGACAAGCGACTAGACATCATACAGATGCTTCATATCAAGTGTGGGTGAAAATCCAACAAGGGGTTTTGGAGATGAAGCGTGGACAAGCGACTAGACATCATACAGATGCTTCATATCAAGTGTGGGTGAAAATCCAACAAGGGGTTTTGGAGATGAAGCGTGGACAAGCGACTAGACATCATACAGATGCTTCATATCAAGTGTGGGTGAAAATCCAACAAGGGGTTTTGGAGATGAAGCGTGGACAAGCGACTAGACATCATACAGATGCTTCATATCAAGTGTGGGTGAAAATCCAACAAGGGGTTTTGGAGATGAAGCGTGGACAAGCGACTAGACATCATACAGATGCTTCATATCAAGTGTGGGTGAAAATCCAACAAGGGGTTTTGGAGATGAAGCGTGGACAAGCGACTAGACATCATACAGATGCTTCATATCAAGTGTGGGTGAAAATCCAACAAGGGGTTTTGGAGATGAAGCGTGGACAAGCGACTAGACATCATACAGATGCTTCATATCAAGTGTGGGTGAAAATCCAACAAGGGGTTTTGGAGATGAAGCGTGTTCCAGCGACTAGACATCATACAGATGCTTCATATCAAGTGTGGGTGAAAATCATAAGAGTCTGAAAAGCAAACAACACAGATCCTGATCAGACACGACGTTACGCTGTGGCTGATCTGGATCGATGTTCTTTGCACATTTTGTCCAATTAATTCGGCATGTTAAGGGTTGAAATCGATTACCTTACTGAAACACTTGGGATTCTGGTTTGGTAACGGGGTACACTATTTACATAGAAACAACCTTCTTAGAAATTGTGACAGGAATATGACTTTTAAATAATCATAAGGTTGTCCAATTAGCGCAGTGGTTAACACGCTCTACGGTTCTATGCTCGGACCGGGAAGTATGTGAGGTGGTATACGGTAGTTGCCAGATGGGTTTTATCCGGGTATTCCGGTTTCCTCCACCACAAATGACCACATATACCCTTTCATCAGAGCCAACAAGTGATTAATATAAGTTGTTATCACGAATTTGCTTCCAAACGATAAACATATTTTTTACAAAAATGACTTCTGTCCTTATTTCGGGCTTTTATTTGTGCTATTAAATTGTAAGGTAATAATACAATAAAACCCCTCTAATCCGGAATCCCCTCCAAACCGGATACAATCTCCGGGCTCGAATTTTTCCCTTCTAGTTTCATTGTAATTTAAAAACCCTCTAATCTGGAACCCTTCTATTCCAGTTTCATAATATTTGGTGTATTTTCAACACAAAATGGCCCCTCTAATCCAAGAGGACGTGCCAATTATGAAAGGAAGCATGTCAATGTATAATCCTTGTGTATTTTCAAAACATTGTTACCATAGTGTAATAATATTATGTCTACTCGGTAAATCAATGTATAAGTAAATAAATATTAATTATATGATAGCGTTCAATTTCATAGGAATATCCTATAGACCAATGACAATCCGAGATCTTTACTTTCCCAATTGACTTTTGGAGAAAAACTAGAAAATGGTAATGTGACCCAACATTGCTTAGAAACAAGATCACATGACTGGTTACCATAGAAGAAACTAATTACATGACATATTAGTTTAAGCTTCATTTTATCTTACAAAGATTGCGTAGCAAGCTTAAACAACTTAGTTTATACAAATTTATTTCAGCTTGATTGCGAAACAAGTTCTTTCAACTTATATTAATCACTCTTGAGACCTCATTCCTGGTGGAATCCCTCGCCATGAAGGAGAGAGAAGAGGCATGTGGAATTTAAATGCCTTGCCTAAGGGCAAAATCATAACGGCTCCAGCGGGGCTCGAACTCCGGGCCTTTCGCACCTGAAGCGAATGCATATCCACTGCGCTATCACGACTTCCACTTATATTAAACAACTTATATTAATCACAGTTATTTGGGCGTTTTGTATGTTCCAGGACGATCAATTACTATGCTTGCCACTTGTAGCAGGGTTCACCCCTACAGGGTTCACCCCTTAGTCATGTTGAGGCCAGTGGGCTTTTTTGTTTTTTTATTACGTTTATTTATCGTCGCTACCGGTTGCCCATATGAGCGATGCCTCCTGAAGATATTAGTCATTTTAGATTTTGGAGGATATTGCAATGATACAGAGAGAAACCCATTCCAGAGTCTCCTCTGGTTCTTTTACGTGCACGGTGTAAAGCACCGACACGAGACCTCGGTTTAAAGTCCCATCTGAAAGACTGTTAATTTTATTAGGGTCAGACAGGGGATCGAACCTGCGATCCCTGGATTACCAGTCCAGCGGCCAATGGGCTTACTAGGGGAAAACAAATATATACATCGATTTGTCACAGATATGCATAATAATACAGTTGGAACAATATTGACACTCATATTTACATTTATCACAGAAATGCTATAAATAAAACAAATTATAACTGTATTTATTTTACAACGATTGCGAAACAAGCTTTAGCAACATATATTAATCACTCTCGTTGGCGCGGATGAAAGCATAAATGTGGTTATTCATGTGGGAGGAAACTGGAGCACCCAGAGAAACCCCACCTGACCGATCTGGCGACCACCGTACAATCTCATATACTTCCCGATGCAAGGATCGAACTTGGTTGCTTTGGTGAGCAGCTAGCGAACTAACCACTACGCTAATCGGACAGCCTTAGAGCTAGTCTAAACATGTAAAATATATTAAAATATAAATATGTAATGCAAGTAACTCAGCAACATAGAAGCAGAATAAAATTAATGACTATTACAATTGCAATATATTAATAATAAAGTATTGAGTATTTAAACTTCATGTCATGTTTTGCTCCTATTTTTATCTTATGAAGTTTTTCTGTTGTGGTGACAACCCATATTTCCCCCGAAACCAGTACTCAATTCTCCAACCTCCTAACAACTGATAACTTTCTCACACACAGCTATCATCATTTCATGTATGTCATATGATAGCAAATCTTCATTAACTGGAGCTGGACAAATTGTGTCCTGTGCAGCAGATTGATCATATGTTTCTGTGCATTCTGGGTGATACACCGTTATTTTAATCACGTTTTCTTTCTGAATGACATCAAAATCTGGTTTTTTGTCATGGGGTACTGGTACTGGCCCATATATGGTTGAAACATCTTGCTCTTAGTTGATGTCTACAACATGTTACTAATATATGACCAGTCAATTTTCGCCTGAAGTTTGCAAAAAAAACTATCACAGATTCACTCCTTAAAGGCCTTGAATATCTTACTGTATCTCTACATGAGACTGTATCTACATGAGACTGTATCTACATGAGACCATATCTACATGAGACTGTATCTACATGAGACTGAGACTGTATCTACATGAGACTGTATCTACATGAGTATCTACATGAGACCATATCTACATGGGACTGTATCTACATGAGACTGTATATACATGAGACTGTATCTACATGAGTATCTACATGAGACTGTATCTACATGAGACTGTATCTACATCAGACTGTATCTACATCAGACAGTATCTACATGAGACTGTATCTACACAATACAGTATCTACATTAGACTGTATCTACATGAGACTGTATCTACATGAGACAGTATCTACATTAGACAGTATCTACATGAGAGATTATCTACATGAGACTGTATCTACAATCTACATGAGACTGTATCTACATGGGACTGTATCTACACGAGACTGTATCTACATGAGACTGTATCTACAATCTACATAGACAGTATCTACATGAGACGTATCTACATGAGACTGTATCTACATGAGACGTATCTACATGAGACTGTATCTACATGAGACAGTATCTACATGAGACAGTATCTACATGAGACTGTATCTACATGAGACAGTATCTACATGAGACTGTATCTACAATCTACATAGACAGTATCTATAATCTACATGAGACTGTATCTACATGAGACTGTATCTACATGAGACAGTATCTACATGAGACTGTATCTACATGAGACTGTATCTACATGAGACAGTATCTACATGAGACAGTATCTACATGAGACAGTATCTACATGAGACTGTATCTACATGAGACTGTATCTACATGAGAAGTATCTACATGAGACAGTATCTACAAACAACACAAACACACAAACACACAAACGTATCTACATGAGACTGTATCTACAATCTACATCAGACAGTATCTATAACACAAACACACAAACACACAAACACACAAACACACAAACAACACAAAAACACAAACACACAAACACACAAACACACAAACACACAAACGTATCTACATGAGTATCTACATGAGACGTATCTACATGAGATAGTATCTACATGAGACTGTATCTACAATCTACATGAGACTGTATCTACATGAGACTGTATCTACATGAGACTGTATCTACATGAGACTGTATCTACATGAGACAGTATCTACATGAGACAGTATCTACATGAGACTGTATCTACATGAGACAGTATCTACATGAGACTGTATCTACATGAGACTGTATCTACATGAGACAGTATCTACATGAGACTGTATCTACAATCTACATGAGACAGTATCTACATGAGACAGTATCTACATGAGACAGTATCTACATGAGACTGTATCTACATGAGACAGTATCTACATGAGACAGTATCTACATGAGACTGTATCTACAATCTACATGAGACAGTATCTACATGAGACAGTATCTACATGGACTGTATCTACATGAGACTGTATCTACAATCTACATGAGACAGTATCTACATGAGACAGTATCTACATGAGACAGTATCTACATGAGACTGTATCTACATGAGACAGTATCTACATGAGACAGTATCTATAATCTACATGAGACTGTATCTACATGAGACTACACAAACAGTATCTACATGAGACTGTATCTACATGAGACTGTATCTACATGAGACTGTATCTACATGAGACAGTATCTACATGAGACAGTATCTACATGAGACTGTATCTACATGAGACTGTATCTACATGAGACTGTATCTACTGTATCTACATGAGACAGTATCTACATGAGACAGTATCTACATGAGACTGTATCTACATGAGACTGTATCTACATGAGACTGTATCTACATGAGACTGTATCTACAATCTACATGAGACAGTACAAATCTACATGAGACTGTATCTACATGAGACTGTATCTACATGAGACTGTATCTACATGAGACTGTATCTACATGAGACAGTATCTACATGAGACTGTATCTACATGAGACTGTATCTACATGAGACTGTATCTACATGAGACTGTATCTACATGAGACTGTATCTACATGAGTATCTACATGAGACAGTATCTACATGAGACTGTATCTACATGAGACTGTATCTACATGAGACTGTATCTACATGAGTATCTACATGAGACTGTATCTACATGAGACTGTATCTACATGAGACTGTATCTACATGAGACTGTATCTACATGAGACTGTATCTACAAGACAGTATCTACATGAGACTGTATCTACATGAGACTGTATCTACATGAGACTGTATCTACATGAGACTGTATCTACATGAGACAGTATCTACATGAGACTGTATCTACATGAGACTGTATCTACATGAGACTGTATCTACATGTATCTACAGAGACAGTATCTACATGAGACGTATCTACATGAGACGTATCTACATAACGTATCTACTGAGACGACACAAACACAATCTACATAGACTGTATCTACATGAGACTGTATCTACATGAGACTGTATCTACATGAGACTGTATCTACATGAGACTGTATCTACATGAGACAGTATCTACATGAGACAGTATCTACATGAGACTGTATCTACATGAGACTGTATCTACATGAGACTGTATCTACTGTATCTACATGAGACAGTATCTACATGAGACAGTATCTACATGAGACAGTATCTACATGAGACTGTATCTACATGAGACTGTATCTACATGAGACGGTATCTACATGAGACTGTATCTACAATCTACATCAGACAGTATCTATAATCTACACGAGACTGTATCTACATGAGACTGTATCTACATGAGACTGTATCTACATGAGACAGTATCTACATGAGACTGTATCTACATGAGACAGTATCTACATGAGACAGTATCTACATGAGACTGTATCTACATGAGACTGTATCTACATGAGACAGTATCTACATGAGACTGTATCTACATGAGACTGTATCTACATGAGACAGTATCTACATGAGACAGTATCTACATGAGACAGTATCTACAATATACATCAGACAGTATCTACATGAGACAGTATCTACATGAGACTGTATCTACAATCTACATCAGACAGTATCTACATGAGACAGTATCTACATGAGACTGTATCTACATGAGACTGTATCTACATGAGACAGTATCTACATGAGACAGTATCTACATGAGACTGTATCTACAATCTACATGAGACTGTATCTACATGAGACAGTATCTACATGGGACTGTATCTACATGAGACTGTATCTACATGAGACTGTATCTACATGAGACAGTATCTACATGAGACAGTATCTACATGAGACAGTATCTACATGAGACTGTATCTACATGAGACAGTATCTACATGAGACTGTATCTACTGTATCTACATGAGACAGTATATACATGAGACAGTATCTACACGAGACAGTATCTACATGAGACTGTATCTACATGAGACTGTATCTACATGAGACAGTATCTACATGAGACTGTATCTACAATATACATCAGACAGTATCTATAATCTACATGAGACTGTATCTACATGAGACTGTATCTACATGAGACTGTATCTACATGAGACAGTATCTATATGAGACTGTATCTACATGAGACAGTATCTACATGAGACTGTATCTACATGAGACTGTATCTACATGAGATAGTATCTACATGAGATAGTATCTACATGAGACTGTATCTACATGAGACTGTATCTACATGAGACTGTATCTACATGAGACTGTATCTACATGAGACAGTATCTACATGAGAAGTATCTACATGAGACTGTATCTACATGAGACTGTATCTACATGAGACTGTATCTACATGAGACAGTATCTACATGAGACTGTATCTACAATCTACATGAGAAACACAAACACACAAACACACAAAAGTATCTACATGAGAAGTATCTACATGAGACTGTATCTACATGAGACTGTATCTACATGAGACTGTATCTACATGAGACAGTATCTACATGAGATAGTATCTACATGAGACTGTATCTACATGAGACTGTATCTACATGAGACAGTATCTACATGAGACAGTATCTACATGAGACTGTATCTACATGAGACAGTATCTACATGAGACTGTATCTACATGAGACTGTATCTACATGAGATAGTATCTACATGAGATAGTATCTACATGAGACTGTATCTACATGAGACTGTATCTACATGAGACTGTATCTACATGAGACAGTATCTACATGAGATAGTATCTACATGAGACTGTATCTACATGAGACTGTATCTACATGAGACAGTATCTACATGAGACTGTATCTACATGAGACGTTCTACATAGACAGTATCTACATGAGACTGTATCTACATGAGACTGTATCTACATGAGACTACGTATCTACATGAGACAGTATCTACATGAGACTGTATCTACATGAGACTGCATCTACAATATACATCAGACAGTATCTACATGAGACTGTATCTACAATCTACATCAGACTGTATCTACATGAGACTGTATCTACTGTATCTACATGAGACAGTTTCTATATGAGACTGTATCTACATGAGACTGTATCTACAATCTACATCAGACAGTATCTATAATCTACATGAGACTGTATCTACATGAGACTGTATCTACATGAGACAGTATCTACATGAGACATTATCTACATGAGACTGTATCTACATGAGACTGTATCTACATGAGACTGTATCTACATGAGACTGTATCTACATGAGACTGTATCTACATGAGACAGTATCTACATGAGACTGTATCTACATGAGACAGTATCTACATGAGACAGTATCTACATGAGACTGTATCTACATGAGACTGTATCTACATGAGACTGTATCTACATGAGACTGTATCTACATGAGACAGTATCTACATGAGACAGTATCTACATGAGACAGTATCTACATGAGACAGTATCTACATGAGACTGTATCTACATGAGACTGTATCTACATCAGACTGTATCTACATGAGACTGTATCTACTGTATCTACATGAGACAGTTTCTATATGAGACTGTATCTACATGAGACTGTATCTACATGAGACTGTATCTACATGAGACTGTATCTACATGAGACAGTATCTATATGAGACTGTATCTATATGAGACTGTATCTACATGAGACTGTATCTACATGAGACAGTATCTACATGAGACTGTATCTACATGAGACTGTATCTACATGAGACTGTATCTACATGAGACAGTATCTACATGAGACTGTATCTACATGAGACTGTATTTACATGAGACTGTATCTACATGAGACTGTATCAAAATGAGATAGTATCTATATGAGATAGTATCTACATGAGATAGTATCTACATGAGACAGTATCTACATGAGACTGTATCTACATCAGACAGTATCTACATGAGACTGTATCTACATGAGACTGTATCTACATGAGACAGTATCTACATCAGACAGTATCTACATCAGACAGTATCTACATGAGACTGTATCTACATGAGACTGTATCTACATGAGACTGTATATACTGTATCTACATGAGACTGTATCTACTGTATCTACATGAGACTGTATCTACATGAGACTGTATCTACATGAGACTGTATCTACATGAGACAGTATCTACATGAGACTGTATCTACTGTATCTACATGAGACTGTATCTACATGAGACAGTATCTACATGAGACTATATATACATGAGACTGTATCTACATGATACTGTATCTACATGAGACTGTATCTACATGAGACTGTATCTACATGAGACAGTATCTACATGAGACTGTATCTACATGAGACTGTATCTACATGAGACTGTATCTACTGTATCTACATGAGACAGTATCTACATGAGACTGTATCTACATCAGACTGTATCTACATGAGACTGTATCTACTGTATCTACATGAGACAGTTTCTATATGAGACTGTATCTACATGAGATAGTATGTACATGAGACTGTATCTACATGAGACTGTATCTACATGAGACTGTATCTACATGATACTGTATCTACATGAGACAGTATCTACATGAGACTGTATCTACATGAGACTGTATCTACATGAAACAGTATCTACATGAGACTGTATCTACATGAGACAGTATCTACATGAGACTGTATCTACTGTATCCACATAAGATTGTATCTACTGTATTTACATGAGACAGTATCTACAATCTACATGAGACTGTATCTACTGTATCTACATAAGATTTATCTACTGTATTTACATGAGACAGTATCTACAATCTACATGAGACAGTATCTACAATCTACATCATACAGTATCTACATGAGACTGTATCTACATGAAACTGTATCTACTGTATCTACATGAGAGTATCTACATGAAACATGAGACAGTATCTACTGTATCTACATGAGACTGTATCTACAATCTACATGAGACAGTATCTACATAAAACAGTATATACAATCTACATGAGACTGTATCTACATGAGACTGTATCTACATGAGACAGTATCTACATGCGACTGTATCTACATGAGACTGTATCTACATGAGACTGTATATACATGAGACTGTATCTACATGAGACTGTATCTACATGAGACAGTATCTACATGACATGAGACAGTATCTACATGAGACAGTATCTACATGAGACAGTATCTACATGAGACTGTATCTACATGAGACAGTATCTACATGAGACTGTATCTACAATCTACATGAGACTGTATCTACAATCTACATGAGACTGTATCTACAATCTACATGAGACTGTATCTACATGAGACTGTATCTACATGAGACTGTATCTACATGAGACTGTATCTACATGAGACAGTATCTACATGAGACTGTATCTACATGAGACTGTATCTACATGAGACTGTATCTACTGTATCTACATGAGACTGTATCTACATGAGACTGTATCTACATGAGACTGTATCTACATGAGACTGTATCTACATGAGACAGTATCTACATGAGACTGTATCTACTGTATCTACATGAGACTGTATCTACATGAGATTGTATCTACATGAGACTGTATCTACATGAGACAGTATCTACATGAGACTGTATCTACTGTATCTACATGAGATTGTATCTACTGTATTTACATGAGACAGTATCTACAATCTACATGAGACAGTATCTACAATCTACATCAGACAGTATCTACATGAGACTGTATCTACATGAAACTGTATCTACTGTATCTACATGAGACAGTATCTACATGAAACAGTATCTACAATCTACATGAGACAGTATCTACTGTATCTACATGAGACTGTATCTACAATCTACATGAGACAGTATCTACATGAGACTGTATCTACAATCTACATGAGACTGTATCTACATGAGACTGTATCTACATGAGACAGTATCTACATGCGACTGTATCTACATGAGACTGTATCTACATGAGACTGTATCTACATGAGACAGTATCTACATGACATGAGACAGTATCTACATGAGACAGTATCTACATGACATGAGACAGTATCTACATGAGACAGTATCTACATGAGACTGTATCTACATGAGACAGTATCTACATGAGACTGTATCTACAATCTACATGAGACTGTATCTACAATCTACATGAGACTGTATCTACATGAGACTGTATCTACATATGAGACTGTATCTACATGAGACTGTATCTACATGAGATAGTTTGTTGTTTTAATGTTTCCAGGAAGAGACAAAGCTATATAGCCACTAGCAACATTGTACATCTACTGTTTATTGTGTGTGTGCTCCAGAGACTTAATTGCAATTCACTTGGAACTGGGTTCAAGTAGTTTTTCACGTTTTATAAGCGATTTCTGTTGATATTGAATAAAATATTGACCAATGTTTAACTGGTTTTGTTTTTAGAATTGGTCTACTGAGTAAATATTTGGTGAATGATGGACAGTTTTAGAATGCAAGCTAACACACTGTCGTGACATCATACCTTTGACAGTTTGTACTTGACATCATACCTTTGACAGTTTGTACTTGACATCATACCTTTGACAGTTTGTACTTGACATCATACCTTTGACAGTTTGTACTTGCAGTCCATTATTATTAATATTGAACTGCTTTCAAAAGGCCAGATTAATTTATTAAATCCTATGCGTAAATGTATGAAATTTTAATTAGTAAGACCTTGTTATATAAGTGTGTGTTTTAAGTATGATATAAGCCTCAATGGATCCAATATGTAAAATATTGGCACTGTGTTCGGCGCCACATGTTTTGACTTATATCTTATATATACAAACACACACTGGAGTTGAATACAGATACCCTACTCAATACTAGCACATACAGCTGGATGTATGGCTGCATCTCTCACCTGGCCACTCAGCATACCTTACATATACAGCTGGATGTATAGCTGCATCTCTCACCTGGCCACTCAGCATACCTTACATATACAGCTGGATGTATAGCTGCATCTCTCACCTGGCCACTCAGCATACCTTACATATACAGCTGGATGTATAGCTGCATCTCTCACCTGGCCATTCTGCATATCTTACATATACAGCTAGATGTATAGCTGCATCTCTCACCTGGCCACTCTGCATACCTTACATATACAGCTGGATGTATAGCTGCATCTCTCACCTGGCCACTGCATACCTTACATATACAGCTGGATGTATAGCTGCATCTCTCACCTGGCCGTTCTGCATACCTTACATATACAGCTGGATGTATGGCTGCATCTCTCACCTGGACACTGCATACCTTACATATACAGCTGGATGTATAGCTGCATCTCTCACCTGGCCACTCTGCATACCTTACACATACAGCTGGATGTATGGCAGCATCTCTCACCTGGCCACTCTGCATACTTTACACATACAGCTGGATGTATGGCTACATCTCTCACCTGGCCACTCTGCATACCTTACATATACAGCTGGATGTATAGCTGCATCTCTCACCTGGCCATTCTGCATACCTTACATATACAGCTGGACATATAGCTGCATACCTTACATATACAGCTGGATGTATAGCTGTATATGTAAGGTTGGATCCTGGATGTATAGCTGCAAACCGTACATATACAGCTGACATATAGCTGCATACCTTACATAAACAGCTGGACGTATAGCTGCATACCTTACATATACAGCTGGATGTATAGCTGCATCTCTCACCTGGCCATTCTGCATACCATACATATACAGCTGGATGTATAGCTGCATCTCTCACCTGGCCATTCTGCATACCTTACATATACAGCTGGACGTATAGCTGCATACCTTACATATACAGCTGGATGTATAGCTGCAAACCATACATATACAGCTGAAATATAGCTGCATACCTTACATAAACAGCTGGACGTATAGCTGCATACCTTACATATACAGCTGGATGCATAGCTGCATACATTACATATACAGCTGGACGTATAACTGCATCTCTCACCTGGCCACTCTGCATACTTTACATATACAGCTGGACGTATAGCTGCATCTCTCACCTGGCCACTCTGCATACTTTACATATACAGCTGGATGTATAGCTGCATCTCTCACCTGGCCATTCTGCATACCTTACATATACCGCTGGACGTATAGCTGCATACCTTACATATACAGCTGGATGTATAGCTGCATACCTTACATATACAGCTGGACGTATAGCTGCATACCTTACATATACAGCTGGATGTATAGCTGCATACCTTACATATACAGCTGGACGTATAGCTGCATACCTTACATATACAGCTGGACGTATAGCTGCATACTTTACATATACAGCTGGATGTATAGCTGCATACCATACATATACAGCTGGACGTATAGCTGCATACCTTACATATACAGCTGGACGTATAGCTGCATACCTTACATATACAACTGGACGTATAGCTGCATACCTTACATATACAGCTGGATAGCTGCATACCATACATATACAGCTGGACAGCTGCATACCTTACATATACAGCTGGACATATAGCTATATACCGCTGGACGTATAGCTGCATACCTTACATATACAGCTTGACATATAGCTGCATACCTTACATATACAGCTGGACGTATAGCTGCATACCTTACATAAACAGCTGGACATATAGCTGCATACCTTACATAAACAGCTGGACGTATAGCTGCATACCTTACATATACAGCTGGATGTATAGCTGCATACCTTACATATACAGCTGGACGTATAGCTACATCTCTCACCTGGCCATTCTGCATACCTTACATATACAGCTGGACGCATAGCTGCATACCTTACATATACCACTGGACATATAGCTGCATACCTTACATATACAGCTGGACGTATAGCTGCATACCTTACATATACAGCTGGATGTATAGCTGCATACCTTACATATACAGCTGGACAGCTGCATACCTTACATATACAGCTGGATGTATAGCTGCATACCATACATATACAGCTGGACATATATCTGCATACCTTACATATACAGCTGGACATATAGCTGCGTACCATACATATACAGCTGGACATATAGCTGCATACCTTATATATACAGCTGGACATATAGCTGCATACCTTATATATACAGCTGTATGTATAGTTGC
The DNA here is from genome assembly GCA_014843695.1 of Archivesica marissinica. Taxonomy (NCBI): domain Eukaryota; kingdom Metazoa; phylum Mollusca; class Bivalvia; order Venerida; family Vesicomyidae; genus Archivesica; species Archivesica marissinica. The sequence continues at coordinate 28,798,050 of CM026402.1, read as the reverse complement.
ATACCTTACATATACAGCTGGACATATAGCTGCATACATTACATATACCGCTAGATGTATAGCTGCATACCTTACATATACCGCTAGATGTATAGCTGCATACCTTACATATACAGCTGTATGCATAGCTGCATACCTTACATATACAGCTGGACAGCTGCATACCTTACATATACATCTGGATGTATAGCTGCATACCTTACATATACAGCTGGATGTAAAGCTGCATACCTTACATATACAGCTGGATGTAAAGCTGCATACCTTACATATACAGCTGGACGTATAGCTGCAAACCTTACATATACAGCTGGACATATAGCTGCATACCTTACATATACAGCTGGACGTATAGCTGCATACCTTATATATACAGCTGGACATATAGCTGCATACCTTACATATACAGTTGGACGTATAGCTGCATACCTTACATATACAGCTGGACATATAGCTGCATACCTTACATATACAGCTGGACGTATAGCTGCATACCTTACATATACCGCTGGACAGCTGCATACCATACATATACAGCTGGAAAGCTGCATACCTTACATATACAGCTAGATGTATAGCTGCATACCTTATATATACAGCTGGACATATAGCTGCATACCTTACATATACAGCTAGATGTATAGCTGCATACCTTATATATACAGCTGGACATATAGCTGCATACCTTACATATACAGCTGGACATATAGCTGCATACCTTACATATACAGCTGGACGTATAGCTGCATACCTTACATATACATCTGGATGTACATCTGCATACCTTACATATACAGCTGGATGTATAGCTGCATACCTTACATAAACATCTGGATGTACAGCTGCATACCTTACATATACAGCTGGACATATAGCTGCATACCTTACATATACATCTGGATGTACAGCTGCATACCTTACATATACAGCTGGACGTATAGCTGCATACCTTACATATACAGCTGGACATATAGCTGCATACCTTACATATACAGCTGGATGTATAGCTGCATACCTTACATATACAGCTGGATGTATAGCTGCATACCTTACATATACAGCTGGACATATAGCTGCATACCTTACATATACAGCTGGATGTATAGCTGCATACCTTACATATACAGCTGGACATATAGCTGCATACCTTACATATACAGCTGGACATATAGTTGCATACCTTACATATACAGCTGGACATATAGCTGCATACCTTACATATACAGCTGGACATATAGCTGCATACCTTACATATACAGCTGGACGTATAGCTGCATCTCCTTTAATGCTATATTATAGTGTGGTTAACCAGACATGACTGCTATAGTTCTTCAGAATTCAGGAATGTGTGCCAAGAGACTTTCCTGATCAGCTTTAGTGACTTAACATGCCATTAACTGCTATCAATTTCCCCTAGAAGTAACCAGTAACAGTTTATTTCATTGAAGTCTATCAAATAGGCTTGCAAAATGGTGATAACTGTATTGGGCTATATGAAACAATAACTAGGAGAAGATTAGTCATGTTAACCCTTTCAACACCACAGACCTCTAAATAGGCTTGCAAAAAGTGTAGATCCAGATGAGCCGGCTCGTGACGAGCCGTCTCATCAGGATCTGCACTTTTTGACAGTGATATGACTATTTTTAGACATAATTACCCATTTTGATAAATGAACTTGTCCAAATGTGATTTTCTGATTCATTTATTGGTTTATGAATATCATGGACCAGTTCATGTGAGTTACTTGGTGTTGAATGGGTTAAGGTATTATTGCACGCTTCTGCTAGTGAAAAGGTATATGTTTGAAGAATTTTCGTTTGTTTGTTTGTTTTGAATTGGCCAGTACAAACGTATTTTTATGGTCTATATAATAAAGTGTTGATCCATTGTTTACTTTTTTCGACATCAGCATTCAGCTATAATTCCGATCGATCACAACCAATGCTACTGCCAAATCAGAGCCCGTACAAACATATACCAGAACAGTTTCTTTCCTGCATTCATAGTACTCTGGAACAAGCTACCCCAGAATGCTATTGACCAGACCACCTTGTGGGGTTTTCCAATTGGTACTGGCTAATCGCTATGTCCACTAAACACACATGGACTCTTTTATCCGTTTTAAGAACTACTTGTAAATATGGCAAATTTTAATTTTGAGAAACACCTACCCTGACTGTTGCAGGTGTTGACTTTTTAACAACAGTGTGAGTATACTCTATGCAGAGTGACGCAATCACTATGGATGATGATAATGATGATGATGATCAAATTATGTTTTAACATGAATATTTTGTTAGTGTTTGATCAATATGTAGAAACTAGGAACTTACCTTGTATGAGTGTTTGATCAATATGTATAGTAGAAACTAGGAACTTACCTTGTATGAGTGTTTGATCAATATGTAGAAACTAGGAACTTACCTTGTACAAGTGTTTGATCAATATGTATAGTAGAAACTAGGAATTTACCTTGTATGAGTGTTTGATCATTATGTAGAAACTAGCAACTTACCTTGTACGAGTGTTGTATATTCCGTATGCTACAAGCATGAGACTTACTGAGTGTTGCAAGGTGGATGACAGAAGCATGAGACTTACCCAATGTTGCAAGGTGGATAACAGAAGCATAAGACTTACCCAATGTTGCAAGGTGGATAACAGAAGCATGAGACTGACAGAAGCATGAGACTTACCCAACATTGCAAGGTGGATGACAGAAGCATGAGACGTACCCAATGTTGCAAGGTGGATAACAGAAGCATGAGACTTACTCAACATTGCAAGGTGGATGACAGAAGCATGAGACTTACCCAACATTGCAAGGTGGATGGCAGAAGCATGAGACTTACCCAACATTGCAAGGTGGATGACAGAAGCATGAGACTTACTCAACATTGCAAGGTGGATGACAGAAGCATGAGACTTACCCAACATTGCAAGGTGGATGGCAGAAGCATGAGACTTACCCAACATTGCAAGGTGGATGACAGAAGCATGAGACTTACTCAACATTGCAAGGTGGATGACAGAAGCATGAGACTTACCCAACATTGCAAGGTGGATAACAGAAGCATGAGACTTACCCAATGTTGCAAGGTGGATAACAGAAGCATAAGACTTACCCAATGTTGCAAGGTGGATAACAGAAGCATGAGACTTACCCAATGTTGCAAGGTGGATAACAGAAGCATGAGACTTACTCAACATTGCAAGGTGGATGACAGAAGCATGAGACTTACCCAACATTGCAAGGTGGATGGCAGAAGCATGAGACTTACCCAACACTGCAAGGTGGATGACAGAAGCATGAGACTTACTCAACATTGCAAGGTGGATAACAGAAGCATGAGACTTACCCAACATTGCAAGGTGGATGACAGAAGCATGAGACTTACTCAACATTGCAAGGTGGATGACAGAAGCATGAGACTTACCCAACATTGCAAGGTGGATGACAGAAGCATGAGACTTACTCAACATTGCAAGGTGGATGACAGAAGCATGAGACTTACCCAATGTTGCAAGGTGGATGACAGAAGCATGAGACTTACCCAACGTTGCAAGGTGGATGACAGAAGCATGAGACTTACCCAACGTTGCAAGGTGGATGACAGAAGCATGAGACTTACCCAACGTTGCAAGGTGGATGACAGAAGCATGAGACTTACCCAACGTTGCAAGGTGGATAGCATGATACTTACCCAATGTTGCAAGGTGGATGGCAGAAGCATGAGACTTACCCAATGTTGCAAGGTGGATGGCAGAAAGACAATTTTGATTGATCGCATCCTTCAAGGCAGGATTGGTCAGGTCTGAGTACGAGGCGTTTTTCGCCTGTGACATACCGGTATCCACACAGCCACGCACATCAATCTGTTACCTCAGAACATAGGGGGAGCATCATAGCCATCCTGTAAACACAGAGACCACATATCACAATTAGAGGATAGCCCTTGAAGAGATGCAAACACCCACGCTATTTGACACTCTATATGTATGTCTGTGCACAGGATAACTCCTAATAGTTGCTGATGGATTTTTATGAAACTATGTGGATGTATAGATGGGATCTTGTGAGATATCACTCAAGGCGTGTGGTCATGGAGGTCAAGCTCTGTGGTCATGGAGGTCAAGCTCTGTGGTCATGGAGGTCAATGTCTGTGGTCATGGAGGTCAATGTCAGTGGTCAGGAATGTCAAGGACTGTGGTCAGGGAGGTTAATGTCTGTGGTCAGGGAGGTCAATGCCTGTGGTCAGGGAGGTCAAAGCCTGTGGTCAGGGATGTCAATGCCTGTGGTCAGGGAGGTCATGCCCTGTGGTCAGGGAGGTCAAGGCATGTGGTCAGGGAGGTCATGCTCTGTGGTCAGGATGGTCAAGGCATGTGGTCAGGGAGGTCATGCCCTGTGGTCAGGATGGTCAAGGCCTGTGGTTAGGGAGGTTAAGGCATGTGGTCAGGGAGGTCATGCTCTGTGGTCAGGATGGTCAAGGCATGTGGTCAGGGAGGTCAAGGCCTGTGGTTAGGGAGGTCAAGGCATGTGGTCAGGAAGGTCAATGCCTGTGGTCAGGGAGGTCAATGCCTGTGGTCAGGGAGGTCAATGCCTGTGGTCAGGGAGGTCAATGTATGTGGTCAGGGAGGTCAATGCCTGTGGTCAGGGCGGTCAAGGCCCTGTGGTCAGGGAGGTCATGCCCTGTGGTCAGGGAGGTCAATGCCTGTGGTCAGGGAGGTCAATGCCTGTGGTCAGGGAGGTCAAGGCCCTGTGGTCAGGGAGGTCAATGCATGTGGTCAGGGAGGCCATGCCCTGTGGTCAGGATGGTCAAGGCCTGTGGTTAGGGAGGTCAAAGCCTGTGGTCAGGGAGGTCAAAGCCTGTGGTCAGGGAGGTCAAGGCCCTGTGGTCAGGGAGGTCAATGCATGTGGTCAGGGAGGTCATGCCCTGTGGTCAGGATGGTCAAGGCCTGTGGTTAGGGAGGTCAATGCATGTGGTCAGGAAGGTCAGTGAAGTTTCCACTCCTGTTATTTCTGTAGTAAATTGGACACTGCTGCAATAATCCCACTGCTTCCTCCTAGATCAACCATCTATATTTCCACAAAGTTTCATCAAACTCCATCCACAACCGTTTGAGTTATCCTGTCTGCAGACGGACACCCACACACACATAGCCCAAATCAATAGCTCCTGTTCCTACAGCAGGGGTTAAAGATCCCCCTTGAGAGAACTGCTCAATTTGATATTAAACTGAACTATGCTTTCACCAAAATACAAATAACTCTACACCCATTTGAGACAAATATATTCATTTGACGTGTCATCAATTGGTCTTGGGCTCTAGAAATGGTTCCCAAGTACAAGTGGTGTCCCACTTCACTAGTGGATACATTGAGGTGGTACCCAGTGTGCATGCCCTCTAATATTTGTCAAGCATAGGCTTAGTACGGACACAATACACTCATTATGTTACAATGTAGTAAAATCGTTAGTTACCATGTAATAACAACAATTTGCATCATTCATGGCTTCATGGCTTCCGATCATGACCTGATATTATTATAAATATTGCATTGTCATGCACCAAACACTCCCATAAAATATTTCTGGGAGAGGCATGCTCCCAGACCCCATACGCCAACTCACCACCTCCTCCACCGCCAATTCCTGGAACTGTCCCTGCCCTTGGAATGGTTCCCATGTATGAGAGATGTCCCCTAGGTTCCCGTGTATGAGAGATGTCCCCTAGGTTCCCATGTATGAGAGATGTCCCCTAGGTTCCCATGTATGTGAGATGTCCCCTAGGTTCCCATGTATGAGAGATGTCCCCTTGGGATTCCCATGTATGTGAGATGTCCCCTAGGTTCCCATGTATGTGAGATGTCCCCTAGGTTCCCATGTATGTGAGATGTCCCCTAGGTTCCCATGTAT
>CM026402.1:28772047-28791129 GCA_014843695.1 Archivesica marissinica | reverse complement strand
CACAGTATCCAGGAGGTCACAGTACACTGTGATTATCTCCAGGAAGTCACAGTATCCAGGAGGTCACAGTACACTGTGATTATCTCCAGGAAGTCACAGTATCCAGGAGGTCACAGTACACTGTGATTATCTCTAGGAAGTCACAGTATCCAGGAGGTCACAGTACACTGTGATTATCTCCAGGAAGTCACAGTATCCAGGAGGTCACAGTACACTGTGATTATCTCCAGGAAGTCACAGTATCCAGGAGGTCACAGTACACTGTGATTATCTCCAGGAAGTCACAGTATCCAGGAGGTCACAGTACACTGTTATTATCTCCAGGAAGTCACAGTATCCAGGAGGTCACAGTACACTGTGATTATCTCTAGGAAGTAACAGTATCCAGGAGGTCACAGTACACTGTGATTATCTCTAGGAAGTCACAGTATCCAGGAGGTCACAGTACACTGTGGTTATCTCTAGGAAGTCACAGTATCCAGGAGGTCACAGTACACTGTGGTTATCTCCAGGAAGTCACAGTATCCAGGAGGTCACAGTACACTGTGATTATCTCTAGGAAGGCACAGTATCCAGGAGGTCACAGTACACTGTGATTATCTCCAGGAAGTCACAGGAGGGCACAGTACACTGTGATTATCTCCAGGAAGGCACAGTATCCAACCACAGGAGGTCACAGTACACTGTGATTATCTCCACGAAGTCACAGTATCCAGGAGGTCACAGTACACTGTGATTATCTCCAGGAAGGCACAGCAGGTCACAGTATACTGTGATTATCTCAAGGAAGTCACATTATCCAGAAGGTCACAGTACAATGTGATTATCTCTAGCAAGTCACAGTATCCAGGAGGTCACAGTACAATGTGATTATCTCCAGGAAGTCACAGGAGGGCACAGTACACTGTGATTATCTCCAGGAAGTCACATTATCCAGGAGGGCACAGTACACTGTAGTTATATACAGGAAGTCCCTGTATCCAGGAGGTCACAGTACACTGTGATTATCTCCAGGAAATCACAGTATCCAGGAGGTCACAGTACACTGTGATTATCTCCAGGACGTCACAGGAGGTCACAGTACACTGTGATTATCTCCAGGAAGTCACATGAGGGCACTGTGATTATCTCCAGGAAGGCACAGGAGGTCACAGTACACTGTGATTATCTCCAGGAAGGCACAGTATCTAGGAGGTCACAGAACACTGTGATTATCTCCAGGAAGGCACAGTATCCAGGAGGTCACAGTACACTGCGATCATCTCTAGGAAGTCACAGTATCCAGGAGGTCACAGTACACTATGATTATCTCCAGGAAGTCACAGGAGGGCACAGTACACTGTGATTATCTCCAGGAAGTCACAGAGGGCACAGTACACTGTGATTATCTCCAGGAAGTCACAAAGGGCACAGTACACTGTGGTTATCTCCAGGAAGACACAGGAGGTCACAGTATACTGTGATTATCTCTAGGAAGTGACAGTATCCAGGAGGTCACAGTACACTGTGATTATCTCCAGGAAGTCACAGTATCCAGGAGGTCACAGTACACTGTGATTATCTCCAGGAAGGCACAGTATCCAGGAGGTCACAGTACACTGTGGTTATCACCAGGAAAGCACAGTATCCAGGAGGGCACAGTATCTAGGAGGTCACACTACATTGTGATCACTCCAGGAGGGCACAGGAGGGCACAGTACACCATGGTTATCTCCAGGAAAGCACAGTATCCAGGAGAGCATAGTACATTGTGATTATCTCCAGGAAGTCACAGTATCCAGGAGGTCACAGTACAGTGATTATCTCTAGGAAGTCACAGTATCCAGGAGGTCACAGTACACTGTGATTATCTCTAGGAAGTCACAGTATCCAGGAGGTCACAGTACACTGTGATTATCTCTAGGAATTCACAGTATCCAGGAGGTCACAGTACACTGTGATTATCACCAGGAAATCACAGTATCCAGGAGGTCACAGTACACTGTGATTATCTCCAGGAAGTCACAGTATCCAGGAGGTCACAGTACACTGTGATTATCTCTAGGAAGTCACAGTATCCAGGAGGTCACAGTACACTGTGATTATCTCCAGGAAGTCACAGTATCCAGGAGGTCACAGTACACTGTGATTATCCCCAGGAATCAGAGGAGGTCACAGTACACTGTGATTATCTCCAGGAAGTCACAGTATCCAGGAGGTCACAGTACACTGTGATTATCTCTAGGAAGTCACAGTATCCAGAGGTAACAGTACACTGTGATTATCTCCAGGAAGTCACAGGAGGTCACAGTACACTGTAATTATCTCCAGGAAGTCACAGGAGGCACAGTACACTGTGATTATCTCCAGGAAGAACAGTATCCAGGAGACACAGTACACTGTGATTATCTCCACGAAGTCACAGTATCCAGGAGGCACAGTACACTGTGATTATCTCCAGGAAGCACAGGAGGTCACAGTACACTGTGATTATCTCAAGGAAGCACAGAAGGGCACAGTACAATGTGATTATCTCTACAAGAACAGTATCCAGGAGGTCACAGTATCACAGGAGGGCACAGTACACTGTGATTATCTCCAGGAAGCACATATCCAGGAGACACAGTACACTGTAATTATATACACGAAGCACAGTATCCAGGAGGCACAGTACACTGTGATTATCTCCAGGAAAGCACAGGAGGTCACAGTACACTGTGATTATCTCAAGGAAGCACAGAAGGCACAGTACAATGTGATTATCTCCACAAGTCACATATCCAGGAGGTCACAGTACAATGTGATTATCTCCAGGAAGCACAGGAGGCACAGAACACTGTGATTATCTCCAGGAAGCACATATCCAGGAGGCACAGTACACTGTAGTTATATACAGGAAGGCACAGTATCCAGGAGGTCACAGTACACTGCGATCATCTCCAGGAAACACAGTATCCAGGAGGTCACAGTACACTATGATTATCTCCAGGAAGTCACAGTACACTGTGATTATCTCCAGGAAGTCACATGAGGGCACTGTGATTACTCAAGGAAGCACAAAGGCACAGTACACTGTGATTATCTCCAGGAAGACACAAGAGGTCACAGAACACTGTGATTATCTACAGGAAGCACAGTATCCAGGAGGTCACAGTACACTGTGATTATCTCCAGGAAGCACAGTATCCAGGAGGTCACAGTACACTGCGATCATCTCCAGGAAGCACAGTATCCAGGAGGTCACAGTACACTATGGTTATCACCAGGAAACACAGGAGGGCACAGTATCCAGGAAGTCACACTACATTGTGATCACTCAAGGAAGCACAAAGGGCACAGTACACCATGGTTATCTCCAGGAAAACACAAGAGACACAGTACACTGTGATTATCTACAGGAAGTCACAGTATCCAGGAGGTCACAGTACAGTGATTATCTCCAGGAAGTCACAGTATCCAGGAGGTCACAGTACACTGTGATTATCTCCAGGAAGCACAGTATCCAGGAGGTCACAGTACACTGTGATTATCACCAGGAATGCACAGTATCCAGGAGGTCACACTACACTGTGATCATCCAGGAACACAGGAGGCACAGTACACCATGATTATCTCCAGGAAACACAGTATCCAGAGACACAGTACACTCTGATTATCTCCAGGAAGTCACAGTATCCAGGAGATCACAGTACAGTGATTATCTCCAGGAAGTCACAGTATCCAGGAGGTCACAGTACACTGTGATTATCTCCAGGAAGTCACATTATCCAGGAGGTCACAGTGCACTGTGATTATCTCCAGGAAGTCACAGTATCCAGGAGATCACAGTACACTGTGATTATCTCTAGGAAGTCACAGTAGCCAGGAGGTCACAGTACACTGTGATCATCTCCAGGAAATCACAGTATCCAGGAGGTCACAGTACACTGTGATTATCTCTAGGAAGGCACAGTATCCAGGAGGTCACAGTACACTGTGATTATCTCCAGGAAGGCACAGTCTCCAGGAGGGAACAGTACACTGTGATTATCTCCAGGAGGTCAGAGGAGGGCACAGTACACTGTGATTATCTCCAGGAAGTCACATTATCCAGGAGTGCACAGTACACTGTAGTTATCTCCAGGAAGGCACAGTATCCAGGGGGTCACAGTACGCTGTGATTATCTCCAGGACGTCACAGGGGGTCATAGTGCACTGTGATTAGCTACAGGAAGGCACAGGAGGTCACAGTATACTGTGATTATCTCTAGGAAGGCAAAGTATCTAGGAGGTCACAGTACACTGTGATTATCTCCAGGAAGTCACAGGAGGGCACAGTACACTGTGATTATCTCCAGGAAGTCACAGGAGGGCACAGTACACTGTGGTTATCACCAGGACGTCACAGTATACAGGAGGTCACAGTATCAAGGAGATCACAGTGCACTGTGATTATCTCTAGGAAGTCACAGTATCCAGGAGATCACAGTGCACTGTGATTATCTCTAGGAAGTCACAGTATCCAGGAGATCACAGTGCACTGTGATTATCTCTAGGAAGTCACAGTATCCAGGAGGTCACAGTGTACTGTGATTATCTCTAGGAAGTCATAGTATCCAGGAGGACACAGTACACTGTGATTATCTCCAGGAAGTTACATTATCCAGGAGGTCACAGTGCTCTGTGATTATCTCCAGGAAGTCACAGTATCCAGGAGATCACAGTACACTGTGATTATCTCTAGGAAGTCATAGTAGCCAGGAGGTCACAGTACACTGTGATCATCTCCAGGAAATCACAGTATCCAGGAGGTCACAGTACACTGTGATTATCTCTAGGAAGGCACAGTATCCAGGAGGTCACAGTACACTGTGGTTATCTCCAGGAAGTCACATTACACTGTGGTTATCTCCTGGAAGGCACAGTATCCAGGAGGGAACAGTACGCTGTGATTATCTCAAGGACGTCACAGGAGGTCACAGTGCACTGTGATTAGCTACAGGAAGGCACAGGAGGTCACAGTATACTGTGATTATCTCCAGGAAGGCACAGTATCCAGGAGAGCACAGTACACTGTGATTATCTCCAGGAAGGCACAGTATCTAGGAGGTCACAGTACACTGTGATTATCTCCAGGAAGGCACAGTATCCAGGAGGTCACAGTACACTGTGATTATCTCCAGGAAGGCACAGTATCCAGGAGGTCACAGTACACTGTGGTTATCTCCAGGAAGTCACAGGATGGCACAGTACACTGTGATTATCTCCAGGAAGTCACATGAGGGCACAGTACATTGTGGTTATCTCCAGGAAGTCACAATAGGGCACAGTACACTGTGGTTATCTCCAGGATGTCACAGGAGGGCACAGTACACTGTGGTTATCACCAGGACGTCACAGTATCCAGGAGGTCACAGTATCAAGGAGATCACAGTGCACTGTGATTATCTCTAGGAAGTCACAGTATCCAGGAGATCACAGTGCACTGTGATTATCTCTAGGAAGTCACAGTATCCAGGAGATCACAGTGCACTGTGATTATCTCTAGGAAGTCACAGTATCCAGGAGATCACAGTGCACTCTGATTATCTCTAGGAAGTCACAGTATCCAGGAGGTCACAGTGCACTGTGATTATCTCTAGAAAGTCACAGTATCCAGGAGATCACAGTGCACTGTGATTATCTCCAGGAAGTCACAGTATCCAGGAGGTCACAGTACACTGTGATTATCTCCAGGAAGTCACATTATCCAGGAGGTCACAGTGCACTGTGATTATCTCCAGGAAGTCACAGTATCCAGGAGATCACAGTACACTGTGATTATCTCTAGGAAGTCACAGTAGCCAGGAGGTCACAGTACACTGTGATCATCTCCAGGAAATCACAGTATCCAGGAGGTCACAGTACACTGTGATTATCTCTAGGAAGGCACAGTATCCAGGAGGTCACAGTACACTGTGATTATCTCTAGGAAATCACAGGAGGGCACAGTACACTGTGGTTATCTCCATGAAGTCACAGGAGGGCACAGTACACTGTGATTATCTCCAGGAGGTCACAGGAGGGCACAGTACACTGTGATTATCTCCAGGAAGTCACATTATCCAGGAGGGCACAGTACACTGTAGATATTTCCAGGAAGACACAGTATCCAGGAGGTCACAGTACACTGTGATTATCTCCAGGACGTCACAGGAGGTCACAGTGCACTGTGATTATCTCCATGAAGTCACAGTATCGAGGAGGGCACAATACACTATGCTTATCTCAAAGAAGGCACAGGAGCTCACAGTATACTGTGATTCTCTCATGGAAGGCACAGTATCCAGGAGAGCACAGTGCACTGTGATTATCTCTAGGAAGTCACAGTATTCATGAGGTCACAGTGCACTGTGATTATCTCCAGGACGGCACAGTATCTAGGAGAGCACAGTGCACTGTGAATATCTCTAGGACGTCACAGTATCCAGGAGTTCACAGTGCACTATGATTATCTCCAGGAAGGAACAGTATCCAGGAGGTCACAGTACACTGTGGTTATCTCCAGGAAGTCACAGGAGGGCACAGTACACTGTGGTTATCACCAGGAGGTCACAGTATCCAGGAGAACACAGTATCAAGGAGATCACAATGCACTGTGATTATCTCTAGGAAGTCACAGTATCCAGGAGGTCACAGTGCACTGTGATTATCTCCAGGAAGTCACAGTATCCAGGAGGTCACAGTACACTGTGATTATCTCCAGGAAGTCACATTATCCAGGAGGTCACAGTGCACTGTGAGTATCTCCAGGAAGTCACAGTATCTAGGAGATCACAGTACACTGTGATTATCTCTAGGAAGTCACAGTAGCCAGGAGGTCACAGTACACTGTGATCATCTCCAGGAAATCACAGTATCCTGGAGGTCACAGTACACTGTGATTATCTCCAGGAAGGCACAGTATCCAGGAGGGAACAGTACACTGTGATTATCTCTAGAAAGTCACAGGAGGGCACAGTACACTGTGGTTATCTCCAGGAAGTCACAGGAGGGCACAGTACACTGTGGTTATCTCCAGGATGTCACAGGAGGGCACAGTACACTGTGATTATCTCCAGGCGGTCAGAGGAGGACACAGTACACTATGATTATCTCCAGGAAGTCACATTATCCAGGAGTGCACAGTACTCTGTAGTTATCTCCAGGAAGGCCCTGTATCCAGGAGGTCACAGTGCACTGTGATTATCTCCAGGAAGGATCAGTATCCAGGAGGTCACAGTACGCTGTGATTATCTCCAGGACGTCACAGGAGATCACAGTGCACTGTGATTAGCTACAGGAAGGCACAGGATGTCACAGTATACTATGATTATCTCCAGGAAGGCACAGTATCCAGGAGAGCACAGTACACTGTGATTATCTCCAGGAATGCACAGTATCCAGGAGGTCACAGTACACTGTGGTTATCTCCAGGAAGTCACAGGAGGACACAGTACACTGTGATTATCTCCAGGAAGTCACATGAGGGCACAGTACATTGTGGTTATCTCCAGGAAGTCACAATAGGGCACAGTACACTGTGGTTATCTCCAGGAAGTCACAGGAGGGCACAGTACACTGTGGTTATCACCAGGACGTCACAGTATCCAGGAGGTCACAGTATCAAGGAGATCACAGTGCACTGTGATTATCTCTAGGAAGTCACAGTATCCAGGAGATCACAGTGCACTGTGATTATCTCTAGGAAGTCACAGTATCCAGGAGGTCACAGTGCAGTGTGATTATCTCTAGGAAGTCACAGTATCCAGGAGAGCACAGTGCACTGTGATTATCTCCAGGAAGTCACAGTATCCAGGAGGTCACAGTACACTGTGATTATCTCCAGGAAGTCACATTATCCAGGAGGTCACAGTGCACTGTGATTATCTCCAGGAAGTCACAGTATCCAGGAGATCACAGTACACTGTGATTATCTCTAGGAAGTCACACTAGCCAGGAGGTCACAGTACACTGTGATCATCTCCAGGAAATCACAGTATCCAGGAGGTCACAGTACACTGTGATTATCTCTAGGACGTCACAGTATCCAGGAGTTCACAGTGCACTATGATTATCTCCAGGAAGGAACAGTATCCAGGAGGTCACAGTACACTGTGGTTATCTCCAGGAAGTCACAGGAGGGCACAGTACACTGTGGTTATCACCAGGAGGTCACAGTATCCAGGAGGTCACAGTATCAAGGAGATCACAATGCACTGTGATTATCTCTAGGAAGTCACAGTATCCAGGAGGTCACAGTGCACTGTGATTATCTCCAGGAAGTCACAGTATCCAGGAGGTCACAGTACACTGTGATTATCTCCAGGAAGTCACATTATCCAGGAGGTCACAGTGCACTGTGAGTATCTCCAGGAAGTCACAGTATCTAGGAGATCACAGTACACTGTGATTATCTCTAGGAAGTCACAGTAGCCAGGAGGTCACAGTACACTGTGATCATCTCCAGGAAATCACAGTATCCAGGAGGTCACAGTACACTGTGATTATCTCTAGGAAGGCACAGTATCCAGGAGGTCACAGTACACTGTGATTATCTCCAGGAAGGCACAGTATCCAGGAGGGAACAGTACACTGTGATTATCTCTAGGAAGTCACAGGAGGGCACAGTACACTGTGGTTAACTCCAGGAAATCACAGGAGGGCACAGTACACTGTGGTTACCTCCAGGAAGTCACAGGAGGGCACAATACACTGTGATTATCTCCAGGAAGTTACAGGAGGGCACAGTACACTGTGATTATCTCCAGGAAGTCACATTATCCAGGAGGGCACAGTGCACTGTAGATATCTCCAGGAAGGCACAGTATCCAGGAGGTCACAGTACACTGTGATTATCTCCAGGACGTCACAGGAGGTCACAGTGCACTGTGATTATCTCTAGGAAGTCACAGTATCCAGGAGATCACAGTGCACTGTGATTATCTCTAGGAAGTCACAGTATCCAGGAGGTCACAGTGCAGTGTGATTATCTCTAGGAAGTCACAGTATCCAGGAGAGCACAGTGCACTGTGATTATCTCCAGGAAGTCACAGTATCCAGGAGGTCACAGTACACTGTGATTATCTCCAGGAAGTCACATTATCCAGGAGGTCACAGTGCACTGTGATTATCTCCAGGAAGTCACAGTATCCAGGAGATCACAGTACACTGTGATTATCTCTAGGAAGTCACACTAGCCAGGAGGTCACAGTACACTGTGATCATCTCCAGGAAATCACAGTATCCAGGAGGTCACAGTACACTGTGATTATCTCTAGGAAGGCACAGTATCCAGGAGGTCACAGTACACTGTGATTATCTCCAGGAAGGCACAGTATCCAGGAGGGAACAGTACACTGTGATTATCTCTAGGAAGTCACAGGAGGGCACAGTACACTGTGGTTATCTCCAGGAAATCACAGGAGGGCACAGTACACTGTGGTTACCTCCAGGAAGTCACAGGAGGGCACAATACACTGTGATTATCTCCAGGAAGTTACAGGAGGGCACAGTACACTGTGATTATCTCCAGGAAGTCACATTATCCAGGAGGGCACAGTACACTGTAGATATCTCCAGGAAGGCACAGTATCCAGGAGGTCACAGTACACTGTGATTATCTCCAGGACGTCACAGGAGGTCACAGTGCACTGTGATTATCTCCATGAAGTCACAGTATCGAGGAGGGCACAGTACACTGTGATTATCTCAAAGAAGGCACAGGAGCTCACAGTATACTGTGATTCTCTCAAGGAAGGCACAGTATCCAGGAGAGCACAGTGCACTGTGATTATCTCTAGGAAGTCACATGAGGGCACAGTACATTGTGGTTATCTCCAGGAAGTCACAATAGGGCACAGTACACTGTGGTTATCTCCAGGAAGTCACAGGAGGGCACAGTACACTGTGGTTATCACCAGGACGTCACAGTATCCAGGAGGTCACAGTATCAAGGAGATCACAGTGCACTGTGATTATCTCTAGGAAGTCACAGTATCCAGGAGATCACAGTGCACTGTGATTATCTCTAGGAAGTCACAGTATCCAGGAGGTCACAGTGCAGTGTGATTATCTCTAGGAAGTCACAGTATCCAGGAGAGCACAGTGCACTGTGATTATCTCCAGGAAGTCACAGTATCCAGGAGGTCACAGTACACTGTGATTATCTCCAGGAAGTCACATTATCCAGGAGGTCACAGTGCACTGTGATTATCTCCAGGAAGTCACAGTATCCAGGAGATCACAGTACACTGTGATTATCTCTAGGAAGTCACACTAGCCAGGAGGTCACAGTACACTGTGATCATCTCCAGGAAATCACAGTATCCAGGAGGTCACAGTACACTGTGATTATCTCTAGGAAGGCACAGTATCCAGGAGGTCACAGTACACTGTGATTATCTCCAGGAAGGCACAGTATCCAGGAGGGAACAGTACACTGTGATTATCTCTAGGAAGTCACAGGAGGGCACAGTACACTGTGGTTAACTCCAGGAAATCACAGGAGGGCACAGTACACTGTGGTTACCTCCAGGAAGTCACAGGAGGGCACAATACACTGTGATTATCTCCAGGAAGTTACAGGAGGGCACAGTACACTGTGATTATCTCCAGGAAGTCACATTATCCAGGAGGGCACAGTGCACTGTAGATATCTCCAGGAAGGCACAGTATCCAGGAGGTCACAGTACACTGTGATTATCTCCAGGACGTCACAGGAGGTCACAGTGCACTGTGATTATCTCTAGGAAGTCACAGTATCCAGGAGATCACAGTGCACTGTGATTATCTCTAGGAAGTCACAGTATCCAGGAGGTCACAGTGCAGTGTGATTATCTCTAGGAAGTCACAGTATCCAGGAGAGCACAATGCACTGTGATTATCTCCAGGAAGTCACAGTATCCAGGAGGTCACAGTACACTGTGATTATCTCCAGGAAGTCACATTATCCAGGAGGTCACAGTGCACTGTGATTATCTCCAGGAAGTCACAGTATCCAGGAGATCACAGTACACTGTGATTATCTCTAGGAAGTCACACTAGCCAGGAGGTCACAGTACACTGTGATCATCTCCAGGAAATCACAGTATCCAGGAGGTCACAGTACACTGTGATTATCTCTAGGAAGGCACAGTATCCAGGAGGTCACAGTACACTGTGATTATCTCCAGGAAGGCACAGTATCCAGGAGGGAACAGTACACTGTGATTATCTCTAGGAAGTCACAGGAGGGCACAGTACACTGTGGTTATCTCCAGGAAATCACAGGAGGGCACAGTACACTGTGGTTACCTCCAGGAAGTCACAGGAGGGCACAATACACTGTGATTATCTCCAGGAAGTTACAGGAGGGCACAGTACACTGTGATTATCTCCAGGAAGTCACATTATCCAGGAGGGCACAGTACACTGTAGATATCTCCAGGAAGGCACAGTATCCAGGAGGTCACAGTACACTGTGATTATCTCCAGGACGTCACAGGAGGTCACAGTGCACTGTGATTATCTCCATGAAGTCACAGTATCGAGGAGGGCACAGTACACTGTGATTATCTCAAAGAAGGCACAGGAGCTCACAGTATACTGTGATTCTCTCAAGGAAGGCACAGTATCCAGGAGAGCACAGTGCACTGTGATTATCTCTAGGAAGTCACAGTATCCAGGAGGTCACAGTGCACTGTGATTATCTCCAGGAAGGCACAGTATCCAGGAGAGCACAGTACACTGTGATTATCTCTAGGAAGTCACAGTATCCAGGAGTTCACAGTGCACTGTGATTATCTCTAGGAAGGCACAGTATCCAGGAGAGCACAGTGCACTGTGATTATCTCCAGGAAGGCACAGTATCCAGGAGAGCACAGTACACTGTGATTATCTCTAGGAAGTCACAGTATCCAAGAGTTCACAGTGCACTATGATTATCTCCAGGAAGGAATAGTATCCAGGAGGTCACAGTACACTGTGGTTATCTCCAGAAATCACAGGAGGGCACAGTACACTGTGATTATCTCTAGGAAGGCACAGTATCCAGGAGGTCACAGTACACTGTGATTATCTCCAGGAAGGCACAGTATCCAGGAGGGAACAGTACACTGTGATTATCTCTAGGAAGTCACAGGAGGCACAGTACACTGTGGTTATCTCCAGGAAATCACAGGAGGGCACAGTACACTGTGGTTACCTCCAGGAAGTCACAGGAGGGCACAATACACTGTGATTATCTCCAGGAAGTTACAGGAGGGCACAGTACACTGTGATTATCTCCAGGAAGTCACATTATCCAGGAGGGCACAGTACACTGTAGATATCTCCAGGAAGGCACAGTATCCAGGAGGTCACAGTACACTGTGATTATCTCCAGGACGTCACAGGAGGTCACAGTGCACTGTGATTATCTCCATGAAGTCACAGTATCGAGGAGGGCACAGTACACTGTGATTATCTCAAAGAAGGCACAGGAGCTCACAGTATACTGTGATTCTCTCAAGGAAGGCACAGTATCCAGGAGAGCACAGTGCACTGTGATTATCTCTAGGAAGTCACAGTATCCAGGAGGTCACAGTGCACTGTGATTATCTCCAGGAAGGCACAGTATCCAGGAGAGCACAGTACACTGTGATTATCTCTAGGAAGTCACAGTATCCAGGAGTTCACAGTGCACTGTGATTATCTCTAGGAAGGCACAGTATCCAGGAGAGCACAGTGCACTGTGATTATCTCCAGGAAGGCACAGTATCCAGGAGAGCACAGTACACTGTGATGATCTCTAGGAAGTCACAGTATCCAGGAGTTCACAGTGCACTATGATTATCTCCAGGAAGGAACAGTATCCAGGAGGTCACAGTACACTGTGGTTATCTCCAGAAATCACAGGAGGGCACAGTACACTGTGATTATCACCGGGAAGTCATAGGAGGTCACAGTACACTGTGGTTACCTCCAGGAAGTCACAGGAGGACACAGTACACTGTGGTTATCTCCAGGAAGTCACAGGAGGGCACAGTACACTGTGGTTATCTCCAGGAAGTCACAGGAGGGCACAGTACACTGTGGTTATCTCCAGGAAGTCACAGGAGGGCACAGTACACTGTGGTTATCTCCAGGAAGTCGCAGGAGGTCGCATTACACTGTGGTTATCTCCAGGAAGGCACAGTATCGAGGAGGGCACAGTACACTGTGATTATCTCAAAGAAGGCACAGGAGCTCACAGTATACTGTGATTCTCTCAAGGAAGGCACAGTATCCAGGAGAGCACAGTGCACTGTGATTATCTCTAGGAAGTCACAGTATCCAGGAGGTCACAGTACACTGTGATTATCTCCAGGAAGGCACAGTATCCAGGAGAGCACAGTGCACTGTGATTATCTCTAGGAAGTCACAGTATCCAGGAGTTCACAGTGCACTATGATTATCTCCAGGAAGGAACAGTATCCAGGAGGTCACAGTACACTGTGGTTAACTCCAGGAAGTCACAGGAGGGCACAGTACACTGTGGTTATCTCCAGGAAGTCACAGGAGGGCACATTACACTGTGGTTATCTCCAGGAAGGCACAGTATCCAGGAGGTCACAGTACACTGTAATTATCTCTAGGAAGTCACAGTATCCAGGAGGTCACAGTGCACTGTGATTATCTCTAGGAAGTTACAGTATCCAGGAGGTCACGGTACATTGTGATTATCTCAAGGATTTCACAGTATCCAGGAGGTCACAGTACACTGTGGTTATCTCCAGGATGTCACAGTATCCAGGAGGTCACAGTACACTGTGGTTAACTCCAGGAAGTCACAGGAGGGCACAGTACACTGTGGTTATCTCCAGGAAGTCACAGGAGGGCACATTACACTGTGGTTATCTCCAGGAAGGCACAGTATCCAGGAGGTCACAGTACACTGTAATTATCTCTAGGAAGTCACAGTATCCAGGAGGTCACAGTGCACTGTGATTATCTCTAGGAAGTTACAGTATCCAGGAGGTCACGGTACATTGTGATTATCTCAAGGATTTCACAGTATCCAGGAGGTCACAGTACACTGTGGTTATCTCCAGGATGTCACAGTATCCAGGAGGTCACAGTACACTGTGATTATCTCCAGGATGTCACAGTATCCAGGAGATCACAGTACATTGTGATTATCTCCAGGATGTCACAGTATCCAGGAGGTCACAGTATCATGTTATTTGAATATAACCCAATAATAAACAAATGTCGCTTAATGAGAGTTGCTAACCGTTATTGCAAGCTTCCACATCACCTCTGGGATATTGTTGATCGTGAAAACATGGTTTACTGGTTGAGAATAATTATTGGGAAGACTGTATAGTATCAATGCTAGTTAATACGTGAAACAATATTGTGTCGTTTTGGTGTGATTATATTCCGCTCTAGGTAACTTAGAACATTTTATAAACATAAGAGGTTGATTAGTTATTCAGAAAGTACTCCAAGTGGAACAACTAGAAACTAAATGGTCTATATTAACACACGGTAATCAGGTTAACTTATCGATTGAGCTCCGAACTGGTGTGTTTTCGCACGAGATGAGATCAAATCAAATCTTACACTGAAAAACACAAATGGTTTCGTTTTCTGTTATGTTTTCCAATGATAAACATTTTATTTGCCCCACTGATAGCCCCTCGCATATATAGCTGTTTAAACTCTTCATTACTACCATTCAAAACACACTGGAACTAGTTCGCTTTAAAACTTAGTTGATGTTCATCATCAGGTTATGCACATTGGACATTAAATGCATACTAATCTTCTTCACATTTGATAACAAATATTTACAATACCATATACATGTACATATGTCAACAATTTCCTGTCTGAAACAGGCGCAATATTACAATAACTGTTTTTTTTCAGCAACTGTTTCCATGTCCCTGACTCCACCTGTGACTTTCATTTCGCGAGTTTATCTACGTGTAATTGTCATAGTTACCCGTGTGTAGCATATTTAAGTGTATAAAGAGCATGCTAAATACTTAATAGATACGTATGTTATTATGTTCTATTCTTATACTCTTAGGCAAGGCATTTAAATTCCACGTTGGCTCTTCTCTCTCCCTCGTGGCGATTGATTCCATCAGGAATGAGGTATCGAAAGTGATTAATATATGTTGTAGGAACTTGTTTCGCAATCGAACTAAAATAAATTTGTATAACTTCTGACTACTATACTTACTAGGCATATGCGGCCTGCTAAATGGATACATGTATTTTCTGAAAGTAGTTCCAACAAAAATCAGTGATAAACAAAATGTGTTATTCTACTGCTTTCAACCAGTGGAGTAACACATTTTAATTCACTGATAAATTTATATATTTCATTGCAAAGCATAAACTAATATATTATCTTTACACACACTAAACTGGTGCTGCTGAGAACTATAAAAATGAAACGGGAGTCCAATTCAATTGGTTCGTGCACGATTCTACTATTTTGAATAGGTGAAACTATTTTCGATCACTCTGTAGGTAACATTCAATAATTTACTATCGTTGATTTAGTATGAACGTTAAGACATGTATTAACTAATTTAATTCCATGTGTATGTACATTCTATCCGTCCGTGCCCACCATTGATTAAATTATAAATACATACTGGGAGTTGATATACCTATCAGAGCGTTGAAGTGTCAGCGCTTTTGTTAACTATAAATCAATGTTGCCTACAAAATGTCAGTAACAGACGGATCTGTAGTCCAGTGGTAACACGCTGGACTGGTAATCCAGGGATCGCAGGTTTGATCCCCCGTCTGACCCTAATAAAATTAACAGTCTTTCAGATGGGACGTTAAACCGAAGTCTCGTGTCGATGCTTTAAACCGTGCATGTAAAAGAACCTGAGGAGATTCTGGAATGGGTCTCTGTCTGTATCATTGCACTATCCTCCAACAATCCATTACATAGCATACCATAGTGCATACTGGATAGCACTGGGCAACGTGTCTGTTATAAGAAGCAAATATTTACATCTACAAAAGAGAAAAGAATGGTTCGTGATGTGTTTTCAACTTAGAATTTCAGTATCGTGAATAACTTGATTTCTCACATTAACAAAACAAAAGGTGTCCCTACCATGTTTACTTGCGAACTAATGATGCTTTTACCAACACACGACCCACAGGGGGACCAACACCCGACCCGCAGTGATACCAACACCCGAACCGCAGTGGGACCAACACCCGACCCGCAGTTGGACCAACACCTGACCCGCGGTGGGACCAACACCTGACCCGCAGTGAGACCAACACCCGACCCGCAGTGGGACCAACACCCGACCCGCAGTGTGACCAACACCCGACCCGCAGTTGGATCAACACCCGACTCGTAGTGTGACAAACATCCGCTGTGGGATCATCACCCGACTCGCAGTGTGCCCAACACCCGACCCGCAGTGGGACCAATACCCGACCCGCAGTGGGACCAACACACGACTCGCAGTGTGACCAACACCCGACCCGCAGTGGGACCAACATCCTACTCGCATTTGACCAACACCCGACCCGCAGTGGGACCAACATCCTACTCGCAGTGTGACCAACACCCGACCCGCAGTGGGACCAACACCCGACCGCAGTGGACCAACACACGAGTCGCAGTGTGACCAACACCCGACCCGCAGTGGGACCAACATCCTACTCGCATTTGACCAACACCCGACCCGCAGTGGGACCAACATCCTACTCGCAGTGTGATCAACACCCGACCCGCAGTGGGACCATCACCCGACACGCAGTGGGAAAAACACCCGACCCGAAGTGGAACCAAAATCCTAATCGCAGTGTGACCAACACCCGACCCGCAGTGGGACCAGCACCCAACACGCAGTGGGACAAACACCCGACCCGCAGTGGGACCAACATCCTGCTCGCAGTGTGACCAACACCCGACCCGCAGTGGGACCATCACCCGACACGCAGTGGGACAAACACACGACGTGCAGTGGGACCAACATCCTCCCCGCAGTGTGACCAACACCCGACCCGCAGTGTGACTGAGCTTGCTGTTTTATTGGGGAAAATGGAACTTGCTGTTTTCCGTTCTCAACGAAATATATGCATGGGCACCGTGACCTGTCCCTTGGTGATTGAATGTTTCTCGATTCTCTAAGTCTAGTTCCTTAGACAAAAGTCTTAATATAGCAAAGAGATACCAACTGACGAGTTTCTTTGGTTCACATTACTGGATCATTAGTGCACATTAGTAGCAATATATGTTCGATCAGGTATTTAAAGATTACTCATCTACAAATAGTATGCAGCATTGTTGATATTTTCCAAACTACCAACTTTGAAAGTTAGACGCTTGCGTACTTTGGAATTAGAAACCTATACAATAATAAACAAAGATAGTCCTGATTATTAGATATTAGAATAATAGATCTGTAGTCCAGTGGTAACACGTTGGAGTGGTAATCCAGGGATCGCGGGTTCGTTTATAATAGCGAATTGTCATACATCTCGATGTTGAAAATGGATCTTTAGAACTTATTATTGTTGACCTCTGTGATACTGCATGCTGCCGCTGCGGTAAATACCAAGCTAACCGTAAAGCTTCGGACAACCTTCTTTTCAGGGTGTAAATTTAAATAAGACCAACATAATTGCAAATAGCCAACAATGTGGTGGTCTAACTCCTCTTTCCATGCTTTGCTACGCATGGACTATCCCTGGATTCGCACTCCAATGTAATGTGACCATTGGACCACTGACCCGTCTATGGTATCCGTTTTCAGTTTCATTCTCTTCTCCGTCCTTCATATCATAGCATAACATAGCAAAGCATAGCATAGCATAAGAGCAAAGTAATGAATGTGCGCAAATAAAGTGCAGCGGTTTTATATACAAATGGTTCTCATGATGGGTGCTAATCGCTGTTGATGCTAACATGTCAGCGAATCAAGTCCAAAATGCGAAATATTCACCATTTTTCTGAACTGTACGACTCGGGGGCATACCAAGTAAACTGTCTTATTTCACTGTCTCCAAAAAATAATAATGTGTGTGCCACTGATAAATGACTATACATATATATATATATATATATATATATATATATATATATATATATTTCATTGGAAAGCAAAAACGAAATCAATAACATTTCCAGTTGCACCATTTCTAACTTATTATTTCTAGTATGCAAAGCAAGCAGAACTCAGTATTTTCTGAATGCCTGTTATCGTGATAGTGAAATATCAATCGAACGCAAACACTAGTGCATACATTAATAAAGACCAACGGGCATTCAAACGAAGCGGACAAATTGTCGATACTGACACATATATACGTACATAAAAGATGTAGACGAAATTTTGCACACAAATCCATAGTAGAAATGTTGCCAAGTTTGATCTGGAAGGCAAACGTTGCAAGGGAGCAATTTTCACTTTGTTCTTCACAAGTTCAGCTATTAAGGGGATAGCGAGAACGCAGTACCCGAGTATTCATAGCTGATAATTCAGCAAATAATAGACAGTCTGTTCCTATATGATATTTCAAATAATACGGTATTCTTCTTTCGAAAACAGCTAAGCATTGTAGCTTATATCAATAATGCTGTAACATGTGCAGGAATATAAATAGAGTTCAACGAACGATAACACCGTCACCAGCCTGCGTGACAATACGCTACAATGCAAATGTATTTGATTTAATCGGACATTACAACGCAAAAAAGCAAAGACATATAAGCTCTCACGTATAAATAGCACTGCAAAACAAAAAGTACTATGCTCCACATTATTTGGAAATTATTTGATAATTCATTTTCATCACTAAGCGAGGTTTATACGATCTACAAACTCGCAAAACTGAGTGAAAATAACGAATTTCTGACTGTAATTATGTGTTTGGACTGGTGTATGTGGGGCGGCGGCAGTGAATACTTGCGGCGGGCCACGTGTTCTCTAATGTGGCCCCGGCAGTCGATTTCGTAAGATATGATCATACTAGACATTTGAATACTTGACTGTGTTATGTCCATATAGCGGGTTGCTATTGTTGACAAACAGCAAGAACAAGTATTAATGGATAATTTTATTTTAACGGTACCTGGTGTAATCCAAATAATAAGAAATGCCAATTTCAAA
>CM026402.1:28748893-28771047 GCA_014843695.1 Archivesica marissinica | reverse complement strand
TATTGAAGTTACCTCCTTAGTTTACCACTGGCTGTGTATTATAGAAGTTACCTCCTTAGTTTACCACTAGCTGTGTATTATAGAAGTTACCTCCTTAGTTTACCACTGGCTGTGTATTATAGAAGTTACCTCCTTAGTTTACCACTGGCTGTGTATTATAGAAGTTACCTCCTTAGTTTACCACTGGCTGTGTATTATGGTACTCCTAGTTTACCACTGGCTGTGTATTATGAAGTTACCTCCTTAGTTTACCACTGGCTGTGTATTATAGAAGTTACCTCCATAGTTTACCACTGGCTGTGTATTATAGAAGTTACCTCCACAGTTTACCACTGGCTGTGTATTATAGAAGTTACCTCCATAGTTTACCACTAGCTGTGTATTATAGAAGTTACATCCTTAGTTTACCACTAGCTGTGTAGTATAGAAGTTACCTCCTTAGTTTACCACTGGCTGTGTATTATTGAAGTTACCTCCATAGTTTACCACTGGCTGTGTATTATTGAAGTTACCTCCTTAGTTTACCACTGGCTGTGTATTATAGAAGTTACCTCCTTAGTTTACCACTTGATGTGTATTATTGAAGTTACCTCCTTAGTTTACCACTGGCTGTGTATTATTGAAGTTACCTCCATAGTTTACCACTGGCTATGTATTATAGAAGTTACCTCCTTAGTTTACCATTAGTTGTGTATTATAGAAGTTACCTCCTTAGTTTACCACTGACTGTGTATTATAGAAGTTACCTCCTTAGTTTACCACTGGCTGTGTATTATAGAAGTTACCTCCATAGTTTACCACTGGCTGTGTATTATTGAAGTTACCTCCTTAGTTTACCATTAGTTGTGTATTATAGAAGTTACCTTCATAGTTTACCACTGGCTATGTATTATAGAAGTTACCTCCTTAGTTTACCACTAGCTGTGTATTATAGAAGTTACCTCCATAGTTTACCACTGGCTATGTATTATTGAAGTTACCTCCATAGTTTACCACTGGCTATGTATTATTGAAGTTACCTCCTTAGTTTACCACTGGCTGTGTATTATTGAAGTTACCTCCATAGTGTACCACTGGCTATGTATTATAGAAGTTACCTCCATAGTTTACCACTGGTTATGTATTATAGAAGTTACCTCCTTAGTTTACCACTGGCTATGTATTATAGAAGTTACCTCCTTAGTTTACCACTGGCTATGTATTATAAAAGTTACCTCCATAGTTTACCACTAGCTGTTTATTGTTGAAGTTACCTCCTTAGTTTACCACTGGCTATGTATTATTGAAGTTACTTTCATAGTTTACCACTGGCTATGTATTATTGAAGTTACCTCCTTAGTTTACCACTGGCTGTGTATTATTGAAGTTACCTCCTTAGTTTACCACTGGCTGTGTATTATTGAAGTTACCTCCTTAGTTTACCACTGGCTGTGTAGTATAGAAGTTACCTCCTTAGTTTACCACTAGCTGTGTATTATAGAAGTTACCTCCATAGTTTACCACTGGCTGTGTATTATAGAAGTTACCTCCTTAGTTTACCACTGGCTGTGTATTATTGAAGTTACCTCCTTAGTTTACCACTGGCTGTGTATTATTGAAGTTACCTCCTTAGTTTACCACTGGCTGTGTATTATTGAAGTTACCTCCATAGTTTACCACTGGCTGTGTATTATTGAAGTTACCTCCTTAGTTTACCACTGGCTGTGTATTATTGAAGTTACCTCCATAGTTTACCACTGGCTGTGTATTATAGAAGTTACCTCCATAGTTTACCACTGGCTGTGTATTATTGAAGTTACCTCCTTAGTTTACCACTGGCTGTGTATTATTGAAGTTACCTCCATAGTTTACCACTGGCTGTGTATTATTGAAGTTACCTCCATAGTTTACCACTGGCTGTGTATTATAGAAGTTACCTCCATAGTTTACCACTGGCTGTGTATTATTGAAGTTACCTCCATAGTTTACCACTGGCTGTGTATTATTGAAGTTACCTCCATAGTTTACCACTGGCTGTGTATTATTGAAGTTACCTCCATAGTTTACCACTGGCTGTGTATTATAGAAGTTACCTCCATAGTTTACCACTGGCTGTGTATTATAGAGTTACCTTAGTTTACCACGTGTGTATTATTGATGGCTGTTATTATTGAAGTTACCTCCATAGTTTACCACTGGCTGTGTATTATTGAAGTTACCTCCTTAGTTTACCACTGGTGTGTATTTTGAAGTTACCTCCATAGTTTACCACTGGCTGTGTATTATAGAAGTTACCTCCATAGTTTACCACTGGCTGTGTATTATTGAAGTTACCTCCATAGTTTACCACTGGCTGTGTATTATTGAAGTTACCTCCTTAGTTTACCACTGGCTGTGTATTATTGAAGTTACCTCCATAGTTTACCACTGGCTGTGTATTATAGAAGTTACCTCCTTAGTTTACCACTGGCTTGTATTATTGAAGTTACCTCCTTAGTTTACCACTAGCTGTGTATTATAGAAGTTACCTCCATAGTTTACCACTGGCTGTGTATTATTGAAGTTACCTCCTTAGTTTACCACTGCTGTGTATTATTGAAGTTACCTCCTTAGTTTACCACTGGCTGTGTATTATAGAAGTTACCTCCTTAGTTTACCACTAGCTGTGTATTATAGAAGTTACCTCCTTAGTTTACCACTGGCTGTGTATTATAGAAGTTACCTCCATAGTTTACCACTAGCTGTGTATTATTGAAGTTACCTCCTTAGTTTACCACTAGCTGTGTATTATAGAAGTTACCTCCATAGTTTACCACTGGCTGTGTATTATAGAAGTTACCTCCATAGTTTACCACTGGCTGTGTATTATTGAAGTTACCTCCATAGTTTACCACTGGCTGTGTATTATTGAAGTTACCTCCTTAGTTTACCACTAGATGTGTATTATTGAAGTTACCTCCTTAGTTTACCACTGGCTGTGTATTATAGAAGTTACCTCCTTAATTTACCACTAGCTGTGTATTATAGAAGTTACCTCCATAGTTTACCACTGGCTGTGTATTATTGAAGTTACCTCCTTAGTTTACCACTGGCTGTGTATTATTGAAGTTACCTCCTTAGTTTACCACTGGCTGTGTATTATAGAAGTTACCTCCTTAGTTTACCACTAGCTGTGTATTATAGAAGTTACCTCCATAGTTTACCACTGGCTGTGTATTATAGAAGTTACCTCCATAGTTTACCACTAGCTGTGTATTATTGAAGTTACCTCCTTAGTTTACCACTAGCTGTGTATTATAGAAGTTACCTCCATAGTTTACCACTGGCTGTGTATTATAGAAGTTACCTACACAGTTTACCACTGGCTGTGTATTACAGAAGTTACCTCCATAGTTTACCACTGGCTGTGTATTATTGAAGTTACCTCCTTAGTTTACCACTAGATGTGTATTATTGAAGTTACCTCCTTAGTTTACCACTGGCTGTGTAGTATAGAAGTTACCTCCTTAATTTACCACTAGCTGTGTATTATAGAAGTTAACTCCTTAGTTTACCACTGGCTATGTATTATTGAAGTTACCTCCTTAGTTTACCACTAGCTGTGTAGTATTGAAGTTACCTCCTTAGTTTACAACTGGCTGTGTATTATAGAAGTTACCTCCTTAGTTTACCACTGGCTGTGTATTATTGCAGTTACCTCCTTAGTTCACCACTGGCAGTGTATTATAGAAGTTACCTCCTTAGTTTACCACTAGCTGTGTATTATAGAAGTTACCTCCTTAGTTTACCACTGGCTGTGTATTATTGATGTTACCTCCTTAGTTTACCACTAGCTGTGTAGTACTGAAGTTACCTCCTTAGTTTACCACTGGCTATGTATTATAGAAGTTACCTCCTTAGTTTACCACTGGCTGTGTATTATAGAAGTTACCTCCTTAGTTTACCACTAGCTGTGTATTATAGAAGTTACCTCCTTAGTTTACCACTGGCTGTGTATTATTGAAGTTACCTCCTTAGTTTACCACTGGCTATGTATTATAGAAGTTACCTCCTTAGTTTACCACTGGCTGTGTATTATAGAAGTTACCTCCATAGTTTACCACTAGCTGTGTATTATTGAAGTTACCTCCTTAGTTTACCACTAGCTGTGTATTATAGAAGTTACCTCCGTAGTTTACCACTGGCTGTGTATTATAGAAGTTTCCTACACAGTTTACCACTGGCTGTGTATTATAGAAGTTACCTCCATAGTTTACCACTGGCTGTGTATTATTGAAGTTACCTCCTTAGTTTACCACTAGATGTGTATTATTGAAGTTACCTCCTTAGTTTACCACTGGCTGTGTAGTATAGAAGTTACCTCCTTAATTTACCACTAGCTGTGTATTATAGAAGTTACCTCCTTAGTTTACCACTGGCTGTGTATTATTGAAGTTACCTCCTTAGTTTACCACTAGCTGTGTAGTATTGAAGTTACCTCCTTAGTTTACAACTGACTGTGTATTATAGAAGTTACCTCCTTAGTTTACCACTGGCTGTGTATTATTGCAGTTACCTCCTTAGTTTACCACTGGCGGTGTATTATAGAAGTTACCTCCTTAGTTTACCACTAGCTGTGTATTATAGAAGTTACCTCCTTAGTTTACCACTGGCTGTGTATTATTGATGTTACCTCCTTAGTTTACCACTAGCTGTGTAGTACTGAAGTTACCTCCTTAGTTTACCACTGGCTATGTATTATAGAAGTTACCTCCTTAGTTTACCACTGGCTGTGTATTATAGAAGTTACCTCCTTAGTTTACCACTAGCTGTGTATTATAGAAGTTACCTCCTTAGTTTACCACTGGCTGTGTATTATTGATGTTACTTCCTTAGTTTACCACTAGCTGTGTAGTATTGAAGTTACCTCCTTAGTTTACCACTGGCTGTGTATTATTGAAGTTACCTCCTTAGTTTACCACTGGCTATGTATTATAGAAGTTACCTCCTTAGTTTACCACTAGCTGTGTATTATTGATGTTACCTCCTTAGTTTACCACTGGCTGTGTATTATAGAAGTTACCTCCTTAGTTTACCACTGGCTGTGTATTATTGAAGTTACCTCCTTAGTTTACCACTGGCTATGTATTATAGAAGTTACCTCCTTAGTTTACCACTAGCTGTGTATTATTGATGTTACCTCCTTAGTTTACCACTGGCTGTGTATTATAGAAGTTTCCTCCTTAGTTTACCACTGGCTGTGTATTATAGAAGTTACCTCCTTAGTTTACCACTACCTGTGTAGTATTGAAGTTACCTCCTTAGTTTACCACTAGCTGTGTAGTATTGAAGTTACCTCCTTAGTTTACCACTGGCTGTGTATTATTGATGTTACCTCCTTAGTTTACCACTAGCTGTGTAGTATTGAAGTTACCTCCTTAGTTTACCACTGGCTGTGTATTATTGAAGTTACCTCCTTAGTTTACCACTGGCTGTGTATTATGGAAGTTACCTCCTTAGTTTACCACTAGCTGTGTATTATTGAAGTTACCTCTTAGTTTACCTGGCTGTGTATATAGAAGTTACCTCCTTAGTTTACCACTGGCTGTGTATTATTGAAGTTACCTCCTTAGTTTACCACTAGCTGTGTATTATAGAAGTTACCTCCTTAGTTTACCACTAGCTGTGTATTATAGAAGTTACCTCCATAGTTTACCACTGGCTGTGTATTATTGAAGTTACCTCCTTAGTTTACCACTGGCTGTGTATTATAGAAGTTACCTCCTTAGTTTACCACTAGCTGTGTATTATAGAAGTTACCTCCTTAGTTTACCACTGGCTATGTATTATAGAAGTTACCTCCATAGTTTACCACTAGCTGTGTATTATAGAAGTTACCTCCTTAGTTTACCACTGGCTGTGTATTATAGAGGTACATCCACAGTTTACCACTGGCTATGTATTATAGAAGTTACCTCCTTAGTTTACCACTGGCTATGTATTATAGAAGTTACCTCCATAGTTTACCACTGGCTGTGTATTATAGAAGTTACCTCCATAGTTTACCACTGGCTGTGTATTATAGAAGTTACCTCCATAGTTTACCACTAGCTGTGTATTATAGAAGTTACATCCTTAGTTTACCACTAGCTGTGTAGTATAGAAGTTACCTCCTTAGTTTACCACTGGCTGTGTATTATTGAAGTTACCTCCATAGTTTACCACTGGCTGTGTATTATTGAAGTTACCTCCTTAGTTTACCACTGGCTGTGTATTATAGAAGTTACCTCCTTAGTTTACCACTTGATGTGTATTATTGAAGTTACCTCCTTAGTTTACCACTGGCTGTGTATTATTGAAGTTACCTCCATAGTTTACCACTGGCTATGTATTATAGAAGTTACCTCCTTAGTTTACCATTAGTTGTGTATTATAGAAGTTACCTCCTTAGTTTACCACTGACTGTGTATTATAGAAGTTACCTCCTTAGTTTACCACTGGCTGTGTATTATAGAAGTTACCTCCTTAGTTTACCACTAGCTGTGTATTATTGAAGTTACCTCCTTAGTTTACCACTGGTTGTGTATTATAGAAGTTACCTCCATAGTTTACCACTGGCTGTGTATTATTGAAGTTACCTCCTTAGTTTACCACTGGCTGTGTATTATAGAAGTTACCTCCTTAGTTTACCACTAGCTGTGTATTATAGAAGTTACCTCCTTAGTTTACCACTGGCTGTGTATTATTGAAGTTACCTCCTTAGTTTACCACTGGCTGTGTATTATTGAAGTTACCTCCTTAGTTTACCACTGGCTATGTATTATAGAAGTTACCTCCTTAGTTTACCACTGGCTGTGTATTATAGAAGTTACCTCCTTAGTTTACCACTAGCTGTGTATTATAGAAGTTACCTCCTTAGTTTACCACTGGCTGTGTATTATTGATGTTACCTCCTTAGTTTACCACTAGCTGTGTAGTATTGAAGTTACCTCCTTAGTTTACCACTGGCTGTGTATTATTGAAGTTACCTCCTTAGTTTACCACTGGCTATGTATTATAGAAGTTACCTCCTTAGTTTACCACTAGCTGTGTATTATTGATGTTACCTCCTTAGTTTACCACTGGCTGTGTATTATAGAAGTTACCTCCTTAGTTTACCACTGGCTGTGTATTATTGAAGTTACCTCCTTAGTTTACCACTGGCTATGTATTATAGAAGTTACCTCCTTAGTTTACCACTAGCTGTGTATTATTGATGTTACCTCCTTAGTTTACCACTGGCTGTGTATTATAGAAGTTACCTCCTTAGTTTACCACTGG
The DNA here is from genome assembly GCA_014843695.1 of Archivesica marissinica. Taxonomy (NCBI): domain Eukaryota; kingdom Metazoa; phylum Mollusca; class Bivalvia; order Venerida; family Vesicomyidae; genus Archivesica; species Archivesica marissinica. Next base: position 28,763,769 of record CM026402.1, on the reverse strand, counting down.
CTGTGTATTATTGAAGTTACCTCCTTAGTTTACCACTGGCTGTGTATTATAGAAGTTACCTCCTTAGTTTACCACTAGCTGTGTATTATTGAAGTTACCTCCTTAGTTTACCACTGGCTGTGTATTATAGAAGTTACCTCCATAGTTTACCACTGGCTGTGTATTATTGAAGTTACCTCCTTAGTTTACCACTGGCTGTGTATTATTGAAGTTACCTCCTTAGTTTACCACTGGCTGTGTATTATAGAAGTTACCTCCTTAGTTTACCACTAGCTGTGTATTATAGAAGTTACCTCCATAGTTTACCACTGGCTGTGTATTATAGAAGTTACCTCCATAGTTTACCACTGGCTGTGTATTATTGAAGTTACCTCCTTAGTTTACCACTAGCTGTGTATTATAGAAGTTACCTCCTTAGTTTACCACTAGCTGTGTATTATAGAAGTTACCTCCTTAGTTTACCACTGGCTGTGTATTATAGAAGTTACCTCCTTAGTTTACCACTGGCTGTGTATTATTGAAGTTACCTCCTTAGTTTACCACTAGCTGTGTAGTATTGAAGTTACCTCCTTAGTTTACCACTAGATGTGTATTATTGAAGTTACCTCCTTAGTTTACCACTGGCTGTGTAGTATAGAAGTTACCTCCTTAATTTACCACTAGCTGTGTATTATAGAAGTTACCTCCTTAGTTTACCACTGGCTTGTATTATTGAAGTTACCTCCTTAGTTTACCACTAGCTGTGTATTATTGAAGTTACCTCCTTAGTTTACCACTAGCTGTGTATTATTGAAGTTACCTCCTTAGTTTACCACTGGCTGTGTATTATAGAAGTTACCTCCTTAGTTTACCACTAGCTGTGTATTATAGAAGTTACCTCCTTAGTTTACCACTGGCTGTGTATTATTGAAGTTACCTCCTTAGTTTACCACTGGCTGTGTATTATTGAAGTTACCTCCTAGTTTACCACTGCTGTGTATTATAGAAGTTACCTCCTTAGTTTACCACTAGCTGTGTATTATAGAAGTTACCTCCATAGTTTACCACTGGCTGTGTATTATAGAAGTTACCTCCTTAGTTTACCACTAGCTGTGTATTATAGAAGTTACCTCCTTAGTTTACCACTGGCTGTGTATTATGAAGTTACCTCCATAGTTTACCACTGGCTGTGTATTATAGAAGTTACCTCCATAGTTTACCACTGGCTGTGTATTATTGAAGTTACCTCCTTAGTTTACCACTGGCTGTGTATTATTGAAGTTACCTCCATAGTGTACCACTGGCTATGTATTATAGAAGTTACCTCCATAGTTTACCACTGGTTATGTATTATAGAAGTTACCTCCTTAGTTTACCACTGGCTATGTATTATAGAAGTTACCTCCTTAGTTTACCACTGGCTATGTATTATAAAAGTTACCTCCATAGTTTACCACTAGCTGTTTATTGTTGAAGTTACCTCCTTAGTTTACCACTGGCTATGTATTATTGAAGTTACTTTCATAGTTTACCACTGGCTGTGTATTATTGAAGTTACCTCCTTAGTTTACCACTGGCTATGTATTATAGAAGTTACCTCCTTAGTTTACCACTGGCTGTGTATTATAGAAGTTACTTCCATAGTTTACCACTAGCTGTGTATTATAGAAGTTACCTCCTTAGTTTACCACTAGCTGTGTATTATAGAAGTTACCTCCATAGTTTACCACTAGCTGTGTATTATAGAAGTTACCTCCATAGTTTACCACTAGCTGTGTATTATTGATGTTACCTCCATAGTTTACCACTAGCTGTGTATTATAGAAGTTACCTCCATAGTTTACCACTAGCTGTGTATTATAGAAGTTACCTCCATAGTTTACCTCTAGCTGTGTATTATAGAAGTTACCTCCTTAGTTTACCACTAGCTGTGTATTATAAAAGTTACCTCCATAGTTTACCACTAGCTGTGTATTATAGAAGTTACCTCCTTAGTTTACCCCTGGCTGTGTATTATAGAAGTTACCTCCATAGTTTACCACTAGCTGTGTATTATAGAAGTTACCTCCTTAGTTTACCACTGGCTATGTGTTATAGAAGTTACGTCCATATGCTATGTGTTATAGAAGTTACATCTGTATGCTATGTATTATAGAAGTTACATCCATATGCTATGTGTTATGGAAGTTACGTCCGTATGCTATGTGTTATAGAAGTTACATCCGTACGCTATGTGTTATAGAAGTTACATCTGTATGCTATGTGTTATAGAAGTTACATCCGTATGCTATGTATTATAGAAGTTACATCCGTATGCTATGTGTTATAGAAGTTACATCCGTATGCTATGTGTTATAGAAGTTACATCCGTATGCTATGTATTATAGAAGTTACATCCGTATGCTATGTGTTATAGAAGTTACATCCATATGCTATGTATTATAAAAGTTACATCCGTATGCTATGTGTTGCAGAAGTTACATCCATATGCTATGTATTATAGAAATTACATCCGTATGCTATGTATTATAGAAGTTACATCCGTATGCTATGTGTTATAGAAGTTACATCCATATGCTATGTATTATAGAAGTTACATCCGTATGCTATGTGTTGCAGACCGTTGTTTCTCATGATTTCAGTGAGGAGAAGGAGTGTATTTTGTTGCAGGGCCACACAGGCTGTGTGTATCAAGCCAGATCCACGTACGATTCCAAGTTCCTGCTCACCTGTTCCGATGATACTACAGGTAAATTGTGTTTACATTGTTACCTCAGTATTTACATTGTTACCTCAGTATTTACATTGTTACCCCAGTATTTGCATTGTTACCTCAGTGTTTACATTGTTACCTCAGTGTTTACATTGTTACCTCAGTATTTACATTGTTACCTCAGTGTTTACATTGTTACCTCAGTGTTTACATTGTTACCTCAGTATTTACATTGTTACCTCAGTGTTTACATTGTTACCTCAGTGTTTACATTGTTACCTCAGTGTTTACATTGTTACCTCAGTGTTTACATTGTTACCTCAGTGTTTACATTGTTACCTCAGTGTTTACATTGTTACCTCAGTATTTACATTGTTACCTCAGTGTTTAAATTGTTACCTCAGTGTTTACATTGTTACCTCAGTGTTTACATTGTTACCTCAGTGTTTACATTGTTACCTCAGTATTTACATTGTTACCTCAGTGTTTACATTGTTGCCTCAGTATTTACATTGTTACCTCAGTGTTTACATTGTTACCTCAGTGTTTACATTGTTACCTCAGTATTTACATTGTTACCTTAGTGTTTACAGTGTTTACATTGTTACCTCAGTATTTACATGGTTACCTCAGTGTTTACATTGTTACCTCAGTATTTACATTGTTACCTCAGTGTTTACATTGTTACCTCAGTGTTTACATTGTTACATCAGTATTTACATTGTTACCTCAGTGTTTACATTGTTACTTCAGTATTTACATTGTTACTTCAGTATTTACATTGTTACCTCAGTGTTTACATTGTTACCTCAGTGTTTACATTGTTACCTCAGTATTTACATTGTTACCTCAGTGTTTACAGTGTTTACATTGTTACCTCAGTGTTTACATTGTTACCTCAGTGTTTACATTGTTACCTCAGTTCAGTGTTTACATTGTTACCTCAGTGTTTACATTGTTACCTCAGTGTTTACATTGTTACCTCAGTGTTTACATTGTTACCTCAGTATTTACATTGTTACCTCAGTGTTTACATTGTTACCTCAGTGTTTACCAATATATTCATACTGCTTCACTTGAATCATGTGATTTTGAATATTAGCAACTCATGAATTTATGCAAATTAACTACAACAGGTTATAGTTTTCAACTTGGTTGTTTTCTTTCCATCATTGTCGGTTCGCTAGTTTTGTGTTCTCTTGTCAATTGTGTTTGTTTTTCAACAGTGTGACTTTATTTATAAAATGTACATTACCAAAAACTAGTGTCGCTGACGTGTATTGTTTAAACCAGTCTAAGTTTAAACCAGTCTAATTTTAGAATACTAGACATGTACCTGGGTACCAGAATCACTATGACTCGACACTCCCATGACTCAGCAAATATGTGTTGGTCCAACCACTTTGAGGCACGGAAATGTGGCGTACTGTATTTAGAATACCACGTAAACCTCCTTGAAAAGTCCCATATAGTGAAATCATAAACTTAACTAAATCTTTCGATACCAGTACAACTGCTTTAATGGCAGGTTGGGTGATTGGTTGGGTGATTGGTTAGGTGATGGGTTGGGTGATTGGTTAGATGACAGGTTGGGTGATTAGTTGGGTGACGGGTTGGGTGATTGGTTAGGTGACGGGTTGGGTGATTGGTTAGGTGATTGGTTAGGTGATTGGTTAGGTGACGGGTTGGGTGATTGGTTAGGTGATTGGTTAGGTGATTGGTTAGGTGACGGGTTGGGTGACTGGTTAGGTGACGGGTTGGGTGATTGGTTAGGTGACGGGTTAGGTGATTGGTTAGGTGATTAGTTGGGTGATTGGTTAGGTGATTGGTTAGGTGACGGGTTGGGTGATTGGTTAGGTGACGGGTTAGGTGATTGGTTAGGTGACTGGTTAGGTGGCGGGTTGTGTGATTGGTTAGGTAATGGGTTGGGTGACTGGGTGGGTGATTGGTTAGGTGGCGGGTTGGGTGATTGGTTAGGTAACGGGTTGGGTGACTGGGTGGGTGATTGGTTAGGTGACTGGTTGGGTAACGAGTTGGGTGATGGATTAGTTGATGGGTTAGGTGACTGGTTGGGTAACGAGTTGGGTGATGGATTAGTTGATGGGTTAGGTGACTGGTTGGGTAACGAGTTGGGTGATGGATTAGTTGATGGGTTAGGTGACTGGTTGGGTAACGAGTTGGGTGATGGATTAGTTGATGGGTTAAACAATCGGTGTGTGGTTAATACTTGTTATAAAACAACAATTAAGATTATTCGCAAATTTTCTCTATAACTGTGTAGTAACTGTTCATTAAATGGCTTACAGTGAGACTTTGGGATATAGAGAAACAGACTAATGCTGCTGTGTACAGGGGCCATAACTACCCAGTCTGGGACCTGGATACTAGGTACGTGAAACTGTGCACCTAATGTAACATAGTGTGTGCATTCGAGCATATACATGTATATATTCATTTGTTTAATGCCGTAATGTTTGATATACCATAATGTTTGATATACTGTAATGTTTGATGTACCATAATGTTTGATATACCATAATGTTTGATGTACCATAATGTTTGATATACCATAATGTTTGATGTACCATAATGTTTGATATACCATAATGTTTGATATACTGTAATGTTTGATATACCGTAATGTTTGATAGACCATAATGTTTGATATACTGTAATGTTTGATATACCGTAATGTTTGATAGACCGTAATGTTTGATAGACCGTAATGTTTGATGTACCATAATGTTTGATATACTGTAATGTTTGATATACCGTAATGTTTGATGTACCATAATGTTTGATATACCATAATGTTTGATATACTGTAATGTTTGATATGCTGTAATGTTTGATATACCGTAATGTTTGATAGACCGTAATGTTTGATAGACCGTAATGTTTGATGTACCATAATGTTTGATGTACCATAATGTTTGATATACTGTAATGTTTGATATACCGTAATGTTTGATGTACCATAATGTTTGATATACCATAATGTTTGATATACTGTAATGTTTGATATACTGTAATGTTTGATATACTGTAATGTTTGATATACCGTAATGTTTGATATACCGTAATGTTTGATAGACCGTAATGTTTGATGAATGTTTGATATACTGTAATGTTTGATAAGCCTTAATGGTTGATATACCATAATATTTGATAAGCCTTAATGTTTGATATACCGTAATGGTTGATAGACCGTAATGTACCTAAATGTGTCATTTTACTGTAATTTACCACGATACCATAATGTGTCATAATAAATACTGTAGTGTACCAGCTGGCTTGTGGAAGGTCAGTGGTTCGACCAGAGTGCCTGTCCATTCCTGAAATACTGCTCGGAGGGGCACCTGGGGTATTCCTCCACCTATGATAGCCGCCATATTACCTAAGCTGGTCATGCGACTGTTAACCCCAAAAGCAAAGAAATTCCACATTGCATGATTTAAAATGATTGATTTGGTAGTTTCTTTCTTGATGCCACAATTCATTCAGTGATTTACCAGTTATGTTATCCTTAATTTATTCCGCTCCCAGAATGTTTGCAGATTGTGTAATCTGAACGAGTGAACTAGGGTTTATTTTAGAGTGGAAAAAATGGAAAGGTGGGTCAGAAAAAGGGCAGGTAGGTTAGAAAAGAGGCATGGTGCAATTTGAACTACGTTGAGCTCCCGGAGGGGGTATTTTGGGGTTAGCCCTTAGAAAATTGTGCTATATTACGGTGATTGATCAAAAAGGCAGTGCATATTGGTGAAAACAGCAGGCGTTCCAAGTTATATCGATTTTTCCACCCGAAAACACCCCTTGAGGCTTATCTAAAACATATATTAAAATTTTAAAAATCTGGGTTTTTTTAAAGGCAAACAAGCGAGCTTAATAGGACAAGGCGAAACGCCCCCTGGCCATTCTGCTCTAGAAATAACCCTATGCACGTAACTTTGTGCCAATCTTTTCTGCCTCAGCTGCGCGTAATTCTGTGATTTAATTGCTGGTTTGATGTTTCAGTGCGGTGGGTGATTACTTTGCATCCTGTTCCCATGACCAGACAGCCAAGTTATGGTCGGTTGAAAGGACCTACCCAATCAGAAGTTTTGTTGGACACACGTATGATGTGGATGTAAGTTTCCATCCTTCTCACTAAATGAAAATTAAACGGATTGAGTGTTATTATATAGAATACATAAATAGACCTTGACCCTATTTGTGTAGTAAGCTATACACCTAGTTGTTCTGTACATAATAAACTATACACCTAGTTGTCCTGTACATAGTAAACTATACACCTAGTTGTTCTGTACATAGTAAGCTATACACCTAGTTGTCCTGTACATAGTAAACCATACACCTAGTTGTTCTGTACATAGTAAGCTATACACCTAGTTGTCCTGTACATAGTAAACTATACATCTAGTTGTTCTGTACATAGTAAACTATACACCTAGTTGTCCTGTACATAGTAAACCATACACCTAGTTGTTCTGTACATAGTAAGCTATACACCTAGTTGTCCTGTACATAGTAAACCATACACCTAGTTGTTCTGTACATAGTAAGCTATACACCTAGTTGTCCTGTACATAGTAAACTATACATCTAGTTGTTCTGTACATAGTAAACTATACACCTAGTTGTCCTGTACATAGTAAACCATACACCTAGTTGTTCTGTACATATTAAGCTATACACCTAGTTGTCCTGTACATAGTAAGCTATACACCTAGTTGTTCTGTACATAGTAAACTATACACCTAGTTGTCATGTACATAGTAAACTATACACCTAGTTGTTCTGTACATAATAAACTATACACCTAGTTGTTCTGTACATAGTAAACTATACACCTAGTTGTCCTGTACATAGTAAGCTATACACCTAGTTGTCCTGTAAATAGTAAGCTATACACCTAGTTGTCCTGTACATAGTAAGCTATACACCTAGTTGTCCTGTACATAGTAAACTATACACCTAGTTGTCCTGTACATAGTAAACTATACACCTAGTTGTCCTGTACATAGTAAACTATACACCTAGTTGTCCTGTACATAGTAAGCTATACACCTAGTTGTCCTGTACATAGTAAACTATACACCTAGTTGTCCTGTACATAGTAAACTATACACCTAGTTGTCCTGTACATAGTAAACTATACACCTAGTTGTCCTGTACATAGTAAACTATACACCTAGTTGTCCTGTACATAGTAAACTATACACCTAGTTGTCCTGTACATAGTAAACTATACACCTAGTTGTCCTGTACATAGTAAACTATACACCTAGTTGTCCTGTACATAGTAAACTATACACCTAGTTGTCCTGTACATAGTAAACTATACACCTAGTTGTCCTGTACATAGTAAACTATACACCTAGTTGTTCTGTACATAGTAAACTATACACCTAGTTGTTCTGTACATAGTAAACTATACACCTAGTTGTCCTGTACATAGTAAACTATACACCTAGTTGTCCTGTACATAGTAAACTATACACCTAGTTGTCCTGTACATAGTAAGCTATACACCTAGTTGTCCTGTACATAGTAAGCTATACACCTAGTTGTTCTGTACATAGTAAACTATACACCTAGTTGTCCTGTACATAGTAAACTATACACCTAGTTGTCCTGTACATAGTAAACTATACATCAAGTAACCATTGATTATTTCAGTGTGTACGATTCCATCCAAACAGTAACTATGTAGCTACTGGATCTGGGGACAAGACAGTAAGATTGTGGAGTATCCAGGATGGCAAATCTGTTCGTCTTCTACCCGGGCACAAGAGTTCTGTCCTCTCGCTTGTATTTTCCCCAAATGGCACTCTCCTTGCATCAGCAGGTAAATTCTAATATATTTTCTATTGGCTTTTCTATCATATATTGTATATATTTTGCTGACTTTAAGTTAATGGTTTATATTTTCTGGGCCTTTCCCTAATGGCATCTATTTTCTGTCCAGACCAGACATGTCCATTATATAAACATCCTAATTGTGTTGTGTTTTATTGATAGCTGTGATGTTCTGGTTATTAATATTAGTTGTATCTATTAAAATAGATGGAAACCAAATTGTGAGGATGTCCTAATAAGAAGATAGCAGATCTCTTCAAGTCTTTGTGAATTTAGCTAGATTGAATTTTTTGTGCACAAAATCAGTACAATACTATTAACTGCAATTTCCTATTATTTTTCCAATTAACCCTTTCCTTCGTAGAGATTTAGACAAATCTCCATACAAACGACAGCCATTTAGCTATCATGCAGTGGATAAGTAGTCGCCATATCTATCCCACCTCCATAGATATTACTGGGACTACATAGAGATTTAGGTTAATATACTATTATATCTCCATACAAACGACAGCCATTTAGCTATCATGCAGTGGATAAGTAGTCGCCATATCTATCCCACCTCCATAGATATTACTGGGACTACATAGAGATTTAGGTTAATATACTATTATATCTCCATACAAACGACAGCCATTTAGCTATCATGCAGTGGATAAGTAGTCGCCATATCTATCCCACCTCCATAGATATTACTGGGACTACATAGAGATTTAGGTTAATATACTATTATATCTCCATACAAACGACAGCCATTTAGCTATCATGCAGTGGATAAGTAGTCGCCATATCTATCCCACCTCCATAGATATTACTGGGACTACATAGAGATTTAGGTTAATATACTACTATATCTCCATACAACGACAACCATTTACATATCATTCAGTGGATAAGTAGTCGCCATATCTATCCCACCTCCGTAGATATTACTGGGACTACATAGAGATTTAGGTTAATATACTATTATATCTCCATACAAACGACAGCCATTTAGCTATCATGCAGTGGATAAGTAGTCGCCATATCTATCCCACCTCCATAGATATTACTGGGACTACATAGAGATTTAGGTTAATATACTATTATATCTCCATACAAACGACAGCCATTTAGCTATCATGCAGTGGATAAGTAGTCGCCATATATATCCCACCTCCATAGATATTACTGGGACTACATAGAGATTTAGGTTAATATACTATTATATCTCCATACAAATGACAGCCATTTAGCTATCATGCAGTGGATAAGTAGTCGCCATATCTATCCCACCTCCATAGATATTACTGGGACTACATAGAGATTTAGGTTAATATACTATTATATCTCCATACAAATGACAGCCATTTAGCTATCATTGCAGTGGATAAGTAGTCGCCATATCTGTCCCACCTCCATAGATATCACTGGGACTACATGAGATTTAGGTTAATATACTATTATATCTGCATACAAACGGCAGCCATTTAGCTATCATGCATTGGATAAGTAGTCGCCATATCTGTCCCACCTCCATAGATATCACTGGGACTACATGAGATTTAGGTTAATATACTATTATATCTGCATACAAACGGCAGCCATTTAGCTATCATGCATTGGATAAGTAGTCGCCATATCTATCCCACCTCCATAGATATTACTGGGACTACATGAGATTTAGGTTAATATACTATTATATCTGCATACAAACGGCAGCCATTTAGCTATCATGCATTGGATAAGTAGTCGCCATATCTATCCCACCTCCATAGATATTACTGGAACTACATGAGAATCTGGCCTGAATTATGAATATTAGTTTGGCTACTACATTATCAATGTATGTCATATTGGTAATGGCGTCAAGAGGCGCTTCTATAAGGGAAAGAGTTAAAATCAAATTTAGTTAATTTAGTTTATTACCATGCTACTGCACTACACACATATTGGGCCTTCCTAAGATTTTGAAATTGTGTATCCAGATTTTGATGGCTGAAAGTCATAGCTTCCAAGAATTAAGAGTTTATAATATGAAGGAACGAAAGTTTCTTAGAAGTTTTTGAGGGCACATTATATAGACTTGTTAACAACTGGTACATATTTTAGGTGAAGACAGAAGAATTAGGGTGTGGGATCTAAGGAATGGACAACTGTTTAAAGAGTTTAGGGGACACACAGATACTATATATTCTCTCAGCTTTAATCAAAGTAGCTCTGTGCTAGCATCAGGTAAACACGTTGTTGGGGAAACATTATACTGCATGTAGTTGGATAGTTAGTTACAATACAATTAGTTAGTTTTAGTTAGCAGATTTGTCAAGTTGACTCATTTACTTTGTGGACATGTTATTTCTATGTTTTATAAACAAAACAAGCATGCACTTGTAGACATAGTGCCATATATAAACACGAGGAGCAGTTTCTGGTGTAGTAGTGAAAAGTGTGTTCAATAAAACAACAATAGCTCAGTGAGTCTATTCCTCCCCAAATATCCCATCTGCTCAAGTATCCTATCTGCTCAAGTGTCCCATCTGCTCCAGTATCCCAAGTATCCATCCACTCCAGTATCCCAAGTGTCCCATCTACTCCAGTATCTCCAAGTGTCCCATTTGCCCCCAGTATCTACAAGTGTCCCATCTGCTCCAGTATCTCCAAGTGTCCCATCTGCCCCCAGTATCTCCAAGTGTCCCATCTGCTCCAGTATATCCAAGTGTCCCATCTGCCCCAGTATCTCCAAGTGTCCCATCTGCTCAAGTGTCCCATCTTCCCCCAGTAACTCCAAGTGTCCCATCTGCCCCAGTATATCCAAGTGTCCCATCTGCCCCAGTAGTGTCAAGTGTCCCATTACTACAGTATACAGTATCTCCAAGTGTCCCATCTGCTCCAATATCCCATCCACTCCAGTATCCCAAGTGTCCCATCTACTCCAGTATCTCCAAGTGTCCCAGCTGCTCAAGTGTCCCATCTGCCCCCAGTATCTCCAAGTGTCCCATCTGCCCCAGTATCTCCAAGTGTCCCATCGCCCCAGTAACTCCAAGTGTCCCATCGCCCCAGTATCTCCAAGTGTCCCATCTGCCCCAGTATCTCCAAGTGTCCCATCTGCCCCAGTATCTCCAAGTGTCCCATCTGCCCCAGTATCTCCAAGTGTCCCATCTGCTCCAGTATCTCCAAGTGTCCCATCCGCTCCAGTATCCCAAGTGTCCCATCTACTCCAGTATCTCCAAGTGTCCCATCCGCTCCAGAATCCCAAGTGTCCCATCTACTCCAGTCTCTCCAAGTGTCCCATCTGCTCCAGTATCTCCAAGTGTCCCATCTGCTCCAGTATCTCCAAGTGTCCCATCCGCTCCAGTATACCAAGTCCCATCTGCTCCAGTCTCTCCAAGTGTCCCATCTGCTCCAGTCTCTCCAAGTGTCCCATCTGCTCCAGTCTCTCCAAGTGTCCCATCTGCCCCAGTATCTCCAAGTGTCCCCATCTGCTCCAGTATATCCAAGTGTCCCATCTGCCCCAGTATCTCCAAGTGTCCCATCTGCCCCAGTATCTCCAAGTGTCCCATCCACTTCTCATATTCCACATTTTCAAGATTTGCATATTAAAATTAGACACATCGTACCTTGATGAATTGGTATGAATATTTAGGTGCTAAGGATGACGGGAAACCTCACAAAGCTTTAGTAATACGGGCCCATTATTGTTATTATTGTGCAGAGATATTGTGTACATGCCGATTACCTCCACACATTTCTACCGTTACAGGCGGCCTCGACAATTGTATACGGACATGGGACTTGAGAAAAACATCAGCAACTTCAACGTAAGTTTAAACTTTATTTATTTTACAACGATTGCGAAGCAAGTTTTAACAACTTATATTAATCACTCTCGTTGGCGCGGATGAAAGCGTATGCATGGTCATTCGTGTGGGAGGAAACCGGAGTACCCGAAGAATACCCACCTGTCTGATCTGGCGACCATCATACCATCTCACATACTTCCCAGTCCGAGGATGAAACCCGGCTTGTAAGTCTTCTACATACTGCTAGTTTATATACAGTGTATGCTGTAGACCGTGGTCATGTGTTAGCAACATTGCCTACATAATGTGGACTCCGTTACAACATTGTCATGTGTTAGCAACATCACCTACATAATGGAGAACTCCGTTACATGGTCATGTGTTAGCAACATCACCTACATAATGGAGAACTCCGTTACATGGTCATGTGTTAGCAACATCGCGTACATAATGGAGAACTCCGTTACATGGTCATGTGTTAGCAACATCGCCTACATAATGGAGAACTGCGTTACAACATAGTCATGTGTTAGCAACATCGCGTACATAATGGAGAACTCCGTTGCAACATGGTCATGTGTTAGCAACATCGCCTAAATAATGGAGAACTCCATTACATATTCATGTGTTAGCAACATCACCTACATAATGGAGAACTCCGTTACAACATGGTCATGTGTTAGCAACATCGCCTACATAATGGAGAACTCCGTTACAACATGGTCATGTGTTAGCAACATCACCTACATAATGGAGAACTCCGTTACAACATGGTCATGTGTTAGCAACATCACCTACATAATGGAGAACTCCGTTACAACATGGTCATGTGTTAGCAACATCGCCTACATAATGGAGAACTCCATTACATATTCATGTGTTAGCAACATCACCTACATAATGGAGAACTCCGTTACATGGTCATGTGTTAGCAACATCACCTACATAATGGAGAACTCCGTTACAACATGGTCATATGTTAGCAACATCACCTACATAATGGAGAACTCCGTTACATGGTCATGTGTTAGCAACATCACCTACATAATGGAGAACTCCGTTACAACATGGTCATGTGTTAGCAACATCACCTACATAATGGAGAACTCCGTTACAACATGGTCATGTGTTAGCAACATCGCCTACATAATGGAGAACTCCGTTACATGGTCATGTGTTAGCAACATCACCTACATAATTGAGAACTCCGTTACAACATAGTCATGTGTTAGCAACATCGCGTACATAATGGAGAACTGCGTTACAACATGGTCATGTGTTAGCAACATCGCCTACATAATGGAGAACTGCGTTACAACATGGTCATGTGTTAGCAACATTGCCTACATAATGGAGAACTGCGTTACAACATAGTCATGTGTTAGCAACATCGCGTACATAATGGAGAACTCCGTTACAACATGGTCATGTGTTAGCAACATCGCCTACATAATGGAGAACTCCATTACATATTCATGTGTTGGCAACATCACCTACATAATGGAGAACTCCGTTACATGGTCATGTGTTAGCAACATCACTACATAATGGAGAACTCCGTTACAACATGGTCATGTGTTAGCAACATCACCTACATAATGGAGAACTCCGTTACAACATTGTCATGTGTTAGCAACATCGCCTACATAATGGAGAACTCCGTTACAACATGGTCATGTGTTAGCAACATCACCTACATAATGGAGAACTCCGTTACAACATGGTCATGTGTTAGCAACATCACCTACATAATGGAGAACTCCGTTACATGGTCATGTGTTAGCAACATCACCTACATAATGGAGAACTCCGTTACACCATGGTCATGTGTTAGCAACATCACCTACATAATGGAGAACTCCGTTACAACATGGTCATGTGTTAGCAACATTACCTACATAATGGAGAACTCCGTTACAACATGGTCATGTGTTAGCAACATCGCCTACATAATGGAGAACTCCGTTACACCATGGTCATGTGTTAGCAACATCACCTACATAATGGAGAACTCCGTTACACCATGGTCATGTGTTAGCAACATCACCTACATAATGGAGAACTCCGTTACAACATGGTCATGTGTTAGCAACATCGCCTACATAATGGAGAACTCCGTTACAACATGGTCATGTGTTAGCAACATCACCTACCGGTACATAATGGAGAACTCCATTACAACATGGTCATGTGTTAGCAACATCGCCTACATAATGGAGAACTCCGTTACATGGTCATGTGTTAGCAACATCGCCTACATTTAAGTCCTTGAAATGTACCAGCATATCATTAAATGGTTTATGGTATATACTGGTACATCATATGACCTTGGCATTTCACATTGCCTATGATGTTTGAGGGTTAGGGTATGATGTTTGAGGGTTAGGGTATGATGTTTGAGGGTTAAGGTATGATGTTTGAGGGTTAGGGTATGATGTTTGAGGATTAGGGTATGATGTTTGAGGGTTAGGGTATGATGTTTGAGGGTTAGGGTATGATGTTTGAGGGTTAGGGTATGATGTTTGAGGGTTAGGGTATGATGTTTG
>CM026402.1:28665303-28747893 GCA_014843695.1 Archivesica marissinica | reverse complement strand
CAAACATCATACCCTAACCCTCAAACATCATACCCTAACCCTCAAACATCATACCCTAACCCTCAAACATCATACCCTAACCCTCAAACATCATACCCTAATCCTCAAACATCATACCCTAACCCTCAAACATCATACCTTAACCCTCAAACATCATACCCTAACCCTCAAACATCATACCCTAACCCTCAAACATCATAGGCAATGTGAAATGCCAAGGTCATATGATGTACCAGTATATACCATAAACCATTTAATGATATGCTGGTACATTTCAAGGACTTAAATGTAGGCGATGTTGCTAACACATGACCATGTAACGGAGTTCTCCATTATGTAGGCGATGTTGCTAACACATGACCATGTTGTAATGGAGTTCTCCATTATGTACCGGTAGGTGATGTTGCTAACACATGACCATGTTGTAACGGAGTTCTCCATTATGTAGGCGATGTTGCTAACACATGACCATGTTGTAACGGAGTTCTCCATTATGTAGGTGATGTTGCTAACACATGACCATGGTGTAACGGAGTTCTCCATTATGTAGGTGATGTTGCTAACACATGACCATGGTGTAACGGAGTTCTCCATTATGTAGGTGATGTTGCTAAAACATGACCATGGTGTAACAGAGTTCTCCATTATGTAGGTAATGTTGCTAACACATGACCATGTTGTAACGGAGTTCTCCATTATGTAGGTGATGTTGCTAACACATGACCATGGTGTAATGGAGTTCTCCATTATGTAGGTGATGTTGCTAACACATGACCATGGTGTAACAGAGTTCTCCATTATGTAGGTGATGTTGCTAACACATGACCATGTTGTAACGGAGTTCTCCATTATGTAGGTAATGTTGCTAACACATGACCATGTTGTAACGGAGTTCTCCATTATGTAGGCGATGTTGCTAACACATGACAATGTTGTAATGGAGTTCTCCATTATGTAGGTGATGTTGCTAACATATGACCATGTTGTAACGGAGTTCTCCATTATGTAGTGATGTTGCTAACACATGACCATGTAACGGAGTTCTCCATTATGTAGGTGATGTTGCCAACACATGAATATGTAATGGAGTTCTCCATTATGTAGGCGATGTTGCTAACACATGACCATGTTGTAACGGAGTTCTCCATTATGTACGCGATGTTGCTAACACATGACTTATGTTGTAACGCAGTTCTCCATTATGTAGGCAATGTTGCTAACACATGACTATGTTGTAACGCAGTTCTCCATTATGTACGCGATGTTGCTAACACATGACTATGTTGTAACGCAGTTCTCCATTATGTACGCGATGTTGCTAACACATGACTATGTTGTAACGGAGTTCTCAATTATGTAGGTGATGTTGCTAACACATGACCATGTAACGGAGTTCTCCATTATGTAGGCGATGTTGCTAACACATGACCATGTTGTAACGGAGTTCTCCATTATGTAGGTGATGTTGCTAACACATGACCATGTTGTAACGGAGTTCTCCATTATGTAGGTGATGTTGCTAACACATGACCATGTAACGGAGTTCTCCATTATGTAGGTGATGTTGCTAACATATGACCATGTTGTAACGGAGTTCTCCATTATGTAGGTGATGTTGCTAACACATGACCATGTAACGGAGTTCTCCATTATGTAAGTGATGTTGCTAACACATGAATATGTAATGGAGTTCTCCATTATGTAGGCGATGTTGCTAACACATGACCATGTTGCAACGGAGTTCTCCATTATGTACGCGATGTTGCTAACACATGACTATGTTGTAACAGAGTTCTCCATTATGTAGGCGATGTTGCTAACACATGACTATGTTGTAACAGAGTTCTCCATTATGTAGGCGATGTTGCTAACACATGACTATGTTGTAACAGAGTTCTCCATTATGTAGGCGATGTTGCTAACACATGACAATGTTGTAATGGAGTTCTCCATTATGTAGGTGATGTTGCTAACACATGACCATGTTGTAACGGAGTTCTCCATTATGTACGCGATGTTGCTAACACATGACTATGTTGTAACGCAGTTCTCCATTATGTAGGCGATGTTGCTAACACATGACCATGTAACGGAGTTCTCCATTATGTATGCGATGTTGCTAACACATGACCATGTAACGGAGTTCTCCATTATGTAGGTGATGTTGCTAACACATGACCATGTAACGGAGTTCTCCATTATGTAGGTGATGTTGCTAACACATGACAATGTTGTAACGGAGTCCATATTATGTAGGCAATGTTGCTAACACATGACCACGGTCTACAGCATACACTGTATATAAACTAGCAGTATGTAGAAGACTTACAAGCCGGGTTTCATCCTCGGACTGGGAAGTATGTGAGATGGTATGATGGTCGCCAGATCAGACAGGTGGGTATTCTTCGGGTACTCCGGTTTCCTCCCACACGAATGACCATGCATACGCTTTCATCCGCGCCAACGAGAGTGATTAATATAAGTTGTTAAAACTTGCTTCGCAATCGTTGTAAAATAAATAAAGTTTAAACTTACGTTGAAGTTGCTGATGTTTTTCTCAAGTCCCATGTCCGTATACAATTGTCGAGGCCGCCTGTAACGGTAGAAATGTGTGGAGGTAATCGGCATGTACACAATATCTCTGCACAATAATAACAATAATGGGCCCGTATTACTAAAGCTTTGTGAGGTTTCCCGTCATCCTTAGCACCTAAATATTCATACCAATTCATCAAGGTACGATGTGTCTAATTTTAATATGCAAATCTTGAAAATGTGGAATATGAGAAGTGGATGGGACACTTGGAGATACTGGGGCAGATGGGACACTTGGAGATACTGGGGCAGATGGGACACTTGGATATACTGGAGCAGATGGGACACTTGGAGATACTGGGGCAGATGGGACACTTGGAGAGACTGGAGCAGATGGGACACTTGGAGAGACTGGAGCAAATGGGACACTTGGGATACTGGAGCAGATGGGACACTTGGTATACTGGAGCGGATGGGACACTTGGAGATACTGGAGCAGATGGGACACTTGGAGATACTGGAGCAGATGGGACACTTGGAGAGACTGGAGTAGATGGGACACTTGGGATACTGGAGCGGATGGGACACTGGAGATACTGGAGTAGATGGGACACTTGGGATACTGGAGTGGATGGGACACTTGGAGATACTGGAGCAGATGGGACACTTGGAGATACTGGGGCAGATGGGACACTTGGAGATACTGGGGGCAGATGGGACACTTGGAGATACTGGGGCAGATGGGACACTTGGAGATACTGGGGCGATGGGACACTTGGAGATACTGGGGCAGATGGGACACTTGGAGATACTGGGGGCAGATGGGACACTTGAGCAGCTGGGACACTTGGAGATACTGGAGTAGATGGGACACTTGGGATACTGGAGTGGATGGGATATTGGAGCAGATGGGACACTTGGAGATACTGTATACTGTAGTAATGGGACACTTGACACTACTGGGGCAGATGGGACACTTGGATATACTGGGGCAGATGGGACACTTGGAGTTACTGGGGGAAGATGGGACACTTGAGCAGATGGGACACTTGGAGATACTGGGGCAGATGGGACACTTGGATATACTGGAGCAGATGGGACACTTGGAGATACTGGGGGCAGATGGGACACTTGGAGATACTGGAGCAGATGGGACACTTGTAGATACTGGGGGCAAATGGGACACTTGGAGATACTGGAGTAGATGGGACACTTGGGATACTGGAGTGGATGGATACTTGGGATACTGGAGCAGATGGGACACTTGAGCAGATAGGATACTTGAGCAGATGGGATATTTGGGGAGGAATAGACTCACTGAGCTATTGTTGTTTTATTGAACACACTTTTCACTACTACACCAGAAACTGCTCCTCGTGTTTATATATGGCACTATGTCTACAAGTGCATGCTTGTTTTGTTTATAAAACATAGAAATAACATGTCCACAAAGTAAATGAGTCAACTTGACAAATCTGCTAACTAAAACTAACTAATTGTATTGTAACTAACTATCCAACTACATGCAGTATAATGTTTCCCCAACAACGTGTTTACCTGATGCTAGCACAGAGCTACTTTGATTAAAGCTGAGAGAATATATAGTATCTGTGTGTCCCCTAAACTCTTTAAACAGTTGTCCATTCCTTAGATCCCACACCCTAATTCTTCTGTCTTCACCTAAAATATGTACCAGTTGTTAACAAGTCTATATAATGTGCCCTCAAAAACTTCTAAGAAACTTTCGTTCCTTCATATTATAAACTCTTAATTCTTGGAAGCTATGACTTTCAGCCATCAAAATCTGGATACACAATTTCAAAATCTTAGGAAGGCCCAATATGTGTGTAGTGCAGTAGCATGGTAATAAACTAAATTAACTAAATTTGATTTTAACTCTTTCCCTTATAGAAGCGCCTCTTGACGCCATTACCAATATGACATACATTGATAATGTAGTAGCCAAACTAATATTCATAATTCAGGCCAGATTCTCATGTAGTTCCAGTAATATCTATGGAGGTGGGATAGATATGGCGACTACTTATCCAATGCATGATAGCTAAATGGCTGCCGTTTGTATGCAGATATAATAGTATATTAACCTAAATCTCATGTAGTCCCAGTGATATCTATGGAGGTGGGACAGATATGGCGACTACTTATCCACTGCAATGATAGCTAAATGGCTGTCATTTGTATGGAGATATAATAGTATATTAACCTAAATCTCATGTAGTCCCAGTGATATCTATGGAGGTGGGATAGATATGGCGACTACTTATCCAATGCATGATAGCTAAATGGCTGCCGTTTGTATGCAGATATAATAGTATATTAACCTAAATCTCATGTAGTCCCAGTAATATCTATGGAGGTGGGATAGATATGGCGACTACTTATCCAATGCATGATAGCTAAATGGCTGCCGTTTGTATGCAGATATAATAGTATATTAACCTAAATCTCATGTAGTCCCAGTGATATCTATGGAGGTGGGACAGATATGGCGACTACTTATCCAATGCATGATAGCTAAATGGCTGCCGTTTGTATGCAGATATAATAGTATATTAACCTAAATCTCATGTAGTCCCAGTGATATCTATGGAGGTGGGACAGATATGGCGACTACTTATCCACTGCAATGATAGCTAAATGGCTGTCATTTGTATGGAGATATAATAGTATATTAACCTAAATCTCATGTAGTCCCAGTGATATCTATGGAGGTGGGACAGATATGGCGACTACTTATCCACTGCAATGATAGCTAAATGGCTGTCATTTGTATGGAGATATAATAGTATATTAACCTAAATCTCTATGTAGTCCGAGTAATATCTATGGAGGTGGGATATATATGGCGACTACTTATCCACTGCATGATAGCTAAATGGCTGTCGTTTGTATGGAGATATAATAGTATATTAACCTAAATCTCTATGTAGTCCCAGTAATATCTATGGAGGTGGGATAGATATGGCGACTACTTATCCACTGCATGATAGCTAAATGGCTGTCGTTTGTATGGAGATATAATAGTATATAACCTAAATCTCTATGTAGTCCCAGTAATATCTATGGAGGTGGGATAGATATGGCGACTACTTATCCACTGCATGATAGCTAAATGGCTGTCGTTTGTATGGAGATATAATAGTATATTAACCTAAATCTCTATGTAGTCCCAGTAATATCTATGGAGGTGGGATAGATATGGCGACTACTTATCCACTGCATGATAGCTAAATGGCTGTCGTTTGTATGGAGATATAATAGTATATTAACCTAAATCTCTATGTAGTCCCAGTAATATCTATGGAGGTGGGATAGATATGGCGACTACTTATCCACTGCATGATAGCTAAATGGCTGTCGTTTGTATGGAGATATAATAGTATATTAACCTAAATCTCTATGTAGTCCCAGTAATATCTATGGAGGTGGGATAGATATGGCGACTACTTATCCACTGCATGATAGCTAATGGCTGTCGTTTGTATGGAGATATAATAGTATATTAACCTAAATCTCTATGTAGTCCCAGTAATATCTATGGAGGTGGGATAGATATGGCGACTACTTATCCACTGCATGATAGCTAAATGGCTGTCGTTTGTATGGAGATTTAGTCTAAATCTCTACGAAGGAAAGGGTTAATTGGAAAAATAATAGGAAATTGCAGTTAATAGTATTGTACTGATTTTGTGCACAAAAAATTCAATCTATCTAAATTCACAAAGACTTGAAGAGATCTGCTATCTTCTTATTAGGACATCCTCACAATTTGGTTTCCATCTATTTTAATAGATACAACTAATATTAATAACCAGAACATCACAGCTATCAATAAAACACAACACAATTAGGATGTTTATATAATGGACATGTCTGGTCTGGACAGAAAATAGATGCCATTAGGGAAAGGCCCAGAAAATATAAACCATTAACTTAAAGTCAGCAAAATATATACAATATATGATAGAAAAGCCAATAGAAAATATATTAGAATTTACCTGCTGATGCAAGGAGAGTGCCATTTGGGGAAAATACAAGCGAGAGGACAGAACTCTTGTGCCCGGGTAGAAGACGAACAGATTTGCCATCCTGGATACTCCACAATCTTACTGTCTTGTCCCCAGATCCAGTAGCTACATAGTTACTGTTTGGATGGAATCGTACACACTGAAATAATCAATGGTTACTTGATGTATAGTTTACTATGTACAGGACAACTAGGTGTATAGTTTACTATGTACAGGACAACTAGGTGTATAGTTTACTATGTACAGATCAACTAGGTGTATAGTTTACTATGTACAGGACAACTAGGTGTATAGCTTACTATGTACAGGACAACTAGGTGTATAGTTTACTATGTACAGGACAACTAGGTGTATAGTTTACTATGTACAGGACAACTAGGTGTATAGTTTACTATGTACAGGACAACTAGGTGTATAGTTTACTATGTACAGGACAACTAGGTGTATAGTTTACTATGTACAGGACAACTAGGTGTATAGTTTACTATGTACAGAACAACTAGGTGTATAGTTTACTATGTACAGGACAACTAGGTGTATAGTTTACTATGTACAGGACAACTAGGTGTATAGTTTACTATGTACAGGACAACTAGGTGTATAGTTTACTATGTACAGGACAACTAGGTGTATAGCTTACTATGTACAGGACAACTAGGTGTATAGTTTACTATGTACAGGACAACTAGGTGTATAGCTTACTATGTACAGGACAACTAGGTGTATAGCTTACTATTTACAGGACAACTAGGTGTATAGCTTACTATGTACAGGACAACTAGGTGTATAGTTTACTATGTACAGAACAACTAGGTGTATAGTTTATTATGTACAGAACAACTAGGTGTATAGTTTACTATGTACAGGACAACTAGGTGTATAGTTTACTATGTACAGAACAACTAGGTGTATAGCTTACTATGTACAGGACAACTAGGTGTATAGCTTAATATGTACAGAACAACTAGGTGTATGGTTTACTATGTACAGGACAACTAGGTGTATAGTTTACTATGTACAGAACAACTAGATGTATAGTTTACTATGTACAGGACAACTAGGTGTATAGCTTACTATGTACAGAACAACTAGGTGTATGGTTTACTATGTACAGGACAACTAGGTGTATAGCTTACTATGTACAGAACAACTAGGTGTATAGTTTACTATGTACAGAACAACTAGGTGTATGGTTTACTATGTACAGGACAACTAGGTGTATAGTTTACTATGTACAGAACAACTAGATGTATAGTTTACTATGTACAGGACAACTAGGTGTATAGCTTACTATGTACAGAACAACTAGATGTATAGTTTACTATGTACAGGACAACTAGGTGTATAGCTTACTATGTACAGAACAACTAGGTGTATGGTTTACTATGTACAGGACAACTAGGTGTATAGCTTACTATGTACAGAACAACTAGGTGTATAGTTTACTATGTACAGAACAACTAGGTGTATAGTTTACTATGTACAGGACAACTAGGTGTATAGTTTATTATGTACAGAACAACTAGGTGTATAGCTTACTACACAAATAGGGTCAAGGTCTATTTATGTATTCTATATAATAACACTCAATCCGTTTAATTTTCATTTAGTGAGAAGGATGGAAACTTACATCCACATCATACGTGTGTCCAACAAAACTTCTGATTGGGTAGGTCCTTTCAACCGACCATAACTTGGCTGTCTGGTCATGGGAACAGGATGCAAAGTAATCACCCACCGCACTGAAACATCAAACCAGCAATTAAATCACAGAATTACGCGCAGCTGAGGCAGAAAAGATTGGCACAAAGTTACGTGCATAGGGTTATTTCTAGAGCAGAATGGCCAGGGGGCGTTTCGCCTTGTCCTATTAAGCTCGCTTGTTTGCCTTTAAAAAAACCCAGATTTTTAAAATTTTAATATATGTTTTAGATAAGCCTCAAGGGGTGTTTTCGGGTGGAAAAATCGATATAACTTGGAACGCCTGCTGTTTTCACCAATATGCACTGCCTTTTTGATCAATCACCGTAATATAGCACAATTTTCTAAGGGCTAACCCCAAAATACCCCCTCCGGGAGCTCAACGTAGTTCAAATTGCACCATGCCTCTTTTCTAACCTACCTGCCCTTTTTCTGACCCACCTTTCCATTTTTTCCACTCTAAAATAAACCCTAGTTCACTCGTTCAGATTACACAATCTGCAAACATTCTGGGAGCGGAATAAATTAAGGATAACATAACTGGTAAATCACTGAATGAATTGTGGCATCAAGAAAGAAACTACCAAATCAATCATTTTAAATCATGCAATGTGGAATTTCTTTGCTTTTGGGGTTAACAGTCGCATGACCAGCTTAGGTAATATGGCGGCTATCATAGGTGGAGGAATACCCCAGGTGCCCCTCCGAGCAGTATTTCAGGAATGGACAGGCACTCTGGTCGAACCACTGACCTTCCACAAGCCAGCTGGTACACTACAGTATTTATTATGACACATTATGGTATCGTGGTAAATTACAGTAAAATGACACATTTAGGTACATTACGGTCTATCAACCATTACGGTATATCAAACATTAAGGCTTATCAAATATTATGGTATATCAACCATTAAGGCTTATCAAACATTACAGTATATCAAACATTCATCAAACATTACGGTCTATCAAACATTACGGTATATCAAACATTACGGTATATCAAACATTACAGTATATCAAACATTACAGTATATCAAACATTACAGTATATCAAACATTATGGTATATCAAACATTATGGTACATCAAACATTACGGTATATCAAACATTACAGTATATCAAACATTATGGTACATCAAACATTACGGTCTATCAAACATTACGGTCTATCAAACATTACGGTATATCAAACATTACAGTATATCAAACATTATGGTCTATCAAACATTACGGTATATCAAACATTACAGTATATCAAACATTATGGTATATCAAACATTATGGTACATCAAACATTATGGTATATCAAACATTATGGTATATCAAACATTATGGTACATCAAACATTACAGTATATCAAACATTATGGTATATCAAACATTATGGTACATCAAACATTATGGTATATCAAACATTATGGTACATCAAACATTATGGTATATCAAACATTATGGTACATCAAACATTACAGTATATCAAACATTATGGTATATCAAACATTACGGCATTAAACAAATGAATATATACATGTATATGCTCGAATGCACACACTATGTTACATTAGGTGCACAGTTTCACGTACCTAGTATCCAGGTCCCAGACTGGGTAGTTATGGCCCCTGTACACAGCAGCATTAGTCTGTTTCTCTATATCCCAAAGTCTCACTGTAAGCCATTTAATGAACAGTTACTACACAGTTATAGAGAAAATTTGCGAATAATCTTAATTGTTGTTTTATAACAAGTATTAACCACACACCGATTGTTTAACCCATCAACTAATCCATCACCCAACTCGTTACCCAACCAGTCACCTAACCCATCAACTAATCCATCACCCAACTCGTTACCCAACCAGTCACCTAACCCATCAACTAATCCATCACCCAACTCGTTACCCAACCAGTCACCTAACCCATCAACTAATCCATCACCCAACTCGTTACCCAACCAGTCACCTAACCAATCACCCACCCAGTCACCCAACCCGTTACCTAACCAATCACCCAACCCGCCACCTAACCAATCACCCACCCAGTCACCCAACCCATTACCTAACCAATCACACAACCCGCCACCTAACCAGTCACCTAACCAATCACCTAACCCGTCACCTAACCAATCACCCAACCCGTCACCTAACCAATCACCTAACCAATCACCCAACTAATCACCTAACCAATCACCTAACCCGTCACCTAACCAATCACCCAACCCGTCACCTAACCAGTCACCCAACCCGTCACCTAACCAATCACCTAACCAATCACCTAACCAATCACCCAACCCGTCACCTAACCAATCACCTAACCAGTCACCTAACTAATCACCCAACCTGTCATCTAACCAATCACCCAACCCGTCACCTTTGTTTAACCAATCACCCAACCAATCACCTAACCAATCACCCAACCAATCACCCAACCTGCCATTAAAGCAGTTGTACTGGTATCGAAAGATTTAGTTAAGTTTATGATTTCACTATATGGGACTTTTCAAGGAGGTTTACGTGGTATTCTAAATACAGTACGCCACATTTCCGTGCCTCAAAGTGGTTGGACCAACACATATTTGCTGAGTCATGGGAGTGTCGAGTCATAGTGATTCTGGTACCCAGGTACATGTCTAGTATTCTAAAATTAGACTGGTTTAAACTTAGACTGGTTTAAACAATACACGTCAGCGACACTAGTTTTTGGTAATGTACATTTTATAAATAAAGTCACACTGTTGAAAAACAAACACAATTGACAAGAGAACACAAAACTAGCGAACCGACAATGATGGAAAGAAAACAACCAAGTTGAAAACTATAACCTGTTGTAGTTAATTTGCATAAATTCATGAGTTGCTAATATTCAAAATCACATGATTCAAGTGAAGCAGTATGAATATATTGGTAAACACTGAGGTAACAATGTAAACACTGAGGTAACAATGTAAATACTGAGGTAACAATGTAAACACTGAGGTAACAATGTAAACACTGAGGTAACAATGTAAACACTGAGGTAACAATGTAAACACTGAACTGAGGTAACAATGTAAACACTGAGGTAACAATGTAAACACTGAGGTAACAATGTAAACACTGTAAACACTGAGGTAACAATGTAAATACTGAGGTAACAATGTAAACACTGAGGTAACAATGTAAACACTGAGGTAACAATGTAAACACTGAGGTAACAATGTAAATACTGAAGTAACAATGTAAACACTGAGGTAACAATGTAAATACTGATGTAACAATGTAAACACTGAGGTAACAATGTAAACACTGAGGTAACATTGTAAATACTGAGGTAACAATGTAAACACTGAGGTAACCATGTAAATACTGAGGTAACAATGTAAACACTGTAAACACTAAGGTAACAATGTAAATACTGAGGTAACAATGTAAACACTGAGGTAACAATGTAAACACTGAGGTAACAATGTAAATACTGAGGTAACAATGTAAACACTGAGGTAACAATGTAAATACTGAGATAACCATGTAAATACTGAGGTAACAATGTAAACACTGAGGTAACATTGTAAACACTGAGGTAACAATTTAAATACTGAGGTAACAATGTAAATACTGAGGTAACAATGTAAACACTGAGGTAACAATGTAAACACTGAGGTAACAATGTAAACACTGAGGTAACAATGTATATACTGAGGTAACAATGTAAACACTGAGGTAACAATGTAAATACTGAGGTAACAATGTAAATACTGAGGTAAAAATGTAAACACTGAGGTAACAATGTAAACACTGAGGTAACAATGTAAATACTGAGGTAACAATGTAAACACTGAGGTAACAATGTAAACACTGAGGTAACAATGCAAATACTGGGGTAACAATGTAAATACTGAGGTAACAATGTAAATACTGAGGTAACAATGTAAACACAATTTACCTGTAGTATCATCGGAACAGGTGAGCAGGAACTTGGAATCGTACGTGGATCTGGCTTGATACACACAGCCTGTGTGGCCCTGCAACAAAATACACTCCTTCTCCTCACTGAAATCATGAGAAACAACGGTCTGCAACACATAGCATACGGATGTAACTTCTATAATACATAGCATATGGATGTAACTTCTATAACACATAGCATACGGATGTAACTTCTATAATACATAGCATACGGATGTAATTTCTATAATACATAGCATATGGATGTAACTTCTGCAACACATAGCATACGGATGTAACTTTTATAATACATAGCATATGGATGTAACTTCTATAACACATAGCATACGGATGTAACTTCTATAATACATAGCATACGGATGTAACTTCTATAACACATAGCATACGGATGTAACTTCTATAACACATAGCATACGGATGTAACTTCTATAATACATAGCATACGGATGTAACTTCTATAACACATAGCATACAGATGTAACTTCTATAACACATAGCGTACGGATGTAACTTCTATAACACATAGCATACGGACGTAACTTCCATAACACATAGCATATGGATGTAACTTCTATAATACATAGCATACAGATGTAACTTCTATAACACATAGCATATGGACGTAACTTCTATAACACATAGCCAGTGGTAAACTAAGGAGGTAACTTCTATAATACACAGCTAGTGGTAAACTATGGAGGTAACTTCTATAATACACAGCCAGTGGTAAACTAAGGAGGTAACTTCTATAATACACAGCTAGTGGTAAACTATGGAGGTAACTTTTATAATACACAGCTAGTGGTAAACTAAGGAGGTAACTTCTATAATACACAGCTAGAGGTAAACTATGGAGGTAACTTCTATAATACACAGCTAGTGGTAAACTATGGAGGTAACTTCTATAATACACAGCTAGTGGTAAACTATGGAGGTAACTTCAATAATACACAGCTAGTGGTAAACTATGGAGGTAACTTCTATAATACACAGCTAGTGGTAAACTATGGAGGTAACTTCTATAATACACAGCTAGTGGTAAACTAAGGAGGTAACTTCTATAATACACAGCTAGTGGTAAACTATGGAAGTAACTTTTATAATACATAGCCAGTGGTAAACTAAGGAGGTAACTTCTATAATACACAGCCAGTGGTAAATTAAGGAGGTAACTTCAATAATACATAGCCAGTGGTAAACTATGAAAGTAACTTCAATAATACATAGCCAGTGGTAAACTAAGGAGGTAACTTCAACAATAAACAGCTAGTGGTAAACTATGGAGGTAACTTTTATAATACATAGCCAGTGGTAAACTAAGGAGGTAACTTCTATAATACATAGCCAGTGGTAAACTAAGGAGGTAACTTCTATAATACATAACCAGTGGTAAACTATGGAGGTAACTTCTATAATACATAGCCAGTGGTACACTATGGAGGTAACTTCAATAATACACAGCCAGTGGTAAACTAAGGAGGTAACTTCAATAATACATAGCCAGTGGTAAACTATGGAGGTAACTTCAATAATACATAGCCAGTGGTAAACTATGGAGGTAACTTCTATAATACACAGCTAGTGGTAAACTAAGGAGGTAACTTCTATAATACATAGCCAGTGGTAAACTATGAAGGTAACTTCTATAATACACAACTAATGGTAAACTAAGGAGGTAACTTCAATAATACACAGCCAGTGGTAAACTATGGAGGTAACTTCTATAATACACAGCCAGTGGTAAACTAAGGAGGTAACTTCTATAATACACAGTCAGTGGTAAACTAAGGAGGTAACTTCTATAATACACAACTAATGGTAAACTAAGGAGGTAACTTCTATAATACATAGCCAGTGGTAAACTATGGAGGTAACTTCAATAATACACAGCCAGTGGTAAACTAAGGAGGTAACTTCAATAATACACATCAAGTGGTAAACTAAGGAGGTAACTTCTATAATACACAGCCAGTGGTAAACTAAGGAGGTAACTTCAATAATACACAGCCAGTGGTAAACTATGGAGGTAACTTCAATAATACACAGCCAGTGGTAAACTAAGGAGGTAACTTCTATACTACACAGCTAGTGGTAAACTAAGGATGTAACTTCTATAATACACAGCTAGTGGTAAACTATGGAGGTAACTTCTATAATACACAGCCAGTGGTAAACTGTGGAGGTAACTTCTATAATACACAGCCAGTGGTAAACTATGGAGGTAACTTCTATAATACATAGCCAGTGGTAAACTAAGGAGGTAACTTCTATAATACATAGCCAGTGGTAAACTGTGGATGTACCTCTATAATACACAGCCAGTGGTAAACTAAGGAGGTAACTTCTATAATACACAGCTAGTGGTAAACTATGGAGGTAACTTCTATAATACATAGCCAGTGGTAAACTAAGGAGGTAACTTCTATAATACACAGCTAGTGGTAAACTAAGGAGGTAACTTCTATAATACACAGCCAGTGGTAAACTAAGGAGGTAACTTCAATAATACACAGCCAGTGGTAAACTATGGAGGTAACTTCTATAATACACAGCTAGTGGTAAACTAAGGAGGTAACTTCTATAATACACAGCTAGTGGTAAACTAAGGAGGTAACTTCAATAATACACAGCCAGTGGTAAACTAAGGAGGTAACTTCTATAATACACAGCCAGGGGTAAACTAAGGAGGTAACTTCAATAATACACAGCTAGTGGTAAACTAAGGAGGTAACTTCCATAATACACAGCCAGTGGTAAACTAAGGAGGTAACTTCAATAATACACAGCCAGTGGTAAACTAAGGAGGTAACTTCAATATTACACAGCTAGTGGTAAACTAAGGAGGTAACATCAATAATACACAGCCAGTGGTAAACTAAGGAGGTAACTTCAATACTACACAGGTAGTGGTAAACTAAGGAGGTAACTTCTATAATACACAGCCAGTGGTAAACTAAGGAGGAAACTTCTATAATACACAGCCAGTGGTAAACTAAGGAGGTAACATCAATAATACACAGCTAGTGGTAAACTAAGGAGGTAACTTCTATAATACATAGCCAGTGGTAAACTAAGGAGGTAACTTCAATAATACACAGCCAGTGGTAAACTAAGGAGGTAACTTCTATAATACACAGCCAGTGGTAAACTAAGGAGGTAACATCAATAATACACAGCTAGTGGTAAACTAAGGAGGTAACTTCTATAATACATAGCCAGTGGTAAACTAAGGAGGTAACTTCAATAATACACAGCCAGTGGTAAACTAAGGAGGTAACTTCAATACTACACAGCTAGTGGTAAACTAAGGAAGTAACATCAATAATACACAGCCAGTGGTAAACTAAGGAGGTAACTTCTATAATACACAGCTAGTGGTAAACTAAGGAGGTAACTTCTATAATACACAGCCAGTGGTAAACTAAGGAGGTAACTTCTATAATACATAGCCAGTGGTAAACTAAGGAGGTAACTTCAGTACTACACAGCTAGTGGTAAACTAAGGAGGTAACATCAATAATACACAGCCAGTGGTAAACTAAGGAGGTAACTTCTATAATACACAGCTAGTGGTAAACTAAGGAGGTAACTTCTATAATACACCGCCAGTGGTAAACTAAGGAGGTAACTGCAATAATACACAGCCAGTGGTAAACTAAGGAGGTAACTTCTATAATACACAGTCAGTTGTAAACTAAGGAGGTAACTTCAATACTACACAGCTAGTGGTAAACTAAGGAGGTAACTTCAATAATACACAGCCAGTGGTAAACTAAGGAGGTAACTTCTATAATACACAGCTAGTGGTAAATTAAGGAGGTAACTTCTATACTACACAGCCAGTGGTAAACTAAGGAGGTAACTTCAATAATACACATCTAGTGGTAAACTAAGGAGGTAACTTCAATAATACACAGCCAGTGGTAAACTATGGAGGTAACTTCTATAATACACAGCCAGTGGTAAACTGTGTAGGAAACTTCTATAATACACAGCCAGTGGTAAACTACGGAGGTAACTTCTATAATACACAGCTAGTGGTAAACTAAGGAGGTAACTTCAATAATACACAGCTAGTGGTAAACTATGGAGGTAACTTCTATAATACACAGCCAGTGGTAAACTAAGGAGGTAACTTCTATAATACACAGCCAGTGGTAAACTAAGGAGGTAACATCAATAATACACAGCTAGTGGTAAACTAAGGAGGTAACTTCTATAATACATAGCCAGTGGTAAACTAAGGAGGTAACTTCAATAATACACAGCCAGTGGTAAACTAAGGAGGTAACTTCTATAATACACAGCTAGTGGTAAACTAAGGAGGTAACTTCTATAATACACAGCCAGTGGTAAACTAAGGAGGTAACTTCTATAATACATAGCCAGTGGTAAACTAAGGAGGTAACTTCAGTACTACACAGCTAGTGGTAAACTAAGGAGGTAACATCAATAATACACAGCCAGTGGTAAACTAAGGAGGTAACTTCTATAATACACAGCTAGTGGTAAACTAAGGAGGTAACTTCTATAATACACTGCCAGTGGTAAACTAAGGAGGTAACTGCAATAATACACAGCCAGTGGTAAACTAAGGAGGTAACTTCTATAATACACAGCCAGTTGTAAACTAAGGAGGTAACTTCAATACTACACAGCTAGTGGTAAACTAAGGAGGTAACTTCAATAATACATAGCCAGTGGTAAACTAAGGAGGTAACTTCTATAATACACAGCTAGTGGTAAATTAAGGAGGTAACTTCTATACTACACAGCCAGTGGTAAACTAAGGAGGTAACTTCAATAATACACATCTAGTGGTAAACTAAGGAGGTAACTTCAATAATACACAGCCAGTGGTAAACTAAGGAGGTAACTTCTATAATACACAGCCAGTGGTAAACTAAGGAGGTAACTTCTATAATACACAGCCAGTGGTAAACTAAGGAGGTAACTTCTATAATACACAGCTAGTGGTAAACTAAGGAGGTAACTTCAATAATACACAGCTAGTGGTAAACTAAGGAGGTAACTTCAATAATACACAGCCAGTGGTAAACTAAGGAGGTAACTTCTATAATACACAGCTAGTGGTAAACTAAGGAGGTAACTTCTATAATACACAGCCAGTGGTAAACTAAGGAGGTAACTTCAATAATACACAGCTAGTGGTAAACTAAGGAGGTAACTTCAATACTACACAGCCAGTGGTAAACTAAGGAGGTAACTTCAATAATACATAGCCAGTGGTAAACTAAGGAGGTAACTTCTATAATACACAGCTAGTGGTAAATTAAGGAGGTAACTTCTATACTACACAGCCAGTGGTAAACTAAGGAGGTAACTTCAATAATACACATCTAGTGGTAAACTAAGGAGGTAACTTCAATAATACACAGCTAGTGGTAAACTAAGGAGGTAACTTCAATAATACATAGCCAGTGGTAAACTATGGAGGTAACTTCTATAATACACAGCTAGTGGTAAACTAAGGAGGTAACTTCTATAATACACAGCCAGTGGTAAACTAAGGAGGTAACTTCAATAATACACAGCTAGTGGTAAACTAAGGAGGTAACTTCAATAATACACAGCTAGTGGTAAACTAAGGAGGTAACTTCATAATACACAGCCAGTGGTAAACTAAGGAGGTAACTTCTATAATACACAGCCAGTGGTAAACTAAGGAGGTAACTTCATAATACACAGCTAGTGGTAAACTAAGGAGGTAACTTCTATAATACACAGCAGTGGTAAACTAAGGAGGTAACTTCAATAATACAGCCAGTGGTAAACTAAGGAGGTAACTTCTATAATACACAGCCAGTGGTAAACTAAGGAGGTAACTTCTATAATACACAGCCAGTGGTAACTAGGAGGTAACTTCATAATACACAGCCAGTGGTAACTAAGGAGGTAACTTCAATAATACACAGCCAGTGGTAAACTATGGAGGTAACTTCTATAATACACAGCCAGTGGTAAACTATGGAGGTAACTTCTATAATACACAGCCAGTGGTAAACTATGGAGGTAACTTCTATAATACACAGCTAGTGGTAAACTAAGGAGGTAACTTCAATAATACACAGCTAGTGGTAAACTATGGAGGTAACTTCTATAATACACAGCCAGTGGTAAACTATGGAGGTAACTTCTATAATACACAGCTAGTGGTAAACTAAGGAGGTAACTTCTATAATACACAGCCAGTGGTAAACTAAGGAGGTAACTTCAATAATACACAGCCAGTGGTAAACTAAGGAGGTAACTTCAATAATACACAGCCAGTGGTAAACTATGGAGGTAACTTCTATAATACACAGCTAGTGGTAAACTAAGGAGGTAACTTCTATAATACACAGCCAGTGGTAAACTAAGGAGGTAACTTCAATAATACACAGCCAGTGGTAAACTAAGGAGGTAACTTCAATAATACACAGCCAGTGGTAAACTATGGAGGTAACTTCAATAATACACAGCCAGTGGTAAACTATGGAGGTAACTTCAATAATACACAGCCAGTGGTAAACTATGGAGGTAACTTCAATAATACACAGCCAGTGGTAAACTATGGAGGTAACTTCTATAATACACAGCCAGTGGTAAACTATGGAGGTAACTTCAATAATACACAGCCAGTGGTAAACTATGGAGGTAACTTCTATAATACACAGCCAGTGGTAAACTATGGAGGTAACTTCAATAATACACAGCCAGTGGTAAACTATGGAGGTAACTTCAATAATACACAGCCAGTGGTAAACTATGGAGGTAACTTCAATAATACACAGCCAGTGGTAAACTATGGAGGTAACTTCTATAATACACAGCCAGTGGTAAACTATGGAGGTAACTTCAATAATACACAGCCAGTGGTAAACTATGGAGGTAACTTCTATAATACACAGCCAGTGGTAAACTATGGAGGTAACTTCAATAATACACAGCCAGTGGTAAACTATGGAGGTAACTTCAATAATACACAGCCAGTGGTAAACTATGGAGGTAACTTCAATAATACACAGCCAGTGGTAAACTATGGAGGTAACTTCTATAATACACAGCCAGTGGTAAACTATGGAGGTAACTTCAATAATACACAGCCAGTGGTAAACTAGGAGGTAACTTCAATAATACACAGCCAGTGGTAAACTATGGAGGTAACTTCTATAATACACAGCCAGTGGTAAACTATGGAGGTAACTTCAATAATACACAGCCAGTGGTAAACTAAGGAGGTAACTTCTAATACACAGCCAGTGGTAAACTATGGAGGTAACTTCAATAATACACAGCCAGTGGTAAACTAAGGAGGTAACTTCAATAATACACAGCCAGTGGTAAACTAAGGAGGTAACTTCAATAATACACAGCCAGTGGTAAACTATGGAGGTAACTTCTATAATACACAGCCAGTGGTAAACTATGGAGGTAACTTCAATAATACACAGCCAGTGGTAAACTAAGGAGGTAACTTCAATAATACACAGCCAGTGGTAAACTATGGAGGTAACTTCAATAATACACAGCCAGTGGTAAACTAAGGAGGTAACTTCAATAATACACAGCCAGTGGTAAACTAAGGAGGTAACTTCAATAATACACAGCCAGTGGTAAACTATGGAGGTAACTTCTATAATACACAGCCAGTGGTAAACTATGGAGGTAACTTCAATAATACACAGCCAGTGGTAAACTAAGGAGGTAACTTCAATAATACACAGCCAGTGGTAAACTATGGAGGTAACTTCAATAATACACAGCCAGTGGTAAACTAAGGAGGTAACTTCAATAATACACAGCCAGTGGTAAACTATGGAGGTAACTTCTATAATACACAGCCAGTGGTAAACTATGGAGGTAACTTCAATAATACACAGCCAGTGGTAAACTATGGAGGTAATTGCTTAAGAAACATATAGTTTACATATTGGTTTGATTCATCTATGAAATATAACCAAAGATACAAGACACGTGGGCAGAGGGATGACATACATAGCTAGTGGTTAACTAAGGTGACAATACATGTACTTCACTGTAAGCCTTCAGCTGAGTGAGCTACAACTGCAGTAGACTGTTCCACACAGTGAGCTAGAACTGCAGTAGATTGTTCCACACAGTGAGCTAGAACTGCAGTAGATTGTTCCACTCAGATAGCTAGAACTGCAGTAGATCGTTCCACTCAGATAGCTACAACTGCAGTAGATTGTTCCACACAGTGAGCTGGAACTGCAGTAGATTGTTCCACACAGTGAGCTGGAACTGCAGTAGATTGTTCCACACAGTAAGCTAGAACTGCAGTAGATTGTTCCACACAGTGAGCTGGAACTGTAGTAGATTGTTCCACACAGTGAGCTGGAACTGCAGTAGCTTGTTCCACTCAGTGAGCTGGAACTGCAGTAGACTGTTCCACACAGTGAGCTGGAACTACAGTAGATTGTTCCACTCAGTGAGCTGGAACTGCAGTAGACTGTTCCACACAGTGAGCTAGAACTGCAGTAGATTGTTCCACTGTGTGTGGTGTTGTTACAGTAAGCTAGAATTGCAGTAGATTGTTCCACAGCTTCATTAACACACAAAACTGTAACATTATCAACAGTAACTATATACCACTTCACATCCTCCTCCTCCTCATCGGCCACCTGCAGATAATTCGCTGCTAGATGGATCACCGACGGACCGTCCCTATTGTCCACAGGGGGAAACAATCCCGGGCTCAACTGCCACAGTCTCACAGTACTGTCCTCGAAACCGCCGCTCAGGTACTTATGGTTGGCTGAGGTCGATGCACAGCATAACCTGTAATATACAACTACTACCAGTATATGTGGAAGGAGGCCCGGAGTTCAAGACCCGTTGGAGCCGTTACGAGTGTGCCAATAGGCAAGGCATTTAAATTCTGCATTGCCTCTTCTCTCCCTGATGGATTTGAGCAGGAATGAGGTCTCGAGAGTGATTAATAAGTTGTAAGAACTTGTTTCGCACACAACTACTACAAGTGTATAGAGTATATAGCATCATTATAATACTTCATTAAACAGCAAACTATTAACAGACACATTTAACACAGTAGCTACAAAGAAACGGGCAGTTCTGTCACCTTAGATATTGGCTAAAGCCTCCCTAAATCTGTATTTTACAGAAAAAAGCCATGTTGTATGGAATCATAACTTTTGTATCAGATGAAACTATAGAGATTCATCCACACGTTCAGATTCTATTAGTGTCCTCTTACATATGTCACTGCATCCACATAAATATAGAAAGTCATCTCAAACACAGGTTATTCACTCCGGATAGAAAGTCATCTCAAACACAGGTTACTAACTCCTGTTAGAAGATATCTCAAACACAGGTTACTAACTCCTGATAGAAAGTTATCTCAAACACAGGTTACTAACCCCTGATGGAAAGCTATCTCAAACACAGGTTATTCACCCCTGATAGAAAGTTATCTCAAACACAGGTTACTAACCCCTGATAGAAAGCTATCTCAAACACAGGCTATTAACCCCTGCTAGAAAGTTATCTCAAACACAGGTTATTCACCCCTGATAGAAAGTTATCTCAAACACAGGCTATTAACCCCTGATAGAAAGTCATCTCAAACACAGGTTACTAACCCCTGATTGAAAGCTATCTCAAACACAGGTTACTAACCCCTGATAGAAAGTTATCTCAAACACAGGTTACTAACTCCTGATAGAAAGTTATCTCAAACACAGGTTACTAGGTTACTAACTCCTGATAGAAAGTTATCTCAAACACCGGTTACTAGGTTACTAACCCCTGATAGAAAGTTATCTCAAACACAGGTTACTAACTCCTGATAGAAAGTTATCTCAAACACAGGTTACTAGGTTTCTAACCCCTGATAAAAAGTTATCTCAAACACAGGTTACTAACCCCTGATAGAAAGTTATCTCAAACACAGGTTACTAACCCCTGATAGAAAGTTATCTCAAACACAGGTTACTAACCCTGATAGAAAGTTATCTCAAACACAGGTTACTAACCCTGATAGAAAGTTATCTCAAACACAGGTTACTAACTCCTGATAGAAAGTTATCTCAAACACAGGTTACTAACCCTGATAGAAAGTTATCTCAAACACAGGTTACTAACCCTGATAGAAAGTTATCTCAAACACAGGTTACTAACCCCTGATAGAAAGTTATCTCAAACACAGTTATTCACCCCTCATAGAAAGTTATCTCAAACACAGGTTACTAACCCCTGATAGAAAGTTATCTCAAACACAGGTTACTAACCCCTGAGAGAAAGTTATCTCAAACACAGGTTACTAACCCCTGCTAGAAAGTTATCTCAAACACAGGTTACTAACCCCTGATAGAAAGTTATCTCAAACACAGGTTACTAACCCCTGATAGAAAGTTATCTCAAACACAGGTTATTCACCCCTGATAGAAAGTTATCTCAAACACAGGTTACTAACCCCTGATAGAAAGTTATCTCAAACACAGGTTACTAACCCCTGATAGAAAGTTATTTCAAACACAGGTTACTAACCCCTGATAGAAAGTTATCTCAAACACAGGTTACTAACCCCTGATAGAAAGTTATCTCAAACACAGGTTACTAACCCCTGATAGAAAGTTATCTCAAACACAGGTTACTAACCCCTGCTAGAAAGTTATCTCAAACACAGGTTACTAACCCCTGCTAGAAAGCTATCTCAAACACAGGTTACTAACCACTGATAGAAAGTTATCTCAAACACAGGTTACTAACCCCAGATAGAAAGTTATCTCAAACACAGGTTACTAACCCCTGATAGAAAGTTATCTCAAACACAGGTTACTAACCCCTGATAGAAAGTTATCTCAAACACAGGTTACTAACCCCTGATAGAAAGTTATCTCAAACACAGGTTACTAACCCCTGCTAGAAAGTTATCTCAAACACAGGTTACTAACCCCTGATAGAAAGTTATCTCAAACACAGGTTACTAACCCCTGATAGAAAGTTATCTCAAACACAGGTTACTAACCCCTGATAGAAAGTTATCTCAAACACAGGTTACTAACCCCTGATAGAAAGTTATCTCAAACACAGGTTACTAACCCCTGATAGAAAGTTATCTCAAACACAGGTTACTAACCCCTGATAGAAAGTTATCTCAAACACAGGTTACTAACCCCTGATAGAAAGTTATCTCAAACACAGGTTACTAACCACTGATAGAAAGTTATCTCAAACACAGGTTACTAACCCCTGATAGAAAGTTATCTCAAACACAGTTTACTAACCCCTGATAGAAAGTTATCTCAAACACAGGTTATTCACCCCTGATAGAAAGTTATCTCAAACACAGGTTACTAACCCCTGATAGAAAGTTATCTCAAACACAGGTTACTAACCCCTGATAGAAAGTTATCTCAAACACAGGTTACTAACCCCTAATAGAAAGTTATCTCAAACACAGGTTACTAACCCCTGATAGAAAGTTATCTCAAACACAGGTTACTAACCCCTGATAGAAAGTTATCTCAAACATAGGTTACTAACCCCTGATAAGCATTCAGGAAACTGTAGAAGCAAATGGATGGCAGACCAGGTGGCCCGTCCCGTACTTCCTTAATCACTTGTTTCAGGCTGGACAGGCCCAGATCATTCTGTACAACCTTGTTGTCGGGGATGACGGCCGGTGAGATAAGCTGTTGCTGCCGATGCTCCGACTGCTCATCCTGTAGACATAGAGTGGGCTCGGTGGCAGTTCTTACTGTAACGCAGGAGTAAAGTATAAACATTATTCTACAATGATTGTGAAACAAGTTTCAACAACTTATATTAACACTTTACTTGCCGTGAAAGCTAATAATGTGATCATTCGTGTTGGAGGAAACAGGATTATACGGAGAAAACACACGTGTCCGATCTGGCTACCACCGTACCATCTCATATACTTCCTGGTCTGAGGATCGAACCAGAGTTGCAGTGTAAGAAGCGAGCGTGCTAACCACTGCGCTAATCGGACATGAGTAGAATGGGTATGTGCTCCGTTATATAATACTGCTATATCAATAAACCCATTAACACAGGAGTAAAGGGGGTATGTGCTCAGTTATATAATACTGCTATATCAATAAACCTATTAACACAGGAGTAAAGGGGGTATGTGCTCAGTTATATAATACTGCTATATCAATAAACCTATTAACACAGGAGTAAAGGGGGTATGTGCTCAGTTATATAATACTGCTATATCTATCTTCAATCAACACCCTAGAAAATACAGGTGTAATGTAGGTGGCACTACTCTCGGAAATCGAGTTTCACCAGGCTGTCATTTTGCCAGAAGTAAATTAGTGAAAAATCGACAGACTAGAAGCCATGCTAGTAAGCGAGGTATCTGGGAACATACCTTGTAGCTGTATGTAAGTGTGGTATCTGGGATCATACCTTGTAGCTGTATGTAAGTGTGGTATCTGGGATCATACCTTGTAGCTGTATGTAAGTGAGGTATCTGGGAGCATACCTTGTAGCTGTATGTAAGTGAGGTATCTGGGATCATACCTTGTAGCTGTATGCAAGTGTGGTATCTGGGAATATATCTTGTAGCTGTATGTAAGTGTGGTATCTGGGATCATACCTTGTAGCTGTATGTAAGTGAGGTATCTGGGATCATACCTTGTAGCTGTATGTGTTGACTGAGTACCTGGAGCAGCAGCATATTGTCATCATCCTGTCCAAGTAATATACAATGTATTGTGTGTGGTACAAGTAATATACAATGTATTGTTTGTGGTACAAGTAATATACAATGTATTGTTTGTGGTACAAGTAATATACAATGTATTGTTTGTGGTACAAGTAATATACAATGTATTGTTTGTGGTACGTGTGTGGTACCAGTAATATACAATGTATTGTTTGTGGTACAAGTAATATACAATGTATTGTTTGTGGTACAAGTAATATACAATGTATTGTTTGTGGTACAAGTAATATACAATGTATTGTTTGTGGTACAAGTAATATACAATGTATTGTGTGTGGTACAAGTAATATACAATGTATTGTTAGTGGTACAAGTAATATACAATGTATTGTGTGTGGTACAAGTAATATACAATGTATTGTTAGTAGGGATGGCAACGAATGGTGATTGTGATATTCGAATATTCGGATGATCTTCCGAACGAATATTCGCAAATTTCTCCAACTTTCGATTTCCACTACAGTTAGTACCTGTAAAACAAATGCTTCTCAGTTTGTGTCCCGTCAAATAGACTGCATTAATCAATTAGTGACCCCTGTAAGGTGTGAACAAAATGTCATCACCCTCCTTTGTTATTTGGAGCCAAATCGCGATGAAATTTTGCACCTTCGGGCACGCATTGGGTCATACTTTGTTTTCGAAACTTAATTGATTGAAATTTAAACAAACATATATATCCTTTTAAGTTATGATTTAACTGCAATTGATTTAAATTTGATTTGAATTTTTTTTTAATATTCGAATATGGTTTTAATATTCGAATATTCGGACATTCGAACGAATATTCGAACATTCGTTGCCATCCCTAATTGTTAGTGATACAAGTAATATACAATGTATTGTATGTGGTACAAGTAATATACAATGTATTGTTTGTGGTACACCTAATATATAATGTATTGTTTGTGGTACAAGTAATATACAATATGTTGTTTGTGGTACAAGTAATATACAATGTATTGTGTGTGGTACAAGTAATATACAATGTATTGTTTGTGGTACAAGTAATATACAATGTATTGTTTGTGGTACAAGTAATATACAATGTATTGTGTGTGGTACAAGTAATATACAATGTATTGTTTGTGGTACAAGTAATATACAATGTATTGTTTGTGGTACAAGTAATATACAATGTATTGTTTGTGGTACAAGTAATATACAATGTATTGTTTGTGGTACAAGTAATATACATACCATGTTTATTGGCCAACTTTCAAAACAGTCATA
The DNA here is from genome assembly GCA_014843695.1 of Archivesica marissinica. Lineage (NCBI taxonomy): Eukaryota > Metazoa > Mollusca > Bivalvia > Venerida > Vesicomyidae > Archivesica > Archivesica marissinica. Next base: position 28,721,694 of record CM026402.1, on the reverse strand, counting down.
TCGTCAAATGTTTCTGTGATTACATTAACTTTTGATCGCAAATTCATAAAAATGAATCATCAAAGATGAAAAGCTGGTGGCATGCTCAATCCCGATCTCACAAATACATGCTCACCGGGAGATGTACGTAAGATCAAACATATACAAATTATGTGCACTACCCTAACTAACACTTCCAACTAAATTCAGACTTTCTGCTGTGAAAGACACATTTCATACATAGCGTAAACAAGTATTTGCTCAGTACCTTTATAAATCTCTGAAGACCTTCAAACTTGTTCTTAGATAAAACGACCTGATACTTCATGTCTCTGAATGTACATAAAACATGATTATGGATCACAATTATGTTTATATAGATCAAGCAATTATTACAAGTTTATCTGCATTTATAATAAGAGACATATACAATGTATACAAGCCTTGTATTTCATGCAAGCAAACTAAAACAGTACGCAAACTAAAACAGTATGCAAACTAAAACAGTACGCAAACTAAAATCAAGATGGCTCATCTACTGGACCTAACCATTCATCTACTGGACCTAACCAATCAACTACTGGACTTAACCATTCATCTACTGGACCTAACCATTCATCTACTGGACCTAACCATTCATCTACTGGACCTAACCAATCATCTACTGGACCTAACCATTCATCTACTGGACCTAAACATTCATCTACTGGACCTAACCAATCATCTACTGGACCTAACCATTTATCTACTGGACCTAACCATTCATCTACTGGATCTAACCATTCATCTACTGGACCTACCATTCATCTACTGGACCTAACCAATCATCTACTGGACCTAACCAATCATCTACTGGACCTAACCAATCATCTACTGAATAATAACCAATCATCTACTGGACCTAACCATTCATCTACTGGACCTAACCATTCATCTACTGGACCTAACCAATCATCTACTGGACCTAACCATTCATCTACTGGACCTAAACATTCATCTACTGGACCTAACCAATCATCTACTGGACCTAACCATTTATCTACTGGACCTAACCATTCATCTACTGGATCTAACCATTCATCTACTGGACCTACCATTCATCTACTGGACCTAACCAATCATCTACTGGACCTAACCATTCATCTACTGGACCTAACCATTCATCTACTGGACCTTACCATTCATCTACTGGACCTAACCTTTCATCTACTGGACCTAACCAATCATCTACTGGATCTAACCAATCATCTACTGGACCTAACCAATCATCTACTGGACCTAACCAATCATCTACTGAATAATAACCAATCATCTACTGGACCTAACCAATCATCTACTGGACCTAACCATTCATCTACTGGACCTAACCAATCATCTACTGGACCTAACCAATCGTTTACTGACCATAACCAATCTTACTGACCATAACCAATCATCTACTGACTATAACCAATCGTTTACTGACTATAACCAATCATCTACTGACTATAACCAATCATTTACTGACTATAACCAATCATCTACTGACTATAAGGCATTTCTAACCTATTCTGATGACGAGATGAACATCGGATGACGATAAAATATTGGGGGTTTTCTCAAGTTTATTGTACAATATAAAATTAATGCATGGCTGTAGCAAGGGTTTATTTATTTTGTGAGGCGTACACTATAATGTGAACTGTACATTACTGTCCTTTGTAGTTGGCATGACTGTGTAGGATTTCTATATGGACTGTTGCCTTCTATTTATCTGGGTTAGCCATGCCAGTAAAATGAAAACCCCATACATCAAAGCCAACTTGTAACGACAATAATTCAAAGAAAAGAAATCGGATATAGCCATACTATTTTATTTCTTAAAGAATCAGTTCCATTTGCTTGTGCCTACACACAACGAAACACATATGGACACCGTTTGGGGCAACATATTTCTGGGGTTTCTCCACACAGTACCAACACATCTATAACATTTGATATCTGCCATAGCATGCTCTACGCGCACTCTGTATTTTGTGATATATCTATTTAGTTTACGACACTTTTGTCTTTCTCCTGGCTGATTTCGGGGTATATGCGGTCATAACATAATCGCGATTAGGGTAGATTTTTGTGGCCTAAAATAAGCAAATCGTCGGGAAAATGTAAGTCTGGTCCAACCTGTTTCATCAAGCCGTATTGTTGGGCATCGTCACTATGACCTAGATATCCACTCTCGATGTGTCGATGCACATCAACCACCACCTGTGAGTGCATGCAATGATAGTTACGGTGCCCCGACTAATACCGTTATTGTGGTTCCATTTCTTGTCGATACATTTGATGGGACGTTCCATCTATAACAACCACAGCCATGTGCAGTTTGGCCCATGTACTCTCCATAGTCATTCAACCATTGTCGGCCAAACAACAAAATGCCTTAACTTGTCATAAATCAGTGGGATAATATGTCTGACTTCAAGACTCACAGTGCCAACACCTACACCAAACATAGTGGCCAACACATGGTATGTTGGATACGTTCTTGCCCAAATCATAAACAATAATGTTCTGTTCCTTGCTGACAGCAAGACGGTAGTCTAAAGGATATATATATAATTTTAAATACACTTTATGAGAAACACATTACATTACTACAAGATTATGGATCGGATTAGAATTGAATAAAACAAATGCGACACCTGCTTATTGATTTATATTGTATTTGAAAGAAACCAGTGCTTTGCCTAAACGCTAATTAAATTTATATTTTGAGATAACCCCTACACAGGTGAGTGCATCCTTAATCCAGTGTACATCTCGTCATCAGAATAGGTTAGAAATGCCTATTACCAATCATCTACTGACTATAACCAATCGTTTACTGACTATAACCAATCATCTACTGACTATAGCCAATCATCTACTGACTATAACCAATCATCTACTGACTATAACCAATCATCTACTGACTATAACCAATCATCTACTGACTATAACCAATCATCTACTGACCATAACCAATCATCTACTGACTATAACCAATCATCTACTGGACCTAACCAATCATCTACTGACTATAACCAATCATCTACTGACTATAACCAATTATCTACTGACTATAACCAATCATCTACTGACTATAACCAATCATCTACTGACTATAACCAATCATCTACTGACCATAACCAATCATCTACTGACTATAACCAATCATCTACTGATCATAACGAAACTACAACAATCAGATACCTGTGGGTAATACAGGAACAGCTACCTGGGAAAGTACAATAGTCTGGTACCTGCAGGTAATACAGGAACATGTACCTGGGAAAGTACAATAGTCAGTTACCTGCAGGTAATACAGGAACATGTACCTGGGAAAGTACAATAATCAGGTACCTGCAGGTAATACAGGAACATGTACCTGGGAAAGTACAATAGTCTAGTACCTGCAGGTAATACAGGAACATGTACCTGGGAAAGTACAATAGTCAGGTACCTGCAGGTAATACAGGAACATGTACCTGGGAAAGTACAATAGTCAGGTACCTGCAGGTAATACAGGAACATGTACCTGGGAAAGTACAATAGTCAGGTACCTACAGGTAATACAGGAACATGTACCTGGGAAAGTACAATAGTCAGGTACCTGCAGGTAATACAGGAACATGTACCTGGGAAAGTACAATAGTCAAGTACCTGCAGGTAATACAGGAACATGTACCTTGGAAAGTACAACAGTCAGGTACCTGCAGGTAATACAGGAACATGTACCTGGGAAAGTACAATAGTCAGGTACCTGCAGGTAATACAGGAACATGTACCTGGGAAAGTACAACAGTCAGGTACCTGCAGGTAATACAGGAACATGTACCCGGGAAAGTACAATAGTCAGGTACCTGCATGTAATACAGGAACATGTACCTGGGAAAGTACAACAGTCAGGTACCTGCAGGTAATACAGGAACATGTACCTGGGAAAGTACAAGTGGTTTGTAATACAGGAACATGTACCTGGGAAAGTACAATAGTCAGGTACCTACAGGTAATACAGGAAGTTGAAGTCTGGAACATGTACCTGGGAAAGTACAATAGTCAGGTACCTGCAGGTAATACAGGAACATGTACCTGGGAAAGTACAATAGTCAGGTACCTGCATGTAATACAGGAACATGTACCAGAGAAAATACAATTGCTGGGTAACCGCTGACAATACAGGAACAGGTACCCGAGTCAACAACAGTCCTGTGGACCCGCGGGTAATACAAGCTATAATTAAGTGGCTATTACAGACAGGTGGTCATTTGGAACAGTTCCACAATATTTACGTCTTGATGTGTATGCAGTTACAAGAGTTACAAGTACACAAAGTGCTATCTTACTTGAAAGCTTCCACTTCCTTAGAGGAGATCATTTCAGCTTTGGAGGATAACTTCGCCAATTCGTCCAGTATGTCGTGCTGACCTGCATCTGTCCTGAACAAACTACTGTGTCGACTGAAAAACTTGTGTGCTGTGAAATATAGAACAATGTATCAAATCTATAAACAGACATTGAGAAAATCTCGGTCATGATCAATTGAAAGCAATTAAATAATGTGATAGCAAAGCTTAAATGGTGTGGCCTATTAAACATGGGACCAGTCATAAATGGTGTGGCCTAATTATAAATGATGTAGCCTACAAGACATGGCCTAGATATAAATGGTGTAGCCTAGTTAAATGATGTGACCTACAAAACATGACCTAGTTATAAATAGGGTGGCCTAGTTATAAATGATGTGAACAGACGGATATGTAGTACAGTGGTAACACGCTGGACTGGTAATCCAGGGATCGTAGGTTCAATCCCCCGTCTGACCCTAATAAAATTAACAGTCTTTCAGATGGGACTTTAAACCGAGGTCTCGTGTCGGTGCTGTACACCGCGCACGTAAAAGAACCAGAGGAGATTCTGGAATGGGTCTCTTCTGTATCATGCACTATCCTCTAACAATCTAAAATAACTAATCTCTTCAGGAGGCGTCGCTCATATGGGCAACCGGTAGCGACGATAAATAAACGTAAAAACACAAATGATGTGACCTACAAAACATGACCTAGTTATAAATAGTGTGGCCCAGTTATAAATGATGTGTCCTACAAAACATGACCATATAACCAATCATCTACTGACTATAACCAATGGTGTGCCCTACAAAACATTGCTAGGTTAAAATGGTGTTGCCTAGTTATAAATGTTGTAGTCAACATAAGATCCCTTAGTTACATATGGTGTGATCTACAAAACATATCTAGTTATAAAATAAATGGTGTAGGTGGCTTACAAAACATAACCTAGTTATACATTGTGTGACTTAGTTATAAATGTTGTGACCTAGTTAATACTGGTGTGTTGTACTAGTAGTTATGGATGGTGCGACCTAATTGTAAATGGTGTGACATTGATATCAATGGTGTGACATTGATATCAATGGTGTGACCATGTTATAAATGGTGAGACTGTGTCATAAATGGTGTGACCTAGTAATACATCATGTGACCTATTTATAAATGGTGTGACCTAATTATAAATGATATGGCCTACAAAACATGACCATGCTATAAATGACATGCCCTACCTGGAGCCTTGTGTCCATTACTCAGCAACTCCACATAGATATGGACAAACACAGGAAACAGCAAACTGTGAATATCTGTACTCTGCAACAATGCCTTCTCATTGAGGTAATTCTTGAATCTGAAATACAAATTGAACTGTATAAATACTGAACTGAATACACGGTAGATTTTTTTGATTGTTTCAGAGTATTAGTATTAGCTAAAAAAATGTACTATTAAAACAATATGATACATATTCTGTTATGATCACACAAATTTCATTCAGTTCGATGGCGAAACAAGTTCTTACAACATTAGTTTAATCGTTCTCGACACCTCAATCCTGATGGAATCCATCGCAATGAGGGAGACATAAGAGGAATTGTGGTTAAGTAGCTTGTGTAAGGGCACCATCACCATGGTTACAGGTTGGGTATATTACATATAACCAACCATCAAAGCAATGTACACATTGAGGACCTGTAACTATATATAACCAACCACCAAAGCAATGTACACATTGAGGACCTGTAACTATATATAACCAACCACCAAAGCAATGTACACATTGAGGACCTGTAACTATACATAACCAACCACCAAAGCAATGTACACATTGAGGACCTGTAACTATATATAACCAACCACCAAAGCAATGTACACATTGAGGACCTGTAACTATATATAACCAACCACCAAAGCAATGTACACATTGAGGACCTGTAACTATATATAACCAACCACCAAAGCAATGTACACATTGTGGACCTGTAACTACATATAACCAACCACCAAAGCAATGTACACATTGAGGACCTGTAACTATATATAACCAACCACCAAAGCAATGTACACATTGAGGACCTGTAACTATATATAACCAACCACCAAAGCAATGTACACATGCAGGAATTTCCGGAGTATATCTATATTAATACAGGTACCGATTATAATTATATACAAACCGTGTGAAAAGTTGTTCACACATAGCAGGGTCACCACTGATACTACTATACGAGAGACTGTTGTCCTGGGTGATCTCCCCTGATGTACACCCTTTCAGTGCCATGCTAGGCAGCTGCTGGTTCCAGCGACATTCTTTCTTCTGGCTTGTTTCACTTTCCTGTAATAGTCAAAACTGATTAAACATTAAATTGACACTAAATTTAGTGAATATTGCACGAGTTACTAGAATTGGCCAAAAAACCTGAATCGGCTTTCAAGTACTGGGATAGATATCTAGTTAGTTTAATCATATTTTATTGCAAATTAAGTTAATTAACAGTAAAAGTGACATACAAATATAGATAAAATAAATAGTATGAAAATGTAAATGGTTTGGGGCCACAAGTTTAACAACATTAAATAACGCACAAGAAGAACAAGCTAACATTGATTATACAAAATAACAGGTTTTTTTTTTGCTAGACAGTGGCACACACAATTAGAATGAAAAACAAGAGTCAAATGAGCAAAGGAAAAAACCTACAACAAGAAAATGTTGCTTAGATCAATACATACAACTCATTGAGTCCACCTGCTGCTCCCCTACACCATACCAAGATCTGAACCCACGAACAAGACTCACAAGCAAATAACGTATAATTACAGACGGATCTGTAGTCCAGTGGTAACACACTGGACTGGTAATCCAGGGATTGCAGGTTCGATCCCCCGCCTGACCCTAATAAAATTAACAGTCTTTCAGATGAGACGTTAAACCGAGGTCTCGTGTCGGTGCTTTACACTGTTCACGTAAAAGAACCAGAGGAGATTCTGGAATGGGTCTCTGTCTGTATCATGCACTATGGGCAACCGGCAGCGACGATAAATAAACGTAACACACACAATAACGTATAATTATTTCAGGAGAGCAATATTTTACATTATATTAAGCCTATATCATGTTTATCTGGTCATTGTATGATATGCTGATTAATCAAATAAAACGATGCAAACAAACACCATCAAACAAACACCATCAAACAAACACAATCAAACACACACCATCAAACACACACCAGATTGTTTGTCGCCATCCCGCTAAACAGCTGCAAATAGGACTGTAATTTAAAAATAAATTCAGGGGTAATAATCGTGTAGAATCAAGGGTAATATCCAAGTACAGGAATCGAAAGACGAGAATATTTGATTATGCTCGACATGTCATCGCCCCGGGTCAAAGTTGACCTGCTAGGCATTTTCAAGATTCAAACAACATCATTAGCGATTTTCATGCATCAAAACCTGGCAGCTCGGATCAATGAACGCCATGGTTATAGGGATAATCTCGAATGTGTCACGGTTGAAAGCCAGCTTATAGTCACGTTCCCATTGTTGGAGTCTCGTCGTGGCCTGGATGTAATGCATTACCTGGTGATATCAACGGGTCATCTTCGGAAGATAGTGCATACGTGCTGAATACGAAAGTGTTTATTTCAAAACACATCTACTCACTCTCCATCAGCATGGTTGAATGCCTCGAGCAACATGCGATTTCTCTGCGCATGCGCCAGCTGACCCCTGTGTATGCACGGTCCAATACCAGTGCATAAAGCAGTTTCACTACAGATAGTTCTAAAGTAACCAAGCCAAGTCAGGGTCTAATCCTTTCAGTCTACTGCTGTTAAATTATATGTAAAATGTTCATTTCTTGATTACATGTACAAATACTGAAATAAATAATGCTTAAACTAAGTCAGGGTTTGAACCCACGACTGCCTGATCCTCCATTACTTGGAGGTGAACACTCTACCGCGTTGCCATAAAAGCGAGCTCATTCACGAGACAGTATAAGTCTCCCTATATATACCACTACAGTTCATATGACGCGATACAAGAGGTATTCATCAGCAAAACAGAGGGTTGTTGAATCCGTCTTGCTTGGCAGGTCATTTACGTAGGTCAGGACCTGTAGACAGTGGTAGAGGGTCAGATGTAGTGGAACATTTTATTATTGAGCTACATATTGGACATAATATACTCAATGACCACACTATATGTGATTACACTTTGTAACGTTTTTGTGTGCGAGGTCGAAGCATATTGAGAACGAATGCTAATAATTGCAACTATGACGGCACATTGCGGGAATGTAGCATCTAAAAGAACAATGTAGCAATATCTTACCGAATACTGTCGCCTTTTCAAGTACTGGTTAAGTGTTGAGTGCAAGTGTTCGTATTTTGTACGCTTCATTCTCTTTATCTGTCACATTTTTCTTCTGTGTCACACAGACGAGTGTTTTTCGGTTAGAGCTAAAAGCTATTTAATAACAGTGCCGTACAGTATATTTGCATCGTACATCAATTCAATTCAAAGTTTATTAAATTATTGTCGTAGAGTTTTTACAAACAAATAATATTAGCATTATAGCTGTTTATCGACATACAATAAATAAACAATGTATAAAGTAATAGACAAATGCGACATAATCATATATATATATATATATATATTGTCGACATTCATCATATTTCAATTAAATCAAGACAAGTTACATAGCCAATATTTGAAATAAAACATGGAGCATGATACATTGCTGACAACAGGCTGTATGACCAGTTCACACACGCAGTGCTGCCAACGATGTGTACCATATACTAGTAAGAATGATACATAATAAATGTTAATCATGATATGAAGACAGCATATCTAATGCATGTACAAGCAGCACACTTTGGGGAGGGCAGTTTACTAATGTTGTTAGAACTTGTTGCCCAACCCAATTTGCTTTGTCTTTGCTTTGTCGTAATTATGTATGTAATGTAAATGTGAAATAAATTATGATTAAACTAAGCACATACAAGGGTTTAAAACAGCAGTAATCATTAAATGAGGTGAAGTTAACGTTCTCGCTGGAACATGACGTACAGGAGTAACTCTCCACATCCCAGGAATTTATATACTCTTAAAATGGTTATAGTTACCATTGTTGGGGTAGGGAGTTCCAAAGTTTGAGTGCACTGAAGCGGAATCAGCGAATCCCGTACCTTGTTGTTCTCACCTTTGGAGTATGGGCTGTTTTGTGTATCTAAAAGGATATTAAGCATTATTTTCTTTAATTTTAACAAGATCATACAAATATTCAGGACGTGTGTGTTTTACGCTTATTTATCGTCGCTACCGGTTGCCCATATGAGCGACGCCTCCTGAAGAGATTAGTAATTTTAGATTTTTGGAGGATAGTGCAATGATACAGACAGAGACCCATTCCAGAGTCTCCTCTGGTTCTTTTACGTACACGGTGTAAAGCACCGACTCGAGACGTCGGTTTAAAGTCCCATCTGAAAGACTGTTGGTTTAAACATATTTATTCCACTATATACATTCACAAAACAATAAATGCACACAAAATCAAATAATAGGAAAGGATCTTCTTCTTCTTGTCGTTCGCGAATCACATGGACAAGCCGGCAGCAAACACGAAATGGGCCGTCCTCCTCAGATCCTCCCGACAGCCATGTAACTTCGTCTGGAGAGAAGTATCTGTTGGCCAGGTTGTTTTCCTCAGCCCATGAAGATTGGGACACTCCTGGATGTGTTCTGCAGTCTGGTCCCCTACGTTGCAGCTGCAGGCAGTTGATGGAGCTAGTCCAAGCTTCCGACACATATGGAAGTTCAGGCGGTTATGCCCTGTTCTAAGCCGGAATATCGTGACTTGCTCCTGTCTGGTGAGGAGGTGGTAGTCATCCTTCTCGACTGTTGGCTTTGATGCAGATTTGATTATGGTGCATTTCTCCTTGTAAGTCAAATCTTTGTCTGGTTGCCTCTCGGTAGAACCTTGCTTGGCAAGCTGGTCAGCGGCTTCATTGCCAGGGATGCCTATGTGTGCAGGTACCCACTGGAGGACAGTTCTTTTAGTTACGCTGACTGTTCGAAGGGCTTCCATCAGGTGGGGTTCTTTGTTGTTAGACAGGGCATCCAGAACTGAGAGCGCATCAGTCAGGAAGACAACCTGGGCACACTCCACAGTGTTGTGTACTAGAGATGCTGCTGTTTCAAGGGCCTGTACTTCTGCCCCATAGTTGCTGCAGTGTACTCCAGTAGGTAGAGCAACTGACTGTGTGTGTCCATCTGGGTGTCGGACATACACGCCTGCTCCTCCGTTTGCTACTGCTTTTGTGGCTGAACCATCTGTGTAGACTTGTATCCATGCTTCTCCAGGATAACTCTTGTCGATGTGTGCTAGTGTGAGGGCACGTTTGACGTCATCATGTTGTCTATCTATGGATGTCATGTATGGGATTGTACTGCAGATGGTAACCTTGGATTCATCGCTAGTCAACCATGGCTTGGATAGAAATGGCGTTGGGGGCAATGTCTTGGCTGGGAGATGGCTGGTGTGCTTTCGAGCAAGCTTCTTGGACTGGTGGATGAAACTGCTGCGCATTAGACGATTCTTCGTTAGTGCCTCAACTCTATGCTTCATCAAAACTTATATAGTTTCTCTCCTTGCAGTTCAAAATACACAGTACTATATTGGACGGTGTGGAAGTTAAACCGCAATGTTTGAATCAAGTAGCTGTGTGGTATAGTGGGTAAAACATGTGCTTTGTAATATTTATGTCCTGGATCGAATAATGATAGCCCCAAATGTGGGTTACTCGGGTACGCAATTTATTGGTGTGGGGACTGCGTTCGCGCAATCCCCTTAATAACTGAAATTGTGAACAACAAAGTGAAAAGGGCTCCCTTGTAACGTTTGCGTTCCAGATCAAGCTTGGCAACATTTCTACTGTCGATTTGTGTGCACAATTTCGACTGCATCTTTTATGTACGTATATATGTGTCAGTATCGACAATGTGTCCGTTTCGTTTGAATGTCAGTTAGTCTTAGCGTTCGATTGATATTCTTTCTATGCCCCCGAGTCGTACAGTTCAGAAAAATGGTGAACATTTCGCATTTTTGACTTGATTTGCTGAAATCTTAGCATCAACAGCGATTAGTACCCATCATGACAACCATTTGTATATAAAACCGCTGCACTTTATTTGCGCACATTCATTACTTTGCTCTTATGCTATGCTATACTATGCTATGCTATATGCTATGCTATGCTATGCTATGCTATACTATGCTATGGAGGACGGAAAACAACGGAGAATAGAATGAAACTGAAAACCGATACCATAGACGGGTCAGTGTCTAATGGTCACAACACACTGGAGTGCGACTCCAGGGATAGTCCAGGCATAGCAAAACATGGAAAGAGGAGGTCAACCACCTAATTGCTTGGCTATTTGCAATTATGTTGGCCTTATTTAAATTTACACCCTGAAAAGAAAGTTGTCCGAAGCTTTACGGTTAGCTTGGCATTTACCGAAGCTGCAGCATGCAGCATCACAGAGGTCAAACATAATAATACTTGTTCTTGCTGTTTGTCAACAATAGCAACCTGCAATGTCAGTGCCGCTTGCCATACATACTCCACACATTACGACAAAATCATACTTACCTGGTACAGGGAATACCGTGATCCATTAGGCGGTTTCCCCAGGAAGAGGCATTTCCATTGCACTTAGGTTTGGCTGACGCCTGCGATAGCCCCAAATGTGGGTTATTCGGGTACGCAATTTATTGGTGTGGGGACTGCGATCGCGCTATCCCCTTAGTAACTGAACTTGAGTTGTGAACAACAAAGTGAAAACGGCTCCCTTATCAAAAATAATAATTTCTAAATATCCATTTTCAACATAGAGACGTATGACAATTCGCTATTATGGACATAACACAGTCAAGTATTCAAATGTCTAGTATGATCATATCTTACGAATTCGACTGCCGGGGCCAAATTAGAGAACACATGGCCCGCCGCAAGTATCCAATGCCGCCGCCCCACATACACCAGTTCAAACACATAATTACAGTCAGAAATTCGTTATTTTCACTCAGTTTTGAGAGTTTGTAGGTCGTATAGACCTCGCTTAGTGATGAAAATGAATTATTCAAATAATTTCCAAATAATGTGGAGCATAGTACTTTTTGTTTTGCAGTGCTATTTATACGTGAGAGCTTGTATGTCTTTGCCTGTTTTCATTGTAATATCCGATTAAATCAAATAAATTTGCATTGTAACGTATTGACGGTGTTATCGTTCGTAGAACTCTATTTACATTCCTGCACATGTTACAGCATTACTGATATAAGCTACCATACTTAGCGCTGTTTTCGAAAGAAGAATACCGTATTATTTGAAATATTATATAGGAACAGACTGTCTATTATTTGCTGAATTATCAGCTATGAACATGACTTATTAGTAAAACGCGTTAACTGTGGCCTTTATTTACCAATAACAATGAAATAGGGAATTGGAATGGACATGGTATGCGATTTATATCTAATATCGCAACTTCGAATCAGTTAGCTACGTGGTCGAATGGATATAACAGTCGATTTGTAATATTGCTATCCTGGATCGAATCATGCACGATTCATAATTTTATATTATTGATAACCAGATTTCTTTACCTGGAGAAGGAGTACGCAGGTAACTATTTTTGTAACATGATTTTCTCGTGCACTAATACCGAGTATATTTGAAATTGGCATTTCTTATTATTTGGATTACACCAGGTACCGTTAAAATAAAATTATCCATTAATACTTGTTCTTGCTGTTTGTCAACAATAGCAACCCGCTATATGGACATAACACAGTCAAGTATTCAAATGTCTAGTATGATCATATCTTACGAAATCGACTGCCGGGGCCACATTAGAGAACACGTGGCCCGCCGCAAGTATTCACTGCCGCCGCCCCACATACACCAGTCCAAACACATAATTACAGTCAGAAATTCGTTATTTTCACTCAGTTTTGCGAGTTTGTAGATCGTATAAACCTCGCTTAGTGATGAAAATGAATTATCAAATAATTTCCAAATAATGTGGAGCATAGTACTTTTTGTTTTGCAGTGCTATTTATACGTGAGAGCTTATATGTCTTTGCTTTTTTGCGTTGTAATGTCCGATTAAATCAAATACATTTGCATTGTAGCGTATTGTCACGCAGGCTGGTGACGGTGTTATCGTTCGTTGAACTCTATTTATATTCCTGCACATGTTACAGCATTATTGATATAAGCTACAATGCTTAGCTGTTTTCGAAAGAAGAATACCGTATTATTTGAAATATCATATAGGAACAGACTGTCTATTATTTGCTGAATTATCAGCTATGAATACTCGGGTACTGCGTTCTCGCTATCCCCTTAATAGCTGAACTTGTGAAGAACAAAGTGAAAATTGCTCCCTTGCAACGTTTGCCTTCCAGATCAAACTTGGCAACATTTCTACTATGGATTTGTGTGCAAAATTTCGTCTACATCTTTTATGTACGTATATATGTGTCAGTATCGACAATTTGTCCGCTTCGTTTGAATGCCCGTTGGTCTTTATTAATGTATGCACTAGTGTTTGCGTTCGATTGATATTTCACTATCACGATAACAGGCATTCAGAAAATACTGAGTTCTGCTTGCTTTGCATACTAGAAATAATAAGTTAGAAATGGTGCAACTGGAAATGTTATTGATTTCGTTTTTGCTTTCCAATGAAATATATATATATATATATATATATATATATATATATATATATATGTATAGTCATTTATCAGTGGCACACACATTATTATTTTTTGGAGACAGTGAAATAAGACAGTTTACTTGGTATGCCCCCGAGTCGTACAGTTCAGAAAAATGGTGAATATTTCGCATTTTGGACTTGATTCGCTGACATGTTAGCATCAACAGCGATTAGCACCCATCATGAGAACCATTTGTATATAAAACCGCTGCACTTTATTTGCGCACATTCATTACTTTGCTCTTATGCTATGCTATGCTTTGCTATGTTATGCTATGATATGAAGGACGGAGAAGAGAATGAAACTGAAAACGGATACCATAGACGGGTCAGTGGTCCAATGGTCACATTACATTGGAGTGCGAATCCAGGGATAGTCCATGCGTAGCAAAGCATGGAAAGAGGAGTTAGACCACCACATTGTTGGCTATTTGCAATTATGTTGGTCTTATTTAAATTTACACCCTGAAAAGAAGGTTGTCCGAAGCTTTACGGTTAGCTTGGTATTTACCGCAGCGGCAGCATGCAGTATCACAGAGGTCAACAATAATAAGTTCTAAAGATCCATTTTCAACATCGAGATGTATGACAATTCGCTATTATAAACGAACCCGCGATCCCTGGATTACCACTCCAACGTGTTACCACTGGACTACAGATCTATTATTCTAATATCTAATAATCAGGACTATCTTTGTTTATTATTGTATAGGTTTCTAATTCCAAAGTACGCAAGCGTCTAACTTTCAAAGTTGGTAGTTTGGAAAATATCAACAATGCTGCATACTATTTGTAGATGAGTAATCTTTAAATACCTGATCGAACATATATTGCTACTAATGTGCACTAATGATCCAGTAATGTGAACCAAAGAAACTCGTCAGTTGGTATCTCTTTGCTATATTAAGACTTTTGTCTAAGGAACTAGACTTAGAGAATCGAGAAACATTCAATCACCAAGGGACAGGTCACGGTGCCCATGCATATATTTCGTTGAGAACGGAAAACAGCAAGTTCCATTTTCCCCAATAAAACAGCAAGCTCAGTCACACTGCGGGTCGGGTGTTGGTCACACTGCGGGGAGGATGTTGGTCCCACTGCACGTCGTGTGTTTGTCCCACTGCGTGTCGGGTGATGGTCCCACTGCGGGTCGGGTGTTGGTCACACTGCGAGCAGGATGTTGGTCCCACTGCGGGTCGGGTGTTTGTCCCACTGCGTGTTGGGTGCTGGTCCCACTGCGGGTCGGGTGTTGGTCACACTGCGATTAGGATTTTGGTTCCACTTCGGGTCGGGTGTTTTTCCCACTGCGTGTCGGGTGATGGTCCCACTGCGGGTCGGGTGTTGATCACACTGCGAGTAGGATGTTGGTCCCACTGCGGGTCGGGTGTTGGTCAAATGCGAGTAGGATGTTGGTCCCACTGCGGGTCGGGTGTTGGTCACACTGCGACTCGTGTGTTGGTCCCACTGCGGGTCGGGTTGTGGTCCCACTGCGGGTCGGGTGTTGGTCACACTGCGAGTAGGATGTTGGTCCCACTGCGGGTCGGGTGTTGGTCAAATGCGAGTAGGATGTTGGTCCCACTGCGGGTCGGGTGTGGTCACACTGCGAGTCGTGTGTTGGTCCCATGCGGGTCGGGTATTGGTCCCACTGCGGGTCGGGTGTTGGGCACACTGCGAGTCGGGTGATGATCCCACAGCGGATGTTTGTCACACTACGAGTCGGGTGTTGATCCAACTGCGGGTCGGGTGTTGGTCACACTGCGGGTCGGGTGTTGGTCCCACTGCGGGTCGGGTGTTGGTCTCACTGCGGGTCAGGTGTTGGTCCCACCGCGGGTCAGGTGTTGGTCCAACTGCGGGTCGGGTGTTGGTCCCACTGCGGTTCGGGTGTTGGTATCACTGCGGGTCGGGTGTTGGTCCCCCTGTGGGTCGTGTGTTGGTAAAAGCATCATTAGTTCGCAAGTAAACATGGTAGGGACACCTTTTGTTTTGTTAATGTGAGAAATCAAGTTATTCACGATACTGAAATTCTAAGTTGAAAACACATCACGAACCATTCTTTTCTCTTTTGTAGATGTAAATATTTGCTTCTTATAACAGACACGTTGCCCAGTGCTATCCAGTATGCACTATGGTATGCTATGTAATGGATTGTTGGAGGATAGTGCAATGATACAGACAGAGACCCATTCCAGAATCTCCTCAGGTTCTTTTACATGCACGGTTTAAAGCATCGACACGAGACTTCGGTTTAACGTCCCATCTGAAAGACTGTTAATTTTATTAGGGTCAGACGGGGGATCAAACCTGCGATCCCTGGATTACCAGTCCAGCGTGTTACCACTGGACTACAGATCCGTCTGTTACTGACATTTTGTAGGCAACATTGATTTATAGTTAACAAAAGCGCTGACACTTCAACGCTCTGATAGGTATATCAACTCCCAGTATGTATTTATAATTTAATCAATGGTGGGCACGGACGGATAGAATGTACATACACATGGAATTAAATTAGTTAATACATGTCTTAACGTTCATACTAAATCAACGATAGTAAATTATTGAATGTTACCTACAGAGTGATCGAAAATAGTTTCACCTATTCAAAATAGTAGAATCGTGCACGAACCAATTGAATTGGACTCCCGTTTCATTTTTATAGTTCTCAGCAGCACCAGTTTAGTGTGTGTAAAGATAATATATTAGTTTATGCTTTGCAATGAAATATATAAATTTATCAGTGAATTAAAATGTGTTACTCCACTGGTTGAAAGCAGTAGAATAACACATTTTGTTTATCACTGATTTTTGTTGGAACTACTTTCAGAAAATACATGTATCCATTTAGCAGGCCGCATATGCCTAGTAAGTATAGTAGTCAGAAGTTATACAAATTTATTTTAGTTCGATTGCGAAACAAGTTCCTACAACATATATTAATCACTTTCGATACCTCATTCCTGATGGAATCAATCGCCACGAGGGAGAGAGAAGAGCCAACGTGGAATTTAAATGCCTTGCCTAAGAGTATAAGAATAGAACATAATAACATACGTATCTATTAAGTATTTAGCATGCTCTTTATACACTTAAATATGCTACACACGGGTAACTATGACAATTACACGTAGATAAACTCGCGAAATGAAAGTCACAGGTGGAGTCAGGGACATGGAAACAGTTGCTGAAAAAAAACAGTTATTGTAATATTGCGCCTGTTTCAGACAGGAAATTGTTGACATATGTACATGTATATGGTATTGTAAATATTTGTTATCAAATGTGAAGAAGATTAGTATGCATTTAATGTCCAATGTGCATAACCTGATGATGAACATCAACTAAGTTTTAAAGCGAACTAGTTCCAGTGTGTTTTGAATGGTAGTAATGAAGAGTTTAAACAGCTATATATGCGAGGGGCTATCAGTGGGGCAAATAAAATGTTTATCATTGGAAAACATAACAGAAAACGAAACCATTTGTGTTTTTCAGTGTAAGATTTGATTTGATCTCATCTCGTGCGAAAACACACCAGTTCGGAGCTCAATCGATAAGTTAACCTGATTACCGTGTGTTAATATAGACCATTTAGTTTCTAGTTGTTCCACTTGGAGTACTTTCTGAATAACTAATCAACCTCTTATGTTTATAAAATGTTCTAAGTTACCTAGAGCGGAATATAATCACACCAAAACGACACAATATTGTTTCACGTATTAACTAGCATTGATACTATACAGTCTTCCCAATAATTATTCTCAACCAGTAAACCATGTTTTCACGATCAACAATATCCCAGAGGTGATGTGGAAGCTTGCAATAACGGTTAGCAACTCTCATTAAGCGACATTTGTTTATTATTGGGTTATATTCAAATAACATGATACTGTGACCTCCTGGATACTGTGACATCCTGGAGATAATCACAATGTACTGTGATCTCCTGGATACTGTGACATCCTGGAGATAATCACAGTGTACTGTGACCTCCTGGATACTGTGACATCCTGGAGATAACCACAGTGTACTGTGACCTCCTGGATACTGTGAAATCCTTGAGATAATCACAATGTACCGTGACCTCCTGGATACTGTAACTTCCTAGAGATAATCACAGTGCACTGTGACCGCCTGGATACTGTGACTTCCTAGAGATAATTACAGTGTACTGTGACCTCCTGGATACTGTGCCTTCCTGGAGATAACCACAGTGTAATGTGCCCTCCTGTGACTTCCTGGAGATAACCACAGTGTACTGTGCCCTCCTGTGACTTCCTGGAGTTAACCACAGTGTACTGTGACCTCCTGGATACTGTTCCTTCCTGGAGATAATCATAGTGCACTGTGAACTCCTGGATACTGTGACTTCCTAGAGATAATCACAGTGCACTGTGCTCTCCTGGATACTGTGCCTTCCTGGAGATAATCACAGTGTACTGTGACCTCCTGGATACTGTGACTTCCTAGAGATAATCACAGTGCACTGTGCTCTCCTGGATACTGTGCCTTCCTTGAGAGAATCACAGTATACTGTGAGCTCCTGTGCCTTCTTTGAGATAATCACAGTGTACTGTGCCCTCCTCGATACTGTGCCTTCCTGGAGATAACCACAGTGTAATGCGACCTCCTGCGACTTCCTGGAGATAACCACAGTGTACTGTGCCCTCCTGTGACTTCCTGGAGATAACCACAGTGTACTGTGCCCTCCTGTGACTTCCTGGAGATAACCACAGTGTACTGTGCCCTCCTGTGACTTCCTGGAGATAACCACAGTGTACTGTGTCCTCCTGTGACTTCCTGGAGGTAACCACAGTGTACTGTGACCTCCTATGACTTCCCGGTGATAATCACAGTGTACTGTGCCCTCCTGTGATTTCTGGAGATAACCACAGTGTACTGTGACCTCCTGGATACTGTTCCTTCCTGGAGATAATCATAGTGCACTGTGAACTCCTGGATACTGTGACTTCCTAGAGATCATCACAGTGTACTGTGCTCTCCTGGATACTGTGCCTTCCTGGAGATAATCACAGTGCACTGTGCTCTCCTGGATACTGTGCCTTCCTAGAGATAATCACAGTGCACTGTGAACTCCTGGATACTGTGACTTCCTAGAGATAATCACAGTGTACTGTGCTCTCCTGGATACTGTGCCTTCCTGGAGATAATCACAGTGCACTGTGACCTCCTGGATACTGTGACTTCCTAGAGATAATCACAGTGCACTGTGCTCTCCTGGATACTGTGCCTTCCTTGAGAGAATCACAGTATACTGTGAGCTCCTGTGCCTTCTTTGAGATAATCACAGTGTACTGTGCCCTCCTCGATACTGTGACTTCATGGAGATAATCACAGTGCACTGTGACCTCCTGTGACGTCCTGGAGATAATCACAGTGTACTGTGACCTCCTGGATACTGTGACTTCCTGGAGATAATCACAGTGTACTGTGACCTCCTGGATACTGTGCCTTCCTGGAGATATCTACAGTGTACTGTGCCCTCCTGGATAATGTGACTTCCTGGAGATAATCACAGTGTACTGTGCCCTCCTGTAACTTCCTGGAGATAATCACAGTGTATTGTGCCCTCCTGTGACTTCCTGGAGGTAACCACAGTGTACTGTGCCCTCCTGTGATTTCCTGGAGAGATAACCACAGTGTACTGTGCTCTCCTGTGACTTCCTAGAGATAATCACAGTGTACTGTTCCCTCCTGGATACTGTGCCTTCCTGGAGATAATCACAGTGTACTGTGACCTCCTGGATACTGTGCCTTCCTAGAGATAATCACAGTGTACTGTGACCTCCTGGATACTGTGATTTCCTGGAGATGATCACAGTGTACTGTGACCTCCTGGCTAGTGTGACTTCCTAGAGATAATCACAGTGTACTGTGATCTCCTGGATACTGTGACTTCCTGGAGATAATCACAGTGCACTGTGACCTCCTGGATAATGTGACTTCCTGGAGATAATCACAGTGTACTGTGACCTCCTGGATACTGTGACTTCCTGGAGATAATCACAGTGCACTGTGCTCTCCTGGATACTGTGACTTCCTAGAGATAATCACACTGCACTGTGACCTCCTGGATACTGTGACTTCCTAGAGATAATCACAGTGCACTGTGATCTCCTGGATACTGTGACTTCCTAGAGATAATCACAGTGCACTGTGATCTCCTTGATACTGTGACCTCCTGGATACTGTGACGTCCTGGTGATAACCACAGTGTACTGTGCCCTCCTGTGACTTCCTGGAGATAACCACAGTGTACTGTGCCCTATTGTGACTTCCTGGAGATAACCACAATGTACTGTGCCCTCATGTGACTTCCTGGAGATAATCACAGTGTACTGTGCCCTCCTGTGACTTCCTGGAGATAACCACAGTGTACTGTGACCTCCTGGATACTGTGCCTTCCTGGAGATAATCACAGTGTACTGTGCTCTCCTGGATACTGTGCCTTCCTGGAGATAATCATAGTATACTGTGACATCCTGTGCCTTCCTGTAGCTAATCACAGTGCACTGTGATCTCCTGTGACGTCCTGGAGATAATCACAGCGTACTGTGACCTCCTGGATACTGATCCTTCCTGGAGATAATCACAGTGCACTGTGACCTCCTGGATACAGGGCCTTCCTGGAGATAACTACAGAGTACTGTATACTCCTGGATAATGTGACTTCCTGGAGATAATCACAGTGTACTGTGCCCTCCTATGACCGCCTGGAGATAATCACAGTGTACTGTGCCCTCCTGTGATATCCTGGAGATAACCACAGTGTACTGTGCCCTCCTGTGACTTCCTGGAGATAACCACAGTGTACTGTGCCCTCCTGTGACTTTCTAGAGATAATCACAGTGTACTGTTCCCTCCTGGATACTGTGCCTTCCTGGAGATAATCACAGTGTACTGTGACCTCCAGGATACTGTGATTTCCTGGAGATGATCACAGTGTACTGTGACCTCCTGGCTACTGTGACTTCCTAGAGATAATCACAGTGTACTGTGATCTCCTAGATACTGTGACTTCCTGGAGATACTCACAGTGCACTGTGACCTCCTGGATAATGTGACTTCCTGGAGATAATCACAGTGTACTGTGACCTCCTGGATACTGTGACTTCCTGGAGATAATCACAGTGCACTGTGACCTCCTGGATACTGTGACTTCCTAGAGATAATCACAGTGCATTGTGATCTCCTTGATACTGTGACCTCCTGGATACTGTGACCTCCTGGTGATAACCACAGTGTACTGTGCCCTCCTGTGACTTCCTGGAGATAACCACAGTGTACTGTGACCTCCTGGATACTGTTCCTTCCTGGAGATAATCATAGTGCACTGTGAACTCCTGGATACTGTGACGTCCTAGAGATAATCACAGTGCACTGTGCTCTCCTAGATACTGTGCCGTCCTGGAGATAATCACAGTGCACTGTGACCTCCTGGATACTGTGACTTCCTAGAGATAATCACAGTGCACTGTGCTCTCCTGGATACTGTGCCTTCCATGAGAGAATCACAGTATACTGTGAGCTCCTGTGCCTTCTTTGAGATAAGCACAGTGTATTGTGCCCTCCTGGATACTGTGACTTCATGGAGATAATCACAGTGCACTGTGACCTCCTGTGACGTCCTGGAGATAATCACAGTGTACTGTGACCTCCTGGATACTGTGTCTTCCTGGAAATATCTACAGTGTACTGTGCCCTCCTGGATAATGTGACTTCCTGGAGATAATCACAGTGTACTGTGCCCTCCTGTGACCTCCTGGAGATAATCACAGTGTACTGTGCCCTCCTGTGACTTCATGGAGATAACCACAGTGTACTGTGCCCTCCTGTGATTTCCTAGAGATAATCACAGTGTACTGTGACCTCCTGGATACTGTGCCTTCCTAGAGATAATCACAGTGTACTGTGACCTCCTGGATACTGTGATTTCCTGGAGATGATCACAGTGTACTGTGACCTCCTGGCTACTGTGACTTCCTAGAGATAATCACAGTGTACTGTGATCTCCTGGATACTGTGACTTCCTGGAGATAATCACAGTGCACTGTGACCTCCTGGATAATGTGACTTCCTGGAGATAATCACAGTGTACTGTGACCTCCTGGATACTGTGACTTCCTGGAGATAATCACAGTGCACTGTGATCTCCTGGATACTGTGACTTTCTAGAGATAATCACAGTGCACTGTGACCTCCTGGATACTGTGACTTCCTAGAGATAATCAGAGTGCACTGTGATCTCCTGGATACTGTGACTTCCTAGAGATAATCACAGTGCACTGTGATCTCCTGGATACTGTGACTTCCTAGAGATAATCACAGTGCACTGTGATCTCCTGGATACTGTGACTTCCTAGAGATAATCACAGTGCACTGTGATCTCCTTGATACTGTGACCTCCTGGATACTGTGACGTCCTGGTGATAACCACAGTGTACTGTGCCCTCCTGTGACATCCTGGAGATAACCACAGTGTACTGTGCCCTATTGTGACTTCCTGGAGATAATCACAGTGTACTGTGCCATCCTGTGACTTCCTGGAGATAACCACAGTGTACTGTGACCTCCTGGATACTGTGCCTTCCTGGAGATAATCACAGTGTACTGTGACCTCCTGGATACTGTGCCTTCCTGGAGATAATCACAGTGTACTGTGACCTCCTAGATACTGTGCCTTCCTGGAGATAATCACAGTGTACTGTGCTCTCCTGGATACTGTGCCTTCCTGGAGATAATCACAGTATACTGTGACCTCCTGTGCCTTCCTGTAGCTAATCACAGTGCACTGTGACCTCCTGTGACGTCCTTGAGATAATCACAGCGTACTGTTCCCTCCTGGATACTGTGCCATCCTGGAGATAACCACAGTGTAATGTGACTTCCTGGAGATAACCACAGTGTACTGTGACCTCCTGGATACTGTGCCTTCCTAGAGATAATCACAGTGTACTGTGACCTCCTGGATACTGTGATTTCCTGGAGATGATCACAGTGTACTGTGACCTCCTGGCTACTATGACTTCCTAGAGATAATCACAGTGTACTGTGATCTCCTGGATACTGTGACTTCCTGGAGATAATCACAGAGCACTGTGACCTCCTGGATAATGTAACTTCCTGGAGATAATCACAGTGTACTGTGTCCTCCTGGATACTATGACTTCCTAGAGATAATCACAGTACACTGTGACCTCCTGGATACTGTGACTTCCTAGAGATAATCACAGTGCACTGTGATCTCCTGGATACTGTGACTTCCTAGAGATAATCACAGTGCACTGTGATCTCCTGGATACTGTGACTTCCTAGAGATAATCACAGTGCACTGTGATCTCCTTGATACTGTGACCTCCTGTATACTGTGACGTCCTGGTGATAACCACAGTGTACTGTGCCCTCCTGTGACTTCCTGGAGATAATCACAGTGTACTTTGCCCTCCTGTGACTTCCTGGAGATAATCACAGTGTACTGTGACCTCCTAGATACTTTGCCTTCCTAGAGATAATCACAGTGTACTGTGCTCTCCTGGATACTGTGCCTTCCTGGAGATAATCACAGTATACTGTGACCTCCTGTGCCTTCCTGTAGCTAATCACAGTGCACTGTGACCTCCTGTGACGTCCTGGAGATAATCACAGCGTACTGTGACCCCCTGGATACTGTGCCTTCCTGGAGATAACTACAGTGTACTGTGCACTCCTGGATAATGTGACTTCCTGGAGATAATCACAGTGTACTGTGCCCTCCTCTGACCTCCTGGAGATAATCACAGTGTACTGTTCCCTCCTGGAGACTGTGCCTTCCTGGAGATAATCACAGTGTACTGTGACCTCCTGGATACTGTGCCTTCCTAGAGATAATCACAGTGTACTGTGACCTCCTGGATACTGTGATTTCCTGGAGATGATCACAGTGTACTGTGACCTCCTGGCTACTGTGACTTCCTAGAGATAATCACAGTGTACTGTGATCTCCTGGATACTGTGACTTCCTGGAGATAATCACAGTGCACTGTGACCTCCTGGATAATGTGACTTCCTGGAGATAATCACAGTGTACTGTGACCTCCTGGATACTGTGACTTCCTAGAGATAATCACTGTACTGTGACCTCCTGGATACTGTGACTTCCTGGAGATAATCACAATGTACTATGCTCTACTGGATACTGTGCTTTCCTGGAGATAACCATGGTGTACTGTGCCCTCCTGTGCCCTCCTGGAGTGATCACAATGTAGTGTGACCTCCTGGATACTGTGCCCTCCTGGATACTGTGCTTTCCTGGTGATAACCACAGTGTACTGTGACCTCCTGGATACTGTGCCTGCCTGGAGATAACCACAGTGTACTGTGACCTCCTGGATACTGTGACTTCCTGGAGATAATCACAGTGTACTGTGACCTCCTAGATACTGTCACTTCCTATAGATAATCACAGTGTACTGTGACCTCTTGTGTCTTCCTGGAGATAACCACAGTGTACTGTGCCCTATTGTGACTTCCTTGAGATAACCACAATGTACTGTGCCCTCATGTGACTTCCTGGAGATAACCACAGTGTACTGTGACCTCCTGGATACTGTGCCTTCCTGGAGATAATCACAGTGTACTGTGACCTCCTGGATACTGTGCCTTCCTGGAGATAATCACAGTGTACTGTGACCTCCTAGATACTGTGCCTTCCTGGAGATAATCACAGTGTACTGTGCTCTCCTGGATACTGTGCCTTCCTGGAGATAATCACAGTATACTGTGACCTCCTGTGCCTTCCTGTAGCTAATCACAGTGCACTGTGACCTCCTGTGACGTCCTTGAGATAATCACAGCGTACTGTTCCCTCCTGGATACTGTGCCATCCTGGAGATAACCACAGTGTAATGTGACTTCCTGGAGATAACCACAGTGTACTGTGACCTCCTGGATACTGTGCCTTCCTAGAGATAATCACAGTGTACTGTGACCTCCTGGATACTGTGATTTCCTGGAGATGATCACAGTGTACTGTGACCTCCTGGCTACTATGACTTCCTAGAGATAATCACAGTGTACTGTGATCTCCTGGATACTGTGACTTCCTGGAGATAATCACAGAGCACTGTGACCTCCTGGATAATGTAACTTCCTGGAGATAATCACAGTGTACTGTGTCCTCCTGGATACTATGACTTCCTAGAGATAATCACAGTACACTGTGACCTCCTGGATACTGTGACTTCCTAGAGATAATCACAGTGCACTGTGATCTCCTGGATACTGTGACTTCCTAGAGATAATCACAGTGCACTGTGATCTCCTGGATACTGTGACTTCCTAGAGATAATCACAGTGCACTGTGATCTCCTTGATACTGTGACCTCCTGTATACTGTGACGTCCTGGTGATAACCACAGTGTACTGTGCCCTCCTGTGACTTCCTGGAGATAATCACAGTGTACTTTGCCCTCCTGTGACTTCCTGGAGATAATCACAGTGTACTGTGACCTCCTAGATACTTTGCCTTCCTAGAGATAATCACAGTGTACTGTGCTCTCCTGGATACTGTGCCTTCCTGGAGATAATCACAGTATACTGTGACCTCCTGTGCCTTCCTGTAGCTAATCACAGTGCACTGTGACCTCCTGTGACGTCCTGGAGATAATCACAGCGTACTGTGACCCCCTGGATACTGTGCCTTCCTGGAGATAACTACAGTGTACTGTGCACTCCTGGATAATGTGACTTCCTGGAGATAATCACAGTGTACTGTGCCCTCCTCTGACCTCCTGGAGATAATCACAGTGTACTGTTCCCTCCTGGAGACTGTGCCTTCCTGGAGATAATCACAGTGTACTGTGACCTCCTGGATACTGTGCCTTCCTAGAGATAATCACAGTGTACTGTGACCTCCTGGATACTGTGATTTCCTGGAGATGATCACAGTGTACTGTGACCTCCTGGCTACTGTGACTTCCTAGAGATAATCACAGTGTACTGTGATCTCCTGGATACTGTGACTTCCTGGAGATAATCACAGTGCACTGTGACCTCCTGGATAATGTGACTTCCTGGAGATAATCACAGTGTACTGTGACCTCCTGGATACTGTGACTTCCTAGAGATAATCACTGTACTGTGACCTCCTGGATACTGTGACTTCCTGGAGATAATCACAATGTACTATGCTCTACTGGATACTGTGCTTTCCTGGAGATAACCATGGTGTACTGTGCCCTCCTGTGCCCTCCTGGAGTGATCACAATGTAGTGTGACCTCCTGGATACTGTGCCCTCCTGGATACTGTGCTTTCCTGGTGATAACCACAGTGTACTGTGACCTCCTGGATACTGTGCCTGCCTGGAGATAACCACAGTGTACTGTGACCTCCTGGATACTGTGACTTCCTGGAGATAATCACAGTGTACTGTGACCTCCTAGATACTGTCACTTCCTATAGATAATCACAGTGTACTGTGACCTCTTGTGTCTTCCTGGAGATAACCACAGTGTACTGTGCCCTATTGTGACTTCCTTGAGATAACCACAATGTACTGTGCCCTCATGTGACTTCCTGGAGATAATCACAGTGTACTGTGCCCTCCTGTGACTTCCTGGAGATAACCATAGTGTACTGTGACCTCCTGGATACTGTGACTTCCTAGAGATGATCGCAGTGTACTGTGACCTCCTGGATACTGTGCCTTCCTGGAGATAATCACAGTGTTCTGTGACCTCCTAGATACTGTGCCTTCCTGGAGATAATCACAGTGTACTGTGACCTCCTGTGCCTTCCTGGAGCTAATCACAGTGCCCTCATGTGACTTCCTGGAGATAATCACAGTGTACTGTGACCTCCTGTGACGTCCTGGAGATAATCACAGCGTACTGTGACCTCCTGGATACTGTGCTTTCCTGGAGATAATCACAGTGTACTGTGACCTCCTGGATACAGGGCCTTCCTGTATATAACTACAGTGTACTGTGCCCTCCTGGATAATGTGACTTCCTGGAGATAATCACACTGTACTGTGCCCTCCTGTGACTTCCTGGAGATAATCACATTATACTGTGACCTCCTGGATACTGTGACTTGCTAGAGATAATCACATTATACTGTGCCCTTCTGGACAACGTGCCTTCCTTGAGATAATCACAGTATACTGTGACCTCCTGTGCCTTCCTGGAGATAATCACAGTGTACTGTGCCCTCCTGGATACTGTGACTTCGTGGAGATAATCACAGTGCACTGTGACCTCCTGTGACGTCCTGGATACTGTGCCTTCCCGGAAATAATCACAGTGCACTGTGCCCTCCTGTGACTTCCTGGAGATAATTACAGTGTACTGTGACCTCCTGGATACTGTTCCTTCCAAGAGATAACCACAGTGTACTGTGCCCTCCTGTGACTTCCTGGAGATAACCACAGTGTACTGTGACCTCATGGATACTGTGACTTCCTACAGATAATCACAGTGTACTGTGACCTCCTGGATACTGTGACTTCCTAGAGATAATCACAGTGTACTGTGACCTCCTGAATACTGTTACTTCCTGGAGATAATCACAGTGTACTGTGACCTCCTGGATACGGTGACTTCCTGGAGATAATAACAGTGTACTGTGACCTCCTGGATACTGTGACTTCCTAGAGATAATCACAGTGTACTGTTACCTCCTGGATACTGTGACTTCCTAGAGATAATCACAGTGTACTGTGACCTCCTGGATACTGTGACTTCCTGGAGATAATCACAGTGTACTGTGACCTCCTGGATACTGTGAATTCCTAGGGATAATCACAGTGTACTGTGACCTCCTGGATACTGTGACTTCCTAGAGATAATCACAGTGTACTGTGACCTCCTGGATACTGTGACTTCCTAGAGATAATCACAGTGTACTGTGACCTCCTGGATACTGTGACTTCCTGGAGATAATCACAATGTACTATGCTCTCCTGGATACTGTGCTCTCCTGGAGATAACCATGGTGTACTGTGCCCTCCTGTGCCCTCCTGGAGTGATCACAATGTAGTGTGACCTCCTAGATACTGTGCCCTCCTGGATACTGTGCTTTCCTGGTGATACCCACAGTGTACTGTGACCTCCTGGATACTGTGACTTCCTAGAGATAATCACAGTGTACTGTGACCTCCTGGATACTGTGACTTCCTAGAGATAATCACAGTGTACTGTGACCTCCTGGATACTGTGACTTCCTAGAGATAATCACAGTATACTGTGACCTCCTGGATACATTGCCTTCCTGGAGATATCTACAGTGTACTGTGACCTCCTGGATACTGTGCCTGCCTGGAGATAACCACAGTGTACTGTGACCTCCTGGATACTGTGACTTCCTGGAGATAATCACAGTGTACTGTGACCTCCTAGATACTGTCACTTCCTATAGATAATCACAGTGTACTGTGACCTCCTGGATACTGTGCATTCCTGGAGATAATCACAGTGTACTCTGACCTCCTGGATACTGTGCTTTCCTGGAGATAATCACAGTGTAGTGTGACCTCCTGGATACTGTCAGTTCCTAGAGATAACCACAGTGTACTGTGCCCTCCTGTGACTTCCTGGAGATAACCACAGTGTACTGTGACCTCCTGGATACTGTCACTTCCTAGAGATAATCACAGTATACTGTGACCTCCTGGATAATGGGACTTCCTGGAGATAATCATCACAGTGTACTGTGCCTTCCTGTGACTTCCTGGAGATAATCACAGTGTACTGTGCCCTCCTGTGACATCCTGGAGATAATGACAGTGTACTGTGCCCTCCTGTGACTTCCTGGAGATAATCACAGTGTACTGTGACCTCCTGGATACTGTGACTTCCTGGAGTTAACCACAGTGTACTGTGACCTCCTGGATACTGTGACTTCCTGGAGATACTCACAGTGTACTGTGACCTCCTGGATACTGTGACTTCCTGGAGATAACCACAGTGTACTGTGACCTCCTGGGTACTGTGCCTTCCTGGAGATACTCACAGTGTACTGTGGCCTCCTGGGTACTGTGCATTCCTGGAGATAATCACAGTGTACTGTGGTCTCCTGAGTACTGTGCATTCCTGGAGATAATCACATTATACTGTGACCTCCTGGATACTGTGACTTCCTAGAGATAATCACAGTGTACTGTGACCTCCTGGATACTGTGACTTCCTAGATATAACCACAGTGTACTGTGACCTCCTGGGTACTGTGCCTTCCTGGAGATACCCACAGTGTACTGTGACCTCCTGGATACTGTGACTTCCTAGAGATAATCACAGTGTACTGTGACCTCCTGGATACTGTGACTTCCTAGAGATAATCACAGTGTACTGTGACCTCCTGGATACTGTGACTTCCTAGAGATAATCACAGTATACTGTGACCTCCTGGATACATTGCCTTCCTGGAGATATCTACAGTGTACTGTGACCTCCTGGATACTGTGCCTGCCTGGAGATAACCACAGTGTACTGTGACCTCCTGGATACTGTGACTTCCTGGAGATAATCACAGTGTACTGTGACCTCCTAGATACTGTCACTTCCTATAGATAATCACAGTGTACTGTGACCTCCTGGATACTGTGCATTCCTGGAGATAATCACAGTGTACTCTGACCTCCTGGATACTGTGCTTTCCTGGAGATAATCACAGTGTAGTGTGACCTCCTGGATACTGTCAGTTCCTAGAGATAACCACAGTGTACTGTGCCCTCCTGTGACTTCCTGGAGATAACCACAGTGTACTGTGACCTCCTGGATACTGTCACTTCCTAGAGATAATCACAGTATACTGTGACCTCCTGGATAATGGGACTTCCTGGAGATAATCATCACAGTGTACTGTGCCTTCCTGTGACTTCCTGGAGATAATCACAGTGTACTGTGCCCTCCTGTGACATCCTGGAGATAATGACAGTGTACTGTGCCCTCCTGTGACTTCCTGGAGATAATCACAGTGTACTGTGACCTCCTGGATACTGTGACTTCCTGGAGTTAACCACAGTGTACTGTGACCTCCTGGATACTGTGACTTCCTGGAGATACTCACAGTGTACTGTGACCTCCTGGATACTGTGACTTCCTGGAGATAACCACAGTGTACTGTGACCTCCTGGGTACTGTGCCTTCCTGGAGATACTCACAGTGTACTGTGGCCTCCTGGGTACTGTGCATTCCTGGAGATAATCACAGTGTACTGTGGTCTCCTGAGTACTGTGCATTCCTGGAGATAATCACATTATACTGTGACTTCCTGGATACTGTGACTTCCTGGAGTAAATCACATTATACTGTGACCTATGCTAACTTACATACTATTATGCAAGTATAACTACCTATACATTCATACAATGAATGAATAGCAACAATATAATGTGCAACATAAACAACTACACTTACTCACTCAAACAAGTTACCTGTTTGTTCAACTACTACTTCATATCTGAGGTTTTTAAAAATTGTTACCTCAGTCCAGTGGTAACACGCTGGCTTGGTAATCTATTGGTCGCAGGTTCGATCCACCGTCTGATCCTAATCAAATGAACAGTCTTTCAGATGTGACTTTAAACCGAGGTCTCGTGTCGGTGCTTTACACCGTGCACGTAACAGAAACAGAGGAGATTCTGGAATGGGTCTCTGTCTGTATCATGCACTATCCTCCGAGCGTCGCTCATATGGGCAACCGGTAGCGACGATAAATAAACGTAAAACACACACATGTAACACGGGCTGATTAAGTGGCACACAGTGTACAAATGGAAGCTCGAATAGTCATTTTTAAAATCGATATAGAAATATAGATAACTATAGCAGTAGTGGACTGACTGTAACTGCCAGATATATTCAATGACAGTTTACGTACAACCGGCGTGCTTGTAGTGTCTCTAACCTCATTCTGTAAGTCTCCTATGAGCTCCCGTGCGTGTTGTGTATTGCTCACAGACAATTTCGAGCGCCTATGGACAGTCAATTTACGACTGAGATTACTAAGCAGATCCCGGCAGTGACTATGTAAAAAACCTGTTCACGTATGGATGGATGGATATACATGATCATATGAATGATTAGGACAGGCATTCTGATTGTTAACCAGAGATTAGGACACTTGTTAAGCATTCTGATTGTTAAACAGATATTAGGACACTTGATAAGCATTCCGATTGTTAACCAGAGATTAGGACACTCGTTAAGCATTCTGATTGTTAACCAGAGATTAGGACACTCGTTAAGCATTCTGATTGTTAAACAGATATTAGGACACTTGATAAGCATTCCGATTGTTAACCAGAGATTAGGACACACGTTAAGCATTCTGATTGTTAACCAGAGATTAGGACACACGTTAAGCATTCTGATTGTTAACCAGAGATTAGGACACACGTTAAGCATTCTGATTGTTAACCAGAGATTAGGACACACGTTAAGCATTCTGAATGTTAACCAGAGATTAGGACACACGTTAAGCATTCTGATTGTTAACCAGAGATTAGGACACACGTCAAGCATTCTGATTTATACCAGAGGTAAGGACACACGTTAAGCATTTTGATTGTTAACAAGATATTAGGACACATGATAAGCATACTGATTGCTAACCAGATATTAGGACACACGTTAAGCATTCTGAGTGTTAACCAGATATTAGGACACATGATAAGCACACTGATTGTTAACCAGATATTAGGACACATGATAAGCACACTGATTGTTAACCATATATTAGGACACACGACAATCATTGTGATTGCTAACCAGATATTAGGACACACGTTAAGCATTCTGATTGCTAACCAGATATTAGGACACACGTTAAGCATTCTGATTGTTACCCAGATATTAGTTAACACGTGTATTTATTTGCTGTTCGGATATTCAAATACGGCATACTAACTAGGTAAGTTAACTTAACCTGATTAATAATTCCCTTCTTATATATTGGTTTATTGGTCCGTCTGTCCCGCTGTCTGTCTGCTGATCAAAACAATAATATTTTATAATAATATTTCACACACTATTTCTGTAATGAACCCCCTAATTTGATGAAACTTGTAGTGATTATTCATTATAGGATATCCTTCCATGTTATATGTGGTGACTTACTTCCATGTTATATATGTAGACCTACTTCCATTTTATATATGGTGACCTACTTCCATTTTATATATGGTGACCTCTTTCCATGATATATATGTAGACATACTTCCATTTTATATATGGTGACCCACTTCCATGTTGTATATGCTGACCTTCTTCCATGTTATATACTTCCATGTTGTATTTACTGACCTACTTCCATGTTGTATTTGCAGACCTCCTTTCATGTTGTATACTTCCATGTTGTATTTGCAGACCTCCTTCCATGTTGTATTTACTGACCTACATCCATGTTATATTTGCAGACCTACTTCCATGTTGTATTTACTGACCTACTTCCATGTTGTATTTGCAGACCTCCTTCCATGTTGTATTTACTGACCTACATCCATGTTATATTTGCAGACCTACTTCCATGTTGTATTTGCAGACCTACTTCCATGTTGTATTTACTGACCTACTTCCATGTTATATTTGCAGACCTACTTCCATGTTGTATTTGCAGACCTACTTCCATGTTATATTTGCAGACCTACTTCCATGATATATTTGCAGACCTACTTCCATGTTGTATTTGCAGACCTACTTCCATGTTGTATTTACTGACCTACTTCCATGTTATATACTTCCATGTTGTATTTACTGACCTACTTCCATGTTATATTTGCAGACCTTCTTCCATGTTATATACTTCCATGTTGTATTTACTGACCTACTTCCATGTTATATATACTGACCTACTTCCATGTTGTATTTACTGACCTACTTCCATGTTATATTTGCAGACCTACTTCCATGTTGTATTTACTGACCTACTTCCATGTTATATTTACTGACCTACTTCCATGTTGTATTTGCAGACCTACTTCCATGTTGTATTTACTGACCTACTTCCATGTTGTATATGCTGACCTTCTTCCATGTTGTATATGCCGACCTTCTTCCATGTTGTATTTGCAGACCTTCTTCCATGTTGCATTTGCAGACCTACTTCCATGTTGTATTTGCAGACCTACTTCCATGTTGTATTTACTGACCTACTTCCATGTTATATTTGCAGACCTACTTCCATGTTGTATTTGCAGACCTACTTCCATGTTGTATTTGCTGACCTACTTCCATGTTGTATTTGCCGGGAGGAATTAATATAAGTTTTCTGAAAACTTGTTTTCCAATCCAAACCATTCACAATTTATGTAATTTGTAACATTTTTTGTGTTATACATTTATTGGAATAAATACAATTTAAACCAAAGGGCCAGCCATTTATGACTTATGATACAACTCTTATGGGCATCAGTACTTCCCGAATCCTATCCTTGTACGCCTGGCTGATATGTAACCATTATATTTAACTAGCTGGCGGCTCACCAACCGGCACATCAGAATGGAGGTTAGAACCATCGACTTCCCGCAGGTTCGAACCTCCCGCTCCATAGGCGGACGCTAGGCTACGGAGACGGTATATATGCAATGTGGCAATATAATATAATACTGTGATCGACATATCACAATACAATAAAGTCCTGCATGCTTATCCATCCATCCATCATCAGATTTTTAAAATTACAAAGTTGTGTAATAATATACGTTTATATAAGACTCCGATGATTATAGTATCATCTTTGAATGAGTGTGTGTGTTTTACGTTTATTTATCGTCGCCACCGGTTGCCCATATGAGCGACGCCTCCTGAAGAGATTAGTTATTTTAGATTTTGGAGGATAGTGCATGGTACAGACAGAGACCAATTCCAGAATCTCCTCTGGTTCTTTTACGTGCACGGTGTAAAGCACCGACACGAGACCTCGGTTTAACGTCCCATCTGAAAGACTGTTAATTTTATTAGGGTCAGACAGGGGATCGAATGAATGAAATCAACACGTTAAGTAATGGTTACATTATGACACATTGACATATTGTTCTCTAGCCCACGTGCCGTTTTAATTTACTTGTATATAACAGTCAGTGCACAATTGAGGTCAATTCTGTATATTTATGTGTGAAATTCATTTTGTGTTAGACTTGTGTTACATGTGTATGGATTAATTGTGGCAGAACTGAAATTGGAGTTTTCACTGGCATTAGTTAGTATATAAAGCATTTATCAGTTGTTTACAGTTATTAGATTAGATCGGGCCCCGCTGGAGCCGTTACGATTGTGCCCTTAGGCAAGGTATTTAAATTCCACATTGCCTCTTCTCTCTCCTTCATGGCGATGGATTCCATCAGGAATGAGGTCTCGAGACTGATTAATATAAGTTAGAATAACTTGTTTCGCAATCGAGCTAAACTAAATTTGTATAAATGTTATTAGATTCAGTGCCAATCTGGAGCTTCTAATGTTCTATAAATAGATAAATAGTTCCATAAATAGATAATCAGTTATGTATTTAATTAAGCAGCAAATACCAAGCACTGGCTTTATAAACTTCTTCTTAATTATTGCTATAATGTCACCAGGAACTTAAAAGGACAGTATCCATATAACTTCACCTGTCTACTGTTACAGTACAAAGTAGAGATAATAACGAAGTCATGTCAAGTCGACCAAATCTTTATTTCCTCCTCAATGGGAGATAGACATAGAATCAAACAAACAATGCATACAATGAATGTATTAGAGTGGTGGAACCTATGCTCGGCGTATTCCTATGCTCGGCGTATTTTCCATTTTCATCCGTGTTTAAAATATTTATATAATTCTAGGCTAATTTCGCCGACAGAGCTGAAGCATGATTCAATATCATTCCGTTGAGTGTATCGGTAGGCTGCTGCAACTGTCACGTGACTTGTCCAGCAGACGAATATAGACAAGCAAATCATTGGGAGAATATTTCCACCGAAACTGTTACGGTGTATGAGCAATTCGGGTAGCTATCCGAAATTAACAAATCTACACCTAACCCGAAAAATAATTTCTGTACCATTTTTGATTAAGACCAATACATGTTTTTACTCAATGATGTACTATATCAAAATAATATATTCAACAAGTTATGGTGGATAAATAAAAAATAACAAGTACGCCGTGCATAGGTGCTCTGAAGTATTGATTTCACCATATAAACGGGTGCCGACCGACACCGTTGTGATAGCTATTTTGAGCAACAAGGTCACGTGATGAAGCTAAAACTGTCAACAAGAGTGTTTTGAAAGTTGTTTTCACGACTTAAGAAAATAATAATATACGGCAAGTGCAATTAACATTTTATAATGGTCATTATATGTGGGATTTACGCCAAGCATAGGTTCCATCACACATAAAACCTATACAACACCTTCAAAAACTGTGCACTTTTATATTGAGCATTACATTGTCGTTACAAATTTTAGAATTATGGATCTTTCTATCATGAGTGAAGAAAATAATCTTTCACACATACTTTACACATTATTTAAGCGCGTAGACGTTCAAATTTGTCTATATTTCTTTCTAAAAGTAGGTAAATTGTACCTCTGAGGCAAGGGCCCAGTTTCATTTTGGTGTCAGTATATATACACCAATGCTATTATATAATATATACATACATGTATTAGGAATACTTCGTGGTGACCCTGCATACATCAATTACGACATGCTTTACAATATAAATATACATTAATTATAGACATACTGCATTGGTGGATTGATTACTATCTGCATCACACAGATGTTACATTGGTGGATTGTTTACTATCTTCTGCAACACACAAATGTTACATTGATGGATTGTTTACTATCTTCTGCAACACACACGTGTTACATTGGTGGATTGTTTACTCTCGTCTGCAACACACACATGTTACATTGATGGATTGTTTACTATCTTTTGAAACACACAAATGCTACATTGGTGGATTGTTTACTATCTTCTGCAACATACAAATGTTACATTGATGGATTGTTTACTATCTTCTGCAACACACAAATGTTACATTGGTGGATTGTTTACTATCTTCTGCAACACACACATGTTACATTGGTGGATTGATTACTATCGTCTGCAACACACATATGTTACATTGGTGGATTGTTTACTATCTTCTGCAACACACAAATGTTACATTGGTGTATTGTTTACTATCTTCTGCAACATACACACGTTACATTGGTGGATTGTTTACTATCTTCTGCAACGCACATGCTACATTGGTGGATTGTTTACTATCTTCTGCAACATACAAATGTTACATTGCTGGATTGTGTACTCTCGTCTGCAACATACAAATGTTACATTGCTGGATTGTGGACTCTCGTCTGCAACATACAAATGTTACATTAATGGATTGTGTACTCTCATCTGCAACACACATATGTTACATTGCTAGATTGTGTACTCTCATCTGCAACATACAAATGTTACATTGCTGGATTGTGTACTCTCCTCTGCAACATACAAATGTTACATTGCTGGATTGTGTACTCTCGTCTGCAACATACAAATGTTACATTGATGGATTGTGTACTCTCGTCTGCAACACACACATGTTACATTGATGGATTGTGTACTCTCGTCTGCAACATACAAATGTTACATTGCTGGATTTTGTACTCTCGTCTGCAACATACAAATGTTACATTGCTGGATTGTGCATCTCGTCTGCAACATACAAATGTTACATTGCTGGATTGTGCATCTCGTCTGCAACATACAAATGTTACATTGCTGGATTGTGTACTCTCGTCTGCATCATACAAATGTTACATTGCTGGATTGTGTACTCTCGTCTGCAACATACAAATGTTACATTGCTGGATTGTGGACTCTCGTCTGCAACATACAAATGTTACATTAATGGATTGTGTACTCTCATCTGCAACACACATATGTTACATTGCTGGATTGTGTACTCTCATCTGCAACACACATATGTTACATTGCTGGATTGTGTACTCTCCTCTGCAACATACAAATGTTACATTGCTGGATTGTGTACTCTCGTCTGCAACATACAAATGTTACATTGATGGATTGTGTACTCTCGTCTGCAACACACACATGTTACATTGACGGATTGTGTACTCTCGTCTGCAACATACAAATGTTACATTGCTGGATTTTGTACTCTCGTCTGCAACATACAAATGTTACATTGCTGGATTGTGCATCTCGTCTGCAACATACAAATGTTACATTGCTGGATTGTGGACTCTCGTCTGCAACATACAAATGTTACATTGATGGATTGTGTACTCTCGTCTGCAACATACAAATGTTACATTGATGGATTGTGGACTCTCGTCTGCAACATACAAATGTTACATTACTGGATTGTTTACTATCATCTACAACACACACATGTTGCATTGGTGGATTGTTTACTATCTTCTGCAACACACACATGTTACATTGGTGGATTGTTTACTATATTCTGCAACGCACATATGTTACATTGGTGGATTGTTTACTATCTTCTGCAACACATACACACGTTACATTGGTGGATTGTTTACTATCGTCTGCAACACATACACACGTTACATTGGTGGATTGTTTACTATCATCTGCAACGCACACACATGTTACATTGGTGGATTGTTTACTATCTTCTGCAACACATACACACGTTACATTGGTGGATTGTTTACTATCTTCTGCTACACATACACACGTTACATTGGTGGATTGTTTACTATCTTCTGCTACACATACACACGTTACATTGGTGGATTGTTTACTATCTTCTGCAACGCATACACACGTTACATTGGTGGATTGTTTACTATCTTCTGCAACACATACACACGTTACATTGGTGGATTGTTTACTATCTTCTGCTACACATACACACGTTACTTTGGTGGATTGTTTACTATCTTCTGCAACGCACACACACGTTACATTGGTGGATTGCTTACTATCTTCTGCAACACATACACACGTTACATTGGTGGATTGTTTGCTATCTTCTGCAAAATATACACACGTTACATTGGTGGATTGCTTACTATCTTCTGCAACACATACACACGTTACATTGGTGGATTGTTTGCTATCTTCTGCAACACATACACACGTTACATTGGTGGATTGTTTACTATCTTCTGCTACACACACATGTTACATTGGTGGATTGTTTACTATCTTCTGCAACACATACACATGTTACATTTGTGGATTGTTTGCTATCTTCTGCAAAACATACACACGTTACATTGGTGGATTGTTTACTATCTTCTGCAACACATACACACGTTACATTGGTGGATTGTTTACTATCTTCTGCAACGCACATGTTACATTGGTGGATTGTTTACTATCTTCTGCAACACACAAATGCTACATTGGTGGATTGTTTACTATCTTCTACAACACACACGTGTTATATTGGTGGATTGTTTACTATCTTCTGCAACGCACATGTTACATTGGTGGATTGTTTACTATCTTCTGCAACACACAAATGCTACATTGGTGGATTGTTTACTATCTTCTACAACATACACACGTTACATTGGTGGATTGTTTACTATATTCTGCAACACATAAACGTTACATTGGTGGATTGTTTACTATCGTCTGCAACACATACACACGTTACATTGGTGGATTGTTTACTATCATCTGCAACGCACACACATGTTACATTGGTGGATTGTTTACTATCTTCTGCAACACATACACACGTTACATTGGTGGATTGTTTACTATCTTCTGCTACACATACACAGTTACATTGGTGGATTGTTTACTATCTTCTGCCGCATACACACGTTACATTGGTGGATTGTTTACTATCTTCTGCAACACATACATACGTTACTGGTGATTGTTTACTATCTTCTGCTACACATACACACGTTACATTGGTGGATTGTTTGCTATCTTCTGCAAAATATACACACGTTACATTGGTGGATTGCTTACTATCTTCTGCAACACATACACACGTTACATTGGTGGATTGTTTGCTATCTTCTGCAACACATACACACGTTACATTGGTGGATTGTTTACTATCTTCTGCTACACACACATGTTACATTGGTGGATTGTTTACTATCTTCTGCAACACATACACATGTTACATTTGTGGATTGTTTGCTATCTTCTGCAAAACATACACACGTTACATTGGTGGATTGTTTACTATCTTCTGCAACACATACACACGTTACATTGGTGGATTGTTTACTATCTTCTGCAACGCACATGTTACATTGGTGGATTGTTCACTATCGTCTGCAACATACAAATGTTACATTGCTGGATTGTGTACTCTCGTCTTCAACATACACATGTTACATTGCTGGATTGTGTACTCTCGTCTGCAACATACAAATGTTACATTGCTGGATTGTGTTCTCTCGTCTGCAACATACAAATGTTACATTGCTGGATTGTGGACTCTCGTCTGCAACACACATATGTTACATTGCTTGATTGTGTATTCTCATCTGCAACATATAAATGTTACATTGCTGGATTGTGTACTCTCGTCTGCAACATACAAATGTTACATTGCTGGATTGTGTACTCTCGTCTGCAACATACAAATGTTACATTGCTGGATTGTGGACTCTCATCTGCAACATACAAATGTTACATTGATGGAGTGTGTACTCTCGTCTGCAACACACACATATGTTACATTGATGGATTGTGCACTCTCGTCTGCAACATACACATGTTACATTGCTGGATTATGTACTCTCTTCTGCAACATACAAATGTTACATTGATGGATTATGTACTCTCGTCTGCAACATACAAATGTTACATTTCTGGATTGTGGACTCTCGTCTGCAACATACAAATATTACATTGCTGGATTGTGTACTCTCGTCTGCAACATACAAATGTTACATTGATGGATTGTGTACTCTCGTCTGCAACACACACATATGTTACATTGATGGATTGTGCATCTCGTCTGCAACATACACATGTTACATTGCTGGATTGTGTACTCTCGTCTGCAACATACAAATGTTACATTGCTGGATTGTGGACTCTCGTCTGCAACATACAATATATGTTACATTGATGGATTATGTACTCTCGTCTGCAACATACAAATGTTACATTGGTGTATTGTGGACTCTCGTCTGCAACATACAAATGTTACATTACTGGATTGTTTACTATCATCTACAACACACACATGTTGCATTGCTGGATTGTTTACTATCATCTACAACACACAAATGCTACATTGGTGGATTGTTTACTATCTTCTACAACACACACGTGTTACATTGGTGGATTGTTTACTATCTTCTGCAACGCACACACATGTTACATTGGTGGATTGTTTACTATCATCTACAACACACAAATGGTACATTGGTGGATTGTTTACTATCTTCTGCAACACACGTGTTACATTGGTGGATTGTTTACTATCTTCTACAACACACACGTGTTACATTGGTGGATTGTTTACTCTCTTCTGCAACACAAATATGTTACATTACTGGATTGTGGACTCTCGTCTGCAACATACAAATGTTACATTGATGGATTGTGTACTCTCGTCTGCAACACACATATGTTACATTGCTGGATTGTGTACTCTCATCTGCAACATACAAATGTTACATTGCTGGATTGTGTACTATCGTCTGCAACATACAAATGTTACATTGATGGATTGTGTACTCTCGTCTGCAACACACACATATGTTACATTGATGGATTGTGCACTCTCGTCTGCAACATACACATGTTACATTGCTGGATTGTGTACTCTCGTCTGCAACATACAAATGTTACATTGCTTGATTGTGGACTCTCGTCTGCAACATACAAATGTTACATTGATGGATTGTGTACTCTCGTCTGCAACATACAAATGTTACATTGCTGGATTGTGGACTCTCGTCTGCAACATACAAATGTTACATTACTGGATTGTTTACTATCATCTACAACACACACATGTTGCATTGCTGGATTGTTTACTATCATCTACAACACACACATGTTGCATTGCTGGATTGTTTACTATCATCTACAACACACAAATGCTACATTGGTGGATTGTTTACTATCTTCTGCAACACACACGTGTTACATTGGTGGATTGTTTACTATCTTCTGCTACACATACACACGTTACATTGGTGGGTTGTTTACTATCTTCTGCAACGCACACACATGTTACATTGGTGGATTGTTTACTATCATCTACAACACACAAATGGTACATTGGTGGATTGTTTACTATCTTCTGCAACACACACGTGTTACATTGGTGGATTGTTTACTATCTTCTACAACACACACGTGTTACATTGGTGGATTGTTGACTATCTTCTGCAACACACATATGTTACATTGCTGGATTGTGGACTCTCGTTTGCAACATACAAATGTTACATTGATGGATTGTGTACTCTCGTCTGCAACACACACATATGTTACATTGATGGATTGTGTACTCTCGTCTGCAACACACACATATGTTACATTGATGGATTGTGCACTCTCGTCTGCAACATACACATGTTACATTGCTGGATTGTGTACTCTCGTCTGCAACATACAAATGTTACATGGATGGATTGTGGACTCTCGTCTGCAACATAAAAATGTTACATTGATGGATTGTGGACTCACGTCTGCAACATACAAATGTTACATTACTGGATTGTTTACTATCATCTACAGCACACACATGTTGCATTGCTGGATTGTTTACTATCATCTACAACACACATATGTTACATTGGTGGATTGTTTACAATCTTCTGCAACGCACACACATGTTACATTGATGGATTGTTTACTATCTTCTGCAACACATATACACATTACATTGGTGGATTGTTTACTATCTTCTGCAACACATACACACGTTACATTGGTGGATTGTTTACTATATTCTGCAACGCACACACACGTTACATTGGTGGATTGTTTACTATCTTCTGCAACACATACACACGTTACATTGGTGGATTGTTTACTATCGTCTGCAACACATACACACGTTACATTGGTGGATTGTTTACTATCTTCTGCAACACATACACACGTTACATTGGTGGATTGTTTACTATCTTCTGCATCGCACACACATGTTACATTGGTGGATTGCTTACTATCTTCTGCAACACATACACATGTTACATTGGTGGATTGTTTACTATCTTCTGCAACACACACACGTTACATTGGTGGATTGATTACTATCTTCTGCTACACATACACACGTTACATTGGTGGATTGTTTACTATCTTCTGCAACGCACAAACATGTTACATTGGTGGATTGTTTACTATCTTCTGCTACACATACACACGTTACATTGGTGTATTGTTTACTATCTTCTGCATCACACACACTTTACATTGGTTGATTGTTTACTATCTTCTGCAACACATACACATGTTACATTGGTGGATTGTTTACTATCTTCTGCAACACACACACGTTACATTGGTGGATTGTTTACTATCTTCTGCAACACATACACACGTTACATTGGTGGATTGTTTACAATCTTCTGCAATACATACACACGTTACATTGGTGGATTGTTTACTATCTTCTGCTACACATACACACGTTACATTGGTGGATTGTTTACTATCTTCTGCAACGCACACACATGTT
Source organism: Archivesica marissinica (assembly GCA_014843695.1). NCBI lineage: Eukaryota > Metazoa > Mollusca > Bivalvia > Venerida > Vesicomyidae > Archivesica > Archivesica marissinica. The sequence continues at coordinate 28,678,891 of CM026402.1, read as the reverse complement.
ACATTGGTGGATTGTGTACTATCTTCTGCAACACATAAACACATTACATTGGTGGATTGTTTACTATCTTCTGCTACACACACATGTTACATTGGTGGATCTCTTACTATCTTCTGCAACACATACACACGTTACATTGTTGGATTGTTTGCTATCTTCTGCAAAACATACACACGTTACATTGGTAGATTGTTTACTATCTTCTGCAACACATACACACGTTACATTGGTGGATTGTTTACTATCTTCTGCAGCGCATATGTTACATTGGTGGATTGTTTACTATCCTCTGCAACACACATATGTTACATTGATGTATTGTGCACTCTCGTCTGCAACATACAAATGTTACATTGCTGGATTGTGTACTCTCGTCTGCAACATACAAATGTTACATTGCTGGATTGTGTACTCTCGTCTGCAACATACACTTGTTACATTGCTGGATTGTGTACTCTCGTCTGCAACATACAAATGTTACATTGCTGGATTGTGTACTCTCGTCTGCAACATACAAATGTTACATTGCTGGATTGTGTACTCTCGTCTGCAACATACAAATGTTACATTGCTGGATTGTGTACTCTTGTCTGCAACATACAAATGTTACATTGCTGGATTGTGTACTTTCGACTGCATCATACAAATGTTACATTGCTGGATTGTGTACTCTCGTCTGCAACATACAAATGTTACATTGCTGGATTGTGGACTCTCGTCTGCAACATACACATGTTACATTAATGGATTGTGTACTCTCGTCTGCAACACACATATGTTACATTGCTGGATTGTGGACTCTCATCTGCAACAAACAAATGTTACATTGCTGGATTGTGTACTCTCGTCTGCAACACACATATGTTACATTGCTGGATTGTGTACTCTCGAATGCAACATATAAATGTTACATTGATGGATTGTGTACTCTCGTCTGCAACACACACATATGTTACATTGATGGATTGGGCATCTCGTCTGCAACATACACATGTTACATTGCTGGATTGTGTACTCTCGTCTGCAACATACAAATGTTACATTGATGGATTATGTACTCTCGTCTGCAACATACAAATGTTACATTGATGGATTGTGGACTCTCGTCTGCAACATACAAATGTTACATTACTGGATTGTTTACTATCATCTACAACACACACATGTTGCATTGCTGGATTGTTTACTATCATCTACAACACACAAATGCTACATTGGTGGATTGTTTACTATCTTCTGCAACACACACGTGTTACATTGGTGGATTGTTTACTATATTCTGCAACGCACACACATGTTACATTGGTGGATTGTTTACTATCTTCTGCTACACATACACACGTTACATTGGTGGATTGTTTACTATCTTCTGCAACACACATATGTTACATTGGTGGATTGTTTACTATCTTCTGCAATACATACACACGTTACATTGGTGGATTGTTTACTATCTTCTGCAACACACATATGTTACATTGGTGGATTGATTACTATCTTCTGCTACACATACACACGTTACATTGGTGGATTGCTTACTATCTTCTGCAACGCACACACATGTTACATTGCTGGATTGTTTACTATCTTCTGCTACACATACACACGTTACATTGGTGGATTGTTTACCATCGTCTGCAACACATACACACGTTACATTGGTGGATTGTTTACTATCGTCTGCAACACATACACACGTTACATTGGTAGATTGTTTACTATCTTCTGCAACACACACACGTTACATTGGTGGATTGTTTACTATCTTCTGCAACACACACACGTTACATTGGTGGATTGTTTACTATCTTCTGCAACACACACACGTTACATTGGTGGATTGTTTGCTATCTTCTGCAAAACATACACACGTTGCATTGGTGGATTGTTTACTATCTTCTGCAACACACATATGTTACATTGCTGGATTGTTTACTATCTTCTGCAACACACAAATGTTACATTGCTGGATTGTGTACTCTCGTCTGCAACATACAAATGTTACATTGCTGGATTGTGGACTCTCGTCTGCAACATACAAATGTTACATTAATGGATTGTGTACTCTCATCTGCAACACACATATGTTACATTGCTGGATTGTGTACTCTCATCTGCAACATACAAATGTTACATTGCTGGATTGTGTACTCTCCTCTGCAACATACAAATGTTACATTGCTGGATTGTGTACTCTCGTCTGCAACATACAAATGTTACATTGATGGATTGTGTACTCTCGTCTGCAACACACACATGTTACATTGATGGATTGTGTACTCTCGTCTGCAACATACAAATGTTACATTGCTGGATTTTGTACTCTCGTCTGCAACATACAAATGTTACATTGCTGGATTGTGCATCTCGTCTGCAACATACAAATGTTACATTGCTGGATTGTGTACTCTCGTCTGCAACATACAAATGTTACATTGCTGGATTGTGGACTCTCGTCTGCAACATACAAATGTTACATTAATGGATTGTGTACTCTCATCTGCAACACACATATGTTACATTGCTGGATTGTGTACTCTCATCTGCAACACACATATGTTACATTGCTGGATTGTGTACTCTCCTCTGCAACATACAAATGTTACATTGCTGGATTGTGTACTCTCGTCTGCAACATACAAATGTTACATTGATGGATTGTGTACTCTCGTCTGCAACACACACATGTTACATTGATGGATTGTGTACTCTCGTCTGCAACATACAAATGTTACATTGCTGGATTTTGTACTCTCGTCTGCAACATACAAATGTTACATTGCTGGATTGTGCATCTCGTCTGCAACATACAAATGTTACATTGCTGGATTGTGGACTCTCGTCTGCAACATACAAATGTTACATTGATGGATTGTGTACTCTCGTCTGCAACATACAAATGTTACATTGATGGATTGTGGACTCTCGTCTGCAACATACAAATGTTACATTACTGGATTGTTTACTATCATCTACAACACACACATGTTGCATTGCTGGATTGTTTACTATCTTCTGCAACACACAAATGCTACATTGGTGGATTGTTTACTATCTTCTGCAACACACAAATGCTACATTGGTGGATTGTTTACTATCTTCTACAACACACACATGTTACATTGCTGGATTGTTTACTATCTTCTGCAACACACAAATGCTACATTGGTGGATTGTTTACTATCTTCTGCAACACACAAATGCTACATTGGTGGATTGTTTACTATCTTCTGCAACACATACACACGTTAGATTGGTGGATTGTTTACTATCGTCTGCAACACATACACACGTTACATTGGTGGATTGTTTACTATCATCTGCAACACATACACACGTTACATTGGTGGATTGTTTACTATCTTCTGCTACACATACACACGTTACATTGGTGGATTGTTTACTATCTTCTGCTACACATACACACGTTACATTGGTGGATTGTTTACTATCTTCTGCAACGCATACACACGTTACATTGGTGGATTGTTTACTATCTTCTGCAACACATACACACGTTACATTGGTGGATTGTTTACTATCTTCTGCTACACATACACACGTTACTTTGGTGGATTGTTTACTATCTTCTGCAACGCACACACACACGTTACATTGGTGGATTGCTTACTATCTTCTGCTACACATACACACGTTACATTGGTGGATTGTTTGCTATCTTCTGCAAAATATACACACGTTACATTGGTGGATTGCTTACTATCTTCTGCAACACATACACACGTTACATTGGTGGATTGTTTGCTATCTTCTGCAACACATACACACGTTACATTGGTGGATTGTTTACTATCTTCTGCTACACACACATGTTACATTGGTGGATTGTTTACTATCTTCTGCAACACATACACATGTTACATTTGTGGATTGTTTGCTATCTTCTGCAAAACATACACACGTTACATTGGTGGATTGTTTACTATCTTCTGCAACACATACACACGTTACATTGGTGGATTGTTTACTATCTTCTGCAACGCACATGTTACATTGGTGGATTGTTTACTATCTTCTGCAACACACAAATGCTACATTGGTGGATTGTTTACTATCTTCTACAACACACACGTGTTACATTGGTGGATTGTTTACTATCTTCTGCAACGCACATGTTACATTGGTGGATTGTTTACTATCTTCTGCAACACACAAATGCTACATTGGTGGATTGTTTACTATCTTCTACAACATACACACGTTACATTGGTGGATTGTTTACTATATTCTGCAACGCACATATGTTACATTGGTGGATTGTTTACTATCATCTGCAACGCACACACATGTTACATTGGTGGATTGTTTACTATCTTCTGCAACACATACACACGTTACATTGGTGGATTGTTTACTATCTTCTGCTACACATACACAAGTTACATTGGTGGATTGTTTACTATCTTCTGCAACGCATACACACGTTACATTGGTGGATTGTTTACTATCTTCTGCAACACATACACACGTTACATTGGTGGATTGTTTACTATCTTCTGCTACACATACACACGTTACATTGGTGGATTGTTTGCTATCTTCTGCAAAATATACACACGTTACATTGGTGGATTGCTTACTATCTTCTGCAACACATACACACGTTACATTGTTGGATTGTTTGCTATCTTCTGCAACACATACACACGTTACATTGGTGGATTGTTTACTATCTTCTGCTACACACACATGTTACATTGGTGGATTGTTTACTATCTTCTGCAACACATACACATGTTACATTTGTGGATTGTTTGCTATCTTCTGCAAAACATACACACGTTACATTGGTGGATTGTTTACTATCTTCTGCAACACATACACACGTTACATTGGTGGATTGTTTACTATCTTCTGCAACGCACATGTTACATTGGTGGATTGTTCACTATCGTCTGCAACATACAAATGTTACATTGCTGGATTGTGTACTCTCGTCTTCAACATACACATGTTACATTGCTGGATTGTGTACTCTCGTCTGCAACATACAAATGTTACATTGCTGGATTGTGTTCTCTCGTCTGCAACAAACAAATGTTGCATTGCTGGATTGTTTACTATCTTCTGCAACACACAAATGCTACATTGGTGGATTGTTTACTATCTTCTGCAACACACAAATGCTACATTGGTGGATTGTTTACTATCTTCTACAACACACACATGTTACATTGCTGGATTGTTTACTATCTTCTGCAACACACAAATGCTACATTGGTGGATTGTTTACTATCTTCTGCAACACATACACACGTTAGATTGGTGGATTGTTTACTATCGTCTGCAACACATACACACGTTACATTGGTGGATTGTTTACTATCATCTGCAACACATACACACGTTACATTGGTGGATTGTTTACTATCTTCTGCTACACATACACACGTTACATTGGTGGATTGTTTACTATCTTCTGCTACACATACACACGTTACATTGGTGGATTGTTTACTATCTTCTGCAACGCATACACACGTTACATTGGTGGATTGTTTACTATCTTCTGCAACACATACACACGTTACATTGGTGGATTGTTTACTATCTTCTGCTACACATACACACGTTACTTTGGTGGATTGTTTACTATCTTCTGCAACGCACACACACGTTACATTGGTGGATTGCTTACTATCTTCTGCTACACATACACACGTTACATTGGTGGATTGTTTGCTATCTTCTGCAAAATATACACACGTTACATTGGTGGATTGCTTACTATCTTCTGCAACACATACACACGTTACATTGGTGGATTGTTTGCTATCTTCTGCAACACATACACACGTTACATTGGTGGATTGTTTACTATCTTCTGCTACACACACATGTTACATTGGTGGATTGTTTACTATCTTCTGCAACACATACACATGTTACATTTGTGGATTGTTTGCTATCTTCTGCAAAACATACACACGTTACATTGGTGGATTGTTTACTATCTTCTGCAACACATACACACGTTACATTGGTGGATTGTTTACTATCTTCTGCAACGCACATGTTACATTGGTGGATTGTTTACTATCTTCTGCAACACACAAATGCTACATTGGTGGATTGTTTACTATCTTCTACAACACACACGTGTTACATTGGTGGATTGTTTACTATCTTCTGCAACGCACATGTTACATTGGTGGATTGTTTACTATCTTCTGCAACACACAAATGCTACATTGGTGGATTGTTTACTATCTTCTACAACATACACACGTTACATTGGTGGATTGTTTACTATATTCTGCAACGCACATATGTTACATTGGTGGATTGTTTACTATCATCTGCAACGCACACACATGTTACATTGGTGGATTGTTTACTATCTTCTGCAACACATACACACGTTACATTGGTGGATTGTTTACTATCTTCTGCTACACATACACAAGTTACATTGGTGGATTGTTTACTATCTTCTGCAACGCATACACACGTTACATTGGTGGATTGTTTACTATCTTCTGCAACACATACACACGTTACATTGGTGGATTGTTTACTATCTTCTGCTACACATACACACGTTACATTGGTGGATTGTTTGCTATCTTCTGCAAAATATACACACGTTACATTGGTGGATTGCTTACTATCTTCTGCAACACATACACACGTTACATTGTTGGATTGTTTGCTATCTTCTGCAACACATACACACGTTACATTGGTGGATTGTTTACTATCTTCTGCTACACACACATGTTACATTGGTGGATTGTTTACTATCTTCTGCAACACATACACATGTTACATTTGTGGATTGTTTGCTATCTTCTGCAAAACATACACACGTTACATTGGTGGATTGTTTACTATCTTCTGCAACACATACACACGTTACATTGGTGGATTGTTTACTATCTTCTGCAACGCACATGTTACATTGGTGGATTGTTCACTATCGTCTGCAACATACAAATGTTACATTGCTGGATTGTGTACTCTCGTCTTCAACATACACATGTTACATTGCTGGATTGTGTACTCTCGTCTGCAACATACAAATGTTACATTGCTGGATTGTGTTCTCTCGTCTGCAACAAACAAATGTTGCATTGCTGGATTGTTTACTATCTTCTGCAACACACAAATGCTACATTGGTGGATTGTTTACTATCTTCTGCAACACACAAATGCTACATTGGTGGATTGTTTACTATCTTCTACAACACACACATGTTACATTGCTGGATTGTTTACTATCTTCTGCAACACACAAATGCTACATTGGTGGATTGTTTACTATCTTCTGCAACACACAAATGCTACATTGGTGGATTGTTTACTATCTTCTGCAACACATACACACGTTAGATTGGTGGATTGTTTACTATCGTCTGCAACACATACACACGTTACATTGGTGGATTGTTTACTATCATCTGCAACACATACACACGTTACATTGGTGGATTGTTTACTATCTTCTGCTACACATACACACGTTACATTGGTGGATTGTTTACTATCTTCTGCTACACATACACACGTTACATTGGTGGATTGTTTACTATCTTCTGCAACGCATACACACGTTACATTGGTGGATTGTTTACTATCTTCTGCAACACATACACACGTTACATTGGTGGATTGTTTACTATCTTCTGCTACACATACACACGTTACTTTGGTGGATTGTTTACTATCTTCTGCAACGCACACACACACGTTACATTGGTGGATTGCTTACTATCTTCTGCTACACATACACACGTTACATTGGTGGATTGTTTGCTATCTTCTGCAAAATATACACACGTTACATTGGTGGATTGCTTACTATCTTCTGCAACACATACACACGTTACATTGGTGGATTGTTTGCTATCTTCTGCAACACATACACACGTTACATTGGTGGATTGTTTACTATCTTCTGCTACACACACATGTTACATTGGTGGATTGTTTACTATCTTCTGCAACACATACACATGTTACATTTGTGGATTGTTTGCTATCTTCTGCAAAACATACACACGTTACATTGGTGGATTGTTTACTATCTTCTGCAACACATACACACGTTACATTGGTGGATTGTTTACTATCTTCTGCAACGCACATGTTACATTGGTGGATTGTTTACTATCTTCTGCAACACACAAATGCTACATTGGTGGATTGTTTACTATCTTCTACAACACACACGTGTTACATTGGTGGATTGTTTACTATCTTCTGCAACGCACATGTTACATTGGTGGATTGTTTACTATCTTCTGCAACACACAAATGCTACATTGGTGGATTGTTTACTATCTTCTACAACATACACACGTTACATTGGTGGATTGTTTACTATATTCTGCAACGCACATATGTTACATTGGTGGATTGTTTACTATCATCTGCAACGCACACACATGTTACATTGGTGGATTGTTTACTATCTTCTGCAACACATACACACGTTACATTGGTGGATTGTTTACTATCTTCTGCTACACATACACAAGTTACATTGGTGGATTGTTTACTATCTTCTGCAACGCATACACACGTTACATTGGTGGATTGTTTACTATCTTCTGCAACACATACACACGTTACATTGGTGGATTGTTTACTATCTTCTGCTACACATACACACGTTACATTGGTGGATTGTTTGCTATCTTCTGCAAAATATACACACGTTACATTGGTGGATTGCTTACTATCTTCTGCAACACATACACACGTTACATTGTTGGATTGTTTGCTATCTTCTGCAACACATACACACGTTACATTGGTGGATTGTTTACTATCTTCTGCTACACACACATGTTACATTGGTGGATTGTTTACTATCTTCTGCAACACATACACATGTTACATTTGTGGATTGTTTGCTATCTTCTGCAAAACATACACACGTTACATTGGTGGATTGTTTACTATCTTCTGCAACACATACACACGTTACATTGGTGGATTGTTTACTATCTTCTGCAACGCACATGTTACATTGGTGGATTGTTCACTATCGTCTGCAACATACAAATGTTACATTGCTGGATTGTGTACTCTCGTCTTCAACATACACATGTTACATTGCTGGATTGTGTACTCTCGTCTGCAACATACAAATGTTACATTGCTGGATTGTGTTCTCTCGTCTGCAACATACAAATGTTACATTGCTGGATTGTGGACTCTCGTCTGCAACACACATATGTTACATTGCTTGATTGTGTATTCTCATCTGCAACATATAAATGTTACATTGCTGGATTGTGTACTCTCGTCTGCAACATACAAATGTTACATTGCTGGATTGTGTACTCTCGTCTGCAACATACAAATGTTACATTGCTGGATTGTGGACTCTCATCTGCAACATACAAATGTTACATTGATGGAGTGTGTACTCTCGTCTGCAACACACACATATGTTACATTGATGGATTGTGCACTCTCGTCTGCAACATACACATGTTACATTGCTGGATTGTGTACTCTCTTCTGCAACATACAAATGTTACATTGATGGATTATGTACTCTCGTCTGCAACATACAAATGTTACATTTCTGGATTGTGGACTCTCGTCTGCAACATACAAATATTACATTGCTGGATTGTGTACTCTCGTCTGCAACATACAAATGTTACATTGATGGATTGTGTACTCTCGTCTGCAACACACACATATGTTACATTGATGGATTGTGCATCTCGTCTGCAACATACACATGTTACATTGCTGGATTGTGTACTCTCGTCTGCAACATGCAAATGTTACATTGCTGGATTGTGGACTCTCGTCTGCAACATACAATATATGTTACATTGATGGATTATGTACTCTCGTCTGCAACATACAAATGTTACATTGATGTATTGTGGACTCTCGTCTGCAACATACAAATGTTACATTACTGGATTGTTTACTATCATCTACAACACACACATGTTGCATTGCTGGATTGTTTACTATCATCTACAACACACAAATGCTACATTGGTGGATTGTTTACTATCTTCTGCAACGCACATGTTACATTGGTGGATTGTTTACTATCTTCTGCAACACACAAATGCTACATTGGTGGATTGTTTACTATCTTCTACAACATACACACGTTACATCGGTGGATTGTTTACTATATTCTGCAACGCACATATGTTACATTGGTGGATTGTTTACTATCTTCTGCAACACATACACACGTTACATTGGTGGATTGTTTACTATCTTCTGCTACACATACACACGTTACATTGGTGGATTGTTTGCTATCTTCTGCAAAATATACACACGTTACATTGGTGGATTGCTTACTATCTTCTGCAACACATACACACGTTACATTGGTGGATTGTTTGCTATCTTCTGCAACACATACACACGTTACATTGGTGGATTGTTTACTATCTTCTGCTACACACACATGTTACATTGGTGGATTGTTTACTATCTTCTACAACACATACACATGTTACATTTGTGGATTGTTTGCTATCTTCTGCAAAACATACACACGTTACATTGGTGGATTGTTTACTATCTTCTGCAACACATACACACGTTACATTGGTGGATTGTTTACTATCATCTACAACACACAAATGGTACATTGGTGGATTGTTTACTATCTTCTGCAACACACGTGTTACATTGGTGGATTGTTTACTATCTTCTACAACACACACGTGTTACATTGGTGGATTGTTTACTATCTTCTGCAACACAAATATGTTACATTACTGGATTGTGGACTCTCGTCTGCAACATACAAATGTTACATTGATGGATTGTGTACTCTCGTCTGCAACACACATATGTTACATTGCTGGATTGTGTACTCTCATCTGCAACATACAAATGTTACATTGCTGGATTGTGTACTATCGTCTGCAACATACAAATGTTACATTGATGGATTGTGTACTCTCGTCTGCAACACACACATATGTTACATTGATGGATTGTGCACTCTCGTCTGCAACATACACATGTTACATTGCTGGATTGTGTACTCTCGTCTGCAACATACAAATGTTACATTGCTTGATTGTGGACTCTCGTCTGCAACATACAAATGTTACATTGATGGATTGTGTACTCTCGTCTGCAACATACAAATGTTACATTGCTGGATTGTGGACTCTCGTCTGCAACATACAAATGTTACATTACTGGATTGTTTACTATCATCTACAACACACACATGTTGCATTGCTGGATTGTTTACTATCATCTACAACACACAAATGCTACATTGGTGGATTGTTTACTATCTTCTGCAACACACACGTGTTACATTGGTGGATTGTTTACTATCTTCTACAACACACACGTGTTACATTGGTGGATTGTTTACTATCTTCTGCTACACATACACACGTTACATTGGTGGGTTGTTTACTATCTTCTGCAACGCACACACATGTTACATTGGTGGATTGTTTACTATCATCTACAACACACAAATGGTACATTGGTGGATTGTTTACTATCTTCTGCAACACACACGTGTTACATTGGTGGATTGTTTACTATCTTCTACAACACACACGTGTTACATTGGTGGATTGTTGACTATCTTCTGCAACACACATATGTTACATTGCTGGATTGTGGACTCTCGTTTGCAACATACATATGTTACATTGATGGATTGTGTACTCTCGTCTGCAACACACACATATGTTACATTGATGGATTGTGTACTCTCGTCTGCAACACACACATGTTACATTGATGGATTGTGCACTCTCGTCTGCAACATACACATGTTACATTGCTGGATTGTGTACTCTCGTCTGCAACATACAAATGTTACATTGCTTGATTGTGGACTCTCGTCTGCAACATACAAATGTTACATGGATGGATTGTGTACTCTCGTCTGCAACACACACGTGTTACATTACTGGATTGTTGACTTTCATCTACAGCACACACATGTTGCATTGCTGGATTGTTTACTATCATCTACAACACACATATGTTACATTGGTGGATTGTTTACAATCTTCTGCAACGCACACACATGTTACATTGGTGGATTGTTTACTATCTTCTGCAACACATATACACATTACATTGGTGGATTGTTTACTATATTCTGCAACGCACACACATGTTACATTGGTGGATTGTTTACTATCTTTTGCAAGACATACACACGTTACATTGGTGGATTGTTTACTATCGTCTGCAACACATACACACGTTACATTGGTGGATTGTTTACTATCTTCTGCAACACATACACACGTTACATTGGTGGATTGTTTACTATCTTCTGCATCGCACACACATGTTACATTGGTGGATTGCTTACTATCTTCTGCAACACATACACATGTTACATTGGTGGATTGTTTACTATCTTCTGCAACACACACACGTTACATTGGTGGATTGATTACTATCTTCTGCTACACATACACACGTTACATTGGTGGATTGTTTACTATCTTCTGCAACGCACAAACATGTTACATTGGTGGATTGTTTACTATCTTCTGCTACACATACACACGTTACATTGGTGGATTGTTTACTATCTTCTGCATCACACACACTTTACATTGGTGGATTGTTTACTATCTTCTGCAACACATACACACGTTACATTGGTGGATTGTTTACTATCTTCTGCAACACACACACGTTACATTGGTGGATTGTTTACTATCTTCTGCAACACATACACACGTTACATTGGTGGATTGTTTACTATCTTCTGCAATACATACACACGTTACATTGGTGGATTGTTTACTATCTTCTGCTACACATACACACGTTACATTGGTGGATTGTTTACTATCTTCTGCAACGCACACACATGTTACATTGGTGGATTGTGTACTATCTTCTGCAACAGACAAATGCTACATTGGTGGATTGTTTACTATCTTCTGCAACACACACATGTTACATTCGTGGATTGTTTACTATCTTCTGCAATACATATGTTACATTGGTGGATTGTTTACTATCTTCTGCAATACATATGCTACATTGGTGGATTGTTTACTTTAATTTTAAGGAAACACATTTAATATTTACAAAAAAGGAAAAAATAAGAAATATTTCAAGAAATTAGACGTATGTAGAAAAAGATAATTATTTATATGTTTCATTATGGATGACAAACGTTGCTGACCTCCTTGCATGTTGTATATGACAAACGTTGCTGACCTCCTTGCATGTTGTATATGACAAACGTTGCTGACCTCCTTGCATGTTGTATATGACAAACGTTGCTGACCTCCTTGCATGTTGTATATGACAAACGTTGCTGACCTCCTTGCATGTTGTATATGACAAACGTTGCTGACCTCCTTGCATGTTGTATATGACAAACGTTGCTGACCTCCTTGCATGTTGTATATGACAAACGTTGCTGACCTCCTTGCATGTTGTATATGACAAACGTTGCTGACCTCCTTGCATGTTGTATATGACAAACGTTGCTGACCTCCTTGCATGTTGTATATGACAAACGTTGCTGACCTCCTTGCATGTTGTATATGACAAACGTTGCTGACCTCCTTGCATGTTGTATATGACAAACGTTGCTGACCTCCTTGCATGTTGTATA
>CM026402.1:28610936-28664303 GCA_014843695.1 Archivesica marissinica | reverse complement strand
TACCACGCACACATACACCCTATGTACCACGCACATACACCCTATGTACCACGCGCACATACACCCTATGTACCACGCACACACACCCCATGTACCACGCGCACATACACCCTATGTACCACGCACACACACCCCATGTACCACGCGCACACACACCCCATGTACCACGCGCGCACACACCCCATGTACCAGGCGCACATACACCCTATGTACCACGCGCACATACACCCTATGCTGTTGACTTGTTATTTCTCTTATACACCTGTCACAGAAAACAAAACGTTTGATGTACGCAAAGTATACGGAATGGAAAGCCGTGAATTGATCATGACGATGCAACACTATAAAGGTAGTTATTTAATACTTGTTCGAACATAGTGCAGTCAGCATATCAAATAGCTTAGTGTATTATCCATGGCAACAATTAATATATAACGTGAAAATACACCACATGAGGTATTTTATTGCCATTGTATAATGATTTCAGCATTCATAATGTGACACCAGAAAATAACACTTTCCATAAATACACATGTATTGTTCATAGAACGTTGATATTCCGCTAACAGTATATTTTAGTTTAATGGCGATAACATATAGTAATACATGTGGTCTTACGTCATTTTTGTTTTCCACACATGTGTTTGTAAACTATATTACCTGTATAAGCTTACCTATGTATAGCCTGGGAACAGGCGTTGATATATTTTGCCTGGTCAGTCATATAAATATATTTTAATACCGAGATCATTAATTTGGTCGTATTGAGTTTCTGTTTAATATCAAATAGACTGTCCTGATTAGCGCAGTAGTTAGCGCGCTCGCTTCTCACCAATGCAACCCGGGTTCGCCGTGTTCGATCCTCGAACCGGAACGTATGTGAGATGGTACGGTGGTCGCCAGATCGAACAGGTGGGTATTCTCCGGGTACTCCGGTTTCCTCCCACACGAATGACCACATTTGCGCTTTCATCTGCGCCAACGAGAGTGATTAATATAAGTTGTTAAAACTTTTTTGATAATATCAACGTCATTTTGCCAGAAGTAAATCGACAGACTAGAACCCAGGCTAACCTATGAATTAGTGTACCATATAATTATAGGATCTTACATGAATGGTCATTTCATACAATAATTTATAAAACGAGTTTTGCCGAGCTTATTAGTAAAATTTCAACGTTTCATAAGATTTAGTATGAAATGTAAGAATTATTTTTATCATATTACCATAGCGTGCTCGTTTTAATAAATAACGTTGCTATTGTCGGCGCAAAGTGTAATGACGTCACTACATTGTATTGTAAATTAATTGCTATTATCCTTTAAGTTATTTGTTAATTAGGAAATAATATTTGTCTTGTCGTTTGTATATAAATGTTCACCTATGAGGTCGACTTTCACTTTTCTGTGTTGTTCTACTTTCAATATGCTCGGCTTTAATGTTTTAATTGTCGTCTACATTTTCATCAACTTCAATTGCTCATGCATAATTTTCGCTATCTAATATTTCTAACCTTTTTACAACAGAACTGATTACAATTGTCTGTCATCTCATTTACAGTTTCCTGACTAATATCTATTGAGCAAGGCATTATGGTTGTTTGAAAGCACATCACTGAGTTTTATGTTTATTTCCTCAAGTTGTGCCGTCAATTTCGGTGTTGGAAATTTGTTTACCTTTTTGACGTTCATTAACACTACAGTCAAATATAAAGCTTGAAACGGGGTCACTAGTGGTTGATGCCTTTTCACGTTTGCGGTTGCATTCAGCACCCATGATCAACGATCGACGATCAAATAAACGTGATGAAAGTTATAGCCGGTACGAACGAACGATCTAATTGTCTTTATTGTCGCCTCCGCCGAGGCATTTGAGCGACTGGTTAAGTTGATTACGTTGTCATCTAAGTTGCGTATGTTGACAACTGGAAAGGCATCTTCCGTTCTTCTCAGTGTTACAAATCCTGTATCCATCTTTCGAAGGGGCCTTTGTAGGATCACATCGTCCACAATTTGTCAGCTCACAGCAGCAATAATGGTTCCTGGGACGGGGGTCCTCACGTCATCAAGAAGTGTGCGTTCCACCGTCTTCCTTGAAGGAGATCCGTCCCCTTGAAGGAGCCGGCTAATAGAACACCAGCTATCCGCCGTCGCCAGCACCGAGTGTTGCTGTCTCGCCAAGTAAGGAAGTTAGTAGTAAGTTTATACTCTATATGTATTTAGTCACGCGACTCCGATGGCGAGGCTTACGTCAGTGAAGTCCTTGACACATATTTCTGCTGTGAGCTGTGCCAAGCGGGTGAGATATAACTGTACTAGTTCAGTTGTATCTACGGTCGTGTTTTCTGGACGAATGGGAATTTGCGTGATAAGAATTACTGCTATGTATTTGTATAATAGGTATTAAAAGTGTACAATTGTTTTCAGGGTACTAGTTCCAAGCTTTCACTATTGTTCTTATAGAAATACAAGCTTGAGCTGGAATCCAGAAATGGCCAGGTCAATTTATTTACTCTTTATTATTGGTTCCCATATGATTCGTGGATGTTCCAGCAGGGATGTGGTATATACTATTATGTTGGACATGGTTACATGTTATTGTAAACATGTTTGCTGCATTTAATTACTAAAGTATGCATTTTATAATACATATACATTCACTCAATACACTATCACTATTATAAGTGTGTATTATGCAGAGTGAGTTTTCAATCGTCCTTCAATTACATATTTATATGTGATATTATTTCTTGTTATTATAGAAATGTATAAAAGACAATGATTAAATAATAGCTATATTATTAACCAGTATTAGTAAACAAAGTTTTAAAATTGATGTTCCTGTAACAGATGTTTGTTTAATCCATATAATTATACTTATATTAGTTTTACCAATTAAGTCATTGATTTACTAGGTTAATATTCTTTATGGCTAATGGCTAACAATCACATTTGTCTTACTAAATTAACTTTTGTTCTAATATTTTTCAGCATTTATCATAGAAACACATTAATATTAAATATGCACACTATTATCAGTGATTCTAATGTTATAGCTGTTACCATTATTTCATGTTATATAGTCGGTTCACTCAGTTCATTATTGTACTGTTGCTATCTTGCCGACTCAATACATAAAATGTATCTTATCTTATCTTAAGAACTAAGTCAGACAATACCACACAGCTATAAACAATTATATATATACGGAGGCTCTTGAGGTCAGACAATATTACACAGCTATAAACAATTATATATATACGGAGGCTCTTGAGGTCAGACAATATTACACAGCTATAAACAATTATATATATACGGAGGCTCTTGAGGTCAGACAATATTACACAGCTATAAACAATTATATATATACGGAGGCTCTTGAGGTCAGACAATAGTACACAGCTATAAACAATTATATATATACGGAGGCTCTTGAGGTCAGACAATATTACACAGCTATAAACAATTATATATATACGGAGGCTCTTGAGGTCAGACAATATTACACAGCTATAAACAATTTTGTATATACGGAGGCTCTGGAAGTCAGACAATAGTACACAGCTATAAACAATTATATATATACGGAGGCTCTTGAAGACAGACAATAGTACACAGCTATAAACAATTATATATATACGGAGGCTCTGGAAGTCAGACAATAGTACACAGCTATAAACAATTATATATATACGGAGGCTCTGGAAGTCAGACAATAGTACACAGCTATAAACAATTATATATATACGGAGGCTCTTGAAGACAGACAATATTACACAGCTATAAACAATTATATATATACGGAGGCTCTTGAAGTCAGACAATATTACACAGCTATAAACAATTATATATATACGGAGGCTCTTGAAGACAGACAATAGTACACAGCTATAAACAATTATATATATACGGAGGCTCTGGAAGTCAGACAATAGTACACAGCTATAAACAATTATATATATACGGAGGCTCTGGAAGTCAGACAATAGTACACAGCTATAAACAATTATATATATACGGAGGCTCTTGAAGTTTAATGTGATGCATGTTGTACGAATGACTTGTATAGCAGCAATATATTAAAGCAGCATTACATCGTATGAAATAAAAGATATTTGAAAAATGCAATGTTTACGTATGGGTAGCAATGCTGCTACACATTCTAACATTATACTGTGTATGCGTATGTTCATTTTGTAAACAGTGTTTTTTGCGATAAAACAAACTCGAAACCGAAAGTAGGACTTCCCGAGTCGATCAGTCACGCATTTGCAACAGAAATGCATCATCCCCATCTGTCCCACGTTGTCTTTTTTAATTAAATTACTTGATATGTTGATGCATACCTCTGTTAGCTAAGTCTTTTAGGGACACTTCTACATCCCCGCGAGGGGTTCGACATTAGAGGAAGATATATAGATAGTCTTTCATGTTCAAAATATATACGTTGTTTTCTACATCCTCTGTTGTTTCACGCATGCGCGCTGTGCGTGTTTACATTTCGTGTGTTGATAAACAAATTCGCGTATACGACGGTTTAAATTTATTGGAATTTTATCGTTTCTGAGCGACTATTTCGATTCTTGTAAACACGCACGCACGCGCACGCGCACGCGCACGCACGCACGCACGCACGCACACACACAGTATTTATATTTTACCCAACACATCCTTTATTACGATGTAATGCTGCTTTAAGGAAAGTTGTTTGTATGTGCGTTTTTACGTTTATTTATCGTCGCTATCGGTTACCCATATTAGCTGCTCCTCCTGGAGAGATTAATTATTTACATTATGAGATGAAGGGTTGTGCAATGATACAGACATACGCCAATTCCACAGTCACATCTGGTTCGTTTACGTGCATGGTGTAAAGCACCGACACAATACCTCGTTTAATGTCCACATGAAATACTGTTAATATTATTAGGACCAGGCGATGGATCGAACCTGCGATCCCTGGATGTGCACTAGTCTAACGTGTTATCCACTGAACTACTGACCCGTCTATTAGTGTAGCATTAGGGAATGAACAGTAAAAGAAAGAGTAGCTTAGAATAATTGTATTAATTAGTGTAATCCTTGTTATTCCATGCATATAATTATGTGAGATGAGCGAATAAAGTGATTTTTTAAATTTGATTTATCGATAAAATAAAATCATACACTAATTTTTCGTAATACTTTTGTTTATTCTGGTTCTTCCATTTGGAATTTGCTACCTCATTATATTCAAAATTCCAACTCACGCAATATCTTTAAGACTCGATATTAAAATTTTAAGATGAAATAAGCCAACAGAATCATAGATATCTGTTATATATATATATATATATATATATACATATTAGATGAGCTTCCACGTATTGCTGAATACTGTACTTTAATTAATATGTTTTCTATGTCTATGTATATATATTGTATATTGTGAGGGCCTTATTTGTATTAGCCATGCGTTATGTAAGCTCCCTTGTATAATAAAGTCTTTATTATTATTATTATTATACGCAATAATATGCACATTATTTTAACTAACATCAAATTAACCAAAGAACCACACAACGTCATTCAATAGTCAATGCAATTCAATGTTATTAACTTATCTGTAACAAGTTATAATTATGTTGCAAACGTATGCAAGCATTCTATTGATACTACACTGCCATTTGACATGTGCAGTTTCGGTATTAGAGAGGAACTTGAGTCACCGAGAACCATCAATGACTTTAGTTATCTCTGTGTTATATGTAACTGCCGTGCAGTGCATCACGTGTGTGGTATGTTAGACATATATAAGCATAAATCTGCAGCTGAACACGTATCACCTACGGCGATGTCGTCTAGCAATACCAAATCGGATCAAAACTATCTACATTTATCTACCATGGATGATAGGCTTAGCTTCAATCACGTACAATCTATACATCTATTAACTTCAATCACAAATATGCGTGCAGTGAATGAAGATGTATGATGGAAATAAGTTGGTGATATTATACTTTCTACACGATTATCAAATGCGATATTTCCCGTTGTCAGCCGTCACGGCGGTAAGTAACTATAAAGCTAAACGCAGGGACTACTCATGTTAACGTTTACATATCCAACATCCATATTGTTTTGCGAATCCCAAACATCTTATGGCACCATTTGAATAATCTGTCGTACCTTTCGTTCACAAAATAACAAATTTTCAATTATCATCATATATGGCTGTTTTATACATTAGCTGTTACTAATCAATATGTTTCAATTTCAATTACTGTCTGTTCTAGAAGGTTGTGGCTCGGCTAATCGGACGGCTTCATTAGCGATTCATTCTCAATCGTGTATGTTGATGGCCGAGATGTGTTTGGATTGTGAACTTATTCGTCTGGGTATATTATCCCTGACACCTGTGAGCCGGATATCTGCTCCGCTTACTGATAATGTGTGCCACCTGTGTGCTTGTGCTGGTCATTCGCACCAAGACGACTAAGCAGATGTGTACGATACTGTACGAAATGCAGGGCACCTCATACAGCCCAAGTCTCACATACGCAATACATTGGTAATATAATTTGAAGTTCTCCAAGTCAAATGCATTCCCAGGCGCTAGTGAAATTGTTTATTCCGTATACGCTATATTAGCTTGCAACATATTCCTCTATTACCAAATCATACAAAAACAAATCATGTATAGACGAACGTGAAAAATTACACCAAGAAGCAACACGAATAATTACTGGGTCCATAAACAAACTGATAATTGAAGTTGGCTGGGAATCTCTTGATAAGAGAATACTTAATCATAAATTTACTCTGATTTTCAAGATGAAAAATGCACTCACCCCATATTATTTATCTATCTGCTCTGTCCATCTGACGTCGATACCAGTGGATGCATATTAACCATTTCCCTCATAGAAGCACCCATTGACGCCATTACCAATACGACATACATTTACAATGTAGTAGCCAAAACAATGTTCATAATAAAGGCCAGAATCTCATGTTGTCCCAGTAATATCTATGGAGGTATGGATAGATATGGTGACTACTTATCCACTGCACGATAGCTAAATGGCTGTCGTTTGTATGGAGATATACTAGTGGATGCAGTTTAAGAAATGGAGGCCAATTTCAAGCTCCACGCGTCTAGAACATGGAGTACCTGTTCCTTCTTGATCCAACATTGTACAGTGGGGATGGTCTTTTCCTGTTGTTATTTAACCGGTGTTTGAAGGTGGTCATTGTACCAGCTTTCCGTGTATCGTTTGGAAGTGAGTTTCATAGAAGAATAGTTGATGAAAGAAATGTAGAAGCATGGGCTTGAGTATGTAGAGTTATAGGTTGGACGGCGGGTACATGTCCAAGGTTATATAATTGGCCAACTTGTTCTGGAATGAGATCGGAGAGATAAGAGAGATCGGAGAGTTAAGAGGGACAACGACGTTCATTTTGTAGAAGAGGGTAAGCCTGTGTTGTCTACGTCTTGTGGCTAGACTAAGTGTTTCCAATGACAGGTCCGCCAGTACAGGGTCTATGTAGCAGGGTATAGTAGCTTGTGCCACAATTCGCGCTGCCTCGTTCTGCACAGCCTCAATATCGTTTTTCAAATAATTGCTGCAATTGTCCCATATGACATCACCACATTCTAGGAGAGTGTTTTATAGGCAAGATGCATGCACTCTAGACAGAAACGAGAAAGTAGAACTTTCAAGGACCTGAGGAGTCGGATGCGCGGGCAAGCATTGTTGACAAGCTCAGATGTATGAGTATTCCATTTGCGATCGCTGAAAAGGTTAGACCAAGATGTTCGAGTTCTAGTTTGGATAAAGGAAATGCTATTCATGAATACATTTGGATGGTTGGGCAGATTCCCCTTACGTGAGCATATCATGGATTCGGTTTATGCAGGGTTAATGAAATCAGGAATGGATACGAGAAATATCGTTGTTGAGAACAGCACCTGTAGTGGCTGGATTGTCGACGATGCTATAAAGACTGTCATCAGTGAAAAGTATAGTGGCTTCAATGTCAGCAACGATGTCGTTAATGTACATGAGGAAGAGTAATGGACATAAAATCGAGCCCTGTGGCACTACAGCGTTGATAGAAGACAACTGTGAAGATGAGAGTTGGCAATACTAACAGGTTGTTTTCTTGAAGAGAAGTAAGACGCAAACCAGTTGAGAAGAGAACATCTGATGCCGAGAGAAGACATCTTGCTAAGCAGACTACGATGCCCCACTCGGTCAAACGCCTTAGAAATGTCACAGAAGATCGTCTGCACCTCCTTACCACATTCGGCCTTAGCCTATATTTATGACAGTGGAGTCACCCTTGATGAAGCCAGACTGGTTCGGTATCAAAAGACCTGTAACATAGTTGTAGAGGTACTTATTTACGCAGCGTTCCATAAGTTTGCCCAGACAACTAAGAAGAGATAATGCGATAGTTTGAGGGTTTTGATGGATTATACGTTTTTAAATATTGGACATACGTTGGCTAATTTCAAATGGGAAGGAACTATGGACTTTATAAGTAGCTAGGTGAAGTACAGCGTGGTACAGCGAAATTGTTGGTACCTTCCTTAATGAGTCAGGGACTAATCAAATATAACCCGCTAGCCTTCGATGATAAGATAAACCATTGCATCTCGAACATATTGATGTGTTATGGTGATATGGTACATACTAGATGGTGTCATGGCTATGATGGGTGGTGTGTATTGATGTTGGTCGTCTATTAAAGATTGCTCACAGAATATTGTATTGAGAAGATCAACTTTGTCATCGATTCCGTTGTTAACAAGTGTAATGATGCTAGAAAAACTGTTCTTTGAGTTGTTTCGCCAGTATTGAACCACTTCTTTATTGGAATGGATGAGGAGTTCATCTTGTCGATTATGTTGTTTATGTGAGAATCGTCTGGTGGTGTTGTTGCTGCATCGTCTTATTCCCAAGTATTCCCATACCAACTCAGTTGTAATGAGTTACCACCTTTAATAAAGCATGTACCATCCCTTCCATCATTCAACAGGCAACATAATAGCGGTTCTACTCCTATCCCCAAATTCTACTTGTCTGGTATGTAAGATGCAAATATTACTTTCCCGATTGAGAACAAATTGCAATTTCTTAAAACATGATCTCTTCTCTAAAAACATAATCGATTCACCACAATGCACATGCGACCAAACCGAGTCAACTTACCATTATTTCTTTGAATGCTACATGTACTACCACATACATCATGAACTAGTTAATACGATTTCCTATTTGGTGATAAAGCCTTTTCCTCTGAACATAATGAAATACTAGTCTTAGCTGTCCATACATTCATAGAAAAGTCTAGTGATTCCCATTTTGTTATTTCATTGTTTTCTAGTCCACACCCGAATCCTCTTTTTGTTAGTTTTTCACTTAATAACAAGCTATATGTTCATATATTTATTATATATTTTGAAATTACTACATATTACGTTTATCTCTTAATCGCCAATAAATAGTACACACATCACATGGACATAATATAAATAAGCTTTAAGCTTTCGATTTAATCCATTTTCGTATACAATATATATGTACTGTACATTATGAACACATACATCTGTTTATACCAAACCCATTGCATTGATGCGTCTAAATAAACTTTAGGCGGTGGGAACCAAGCATCTCAGTCTACTCTTTCACAATCACCAACGGCAAAGCAAAATATGCCCCTCTTCATAAATCACCTTCGCAGTCCATAAAAATATCAAAATCTTTGGGTACGTCTAAAATTGCTCCGGTGAACCAACAAACCAGAAATAAAATAACTGCAAATCGAAATACCTACAGGAGGAATAATTGTGATTCCTTGCCCGGCATAAATGAGCTTAGCACTCTGAGTGATATGGATGCTGAGGAGGATTCCTTGCCCAGCATAAATGAGCATAGCACTCTGAGTGATATGGATGCTGAGGAAGATTCCTTGCCCAGCATAAATGAGCATAACGCTCTATGTGATATGGATACTGAGGAGAATTCCTTGCCCAGCATAAATGAGCATAGCACTCTGAGTGATATGGATGCTGAGGAAGATTCCTTGCCCAGCATAAATGAGCATACCGCTCTAAGTGATATGAATGCTGAGGAGAATTCCTTGCCCAGCATAAATGAGCATACCGCTCTAAGTGATATGGTTAATGAGGAGGATTCCTTGCCTAGCATAAATGAGCATAACGCTCTAAGTGATATGGTTAATGAGGAGGATTCCTTGCCTAGCATAAATGAGCATACCGCTCTAAGTGATATGGTTAATGAGGAGGATTCCTTGCCCAGCATAAATGAGCATAACGCCCTAAGTGATATGGATGCTGAGGAGGATTCCGTGCCCAGCATAAATGAGCATACCGCTCTAAGTGATATGGTTAATGAGGAGGATACCTTGCCCAGCATAAATGAGCATAACGCTCTAAGTGATATGGATGCTGAGGAGGATTCCGTGCCCAGCATAAATGAGCATAACGCTCTGATTGATATGGTTAATGAGGAGGATTCCTTGCCCAGAGTAGAGGCTATCAATGTAGCCTTGACTTTTGCTGATGCATCGCCTTGTATAAAATGTATTATTATTTTGACTCTGTGTTTGTACTACATTCAATAGAAAACATGAACATGAAAGTCCCCTTATTCACAACAAATGATTAAAGGTAATAAACATACAAACATTACATTGATTAGGCATGGTATATATTGCTTTATACAAAGTTAGATTGGTGTTCATGACAATTATCAAGATTGTGTTATATTTCTTAAAACTGGTAATCTGCTTTGAATAAGCTGCAGCTTGTTAAACCAAATACAGTGTTCATTTTTTAATAGTTTTGTTTCAATAGTTTGTATAGGCTGTCCGATTAGCGCAGTAGTTAGCACGTTCGCTTCTCACCAATGCAACCCAGGTTCGATCCTCGGATCGGGAAGTATGTGAGATGGTACGGTGGTCGCCATATCGGACAGGTGGGTTTTCTCCGGGTAGTCCGGTTTCCTCCCACATGAATGACCACGTTTACGCTTTCATCCGCGCCAACGAGAGTGATTAATATAAGTTGTTAATACTTGCTTCGCAATCGTTGTAAAATAAATGATTAAAAAAATAAAATAGGTTTTACATGAAGGCAGCAGTGTTATTACAACTGAGACTGGGTCATTCGTTACCAATAATGCCATTCCAAGCAAATGTCTCAAATAGGAATAAAATATTTAATATACATTACTAGTGTTATTAAATGCGCGCAAGATGACATTCATTCTCTCAAGCACTTAGTAAGCCCTATTCATTTACATAAACTATCTTACAAGACTAACATTTCCGCCTACAACAGTAATTTGAAATTCAAGTAGCATCAAAAAAGCATGAAATAAAATATTGTTTGTGGGTAGATAGTTTTACTGTCTCTATAACGGAGAGTGGATGCACACATTAATAGACTCCATTGTGACGTTGTTATAGATTCACGAATGTTTAGCCGATATTGATGCTAGTGCTAGCTGCTATTCGAATTGCTCAGACATGAATATGGAAGAATATCATTAATGTGTGAATATGTTCTTAGTTGTTGACTGGACGTACACTATGTATGTATTCACAATTAAGTGACCGGTCTGGGTGGTCGTACACTATGTATGAATCTACAGTTTACTGACCAGACCGGCTGGTCGTACAATATGTATTAATCTACAGTTTACTGACCAGGCCGGCTAGTCGTACAATATGTATGAATCTACAGTCTACTGACCAGGCCGGCTAGTCGTACAATATGTATGAATCTACGGTTTACTGACCAGACCGGCTGGTCGTACAATATATATGAATCTACAGTTTATTGACCAGACCGGCTGGTCGTACAATATGTATTAATCTACAGTTTATTGACCAGACCGGCTGGTTGTACAATATGTATTAATCTACAGTTTACTGACCGGTCTGGCTAGTCGTACAATAAAGACATGCCATGTAATCTGGCAATCGAGTGACCATAGTCAAAGTAACTGGTAAATAAATATATTCATAATGTAGCCATTACATTACATGCATTGATATCGTACAATGTCATTGTCATAATAATACTTAAACTAGTAGGTCATAATCCAAACTTCACCTGATCGGCCATGAGCATTTTTGGATTAGAATATATCGCTAATGTACCGGCCCGATTAGCCATGTCACCGCCATCTAGGACAGAAACCAAGGCGATGAAAATAAACCATGGCGATTCAATATTAACAAACTCATGTCACAGACACCTTTATATATATCCTTATGTATATCGAATGTTTCGTTCACCTTTCTATTATTGCCTTGTCGGCAATATAGCCAACATGGTGCTGCTGAAGGAGATTACAAACAAACACACACACAAATACAAACAAACCTATTATTGCAATAAATAACGTTTTGCACGTTGCTTATAACACGTTTACAATACGATTAAATCATTGACATGGGCTCATCCTTCGCTTTGAAATTGGGCCATCCTCCACATACCCACAGTCTGAGAGAGTATGACACTTTTATCTTGTTTAATTCATTGAAATGGGATGATGCTTCACATGCCCACAGTCTGAGAGAGTATGACACTTTTATCTTGTTTAATTCATTGAAATGGGATGATGTTTATACAAATTTATTTGAGCTCGATTGCGAAACAAGTTCTTACAACTTATATAAATCACTCTCGAAACCTCATTCCTGATGGAATCCATCGCCACGAGGGAGAGAGAAGAGGCAATGTGGAATTTAAATGCCTTGCCTAAGGGCACAATCGTAACGGCTCCAGTGGGGCTAGAACTCCGCTCGAAATGGGATGATGCTTCACATGTCTGAGAGAGTATGACACCTTTATCTTGTTTAATTCATTGAAATTGGGCCATGCTTCACATGCCCACAGTCTGAGAGAGTATGACACTTTTATCTTGTTTAATTCATTGAAATGGGATGATGCTTCACATGCCCACAGTCTGAGAGAGTATGACACTTTTATCTTGTTTAATTCATTGAAATGGGGCCATGCTTCACTTACACAAAGTCTGCCATAGTCTGACACTTTTATCTTGTTTAATTCATTGAAATGGGGCCATGCTTCACTTACACAAAGTCTGCGATAGTCTGACACTTTTATCTTGTTTAATTCATTGAAATGGGGTCATGCTTCACTTACACAAAGTCTGCGAGAGTCTGACACTTTTATCTTGTTTAATTCATTGAAATGGGGCCATCCTCCACATACCCACAGTCTGCGAGAGTCTGACACTTTTATCTTGTTTAATTCATTGAAATGGGGCCATGCTTCACATGCCCACAGTCTGAGAGAGTATGACACTTTTATCTTGTTTAATTCATTGAAATGGGGCCATGCTTCACTTACACAAAGTCTGCCATAGTCTGACACTTTTATCTTGTTTAATTCATTGAAATGGGGCCATGCTTCACTTACACAAAGTCTGCGATAGTCTGACACTTTTATCTTGTTTAATTCATTGAAATGGGGTCATGCTTCACTTACACAAAGTCTGCGAGAGTCTGACACTTTTATCTTGTTTAATTCATTGAAATGGGGCCATCCTCCACATACCCACAGTCTGCGAGAGTCTGACACTTTTATCTTGTTTAATTCATTGAAATGGGGCCATCCTCCACATACCCACAGTCTGAGAGAGTATGACACTTTTATCTTGTTTAATTCATTGACAGGGGATTGTTCTTCGCTTACTCATAGTCTGAGAGAGTCTGACACTTTTATCTTGTTAATATCATTGGCATAGCCAAAAGTATGCGGTCTGACTGTGATGACGTTTGTCTTGTATACGGTATTCATATATCACATAAAATGACATGCTCATTCAATAGACGGATCTGTAGTCCAGTAGTAACACGCTGGACTAGTAATCCAGGGATCGCAGGTTCGACCCTCCTTCCGACCTAATAATATTAACAGTCTTTCAGATGAGACTTTAAACCGAGGTATTGTGTTGGTGCTTTACACCGTGCACGTAAACGAACCAGAGGAGACTCTGGAATGTGTCTCTGTTTGTATCATTGCACTATCCTCCAAACAATCTAAAATGTGTAATCTCTACAGGAGGCGTCGCTCATATGGGCAACCGGTAGCGACGATAACTAAACGTAAGACACATTGCTTGTCACTAGGTTAGAATAGTTAGCTTTGGAAATAAATAGTCTATCTCAGTCTGAAAAAAGTCGTTTGCAGCCAATTCCTATCTGGAACAAATAATACAATAACACGACTTAATTCCATTGCTGCAATAGCATGCTCTCATGGGAATGTGACAAAAGAGCAATCTCATTTCTATGTTACTGGATCCGGAATTTCGTAATTTGGACTAATATGCACTGTTTCAGAAAATGTCTCTACATTATTAATATAAACGATACAACATAGATTATATACTCTACTATCTGTCACTAGATCGCCTTGAACTCAATTGAATTCAAGTCAAACATTACTTATTGTCGGTTATTTACAAAACAAAGTTTGAATTTAATTGAATTATCCGTTACTAGCTCTTGTTGAACTATCCGTTACTATCTCTCACTGAACTAACCGTTACTAGCCCTCACTGAACTGTCCGTTACTAGCTGACCACAACTATATCTCATTGAACTATACGTTACTATCTAACATTGAACTATCCGTTAGTAGCTGTCATTGATCTATCCATCTCTAGCTCTCATTGAACTATCCATCACTTGCTCTAATTGAACTATCCATTACTAGCTCTCATTGAACTATACGTCACTAGCTCTCGTTGCAATATACATCACTAGCTCTCATTGAACTATACACCACTAGCTCTCATTGAACTACCCATATATAGCTCTAATTGAACAATCCAGCTCTCATTGACTATCCATCACTAGCTCTCATTGGACTATCCATCTCTAGCTCTCATTGAACTATACATCACTAGCTCTCATTGGACTATCCATCTCTAGCTCCCATTGAACTATACATCACTAGCTCTCATCGAACTATACATCACTAGCTCTCATTGAACTATCCATCTCTAGCTCTCATTGAACTATACATCACTAGCTCTCATTGGACTATACATCACTAGCTCTCATTGAACTATACATCACTAGCTCTCATTGGACTATACATCACTAGCTCTCATTGGAATATCCATCACTAGCTCTCATTGAACTATACATCACTAGCTCTTATTGAACTATCCATCTCTAGCTCTCGTCGAACTATACATCGCTAGCTCTCATCGAACTATACATCACTAGCTCTCATTGAACTATCCATCTCTAGCTCTCATTGGACTATCCATCACTAGCTCTCATCGAACTATACATCACTAGCTCTCATCGAACTATCCATCACTAGCTCTTATTGAACTATCCATCTCTAGCTCTCATCGAACTATACATCACTAGCTCTCATCGAACTATACATCACTAGCTCTCATTGAACTATCCATCTCTAGCTCTCATTGGACTATCCATCACTAGCTCTCATCGAACTATACATCACTAGCTCTCATTGAACTATACATCACTAGCTCTCATTGAACTATCCATTACTTGCTCTCATTGAACTATCCACCACTAGCTCTCATTGAACTATCCATAGCTAGCTCTCATTGAACTATCCATTACTAGTCCATTACTAGCTCTCATTGAACTATACGTTAATAACTATCATAGGACTATACGTTAATAACTAGCATTGGACTATTCATCACTAGCTCTCATTGAACTATCCGCTACTAGCTCTCATTGAACTATCTGCTACTAGCTCTCATTGAACTATCCATTACTAGCTCTCATTGAACTATCCGCTACTAGCTCTCATTGAACTATCCATTACTAGCTCTCATTGAACTATCCATTACTAGCTCTCATTGGACTATCGGTTACTATAGCTCACTAAGTTATCCGTCACTAGCTCTCATTGAACTCTCCGGCACTAGCTCTCATTGAACTATCCGTCACTAGCTCTCATTGAACTATCCGTCATCAGCTCTCATTGAACTATCCGTCACTAGCTCTCATTGAACTATCCGTCACTAGCTATCATCGAACTATCCTTCATCAGCTCTCATTGACCTATCCGTCACTAGCACTCGTTGAACTATCAGTCACTAGCTCTCACTATAGTATCCATCACTAGCTCTCATTGAACTATCCGTCACTTACTGTCATTGAACTATTCGTTACTACCTCTCATTGAACTAACCGCGACGAGCTCTCATTGAACTGCCCGTTACTAGCTATCATTGAACTTTACGTTACTAGCCCTCATTGTATCATGTATTCAAATGTCTTTGTTTCCATTTAGTGAACATTTATTTGTGTTCTTAATTACAGTGATCTGTTCTCCTGCAATTGTGGGGCCTGTTATGAGACACAATGACTGGTCATATGTAAACTCCAGTCATCACGCGATGGCGCAATTCTCCATAGGGTTTTAAATAACTCCGCGAAATTAGAAGTAATCTTAGAGGGTTTAGTATAATTACTTTACGAGATGCTACAGTTGATGTCATCTCTGATTATTTGAACGGGCTTATTGTGTTGGCTGATCATTGCTCTTGTGTATCCTCAATGGTCATTGCTCTCGTGTACCCTCAAAGGTCATTGCTCTTGTGTATCCTCAATGATCATTGTTCTTGTGTACCCACAGTGATCATTGCTCTTGTGTATCCTCAATGGTCATTGTGTACCCTCAATGATCATTGCTCTTGTGTATCCTCAATGGTCATTGCTCTTGTGTATCCTCAATGATCATTGTTCTTGTGTATCCTCAATGATCATTGCTCTTGTGTATCCTCAATGATCATTGCTCGTGTGTACCCTCGATGACCATTGCTCTTGTGTACCCTCAATGATCATTGCTCTCGTGTATCCTCAATGACCATTGCTCGTGTGTACCCTCAATGATCATTGCTCTCGTGTATCGTCAATGATCATTGCTCGTGTGTACCCTCAATGACCATTGCTCTTGTGTACCCTCAATGATCATTGCTCTCGTGTATCGTCAATGATCATTGCTCGTGTGTACCCTCAATGACCATTGCTCTTGTGTATCGTCAATGATCATTGCTCTCGTGTATCCTCAATGATCATTGTTATTGTGTATCCTCAATGGTCATTGTTATTATGTATCCTCAATGATCATTGTTATTGTGTATCCTCAATGGTCATTGTTATTATGTATCCTCAATGATCATTGTTCTTGTGTACCCTCAATGATCATTGTTCTTGTGTACCCTCAATGATCATTGTTCTTGTGTATCCTCAATGATCATTGCTAGTGTGTACCCTCGATGACCATTGCTCTTGTGTACCCTCAATGATCATTGCTCTCGTGTATCCTCAATGACCATTGCTCTTGTGTATCCTCGATGATCATTGTTCTTGTGTATCCTCGATGATCATTGTTCTTGTGTACCCTCGATGATCATTGCTCGTGTGTACCCTCAATGATCATTGCTCTTGTATATCCTCAATGGTCATTACTCTTTTGTACCTTCAAATATCATTGTTCTTGTGTACCCTCAATGATCATTGCTCTTGTGTATCCTCAATGGTAATTGATCTTGTGTATCCTCAATGGTCATTGATCTTGTGTATCCTCAATGGTCATTGTTCTTGTGTATCCTCAATGGTCATTGCTCTTGTGTATCCTCAATGGTCATTGATCTTGTGTATCCTCAATGGTCATTGTTCTTGTGTATCCTCAATGGTCATTGATCTTGTGTATCCTCAATTGTCATTGTTCTTGTGTACCCTCAATGATCATTGCTCTTGTGTATCCTCAATGGTCATTGTTCTTGTGTACCCTCGATGGTCATTGTTCTTGTGTACCCTCAATGGTCATTGCTCTTGTGTATCCTCAATGGTCATTGTTCTTGTGTACCCTCAATGATCATTGCTCTTGTGTATCCTCAATGATCATTGCTCTTGTGTATCCTCAATGATCATTGCTCTTGTGTATCCTCAATGATCATTGCTCTTGTATATCCTCATTTGTCATTGCTATCGTGTATCCTCAATGGTCATTATTATTGTGCATCCTCCATGATCATTGCTATCGTGTATCCTCAATGATCATTGCTCTTGTGTATCCTCAATTGTCATTGCTCTTGTGTACCCTCAATTGTCATTGCTCTCGTGTATCCTCAATGATCATGGGTAACATATCTTATTCTTGTTCTTGGGTAACATAGTTTATCATTGCTCTTGGGTAACATATCTTATTCTTGTTCTTGGGTAACATAGTTTATCATTGCTCTTGGGTAACATAGTGAATACTTGTTCTTGACTATCCTCAATGATAGCTGCTCTTGTGTAACATAGTTTATCATTGTGTGCTTGAGTAGCTTCACTGATCATTGATCTTGGGTAGTTTCGTCCATCTGTGCTCTTGGCTAATCTCGTTGATTATTGCTCTTGAGTATCCTCAATGATTATTGCTCTTGGGTATTCTCGTTGCTCTTGTGTACCTTCATTGATCGCTGCTCTTAGGTAACATCGATGAAGATTGCGCTTGAGTAGTCCCCTTGATCAATGCCTTTGTGTAATATCATTGCTAATTGCTCTTGGGTAGCATCATTGACCATTGCTCTTGGATGTTATATTGATCTTGGGTCGCATCACTCATCATTGCTCTTGGGTAACCTCATTGGTTTTGTGATCCGCAGAATTATTTCCTATGACATAAATTGTCACTAAGTAGTATTTAAATCTAGAACATTCTCCGTACATTACATTATATATACAGTATATACATATATACATAGTAATGACGCATTTAATAAACCCTTCTAGAGTCTAGTAGACAATTCCGGTAAATCTATGCAAGCATACACTCCTGGGATATTGTTTGGGACGTATATCAGTGATGTTTTAGTATTCGTGCTTGCAACTTGCTTTCATTCATGGGACATGTATTCTCTATGGATTAGAGGTTAGTTACATGAATGAAGTGTGTTTGAAGGGCGGATATAAGGTTAATTACATGAATGAAGTGTGTTTGAAGGACGGAAATAAGGTTCGTTACATGAATGAAGTGTGTTTGAAGGACGGATATAAGGTTAATTACATGAATGAAGTGTGTTTGAAGGACGGATATAAGGTTAATTACATGAATGAAGTGTGTTTGAAGGACAGATATAAGGTTAATTACATGAATGAAGTGTGTTTGAAGGACGGATATAAAGTTAGTTACGTGAATGAAGTGTGTTTGAAGGACGGATATAAAGTTAGTTAAATGAATGAAGTGTGTTTGAAGGACGGAAATAAGGTTCGTTACATGAATGAAGTGTGTTTGAAGGACGGATATAAGGTTAATTACATGAATGAAGTGTGTTTGAAGGACGGATATAAGGTTAATTACATGAATGAAGTGTGTTTGAAGGACGGATATAAGTTAGTTACATGAATGAAGTGTGTTTGAAGGACGGATATAAGGTTAGTTACATGAATGAAGTGTGTTTGAAGGACGGATATAAGGTTAGTTACATGAATGAAGTGTGTTTGAAGGACGGATATAAGTTAGTTACATGAATGAAGTGTGTTTGAAGGACGGATATAAGTTAGTTACGTGAATGAAGTGTGTTTGAAAATGAAGAAGTGTGTTTGAAGACGGAATAAGGTTAGTTACATGAATGAAGTGTGTTTGAAGGACGGATATAAGGTTAATTACATGAATGAAGTGTGTTGAAGGACGGATATAAGGTTATTCATAATATTGAAGGACGGATATAAAGTTAGTACGTGAATGAAGTGTGTTTGAAGGACGGATATAAAGTTAGTTACATGAATGAAGTGTGTATGAAGGACGGAATAAGGTTCGTTACATGAATGAAGTGTGTTTGAAGGACGGATATAAGGTTAGTTACATGAATGAAGTGTGTTTGAAGGACGGATATAAGGTTAATTACATGAATGAAGTGTGTTTGAAGGACGGATATAAGGTTAATTACATGAATAAAGTGTGTTTGAAGGACGGATATAAAGTTAGTTACGTGAATGAAGTGTGTTTGAAGGACGGATATAAAGTTAGTTACATGAATAAAGTGTGTTTGAAGGACGGATATAAAGTTAGTTACATGAATAAAGTGTGTTTGAAGGACGGATATAAGGTTAGTTACATGAATGAAGTGTGTTTGAAGGACGGATATAATGTTAGTCACATGAATGAAGTGTGTTTGAAGGACGGACATAAGGTTAGTTACGTGAATGAAGTGTGTTTGAAGGACGGACATAAGGTTAGTTATATGAATGAAGTGTTTTTGAAGGACGGATATAAGGTTAGTTACATGAATGAAGTGTGTTTGAAGGACGGATATAAGGTTAGTTACATGCATGAAGTGTGTTTGAAGGACGGATATAAGGTTAGTTACGTGAATAAAGTGTGTTTGAAGGACGGACATAAGGTTAGTAATATGAATGAAATGTGTTTGAAGGACGGATATAAGGTTAGTTACATGAATAAAGTGTGTTTGAAGGACGGATATAAGGTTAGTTACGTGAATGAAGTGTGTTTGAAGGACGGATATAAGGTTAGTTATATGAATGAAGTGTGTTTGAAGGACGGATATAAGGTTAGTTACATCAATGAAGTGTGTTTGAAGGACGGATATAAGGTTAGTTACATGAATGAAATATGTTTGAAGGACGGATATAATGTTAGTTACATGAATGAAGTGTGTTTGAAGGACGGATATAAAGTTAGTTACGTGAATGAAGTGTGTTTGAACAGAAGGACGGATATAAGGATATAAGGTTAATTACATGAATGAAGTGTGTTTGAAGGACAGATATAAGGTTAATTACATGAATGAAGTGTGTTTGAAGGACGGATATAAAGTTAGTTACGTGAATGAAGTGTGTTTGAAGGACGGATATAAAGTTAGTTACATGAATGAAGTGTGTTTGAAGGACGGAAATAAGGTTCGTTACATGAATGAAGTGTGTTTGAAGGACGGATATAAGGTTAATTACATGAATGAAGTGTGTTTGAAGGACGGATATAAGGTTAATTACATGAATGAAGTGTGTTTGAAGGACGAAATAAGGTTCGTTACATGAATGAAGTGTGTTTGAAGGACGGATATAAGGTTAATTACATGAATGAAGTGTGTTTGAAGGACGGATATAAGGTTAATTACATGAATGAAGTGTGTTTGAAGGACAGATATAAGGTTATTACATGAATGAAGTGTGTTTGAAGGACGGATATAAGTTAGTTACGTGAATGAAGTGTGTTTGAAGGACGGATATAAAGTTAGTTTATGAATGAAGTGTGTTTGAAGGACGGAAATAAGGTTCGTTACATGAATGAAGTGTGTTTGAAGGACGGATATAAGGTTAATTACATGAATGAAGTGTGTTTGAAGGACGGATATAAGGTTAATTACATGAATGAAGTGTGTTTGAAGGACGGATATAAAGTTAGTTACGTGAATGAAGTGTGTTTGAAGGACGGATATAAAGTTAGTTACATGAATGAAGTGTGTATGAAGGACGGAAATAAGGTTCGTTACATGAATGAAGTGTGTTTGAAGGACGGATATAAGGTTAATTACATGAATGAAGTGTGTTTGAAGGACGGATATAAGGTTAATTACATGAATGAAGTGTGTTTGAAGGACGGATATAAGGTTAATTACATGAATAAAGTGTGTTTGAAGGACGGATATAAAGTTAGTTACGTGAATGAAGTGTGTTTGAAGGACGGATATAAAGTTAGTTACATGAATAAAGTGTGTTTGAAGGACGGATATAAAGTTAGTTACATGAATAAAGTGTGTTTGAAGGACGGATATAAGGTTAGTTACATGAATGAAGTGTGTTTGAAGGACGGATATAATGTTAGTCACATGAATGAAGTGTGTTTGAAGGACGGACATAAGGTTAGTTACGTGAATGAAGTGTGTTTGAAGGACGGACATAAGGTTAGTTATATGAATGAAGTGTGTTTGAAGGACGGATATAAGGTTAGTTACATGAATGAAGTGTGTTTGAAGGACGGATATAAGGTTAGTTACATGCATGAAGTGTGTTTGAAGGACGGATATAAGGTTAGTTACATGAATAAAGTGTGTTTGAAGGACGGATATAAGGTTAGTTACGTGAATGAAGTGTGTTTGAAGGACGGATATAAGGTTAGTTATATGAATGAAGTGTGTTTGAAGGACGGATATAAGGTTAGTTACATCAATGAAGTGTGTTTGAAGGACGGATATAAGGTTAGTTACATGAATGAAATATGTTTGAAGGACGGATATAATGTTAGTTACATGAATGAAGTGTGTTTGAAGGACGGATATAAAGTTAGTTACGTGAATGAAGTGTGTTTGAACAGAAGGACGGATATAAGGATATAAGGTTAGTTACGAGAATGAAGTGTGTTTGAAGGACGGATATAAGGTTAGTTATATGAATGAAGTGTGTTTGAAGGACGGATATAAGGTTAGTTACGTGAATGAAGTGTGTTTGAAGGACGGATATAAGGTTAGTTACATGAATGAAGTGTGTTTGAAGGACGGATATAAGGTTAGTTACATGAATGAAGTGTGTTTGAAGGACGGATATAAGGTTAGTTACATGAATGAAGTGTGTTTGAAGGACGGATATAAGTTAGTTGCATGAATGAAGTGTGTTTGAATGACAGATATAAGGTTAGTTACATGAATGAAGTGTGTTTGAAGGACGGATATAAGTTAGTTACATGAATGAAGTGTGTTTGAACAGAAGGAGGATATAAGGATATAAGGTTAGTTACGTGAATGAAGTGTGTTTGAACAGAAGGATGGATATAAGGATATAAGGTGAGTTACGTGAATGAAGTGTGTTTGAACAGAAGGAGGATATAAGGATATAAGGTTAGTTACGTGAATGAAGTGTGTTTGAAGGACGGATATAAGGTTAGTTATATGAATGAAGTGTGTTTGAAGGACGGATATAAGGTTAGTTACGTGAATGATGTG
This sequence comes from Archivesica marissinica, assembly GCA_014843695.1. NCBI lineage: Eukaryota > Metazoa > Mollusca > Bivalvia > Venerida > Vesicomyidae > Archivesica > Archivesica marissinica. Next base: position 28,641,309 of record CM026402.1, on the reverse strand, counting down.
TGTTTGAAGGACGTATATAAGGTTAGTTATATGAATGAAGTGTGTTTGAAGGACGGATATAAGGTTAGTTATATGAATGAAGTGTGTTTGAAGGACGGATATAAGGTTAGTTACGTGAATGAAGTGTGTTTGAAGGACGGATATAAAGTTAGTTGCATGAATGAAGTGTGTTTGAAGGACGGATATAAGGTTAGTTACATGAATAAAGTGTGTTTGAAGGACGGATATAAGGTTAGTTACGTGAATGAAGTGTGTTTGAAGGACGGATATAAGGTTAGTTATATGAATGAAGTGTGTTTGAAGGACGGATATAAGGTTAGTTACATCAATGAAGTGTGTTTGAAGGACGGATATAAGGTTAGTTACATGAATGAAATATGTTTGAAGGACGGATATAATGTTAGTTACATGAATGAAGTGTGTTTGAAGGACGGATATAAAGTTAGTTACGTGAATGAAGTGTGTTTGAACAGAAGGACGGATATAAGGATATAAGGTTAGTTACGAGAATGAAGTGTGTTTGAAGGACGGATATAAGGTTAGTTATATGAATGAAGTGTGTTTGAAGGACGGATATAAGGTTAGTTACGTGAATGATGTGTGTTTGAAGGACGGATATAAGGTTAGTTATATGAATGAAGTGTGTTTGAAGGACGGATATAAGGTTAGTTATATGAATGAAGTGTGTTTGAAGGACGGATATAAGGTTAGTTACGTGAATGAAGTGTGTTTGAAGGACGGATATAAAGTTAGTTGCATGAATGAAGTGTGTTTGAATGACAGATATAAGGTTAGTTACATGAATGAAGTGTGTTTGAAGGACGGATATAAAGTTAGTTACATGAATGAAGTGTGTTTGAAGAAGGATGGATATAAGGATATAAGGTTAGTTACGTGAATGAAGTGTGTTTGAACAGAAGGATGGATATAAGGATATAAGGTGAGTTACGTGAATGAAGTGTGTTTGAACAGAAGGATGGATATAAGGATATAAGGTTAGTTACGTGAATGAAGTGTGTTTGAAGGACGGATATAAGGTTAGTTACATGAATGAAGTGTGTTTGAAGGACGGATATAAGGTTAGTTACGTGAATGAAGTGTGTTTGAAGGACGGATATAAGGTTAGTTATATGAATGAAGTGTGTTTGAAGGACGGATATAAGGTTAGTTACATGAATGAAGTGTGTTTGAAGGACGGATATAAGGTTAGTTACATGAATGAAGTGTGTTTGAAGGACGGATATAAAGTTAGTTGCATGAATGAAGTGTGTTTGAATGACAGATATAAGGTTAGTTGCATGAATGAAGTGTGTTTGAATGACAGATATAAGGTTAGTTACATGAATGAAGTGTGTTTGAAGGACGGATATAAAGTTAGTTACGTGAATGAAGTGTGTTTGAACAGAAGGACGGATATAAGGATATAAGGTTAGTTACATGAATGAAGTGTGTTTGAAGGACGGATATAAGGTTAATTATATGAATGAAGTGTGTTTGAAGGACGGATATAAGATTAGTTACGTGAATGAAGTGTGTTTGAAGGACGGATATAAAGTTAGTTACGTGAATGAAGTGTGTTTGAAGGACGTATATAAGGTTAGTTATATGAATGAAGTGTGTTTGAAGGACGGATATAAGGTTAGTTACATGAATGAAGTGTGTTTGAAGGACGGATATAAGGTTAGTTACATGAATGAAGTGTGTTTGAAGGACGGATATAAAGTTAGTTGCATGAATGAAGTGTGTTTGAATGACAGATATAAGGTTACTTGCATGAATGAAGTGTGTTTGAATGACAGATATAAGGTTAGTTACATGCATGAAGTGTGTTTGAAGGACGGATATAAAGTTAGTTACGTGAATGAAGTGTGTTTGAACAGAAGGACGGATATAAGGATATAAGGTTAGTTACATGAATGAAGTGTGTTTGAAGGACGGATATAAGGTTAATTATATGAATGAAGTGTGTTTGAAGGACGGATATAAGATTAGTTACGTGAATGAAGTGTGTTTGAAGGACGGATATAAAGTTAGTTACGTGAATGAAGTGTGTTTGAACAGAAGGACGGATATAAGGATATAAGGTTAGTTACGTGAATGAAGTGTGTTTGAAGGACGGATATAAGGTTAATTATATAAATGAAGTGTGTTTGAAGGACGGATATAAGGTTAGTTACATGAATGAAGCGTGTTTGAAGGACGGATATAAGGTTAATTATATGACTGAAGTGTGTTTGAAGGACGGAAATAAGGTTCGTTACATGAATGAAGTGTGTTTGAAGGACGGATATAAGGTTAATTACATGAATGAAGTGTGTTTGAAGGACGGATATAAAGTTAGTTGCATGAATGAAGTGTGTTTGAATGACAGATATAAGGTTAGTTACATGAATGAAGTGTGTTTGAAGGACGGATATAAAGTTAGTTACGTGAATGAAGTGTGTTTGAAGGACGGATATAAGGTTAGTTACATGAATGAAGTGTGTTTGAACAGAAGGACGGATATAAGGATATAAGGTTAGTTACGTGAATGAAGTGTGTTTGAAGGACGGATATAAGGTTAGTTATATGAATGAAGTGTGTTTGAAGGACGGATATAAAGTTAATGCTATGAATCAAGTGTGTTTGAAGGACGGATATAAGGTTAGTTACGTGAATGAAGTGTGTTTGAAGGACGGATATAAGGTTAGTTACGTGAATGAAGTGTGTTTGATGGACAGATATAAAGTTAGTTGCATGAATGAAGTGTGTTTGAATGACAGATATAAGGTTAGTTACGTGAATGAAGTGTGTTTGATGGACAGATATAAAGTTAGTTGCATGAATGAAGTGTGTTTGAATGACAGATATAAGGTTAGTTACATGAATGAAGTGTGTTTGAAGGACGGATATAAAGTTAGTTACATGAATGAAGTGTGTTTGAAGGACGGATATAAGGTTAGTTGCATGAATGAAGTGTGTTTGAAGGACGGATATAAGGTTAGTTACATGAAAGAAATGTGTTTGAAGGACGGATATAATGTTAGTTACATGAATGAAGTGTGTTTGAAGGACGGATATAAGGTTAGTTACATCAATGAAGTGTGTTTGAAGGACGGATATAAGGTTAGTTACATCAATGAAGTGTGTTCGAAGGACGGACATAGGGTTAGTTACATCAATGAAGTGTGTTTGAAGGACGGATATAAGGTTAGTTGCATGAATGAAGTGTGTTTGAATGACAGATATAAGGTTAGTTGCATGAATGAAGTGTGTTTGAATGACAGATATAAGGTTAGTTACGTGAATGAAGTGTGTTTGAACAGAAGGACGGATATAAGGATATAAGGTTAGTTACATGAATGAAGTGTGTTTGAAGGACGGATATAAGGTTAATTATATGAATGAAGTGTGTTTGAAGGACGGATATAAGATTAGTTACGTGAATGAAGTGTGTTTGAAGGACGGATATAAAGTTAGTTACGTGAATGAAGTGTGTTTGAACAGAAGGACGGATATAAGGATATAAAGTTAGCTACGTGAATGAAGTGTGTTTGAAGGACGGATATAAGGTTAGTTACATCAATGAAGTGTGTTTGAAGGACGGATATAAGGTTAGTTACATGAAAGAAATGTGTTTGAAGGACGGATATAATGTTAGTTACATGAATGAAGTGTGTTTGAAGGACGGATATAAGGTTAGTTACATGAATGAAGTGTGTTTGAAGGACGGATATAAGGTTAATTATATGAATGAAGTGTGTTTGAAGGACGGATATAAGGTTAGTTACGTGAATGAAGTGTGTTTGAAGGACGGATATAAAGTTAATGCTATGAATGAAGTGTGTTTGAAGGACGGATATAAGGTTAGTTACATGAATGAAGTGTGTTTGAAGGGCGGATATAAGGTTAATTACATGAATGAAGTGTGTTTGAAGGACGGAAATAAGGTTCGTTACATGAATGAAGTGTGTTTGAAGGACGGATATAAGGTTAATTACATGAATGAAGTGTGTTTGAATGACGGATATAAGGTTAGTTACATGAATGAAGTGTGTTTGAAGGACGGATATAAGGTTAGTTACATGAATGAAGTGTGTTTGAAGGACGGATATAAGGTTAGTTACATGAATGAAGTGTGTTTGAAGGACGGAAATAAGGTTCGTTACATGAATAAAGTGTGTTTGAAGGACGGATATAAGGTTAGTTACATGAATGAAGTGTGTTTGAAGGACGGATATAAAGTTAGTTACGTGAATGAAGTGTGTTTGAACAGAAGGACGGATATAAGGATATAAGGTTAGTTACGTGAATGAAGTGTGTTTGAAGGACGGATATAAGGTTAGTTACATGAATGAAGTGTGTTTGAATGACGGATATAAGTTTAGTTACATCAATGAAGTGTGTTTGAAGGACGGATATAAGGTTATTTACATGAATGAAGTGTTTTCGAAGGACCGATATAAGGTTAGTTATATGAATGAAGTGTGTTTGAAGGACGGATAAAAGATTAGTTATATGAATGAAGTGTGTTTGAAGGACGGATAAAAGATTAGTTATATGAATGAAGTGTGTTTGAAGGACGGATATGAATGAAGTGTGTTCGAAGGACGGATATCAGGTTAGTTACATGAATGAAGTGTGTTTGAAGGACGGATATGAATGAAGTGTGTTTGAAGGACGGATATAAGGTTAGTTACATGAATGAAGTGTTTTCGAAGGACGGATATAAGGTTATTTACATGAATGAAGTGTGTTTGAAGGACGGATATGAATGAAGTGTGTTCGAAGGACGGATATCAGGTTAGTTACATGAATGAAGTGTGATTGAAGGACGGATATGAATGAAGTGTATTTGAAGGACGGATATAAGGTTAGTTACATGAATGAAGTGTGTTCGAAGGACGGATATAAGGTTATTTACATGAATGAAGTGTGTTTGAAGGACGGATATAAGGTTAGTTACATGAATGAAGTGTGTTTGAAGGACGGATATAATGTTAGTTACGTGAATGAAGTGTGTTTGAAGGACGGATATAAGGTTAGTTACATGAATGAAGTGTGTTTGAAGGGCGGATATAATGTTAGTTACATGAATGAAGTGTGTTTGAAGGACGGATATAAGGTTAGTTACATGAATGAAGTGTTTTTGAAGGACGGATATAAGGTTAGTTACATGAATGAAGTGTGTTTGAAGGACGGATATAAGGTTAGTTACATGAATGAAATGTGTTTGAAGGACGGATATAAGGTTATTTACATGAATGAAGTGTGTTTGAAGGACGGATATAAGGTTAGTTACATGCATGAAATGTGTTTGAAGGACGGATATAAGGTTAGTTACATGAATGAAATGTGTTTGAAGGACGGATATAAGGTTATTTACATGAATGAAGTGTGTTTGAAGGACGGATATAAGGTTAGTTACATGAATGAAATGTGTTTGAAGGACGGATATAAGGTTATTTACATGAATGAAGTGTGTTTGAAGGACGGCTATAAGGTTAGTTACATGCATGAAGTGTGTTTGAAGGACGGATATAAGGTTAGTTACATGAATGAAGTGTGTTTGAAGGACGGATATAAGGTTAGTTACATGAATGAAGTGTGTTTGAAGGACGGATATAAGGTTAGTTACATGAATGAAGTGTGTTTGAAGGACGGATATAAGGTTAGTTACATGAATGAAGTGTGTTCGAAGGACATACTATTACTTGCCATAAGGTTAGTTATATGAATGATTCAACTGCGTTTTACTTCTAATATTTCCTTTCGGGATCTTTCTTGTCGCGAATTTGTTGTCAAGCTTTTTTTAAAATATCAAGTAATATAGTTTCATGTATGTGTACATGCATGCATATAATTAGCCTGGGTTCCAGTCTGTCCATTTTTCACCTCTGGTAAAATGACGTTGATATGATCAGAAGCTCAATACGGCCTAATTAATAGTATCGGTGTTAAATTATATTTATTTAACTGACCAGGCAAAATATATCGACGCCTGTTCCCAGGCTAGCATATAATGTATAGAGGCTATGTATGACACACGTATGTATGTTACCCCCACTCCTATCCATATCCATTGCGATTGGTAATTAATTAGGTCAGTAGGTCGGCAGGACTCAGTTTGGCAAGTATATCTGAAGTTGCCGTTAGTGAACCATGTGTTATCTAAACATGTTTGGTGACGTACATCTGTGCGTATATTTCCGTAGATAAACACCTTTTATTAAACTACTATTTATTTTGTCAACCAAAGTTGAGAATGGTGTAAGTAGAAAGCACTTTTCACCTAAGAGGTAGAACGTTGAGAAAAGGCATGGAAATAAACGACGAAAGGGCGGTAATTTCTATAGACTAGAAGTCAAAAGTATGATCACTGATTATGTCCCTTGCATGTTATCTGCCTGTTATAATGTTGTTCAAAGCAGTTGTAAAATGTGGACAGAAATTAATATACATAGAATAATGCTGGTTTACAACTACAAGTCACAGACGAATATGTAGTCCAGTGGTAACACGCTGGACTGGTAATCCAGGTTCGATCCCCGTCTGACCCTAATCAAATTAATAGGTTTTCAGATGGGACGTTAAGCTGAGGTCTCTTGTCGGTGCTGTACACCGTGCACGTAAAAGAACCATATGAGACTCTGAAATGGGTCTATGTCTGTATCATTGTACTATCCTCCAAATATCCATGACTAATCTCTTCAGGAGGCGTCGTTCAGATGGGCAACCGGTAGCGACGATACACATACGTATAACACACACAACTACAATTTACAAAATGATACGCCTGTTGAATTCTCAGATCAACCTCAGATTATCAGGTATACACACCAAGACAAAACTGAATTATTTCGTAATTCATTTGCATTGTCAGGATCATCTATTTGGAATTCATTGTCTCGCTCAGTTCAAAATGCTCCAACTATCCAACAATTCTCTACTTAAACTATTTACTAGATTCTGAGAATGGCTGTCGTTAAGCTGATTTCATACATATTTTCAAGATACCCCTATAAGTCCTATCTGCACATTGTTATATAGATTTAGTATCATTAATTGTTTCATTCCCCTTTTCTACTTTACTAGACAATTCCATATAAAATTATTCAATTTAGACATATTTTATTGCATTAATTCTCATTTATACAATGTATACAACAAAACAAATGAACACACTTGTATAATTATGCGTAGTATATACGATTTATGTCATTGTTTTGCACAATAATTGTCAAGTTTTAACAACATTAGTTACGGTCCTCACAAAACTATTAGATTGTAACAAAGTGACTGAATAGAACAAACACGTTACTAAAATTGATGATTAGTAATAAAAAGCGAAACTGAAGAAGCTAATAAGCAAACTATAGATAACAAGATTTAGAACCAAAAAATTAACAATACCAATAATATTAGGACTAATCCTATAAGGATTATTATTTATTTGGTTATAAATTATTGTCCTAATCCTATTTTGTTTTGGTATTGTTAGTGTTTTGGTTCTAAATTCGTGTACGTACAAAGTTCCCAAGCCAGCATCACCCGTCACCACTCCCTGAAATAAATCGTCGTTAGTGGATAACAGCCTAAATATATACACACATAAAATATACAGACAATGTACTAATCGTTTAAATATGTATTTGCGCTTGAGTGAACATATATTCATTTCTTCGTCTGCTATGTTTTCGAAACAAAACAGTAGCTTTATTGTATTTAAGAGGTGATACGTACGCGTCTTTATGAATAATATCCGCCTTGGATTTACATACTTATAATATACAGCGAAATAGATAGTGTTTCACGTCCTCATTTTCGTTAAGCTAACACAAACATATGGGACTATCGCGTAGATGATTATTATAAAGCTTTGAGTGCAGGTTGCTACAAACATTTCGAATGCGAGCATGGTATACGTGCTGGCAAAGGTTTCCAGATTTAATAAGAACATCTATTACATATACCTATGTAATAGAAGGACGATTGATAACTCACTCTGCATAATACACACTGGGATAGTGTATTGAGTGAATGTATATAAGTTATAAAGTGCATACTTTAGTAATTAAATGCAAACATGTTGACAATAACATGAAACCATGTCCAGCATAATAGTATATACCACATCCCTGCTGGAACCAATTATTTGTTGGAGAATTTCAACTACGTAAATAGATTGACCTGGCCATTTCTGGATTCCAGCTCAAGCCTATATTTCCATGCGCACATCAGTGAAAGCTTGGAACTAGTTCCCTGAAAACAATTGGACAAGTTTAATACCTATACTACGAATACATAGCAGTAATTATTATCACATAAATTCCCATTCGTCCAGAAAAATGAAGGTACAATCGGTTGTTTGAAAATTTCTTTCAACTTTGCTTTAAATGTATTTATATTACGAATATTTATATCAAGTCCATTCCACAGTTTTATCGACGAAGGTAATGTATCAAACTTTGAATAAATTTCAGTTCGCCTTGCTAATGTAACAAGATCTGCATTGCTTCTTAAGTTGTATGGATTCGCTTCGCCAACAGTTGTTGGAAATAATTCGGTTAAGTTGTTTATATAAATACTAAATTAAATTAGCAGCTTTATATTGAATTTTCTCTAGTGATTCTTTTTCATAGAATGTACAGCTATGGACGTATATTCTAAAATAGGTCGGAGATAAGATGTGTATATTTGATTAAGAGTTTGGTGTTTTTTGGCAATTCCATATCATCATATTCCACATTATATGTAGTTTCTCTACTTTTCAGCGTTACTATATAATTCCAAGGTGCAGTTTTATAGTCATATGTTTTGATTGCATTATGATTTGTATATATGTCGAGGGCCTCATGGTAGATTAACTTTTGTTTAATGAGTTCTCTCGTAAAATAAAATCTTTATTATTATTATTATTTTACTGTCACTATTTGACTATTTCGTCTTGATTAAATACGAACAAAAATGAATCGTTATAAACTTTAGTAGATCTATGAAATACATCTATAAATAAAGTGTGCAGTCGTTAATGTTTATCCACGAAATACATCGACCGTTAAAAGTTCGTTCATGGCTCACATATCTAAATCGCACTATGCATCGCTTAATTCATTGTCATTGCAAACAAGCTGAACTAAAATGTTAGCATATAGATACATGGGCATTGGTTTGCATTGACAGTAAGTGTATATACTCTTAACCTTGCGATGGCGATCCAGCGACCGCGGAACATTTGGCGATGGATGTATTAACTGTTTACACTATAGATAGCGATGCTTCGGTCGTGCCACAGAAGAATATTTGACGTTACATGCAATTACTGTCAAGCGGCCGTGCCACTACGGGACATTTGACGGTACATGTATTTACTCTTAACCTTGTGATTGTGATCCAGCGGCCGTTCCACTGCGGAACATTTACCGGTGGCTATATGAACAGTCAACACTACGATAGTGACCCAACGAACGTGTCACCGTGGCACATTTGCCGGTACATGTATGTCTTCTTAGCCTTGATCTAACGATCATGTAATCGTGCTAACATACGTACAACTGGTCTCTACATGCATAGCCTATAACATGTACGGACAACCAGCACTCGTTTGGCTCTGCATGATGAATTCTAAAGGTGGAGAGTTTATTTATCAAATAGACTGCACTTATCTGCAATACATTGATATAAATGATAGTGTTTTAGAAACCGGACAATACAGGTACATGTAGAGGTTGCGGATATTTTAATCTGTTCACTATTTCGTTGAGTGTAGAATGTACAATGTTTGCCGTACAACACTTAACTAACAATCTTCACAATTTCAACATATAATCCCTCAGGTAATCCGGCCCTATCCGACCAGGAAACCACTGTCATATTCACACATGTTCATACCTACATATCTGATAGCAAGATATTTGAATAATAGTATTAATAATGATTATTGTTGCATGAGACATACTTTCTCACCTCTCTTACCTTCTTATCACCCTCTTCTCATTGCCCTTCTTTTTCCTCTCGCCCTCTCACCCACAATCCATTATATTATGATATTCTTTATTAATGTTTAACATGTAGTTATGTTCGCATGTATTCCTGTTTCAACTTTCCTAACTCTATAAAAACAATTGCAAAAGCCCAGTGAAATACATACAACATTTGCAGAGGAGAAGAATTATATAAGACTCTAATCATGTTCTGTATTTTTATATGTGTGATGTATGTATTGTTCAATATGTGTTATATTGGGAAATAAAATTAGTTTAAACTAAACTAACACAGAGTGTAGCCAGTCAAGTGATTGGGTCGATCCTTACCTACGAGGCTCCCGCTACACCTGTGATACTCTCCTCCTCGGAACAGACCCCATTTGACTGTTGCACCAATACTAATGTTCTAAAATGTTTCATGCAATTTACACACCATAGTGTTTCTTGAACATGTGTGTTTTTAACTTGGTTTTGAATGCTACGAGTGTATCACAGTGTTTTATAACATCGGAGAGTGCATTCCACAATGATGGCGCGGCATGTAGAGACACTATACATGTATATAATATGTTATGGAATATAATGATATATGAAATTGTCTAGCAGAGTAGAAAATGGGGGATAAGAGAATTCATTACATTACATCTATATAACAATGTGCAGATATAACTTATAGGGCTATCTTGAAAATAAATATATGGTTACACCGCAAGACAGTTAAAGCCCCATATGCGTTTACTTAGAGAATGTGCTGCGCACCGAGATATTGTGCAGTGCGGGTGATTAGATATTGTGATTATTGTCTTATACATGTATTTTCATTTTTCAATGATAAATTATTACGCTAAAAAGTTAAATTTGGTAATACGGCCACAATCTAACCTGCTTTTGTGAAAGTACATATTTGTAAATTACCTCCTTTATGGATTTATGTTTAACAACAATCACCAATATCTCTGTAATTGGCGGTTTATATAAGCTAACACATGGATAAATTTGCATATGAATTATAGTACTATTTTTCCAACTGAAGAAAAAAAACTTTAAACGAGACTTTAAACTGGCACTGCTTATATTGTAATAGAAGGTAAACATAAAAAATAAAAATAATAAAAACAAACAAATTCTAAAATGTCTTATCAAGAAGGTAATGTAATCGTGGAAATCGTGATAGCGCAGTGGATGCGCGTTCGCTTCAGGTGCGAAAGGTCCGGAGTTCGAGCCCCACTGGAGCCGTTACGATTGTGCCCTTAGGCAAGGCATTTAAATTCCACATTGCCTCTTCTCTCTCCATCGTGGCGATGGATTCCATCAGGAATGAGGTCTCGAGAGTGATTTATATAAGTTGAAATAACTTGTTTCGCAATCGAGCTAAGATAAATTTGTATAAACTAAGAATGTAATGTACTTTGTTCACAGCACTGATCAATGATTTACTACGTTCATACATTATGCGTCGTCTTTACGCTTTCTTGCTCCATGATCATAATCAGCTTAATATGAACTATGCTGTTTCTAATATGTAATGTCCATCATTCGAACTGACCGTTGTTAAATGTGTTTGTTGTATTTTGGTTTCAACATTCGTACAGCTTTCCATACTGTTGAGTTTCATTGCACTAGTTCGGCGGCTGTTCCATCTAACGTGTCTTTCATTGTTTCACGTGCTCTGCTGAGATGTAGAATAATCAATGACACTAATTGAGATCGACATTTAAATGCGGTATCAAATATGAATTTTGTTTTCGTTTGGATAGAATATGCTACTAGTGTAGATGCAGCATAGCAATATGGATCAATATTTGTAACAACAGTATCGAAATAGTTCTAACAGAAGGGTATATGGCAGCATGTTTACTCCGGAAATGCTAATCGTTTGGTTATCTCACGCTCTGACATAAGCATTGGACGATTATTGAAATGCTACATTGACCAGTTTTCATCACAACACATTCATTAACTTTGTTAATTCTATTATATACATGTAAAATACTGAAATAAATAATGTTTAAACAAAAACATGGCCATGGATGCCCACCATCCCCACATATGAAGAGTGACTTTTCTGGAAATCAATCACACTGCAAGTACAGTATTTCTATATAAGTTCAGTAAATATAGTTTCATAATTATTTGTACCACACAGGTGTTTGTGTAAGCTTGTCTGGTATTGTATGATAGACACTGCGCAGTTATAGCTCATTAGAGGGTGTCAAGATAGACAGGTACACGCAGCATAGTGTGCAACTTCCAACTGTTATATGCCTGAAGCGTAGCCACTTGGCGATAGAGATTAGAACAATATCAGCACCTATCGTAGTTTGGTTTTGCGTGCCGACCAGCTGTTATGTAATGGAATACTTATCATATAATGACAGGTACATTATCAGGGAACATGCACTGGATAAATGTAGATTATGTTTAATGCGGTTAAATTGCACATCGACATTTATGATTTACACAATTTAGCATATCAATAAAATAAACATTTTGGTGGCCATATTGAAACAAAATGAAGTTATGCTTAGGCCCAGAGCTTATTAACCGTGCTTTGAATCTATTAAATGATATCCGAAATGGATTCTCCACAACACAAAGCCCTACATAGCAGGTAGTGTACATTATTTTATGACTATTTTGTAAGATTTGCATATTGTCGGCGGCCATCTTAGCGGCCATTTTGGGTTCCATAGCTAGCTCACCAAAATCGGCGCAGAACTTTATTGTATTATACTCAGCATGGCTCCATGCAACTTTGGTAAACAATTCAACTTTCTACACTTTTTTTCCATGTTGAATCACATTGCTCATATAGGTCATCGATAATAATATGCTAATATGCCCTAACTTGTTGCTTCTCATTCGTTCCCATTTAGCATAAAGGAAACGAATATTCCTTCCAATTTTCGATTTAATATCCGTAAATCCATTGATAAAGATGTCCCAACCAGTCAATATAGTTACTTTCATTGTGTTACAACATCTTTGTTAAATCTTTATTGATTACTTTGACATGTGCCGGTGACATCACGGTGTTCTATGCATAGTATACGGAAAGAACTAGGCTGCACGTACAGCCAATTCGTCCATTTGTGCGTTTGAGAGTAATATCAATTGTTTTCTAATCTTTATGCACGCACATATGAAACACATTATTCTGCTAAGAAATACATTTGATCTTATCATTAATTGTCGTCCGACCTCCAACTTCAGAAATAACAACTTTTACCGGTATATCCAATATCGATGTCATCTGAACATTCAATACTTTCGTTGAATTCAAGCTTTTATTTCGAACAAACACGATTAAATTTTACTTTCGATCAATCATTCTAACCATCAGTAGCATGCTCTCGGTGATTCAACTGATCACAGATAGTTCGAACTGGCTGGATAATGGCTAGCAAAACTGCCATAGTTGGGATGATATTTAAAATAGTAGACCATTTGCAATCCAGGGGATTACCCGTAACGCAGAATGGACATCCGGAGTCTTCTTGCACCAATAACAGCTGGAGAGTCGTAATATGACCTAAGTTCAAAAACGTCGTGATAGCGCAGTGAATGCGCGTTCGCTTCAGGTGCTAAAGGTCCGGAGTTCGAACCTCGCTGGAGCCGTTACGACTGTGCCCTTAGGCAAGGTATTTAAATTCCACATTGCCTCTTCTTTCTCCTTCATGGCGATGGATTCCATCAGGAATGAGGTCTCGAGAGTGATTAATATTGAGAGAAAGATCTTGTTTCTCAATCGAGCTAAAATAAATTTGTATAAACTAAAAACCAGCAAAGCAACATATAAAATGATACTACAAACGGGCCACAAGTGTGAAATACGAGGACGTCATATTAATGTATGATTACAGTATATGACTAAATTGACAAGACCAAAACTGACATAACGGATATACTTGTAGCGCACAATGTCCATATGTTCAATTCCATCAAGCCAAATCCCGAACCCACCACCCTGATATCACCATCACCAAAACCAACATGATGATGTCTCTAAATTGAGAGGATCATGTTATCAACATAAAAAACTACAGATTTTTTTCTACTCTCCAGATAACGACCCACTGTCATTAATTAATAATGTCAACTAATATAAATTAATGTAATAAATCAGTATTAATAAATAACAAACGTCGTTCGGTGTTATAACGGTTACCTTATGATGAATCGGAGAGAAGGTTACCTATGATGAATCGGAGAGAAACATGCAAATGGGTGAAGATGAAATCATATTGTTCAAATTATTGCATGGTTTCTAATACCCGTTTCAATTACAGTAACGTGTCTTTAAAGCTATTCAGTTAAGTAATTCTTTTGCAAACGATGCCTTGACTCGTATATTATGCTTACCTATATAAGTGTGTTCATTAATTTTGTATTGTACATTGTATATATATAAAGAATGAATGCAATAACATGATTATACTAAAAATAAATAGTCAATTACATGACGTTACATGTTGTCTTTGTTGGCATAAAATATCATTATGACAAACGTGGTGAAACGTTTTTATGTCACAAACTACCATTCATGTTGCCATTTTGTCATCAAATGCTTACATATTTCAATATATATATATTATTGGTGCAACTTGGAATGACGAGGACTAAACATGGATTTATTACTTTGTTTTATTTAATAATACAGTGTAGTACATCAAATACATAGCGAAAATACAAATGAATAAATAAATAATAGAATAATGAAAGTTTGTAATATGTACTTAATACATTTGATCTTGTACATCTGTAATGGGGTATACATGTACGTGCTTCAGCAGCGCACATATTTCAATAACCGTTACATTACCCATTAATATTAAGTTCCTGTATTGCCACATAAAACATTTACTAAAATATTTCAGTTTAAACATTTGTTTCTCTAAAATTCTGGCCTGTATACTTATGAGTTACGCCTTGTGTTTTTGCTCACTTTGATGTGCATATCAAATCTCTATTTTTAAGTATTGAGGTTTAGACCTGAGATGATTCAAAAGTGTGCAATGACATTAACTAGATTCTCAAACGACTCGTTTGTTCCATTGTTAAAATAGGTCGCATTATCTGCAAAAAGTAACTGTTCAACTTCAGTTCAGTTTATGCGTATGTCTTTATTTATTACATAACAGTTATATGCATACAAAATAATGAAGGTGATAGCGGACATGCTTGATGAACGCTAGTTTTAAAACTATGCTGTTAATGTCGTTATAAAGAACAGTAGACGTATGCATATAGTACATAGTCATACGTATATACAGATTATACATATTAGTAAGATAAGTTAAGTTAAGTTATTGTTTGTAGTATAATGCTAACTTCAATAATATAGTTATAATGTAACAATTCAATAAACTTTGCCATGTTTGGTCTTACAAAGTAGTATTTTTAATAAATGTTTCGCAAATGCATGTATTAGTATTATCTTGTACACTAGTTCCAGATCTTTCACAAATAGAGAAACTAAAATTGGAGACATCATCAAAATACAATTTCTAACACAATGCTTAACCTTTTGGTACATATCTCTAATCATTCGTAACAGCTTTCCTTGTATACCTCATTTATATAAGTGCATCCACATGGCACTTCTATAAATAGTATCAAAACATTTACATAAATCAATATAAATTTTTTTATGCACAATGCAGTCTTTTGTTATTAAACAAGTAGTTTTGAACATTATAGGTTAAAATAAACAACACATCAACTGTTGAACGCCATTTTCTGAACCCAAACTGTGCATCTAATATTACATATACGGTAAATTAGCCCAGGTAAACTGTCTCCCACATTTCGGACACTTAAGCATAAATTGGTTGTTCAATGTGTCATTTGCCTATTCAAAATCGGACAAGAATAATAGTCGAGGCATTTTATTTTACTTAAGTATTCCATTGTATCAACAATAAATCTAACATGATCTATATATATATATACATATCTGTATGTACATATCATCATTGTACATACATTATTTACAATAACGTTCCCTGTATAGCTTACATCATAAAAATACAATGCCATTCCAACATGGAGTTATAAAAGATGAACACAATTATATTATTATCGCTGCTAATCGGGTATATATATATCTACCGCTAATATACCTGTTTGCGTTAGAAACTAATGTCGTGATACTTGTTTCAGAATTATCTGATCAATATCCTCGTTCAAGAACACAATTAGTGACCAGATTGATTCTTATGAATAAGTTATTAACAGTTATATGATTGTATATTTGACACTATTTGTTCACCACAACTTATTAAACAAAAATGGCCTGTTGTTTGAAGGAAAGACGGTGGTAAAGCGTTGTCTCAATTTTGGAAAGTGGCATGACGTTTGTCAATTTCAATCATGGTAATGATAATAATTTAAAGTAATGACTCAATTCCACTCTTGTGTCAAATCAGGAACGGTGTAGACATCTACATTTACTATGTGTAACACGGTAGGCTCTATGATTACAATTAGTTATGTTATTAAATTGTAAATAACGCAATTTCTGATTTGTTAAATGCATCTCACCTTCATTTATGTCACCAACTAAAATGATGTTACTTGATATTTCAGAGGACTGTTCAATAGGGACATCACAAAGCGCTGTTGCTGAGGTAGGTGTCTATTACTATAGTGTTGCTATGGCGACGTTTTTATTGTGTATTATATTATTAGGATGTATAGCGATTCTGGAATAATACTATATAGCTGTTGTAATAGTTTTGGTTTTACGCCAGATTTACAGTAACTAAGGGGCCCCATATCATGTGTGTTCATATTATCGGACATCTAACGCCGCAAAAAACGACGATCGACTCTTGATTTTGACAACCCTTAATCAATTAAGTAACTAATGCTTTTAGCATAACAAAAGAGTGGTTATAACATGCACATACAACACAATGAGTATTTTAAACAATATTTAACAACAGCATACATTATGCAACATTAAAAGGTGTGACTGATTTATGCATGTATGATCGTGGAAATAATTGCGTCGAAATACGTGATGCGTTGTATCGTTACGTCATACCTCACACGCGTCAATTCCACAACTGTTAATGACTTCCTAGCCTGGATTCCAGTCTGTCGATTTTTCACTTTAACTTCTGGCAAAATGATATTACCAGAAACTCAATAGGCCCAATTAATAGTATCGCTGTTAAAATATATTCACTTGACTGACCAGGCAAAATATATTGACGCCTGTTCCCAGGCTAATGACTTCCCGACTTAATGAGAAACACAGATATCATGATAATCGACGATAATGCGACCATCTGTGAGAGGCATATTATCGAAACCTCCGATTCTTATGTATTGATCAGTAATATCGTACGATAAATATGTCAACGCGAAAGAAATAAGATCGAAATCAAGGAGAGAATCTCTATGTAATCTAATTTATTGCAAATGCTTGGAATATTCTGATGAATAAAAGAAAGGTAGCTCCTCTTGCTGCTGTACTGGGTTAGGAAGAACATCACCAACTGGGAAAGGGAGTAAACGAACGTCTACCACACGTTTGTATTCAGACCTAACTCGTATGAAATCATTTATCAGAAATATGTAATATTATTGCAATATGTGCATTGATGTGAGTTCTGTTTTAATTTGTGAAATAGTATCAGCGTTTTGTGTCATTCACAAGTTCCACTTTCACCTTCGTGGCAGTGTGGTTACCCTCTCTCCCATCACCACCAACACCACCGACACTGTAGTTTCAAATCCCCGGGCACTGGGGTGTCGAATTATTTAATGCGAAAAGCTGTCCAGCTGGGTTGCGGAAGGTCGACTGTTTTAATTGGTAGCCATCCGTGCCTGATATACTGCTCACATGGCACCGGGGACTTACGCAGGTCTTAGAGAGTCGCCATATGACCTACGGTGGCGGTGTGATTCTTTAGCCACGAAAAACAACAAGCAAAGAAAATAGCACATTTGTAAAATATGTCACAACGTGCACGTCGTGACCTAGGCACAGCTCTCAGCAAGAACATGGGTCAAGGAATTCGCTGACGGAAGCCGCGCCATCGGACCAGTAGAAGTCGCGTGACTCTATATGAGTATAAACTTATTACTAACTTGCCTACTTGACGAGACAGCAATGTTAGGTGCTGGCGACGGCGGATAGCTGTTTTTTTTTGTAGCCGGCTCATTCAAGGAGAATATTCTCTTTTAAGGACGACGGTGGGACGTTGACTTCTTGATGGCGCGAGGACCCCAGCGAAGAAACTGGAACCATTATTGCTGCTATGAGCTGACAAAACATTGAGGATGTGGCCCTAAAAGGGACCCTTCGAAAGATAGGATACAGGATTTGTCACTCTGAGAAGAACGAAGATGGCTTTCCAGTTGTCAACATAAGCCATTTGGATTACAACGTAATCTACTTAGAGAAACCAGTCGCCCAAATGCCTCGGCGGAGGCGACTATAAAGAAAACTATATCGTTCGAGATCCGGAGCTGAATATATAGAACCATTACAAACCGTTCAATGCGTTCATTGTGGCTGTTTATTTGAGGTACAAGTTCAGTGATTGCATTGCAACATTTTGTGCATAGACTAGATAAGTACATTTATTCAATATGCTTACCGAACATTTCAGTAGGCACAACTAGAGAGTTGTTGTTTTACCTTTGCAATTGTATTATCTTTAATGTCATTACAAAGTGTGAAATGATAACATGAATGCAATATTTGTACATACGTGTTTATTAAACTATTGCTCCAAAATATATATAATATGACATGATGTCGTTTATCATGTAGTTCGGATTTTCACGTGACTAAATAAACTGCATGTGCGTCACGGTTGCCCATTGAACATTTCAGTGTTAGTGTCATTGATTTGTAGTCTTACTAATGGTGAGAGTCATCAAATCCATCAGATTACCTGATATCATGTTATGTTAGATGCCAGATACGAATAGAAAGATGACGTCGCAATATCAAATATACCCGCCGGTGTAAAAGACATATTATTAAAATACGGCTATATATAACGTCTATACTTAAGATTCCATTTGTCGTTCAGCTATCATTGTAACTTCCCCTAATGATGAACGCGGATCAATGCCAATACTAAAGCTATCTGTGCCACGACACTCTATATCGCAACAATGTATAACAAAACCATCTACATTAAGGCTATCTATAACGCAATCATCTATATTAAATAGTCTATATCACACCCATCTAATAAGTATACTAAAGCTATCTGTGTCATAGCCATCTATATTTAAATATTCTATATCACAGTCAATTATATTAGAGCTATCTGTATCACAACCATCTATGTTTAAATTTTCTATGTCATAGTCATCTATGTTAGAGCTATCTGTATCACAACCATCTATAATTAAATTTTCTATATCACACCCATCTAATAAGTATACTAAAGCTATATGTATCACAAGCATCTATGCTTACATCTTCTATATCACACCCATCTATATTAGAGCTATCTGTATCACAACCATCTATAATTAAATTGTCTATATCACACCCATCTAATAAGTATACTAAAGCTATATGTATCACAAGCATCTATGCTTACATCTTCTATATCACTACCATCTATATTAAAACATCTATAGTAAATCATACATATCACAACAGGCTATATTAAAACGATATATATAACAAGTCAACCACCTATATTAAAGCTGTATATATCACAACCATCTATATAACGCTATTTATATCACAACCATCTATATAAAGCTATCTATATCACAACCATCTATATTAAAGCTATCTATATCACAACCATATATATTAAAGCTATCTATATCACAACCATCTATATTAAAGCTATCTATATCACAACCATCTATATTAAAGCTATCTATATCACAACCATCTATATTAAAGCTATCTATATCACAACCATCTATATTAAAGCTATCTATATCACAACCATCTATATTAAAGCTATCTATATCACAACCATCTATATTAAAGCTATATATATCACAACCATATATATTAAAGCTATCTATATCACAACCATCTATGTTAAAGCTATCTATATCACAACCATCTATGTTAAAGCTATCTATATCACAACCATCTATATTAAAGTTATCTATATCACAACCATCTATGTTAAAGCTATATATATCACAACCATCTATGTTAAAGCTATATATATCACAACCATCTATATTAAAGTAATCTATATCACAAATCTACCATCTATTTTACAATAGTATATCAAAAGCAGTCGACACTCTCATGTAATTCGTTAAAATGTTCATGTTTCGTATATATGATACAACACGAAAGTTACATTGGTGAATCATCTGTTGCATAGAGTATATATTACTAACATGCACCATGTCTTCCAAAGAGGCCACTATCTAGCATAATACAGTATATATACACTGATACGCTTACCGGATAATCAATAACCAGTTGACAATAACAATTGTTTCCTATTGTCCAGGAGCACTGCAAAACATCACCAATTGACTATGATGAAAATATAATCAGCAATCAGATATACGACATTAATCCACTGTGTACATACAACTCCTAATATGTCCCGATTAAACCGCCAGTTCTTATCAATTACGCTCTGTTACTTATGACTGACTTCGTGCAGGTTTAATGTACATATATATTTGGTGAAGCTCAACGACGATTCATTGGTTTATGGAGTGTCCACTTCTATAGTTGTTCAGAGACCATTGTGTCTGTATGATATGGGATCCTAGCATTTCGCTGTGTCTGTATTATATGGGATACTATCATCTCGCTGTGTCTGTATTATATGGGATACTATCATCTAGCTGTGTCTGTATTATATGGGATACTAGCATCTATATGTGTCTGTATTATATGGGATACTAGCATCTATATGTGTCTGTATTATATGGGATACTAACATCTCGCTGTGTCTGTATTATATGGGATACTAGCATATATCTGTGTCTGTATTATATGGGATACTAGATCTCTCTTTGTCTGTATTATATGGGATACTAACATCTCGCTGTGTCTGTATTATATGGGATACTAGCATCTCTCTGTGTCTGTATTATATGGGATACTAACATCTCTCTGTGCCTGTATTATATGGGATATTAACATCTATCTGTGTCTGTATTATATGGGATACTAGCATATCTATGTGTCTGTATTATATGGGATACTAACATCTCTCTGTGTCTGTATTATATGGGATATTAGCATCTCTCTGTGTCTGTATTATATGGGATACTAGCATATATCTGTTTCTGTATGATATGGGATACTAGCATCTCTCTTTGTCTGTATTATATGGGAAACTAACATCTCTATGTGTCTGTATTATATGGGATACTAGCATCTCTCTGTGTCTGTATTATATGGGATACTAGCATCTCATTGTGTCTGTATTATATGGGATACTAGCATCTCTATGTGTCTGTATTATATGGGATACTAACATCTCTATGTGTCTGTATTATATGGGATACTAGCATCTCTATATGTCTGTATTATATGGGATACTAGCATCTCATTGTGTCTGTATTATATGGGATACTAACATCTCTATGTGTCTGTATTATATGGGATACTAGCATCTCTCTGTGTCTGTATTATATGGGATACTAGCATCTCATTGTGTCTGTATTATATGGGATACTAGCATCTCTATGTGTCTGTATTATATGGGATACTAACATCTCTATGTGTCTGTATTATATGGGATACTAACATCTCTATGTGTCTGTATTATATGGGATACTAGCATCTCATTGTGTCTGTATTATATGGGATACTAACATCTCTATGTGTCTGTATTATATGGGATACTAGCATCTCATTGTGTCTGTATTATATGGGATACTAGCATCTCATTGTGTCTGTATTATATGGGATACTAACATCTCTATGTGTCTGTATTATATGGGATACTAGCATCTCTGTGTCTGTATTATATGGGATATTAGCATACATCTGTGTCTGTAAGGTATGGGATACTAGCATTTCGCTGTGTCTGTATTATATGGGATACTAACATCTCTCTGTGTCTGTTTTCTAGGAGATACTAGCATCTCTCTGTGTCTGTTTTCTAGGAGATACTAGCATCTCTCTGTGTCTGTTTTCTAGGAGATACTAGCATCTCTATGTGACTGTATTCTAGGAGATACCACCATCTCATTGTGTCTGTATTATAGGAGATACCACCATCTCCTTGTGTCTGTATTCTAGGAGATACTAGCATCTCTCTGTGTCTGTATTCTAGGAGAAACTAGCATCACATTGTGTCTGTATTCTAGGAGATACCACCATCTCCTTGTGTCTGTATTCTAGGAGATACTAGCATCTCTGTGTGTCTGTATTCTAGGAGAAACTAGCATCTCATTGTGTCTGTATTCTAGGAGATACTACCATCTCCTTGTGTCTGTATTATAGGAGATACCACCATCTCCGTGTGTCTGTATTCTAGGAGATACCACCATCTCTTTGTGTCTGTATTCTAGGAGATACCACCATCTCCGTGTGTCTGTATTCTAGGAGTTACCACCATCTCTTTGTGTCTGTATTCTAGGAGATACCACCATCTCTTTGTGTCTGTATTCTAGGATATACCAACATATCCTTGTGTCTGTATTCTAGGAGATACCGCCATCTCCTTGTGACCGTATTCTAGGAGATACCGCCATCTCATTGTGTCTGTATTCTAGGAGATACCGCCATCTCCTTGTGACCGTATTCTAGGAGATACCGCCATCTCAGTGTGACTGTATTCTAGGAGATACCGCCATCTCCGTGTGTCTGTATTCTAGGAGATACCACCATCTCCGTGTGTCTGTATTCTAGGAGATACCACCATCTCATTGTGTCTGTATTCTAGGAGATACCAGCATCTACTTGTGTCTGTATTCTAGGAGATACCACCATCTCCTTATGACTGTATTATAGGATATACCACCATCTCCTTGTGTCTGTATTCTAGGAGATACCAGCATCTCATTGTGACTGTATTATAGGATATACCACCATCTCTATGTGTCTGTATTCTAGGAGATATCACCATCTCCTTGTGTCTGTATTCTAGGAGATACCAGCATCTACTTGTATCTGTATTCTAGGAGATACTACCATCTCTGTGTGTCTGTATTCTAGGAGATACTACCATCTCTATGTGTCTGTATTCTAGGAGATACTACCATATCTCTGTTTCTGTATTCCAGGAGATATCACCATCTCATTGTGTCTGTATTCTAGGAGATACCACCATCTCCTTGTGTCTGTATTCTAGGAAATACCAGCATCTACTTGTATCTGTATTCTAGTAGATACCGCCATCTCCTTGTGACTGTATTCTAGGAGATACCACCATCTCTATGTGTCTGTATTCTAGGAGATATCACCATCTCCTTGTGTCTGTATTCTAGGAGATATCACCATCTCATTGTGACTGTATTCTAGGAGATACTAGCATCTCTCTGTGTCTGTATTCTAGAAGATACCAGCATCTCCTGGACCTGCATTCTAGGGAATACTACAATCTAGGTACCTATATAATATGTGTTTACCTGTGTGCAGCTGCTATTTATATTAATTATACAGTATAAAATTGGTGCCGATTCAACAAGATCTATATTTATTATTTGAATAGAATTATAGACGATGCACGCTATTCGTACAGGTAACATAGGACCATGGGCCACAGTTGTGCATCGGAAACTGAATGGACTAACTTTACCATTATTCAATGGTTTCTTGTTTTCAACAATAGACTATGCCTTATGAATATTCGTATGACCTCTACAATGGACAGGTCAATCTGTACTAACTATTGATATAGTTTCTATTTGTTCGTCTTCACAATGTGAACATAATACATTCTGATATTTCTCTGACGGGACATAAAAACGCATAACAATAGGATTCTTGTTATACCGAAGATACTCCAGTGATGTGATTGATTTATTACTTTATATAAAATATATTTATTCTAATTATTTAATATTAAGTTAGTATTAAGTTAGTATTAAATAGTTGTACGTGATAACTGCAATTGGATGCTAATATGCCAAATTGGAACGTATGCGGTTTTACTATCGTTGTTGAAACAGTGTAGTTTTGAGAGCAACAGGGGATTTACTTTTCGTGCACTCCAACAACGAAAGTTTGTAACTATATCCGGCGGATATTGCAGTGCATGACAACAATGAATACCATACCTAAGGTCAGTATCTTGCTTAGTTACTTATGGTGTTTGTTTGCATGATACTAGGGGAAATAAAACCAGGTAACCAGGGAACTGTCGTCCATATACTGTGTCCGTTTAATGCAAGCCCAGATGGGAAGTACGCATGTGTCTCTATACAGTTGTAGAGGACATAGAAAACGCACACTTCGAATAAGTGTGTGCTTACATGAAAAACAAAAACTATATACAGAGTTTTAAAAATGTTGGAATATTTTAGTTGTTCAGTTTGTGTTTTGTAATAAAGATGAGATATATCTTTGATGGAATCCTTCGTATTTCGTTTTCGTGTAATAATAATCATGTAATGTAGGTGTGCGTTTTCTATGTCCTATAGTATACATATGCCACCAACAGATCAAATACGCTCCGGGATTGCATAGATACCTATGCCCGACACATTCATGATGTCGTCGGATGCAACAATTATTACATCTCTTTATACAGTAACTGTAAGATATGAGTATATGTAACATATCGCTACATAATTGTTATGACATTTCATTGTAACTGGTTATGAATTTCTGTAAATATTATGTTGTGAGCAACTACGTATAAATGGTTGAAAATAAACAAACAATGACAAACAATGACAACTATTATAACATACTATGTTTATTTATTTGCAAAACTAAACATACAACTCTCAGTACAGTTTAGTGTTGTTGTATTTTGGAGGATTCGGATATACTTTCGTGTATAGACAAGGGATTGGTGGGGGGGGGGCGTACGGTGCTCCGTGGACTATATATGTTCCGGGGGTTGCTCCGTTGCCTATAGTGGTTCCGGTTGCTGACTTCAAATCACTTACCCCCGCGGCTGCGGGCTCGAATGCCACTGGGGATATCGAACTATTTCATGTTAGGAAGCTACCCAGCTGTCGGGAACTTCATCCACCAATACTAGCGGGAAAGTCGCCATATGACCAATGGTGTTGGTGAGTCTTTGAACCTCATTAAGCTAATACAATTACTACGCACTTATGTGTGACTTTCTGAAATGGCTATATCCTCCACTGGCGTTGGTCTTACTATATGTATTGTACGTCATTAATTCACCATCATCCAAAACTTCCTTACGCGATCGCAAGCATTGTGTATACGAAGTATCAACGCCATCCTCGGACTGGGAAGTATATGAGATGGTACGGTGGTCGCCAAATCGGACAGGTGGGTTTTCTCCTGGTACTCCGGTTCCCTCCCACACGAATGACCACAGTTACACTTTCATCAGCGCCAACGAGAGTGATTAATATAAGTTGTTAAAACTTGCTTCGCAAAACATAAATAAAGTTTAAACTTTTAGCATGATCACAGATTTGTTATTGCTGGATTCTTATCCCAATATGTCTCTGCTTATCACATTCGGAATGTGTTCGTGTTTTACAGAGAAAGCTTATTTCTCATTATAGTATCGACGAAATATCATAATGTCTTAAATTAGTTCACAATAGTGACAAACACACTATTGGAATATTAATACACTTAAGTAAAAGAGGTAGCATAACTTTTTATAAAATACTGGATCGAGTAATATGGGTGGGGGCAGTCTTTTGTTTAAATACGATATTGCTACTTTCTGGTCGGTTGTTTTTCTTAAAAAGTTTCAAAGTTTATTTGTTTAAATCCAGAAGGTCTCAGACCCATGTGGCTTACATGTACATATAAACAAATATGGCGACAGCAATGCACTATGTCAATATATCTAATTAATTATGTAACACTAAAGCAAAATATTTATATGTGATAATATAGAAGAATGCTTTAATAACATATGCATGCCATGTTAATTTACTTTAAATGCTTTTATTTTTATAAATAACACACCAAACATTTTTCATGCCATTATTAAGAATGTATTAAGTAAATATTAAATTTATTATTAATAAAATTATTTTTTCATATGATGTAGTATACTGATTATATGAATTTCGCCCAGGTTTCTATGCATTGTGATTAATCCGAGATATATTGTATATAATCAAACTGAATTTAGTGCTATAATGTTAACGGATATGTAGTTGGACGGATGGACGAACGGATATGTAGTCCAGTGGTAACACGCTAGACTGGTACTCCAGGGATCGCAGGTTCGATCCCCCGTCTGACCCTAATACAATTAACAGTCTTTCAGATGGGAGGGTCTCGTGTCGCTGCTTGTACACCGTGCACGTACAATTAACCAGGGGATACTCTAGAATGGGTCTCTGTCTGTATCATTGCACTATCCTCCAACAATCTAAAATGACCAATCTCTTCAGGAGACGATAAATAAACGTAAAAACACAAACTATAATGTAATGTCTATATAAAAATAATTTCACCGAGTACGAATCACCCACTATTTTAATTGTAATGATATTTTATTGCATTCAGCATTACATAGCATACACAACAGGCCCGTAGCCGCACTGAGGCACACCGTTAACATTTCCTAAGCAAAAATTAAAATGCAAAATATCCCTTTGCTGTATAAAATGTTGACTGCTAGAGAGCTGAAAAGTCAGTACATAATTATTGGTCTAAACGCATTACATCAGAACACGCAGGACATCGATTCTATACCCAAACAATTTTAAGGGGGAACATGGCCCCGGACACCCCCGTATTGCTTCGGTTGAAATTTTCCTCTGGCTACGGTACTGGACAATATAGCACACAAACGTAGCATACTAATACAACTGGTTTGAGCCAGACGTTACATAGCAACAGTAAAACACGGTCCTCACCAACTACTGGCCAGTATGCAGAAATATACACACGTCACCAAACGGCCGTTAAAGCGACACTACATCGATGAAAACGGAAATGCCTGCAGAATGTAATTTGCTATCATGTGGTATACTTTTTTTCCAAATGTTTGCCTCAAAAACTGAGTACATGTATTTCAACAAATAAACAAGCGGTATGTTGACATAACAACATAATGTAAATAGGGTCGACATCCATGCGTAATACAACGCGTAAATTATCGCTAATCTAAAGTATCGCTTGTCTAGTATTGACTCCAATGACAAACACACGTCAATTCAGGAGTTCGAATGACCGTTATATGAAATCCTACGTTCACGTTTGAAAGGTTATATACCACAAAAACACTGTTTATTGATTCAATGTTAGTGTTCGAATTGCGTCAGAAGAATGTGTAGTAGCCATGTATTTATACATTTTTGCAATGTAATGTCGCTTTGAATCGTACGGTATTTCATGTAGTTCAACTACAATAATCTGAGATTTCTGGTGTTGGCTGATCACTAACTATCGCATTGATGTTTACTCATCGATATACTTTAACCGACGTTCCAGACGAATTAACAGGCAATGGACTACTACTTCTCTTAGTATATCAGAGACTCCTCCTCCTGGTATGTCGACTACTCCTCCTGGTATGTCGACTACTCCTCCTGGTATGTCGACTACTCCTCCTGGTATGTCGACTAATCCTCCTGGTATGTCGACTACTCCTCCTGGTATGTCGACTACCCCCCTGGTATATCGACTACTCCTCCTGGTATGTCGACTACTCCTCCTGTATGTCGACTACTCCTCCTGGTATGTCGACTACTCCTCCTGGTATGTCGACTACTCCTCCTGGTATGTCGACTACTCCTCCTGGTATGTCGACTACCCCCCTGGTATATCGACTACTCCTCCTGGTATGTCGACTACTCCTCCTGGTATGTCGACTACTCCTCCTGGTATGTCGACTACTCCTCCTGGTATGTCGACTACCCCCCTGGTATATCGACTACTCCTCCTGGTATGTCGACTACTCCTCCTGGTATGTCGACTACTCCTCCTGGTATGTCGACTACCCCCCTGGTATGTCGACTACTCCTCCTGGTATGTCGACTACTCCCCCTGGTATGTCGACTACTCCTCCTGGTATGTCGACTACTCCCCCTGGTATGTCGACTACTCCCCCTGGTATGTCGACTACTCCTCCTGGTATGTCGACTACTCCTCCTGGTATGTCGACTACTCCCCCTGGTATGTCGACTACTCCCCCTGGTATGTCGACTACTCCCCCTGGTATGTCGACTACTCCCCCTGGTATGTCGACTACTCCCCCTGGTATGTCGACTACTCCTCCTGGTATGTCGACTACTCCTCCTGGTATGTCGACTACTCCTCCTGGTATATCGACTACTCCTCCTGGTATGTCGACTACTCCCCCTGGTATGTCGACTACTCCCCCTGGTATGTCGACTACTCCTCCTGGTATGTCGACTACTCCCCCTGGTATGTCGACTACTCCCCCTGGTATGTCGACTACTCCCCCTGGTATGTCGACTACTCCTCCTGGTATGTCGACTACTCCTCCTGGTATGTCGACTACTCCCCCTGGTATGTCGACTACTCCTCCTGGTATGTCGTCTACTCCCCCTGGTATGTCGACTACTCCTCCTGGTATGTCGGCTACTTCTCCTGGTATGTCGACTACTCCTGCTGGTATGTCGACTACTCCCCCTGGTATGTCGACTTCTCCTCCTGGTATGTCGACTACTCCTCCTGGTATGTCGACTACTCCCCCTGGTATGTCGACTACTCCTCCTGGTATGTCGACTACTCCTCCTGGTATGTCGACTACTCCCCCTGGTATGTCGACTACTCCTCCTGGTATGTCGACTACTCCTCTTAGTATACTAGATACTACTCCTCCTGGTATATCGACTACTCCTCCTGGTATGTCGACTACTCCTGGTATGTCGACTACTCCTCCTGGTATGTCGACTACTCCCCCTGGTATGTCGACTACTCCTCCTGGTATGTCGACTACTCCTCACTATCTCGGTATTCGACTACTCCCCTGGTATGTCGACTTCTCCTCCTGGTATATCGACTACTCCTCCTGGTATGTCGACTTCTCCTGGTATATCGACTACTCCTCCTGGTATGTCGACTACTCCCCCTGGTATGTCGACTACTCCTCCTGGTATGTCGACTACTCCTCTTAGTATACTAGATACTACTCCTCCTGGTATATCGACTACTCCTCCTGGTATGTCGACTTCTCCTCCTGGTATATCGACTACTCCTCCTGGTATGTCGACTACTCCCCCTGGTATGTCGACTACTCCTCCTGGTATGTCGACTACTCCTCTTAGTATACTAGATACTACTCCTGGTATATCGACTACTCCTCCTGGTATGTCGACTACTCCTCCTGGTATGTCGACTACTCCTCCTGGTATGTCGACTACTCCTCCTGGTATGTCGACTACTCCTCCTGGTATGTCGACTACTCCTCCTGGTATGTCGACTACCCTCCTGGTATGTCGACTACTCCCCCTGTATGTCACTACTCCTCCTGGTATGTCGACTACTCCCCCTGGTAGTCGACTACTCCTCCTGGTATGTCGACTACTCCCCCTGGTATGTCGACTACTCCCCCTGGTATGTCGACTACTCCTCCTGGTATGTCGACTACTCCCCCTGGTATGTCGTCTACTCCTCCTGGTATGTCGGCTACTTCTCCTGGTATGTCGACTACTCCTCCTGGTATGTCGACTACTCCCCCTGGTATGTCGACTTCTCCTCCTGGTATGTCGACTACTCCTCCTGGTATGTCGACTACTCCCCCTGGTATGTCGACTACTCCTCCTGGTATGTCGACTACTCCTCCTGGTATGTCGACTACTCCCCCTGGTATGTCGACTACTCCTCCTGGTATGTCGACTACTCCTCTTAGTATACTAGATACTACTCCTCCTGGTATATCGACTACTCCTCCTGGTATGTCGACTTCTCCTGGTATATCGACTACTCCTCCTGGTATGTCGACTACTCCCCCTGGTATGTCGACTACTCCTCCTGGTATGTCGACTACTCCTCTTAGTATACTAGATACTACTCCTCCTGGTATATCGACTACTCCTCCTGGTATGTCGACTTCTCCTGGTATATCGACTACTCCTCCTGGTATGTCGACTACTCCCCCTGGTATGTCGACTACTCCTCCTGGTATGTCGACTACTCCTCTTAGTATACTAGATACTACTCCTCCTGGTATATCGACTACTCCTCCTGGTATGTCGACTTCTCCTGGTATATCGACTACTCCTCCTGGTATGTCGACTACTCCCCCTGGTATGTCGACTACTCCTCCTGGTATGTCGACTACTCCTCCTGGTATGTCGATACTACTCCTCCTGGTATATCGACTACTCCTCCTGGTATG
>CM026402.1:28592256-28609936 GCA_014843695.1 Archivesica marissinica | reverse complement strand
TCCTCCTGGTATGTCGACTACTCCTCCTGGTGTGTCGAATACTCCTGTTGGTATGTAGGCTACTTCTCCTGGTATGTCGAATACTCCTGCTGGTATGTCGACTACTTCTCCTGGTATGTCGACTACTCCTCCTGGTATGTCGTCTACTCCTCCTGGTATGTCGACTACTCCTCCTGGTATGTCGACTACTCCTCCTGGTATGTCGACTACTCCCCCTGGTATGTCGACTTCTCCTCCTGGTATGTCGACTACTCCTCCTGGTATGTCGACTACTCCTCCTGGTATGTCGACACTCCTCCTGGTATGTCGACTACCCTCCTGGTATGTCGACTACTCCTCCTGGTATGTCGACTACTCCTCCTGGTATGTCGACTACTCCTCCTGGTATGTCGACTACTCCCCTGGTATATGACTATTCGGGTATGTCGACTACTCCCCTGGTATGTCGACTACTCCTCCTGGTATGTCGACTACTCCCCCTGGTATGTCGACTACTCCTCCTGGTATGTCGACTACTCCTCTGGTATGTCGACTACTCCTCCTGGTATGTCGACTACTCCTCCTGGTATGTCGACTACTCCTCCTGGTATGTCGACTACTCCTCCTGGTATGTCGACTACTCCTCCTGGTATGTCGACTACTCCCCTGGTATGTCGACTACTCCTCCTGTATGTCGACTACTCCTCTGGTATGTCGACTACTCCTCCTGGTATGTCGACTACTCCTCCTGGTATGTCGACTACTCCCCCTGGTATGTCGACTACTCCCCTGGTATGTCGGCTACTTCTCCTGGTATGTCGACTACTCCTGCTGGTATGTCGACTACTCCTCCTGGTATGTCGACTACTCCTCCTGGTATGTCGACTACTCCTCCTGGTATGTCGACTACTCCTCCTGGTATGTCGACTACTCCTCCTGGTATGTCGACTACTCCTCCTGGTATGTCGACTACTCCTCCTGGTATGTCGACTACTCCTCCTGGTATGTCGACTACTCCTCCTGTATGTCGACTACTCCTCCTGGTATGTCGACTACTCCCCCTGGTATGTCGACTACTCCTCCTGGTATGTCGACTACTCCTCTTAGTATACTAGATACTACTCCTCCTGGTATATCGACTACTCCTCCTGGTATGTCGACTTCTCCTGGTATATCGACTACTCCTCCTGGTATGTCGACTACTCCCCCTGGTATGTCGACTACTCCTCCTGGTATGTCGACTACTCCTCTTAGTATACTAGATACTACTCCTCCTGGTATATCGACTACTCCTCCTGGTATGTCGACTTCTCCTGGTATATCGACTACTCCTCCTGGTATGTCGACTACTCCCCCTGGTATGTCGACTACTCCTCCTGGTATGTCGACTACTCCTCTTAGTATACTAGATACTACTCCTCCTGGTATATCGACTACTCCTCCTGGTATGTCGACTTCTCCTGGTATATCGACTACTCCTCCTGGTATGTCGACTACTCCCCCTGGTATGTCGACTACTCCTCCTGGTATGTCGACTACTCCTCTTAGTATACTAGATACTACTCCTCCTGGTATATCGACTACTCCTCCTGGTATGTCGACTTCTCCTCCTAGTATATCGACTACTCCTCCTGGTATGTCGACTACTCCCCCTGGTATGTCGACTACTCCTCCTGGTATGTCGACTACTCCTCTTAGTATACTAGATACTACTCCTGGTATATCGACTACTCCTCCTGGTATGTCTACTACTCCTCCTGGTATGTCGACTACTCCCCCTGGTATGTCGACTACTCCTCCTGGTATGTCGACTACTCCTCTGGTATGTCGACTACTCCTCCTGGTATGTCGACTACTCCTCCTGGTATGTCGACTACTCCTCCTGGTATGTCGACTACTCCTCCTGGTATGTCGACTACTCCTCCTGGTATGTCGACTACTCCTCCTGGTATGTCGACTACTCCTCCTGTTGTTGTATGTGACTACTCCTCCTGGTATGTCGACTACTCCTCCTGTTTGTATTGATACTCCTCCTGGTTTCGACTACTCCTCCTGGTATGTCGACTTTCTCCTGGTATGTCGACTACTCCCCTGGTATGTCGACTACTCCTCCTGGTGTCGACTACTCCCTGGTATGTCGACTACTCCTCCTGGTATGTCGACTACTCCTCCTGGTATGTCGACTACTCCTCCTGGTATGTCGACTACTCCCCCTGGTATGTCGATTACCCCCCCTGGTATATCGACTACTCCTCCTGGTATGTCGACTACTCCCCCTGGTATGTCGAATACTCCTGCTGGTATGTCGACTACTTCTCCTGGTATGTCGACTACTCCTCCTGGTATGTCGACTACTCCTGCTGGTATGTCGACTACTCCCCCTGGTATGTCGACTTCTCCTCCTGGTATGTCGACTACTCCCCTGGTATGTCGACTACTCCCCTGGTATGTCGACTTCTCTCCTGGTATGTCGACTACTCCTCCTGGTATGTCGACTACTCCCCCTGGTATGTCGACTACTCCTGCTGGTATGTCGACTACTCCTCCTGGTATGTCGACTACTCCTCTTAGTATACCAGATACTACACCTCCTGGTATATCGACTACTCCTCCTGGTATGTCGACTACTCCCCCTGTGTGTTCCTCCTGGTATGTCGACTACTCCTCTTGTATGTCGACTACTCCCCCGGGTATATCGACTACTCCTCCTGGTATGTCGTCTACTCCTCCTGGTATGTCGACTACTCCTCCTGGTATGTCGTCTACTCCTCCTGGTATGTCGACTACTCCTGCTTGTATGTCGACTACTCCCCCGGGTATATCGACTACTCCTCCTGGTATGTCGTCTACTCCTCCTGGTATGTCGGCTACTCCTCCTGGTATGTCGACTACCCCCCCTGGTATATCGACTACTCCTCCTGGTATGTCGACTACTCCTCCTGGTATGTCGACTACTCCTCCTGGTATGTCGACTACTCCTCCAGTAGTTTAGTTAGGACATGTGCAGTAGTTTAGCTAGGACATGTGTAGTAGTTTAGTTAGGACATAATTTTATGTAGTAGTTAGGACAGATGTAGTAGCTTAGTTATGAAATATTCAATAGTTTAGTTAGGACAGATGTAGTAGTTTAGCTAGGACAGATGTAGTAGTTTAGTTAGGACAAATGTAGTAGTTTAGTTAGGACAAATGTAGTAGTTTAGTTAGGACAAATGTAGTAGTTTAGTTAGGACAAATGTACTGGTTTAGTTAGGACATATGTAGTAGTTTAGTTAGGACATATGCAATAGTTTAATAGACTAACTGACTTAACTCATAAACATACTCACAACGTCAGTTCAATGGCACCCGGCTTCTGCTAGCCATCGATGCTAATACGCTGTGAATGTTGCGGAACCATGAGCTCAGTCTGAAACAAATATATTATATTCAAATATTCTTCTAGGAATATTTCTATTAACCTCCAGAATTTCTACTGTATTACTGCATATTATATACAATATAGCATCACGCAGTGATCCACGTGTGACACATTGATCAGTGTATATATCGCATACATATAATAGTAATAATTCTCGACTACAACTTTACAAGTGTATTCAAAATATCGTTTGAATTGTGGTAAAATTACAAATACTGAGACTTATAGAATTTATTTGTCGTAAATCATTGCTCTATGATGCCAACTATCTCCATAAATCGTTCATATTAACTGTTGTGTCTCAGTGTTACATCAATGTGTAAGTAAATCATTTTGTGTTAGACATTTGCAATATTTCACAAGCAATGCGAAAAGCAGTGCTGGGTAATTCAAGAAGAATGGGTTAGGTAAGGGGAGACAGAATGCTTTTCTTCAGACGATTGATGAAATACACACGAGTTGAGGTCACTACCCTGAGAACAAGAAGTACCCACGAGTAGAGCTCACTACCCTGAGAACATGCCGTAACTACGAGTAGAGCTCACTACCCTGATAACAAGAATTATCAACGAGTAGAGCTCACTACCCTGAGAACAAGCAGTAACCACGAGTAGAGCTCACTACCCTGAGAACAAGAAATACCAACGAGTAGAGCTCACTACCCTGAGAACAAGCAGTATCCACGAGTAGAGCTCACTACCCCGAGAACAAGCAGTATTCACGAGTAGAGCTCACTATCCCTAGAACAAGCAGTATCCACGAGTAGAGCTCACTACCCCGAGAACAAGCAGTATCCACGAGTAGAGCTCTCTACCCTGAGAACAAGCAGTATCCGTGAGTAGAGCTCACTACCCTGAGAACAAGCACTATCCACGAGTAGCGCTCACTATCCCTAGAACAAGCAGTATTCACGAGTAGAGCTCACTACCCTGAGAACAAGTAGTATCCACGAGTAGAGCTCACTACCCTGAGAATAAGCAATATCTACGAGTAGAGCTCACTACCCTGAGAACAAGCAGTATCCACGAGTAGAGCTCACTACCCTGAGAACAAGCACTATCCACGAGTAGCGCTCACTACCCCGAGAACAAGCAATATCCACGAGTAGAGCTCACTACCCTGAGAACAAGCAGTATCCTCGAGTAGAGCTCACTACCCTGAGAATAAGCAATATCTACGAGTAGAGCTCACTACCCTGAGAACAAGCAGTATCCACGAGTAGAGCTCACTTCCCTGAGAACAAGCACTATCCACGAGTAGCGCTCACTACCCCGAGAACAAGCAATGTCCACGAGTAGAGCTCACTACCCTGAGAACAAGCAGTATCCACGAGTAGAGCGCACTACCCTTAGAACAAGCACTATCCACGAGTAGCGCTCACTATCCCTAGAACAAGCAGTATTCACGAGTAGAGCTCACTACCCTGAGAACAAGCAGTATTCACGAGTAGAGCTCACTACCCTGAGAACAAGCAGTATTCACGAGTAGAGCTCACTACCCTGAGAACAAGCAGTATCCACGAGTAGAGCTCACTACCCTGAGAACAAGCAGTATTCACGAGTAGAGCTCACTATCCCTAGAACAAGCAGTATCCACGAGTAGAGCTCACTACCCTGAGAACAAGCAGTATTCACGAGTAGAGCTCACTATTATTATTGTGTGTGACACCAATCTGCCCCTAAAGTATACATGAGAATTTAGCTGATACTTCCACCCTTTCAATTATTCTTGTGTAAACGGACATAACGTCCACCCTTTCAATTAATCTGGTGTATACGGATATAACATCAATTCAGGTGTATACGGATATAACATCAATTAATCTGGTGTATACGGATATAACATCAATTATTCTTGTGTATACGGACATAACTTCCACCCTTTCAATTAATCGGGTGTATACGGATATAACATCAATTAATCTGTTGTATACATACGGATATAACATCAATTAATCTAGTGTATACGGATATAACATCAATTAATCTGGTGTATACATACGGATATAACATCAATTAATCTGGTGTATACATACGGATATAACATCAATTAATCTAGTGTATACGGATATAACATCAATTAATCTGGTGTATCCGGATATAACATCAATTAATCTGGTGTATACATACGGATATAACATCAATTAATCTAGTGTATACGGATATAACATCAATTAATCTAGTATATACGGATATATCATCAATTAATCTGGTGTATACGGATATAACATCAATTAATATGGTGTATACATATATAACATCAATTAATCTGGTGTATACGGATATAACATCAATTAATCTGGTGTATACGGAAATAACTTCCACCCTTTCAATTAATCTGGTGTATACGGATATAACATCAATTAATCTGGTGTATACGGATATAACATCAATTAATCTGGTGTATACGGATATAACATCAATTAATCTGGTGTATACGGATATAACATCAATTAATCTGGTGTATACGGATATAACATGAATATTATGTATTATATGTGATACGAAGGAATATTATGTATTATATGTGATATGAAGGAATATTATGTATTATATGTGATATGAAGGAATATTATGTATTATATGTGATATGAAGGAATATTATGTATTATATGTGATATGAAGGAATATTATGTATTATATGTGATATGAAGGAATATTATGTATTATATGTGATATGAAGGAATATTGTATATTACATGTGAAATGAAAGAATATTGTATATTACATGTGAAATGAAAGAATATTGTATATTACATGTGAAATGAAAGAATATTGTATATTACATGTGAAATGAAAGAATATTGTATATTACATGTGAAATGAAAGAATATTGTATATTACATGTGAAATGAAAGAATATTGTATATTACATGTGAAATGAAAGAATATTGTATATTACATGTGAAATGAAAGAATATTGTATATTACATGTGAAACGAAAGAATATTGTATATTACATGTGAAACGAAAGAATATTGTATATTATGTGAAACGAAAGAATATTATATATTATATTGAAACGAAAGAATATTATATATTACAAAATATAACATATACTAGACTTTTCTTGCACATATGAGTTGGTGTTTGTGTGTAACATTGACCTAACGCAAAGTCACGAGAGAGAGAGAGAGAGAGAGAGAGAGAGAGAGAGAGAGCGAGAGATATATATAGATATAGAAGAGAGAGAGAGAGAGACTCGAGAGAGAGAGAGAGAGAGAGAGAGAGAGAGAGAGAGAGCGAGAGAGAGAGCGAGCGAGAGAGAGCGAGAGAGAGCGAGAGAGAGCGAGAGAGAGCGAGAGAGAGCGAGAGAGAGCGAGCGAGAGCGAGAGAGAGCGAGCGAGAGCGAGAGAGAGAGCGAGAGAGAGCGAGAGCGAGAGCGAGAGAGAGAGAGAGAGAGAGAGAGAGAGAGAGAGAGAGAGAGAGAGAGAGCAAGAAAGTGAGAGAGGAGAGAGTGAGAGAGTGAGAGAGAGAGCAAGAGAGGGAGAGTGAGAGAGAGTGAGAGAGAGCAAGAGAGGGAGAGTGAGAGAGTGAGAGAGAGCGAGAGAGAGTGAGATAGAGTGCGAGAGAGAGTGAGAGAGAGCGAGAGAGAGAGCGAGAGAGAGTGAGAGACAGCGAGAGAGAGTGAGATAGAGTGCGAGAGAGAGTGAGTGAGAGAGTGAGAGAGAGAGGGAGAGAGAGAGGGAGCGAGAGAGTGAGATGAGAGAGAGCGAGAGTGAGAAAGAGCGAGAGAGAGTGAGAGATTTTGTGAGAGAGAGTGAGTGAGAGAGCGAGAGAGAGAGCGAGAGAGAGTGAGAGAGAGCAAGAGAGATAGAGAGCGAGAGAGAGAGAGAGAGAGAGAGAGAAAGCGACAGCGAGAGAAAGAGAGAGAAAGAGAGAGAATGTTTTATTGGTACTTACAACAATATGTATGTCTGCATAATGCTGCCTGAACCAACAATGTCTCAGGTATTTTAATTGTGGAAAAACAGGTTAAATTTAGTAGATCGTAAAAGTGTTAACTGGTATCATTAAGTTACACATATACCTTAGTTAACTGGTATCATTACACATATACCTTAGTTAACTAACTATCTTTATTGTTGAGGAAATAAATGCTTTCAGCATTCAGCAATTATATATATAGATATATCACTAGTTACATGTCCCACCGCAACATATCCAATATTTAACCCTCGCTTTTAGGAATGGGGGATATTAATGTTGGCTGCGTCTGTCTGGCTGTCTGTCTATCTGGCTGTCTGCCGCTCTTTCTCTGTATGTCTGTATGTCTGTCTGTGTGTGCGTGCGTGCGTGCGTGCGTGCGTGTATGTCCGTCCGATAGCCCACCCACCGATCAACAGCCCGTCCATCCGGTCGTCCGTCCGTCCGTCTCTCTGCCTGTCCGTCCGCCCATCCGTCTGTCTGTAGGAGGCAATGATTCGTGTTTGGGGGAACTCGATCGAGTCCTGTGGTGAGAGTGGTCAGCGAGGTGTCCTTTCACATTGTCTTCTATAGTCATACTTCAGGTGTGTTTTTCTACACCCCATACATACAACATATACAACGAGGCATACAATCATAGTGATGTACACAACAGGCATACAATCATAGTGATGTACACAACAGTTGAGCACTACTAGCATGCATGTACCGCCTCCATGCTTGAGTAGTCGCTGACATGTATACAACTGCAACCTTACGGGTTCGAGCCCCGCTCAGACCGTGTGACAGTCGATATTTCGCAAACACTCTGACAGTCGATATTTCGCCATCACTCTGACAGTCGATATTTCACCATCACTCTGACAGTCGATATATACAAACATGAGTGTGCATCGAACATTTACCTCTCTCTTCATTTATCTATTTCCCACCCATCTATGGAAATGGAAAGTAGATAACCACGTTTGCGGAAGTGCACACATGTATCTAATTAAAATAAAAGAAACTAATGACACACATTTGAAGAAATGTACGAAGATCAAATATCTATTGACAAGTTAATTCAGACTGAGAATCCAGAAACATTTACCAAGTATTGTGCATGCTATAACAGCAGAATGTATACCAACATCATTGACGAATTTGGCAAAACTTAGCACACACGTGTCCTCCGTGACCACGTGGTTACTGTCCTTCAAATCACGTGTCCATCATCGATGTAGGTTCAAAATCCCACTGTCGATGTCGAATTATTGCTGGTGAAGAAGCTATCCAGCTGGCTTGCGGTAGGTTGGTGGTTTTACCCGTGTACCCACCCGTGCATGATATACTATTCGGAGTGACATCCGGGAACTTCATCCGCCAATAAAAGCTAGAGACTTTTGTGCGATGTAAAAACCCAAAAACACCCGAAACTTAACAAACCATGATTATTATCAAGAAAAGGTTTACCGCCCAACAAAATATAATCGAAACGTATGCACAATAGTTCGCGCGAAAGCTCTCATATATTTGAAACTCGTTAAAAGTGATGCCTTGAATAGTTATTTTTCTAGACTCTAGTACTTCAACTAAATACATTGGGTTATGATGATACAATTCAATGGAAGAGAAATACAGATTGCAAGTCATTAGGACATTCAAGGGACTTCTGTGTCCTATAGTAGTTGAAATACAGATTGCAAGTCATTAGGACATTCAAGGGTCTTCAGTGTCCTAGTAGTTGAAATACAGATTGCAAGTCATTAGGACATTCAAGGGTCTTCAGTGTCCTAGTAGTTGAAATACAGATTGCAAGTCATTAGGACATTCATGGGTATTCAGGGTCCTAGTAGTTGAAATACAGATTGCAAGTCATTAGGACATTCAAGGGTATTCAGTGTCCTAGTAGTTGAAATACAGATTGCAAGTCATTGGGACATTCAAGGGTATTCAGTGTCCTAGTAGTTGAAATACAGATTGCAAGTCATTGGGACATTCAAGGGTATTCAGTGTCCTAGTAGTTGAAATACAGATTGCAAGTCATTAGGACATTCAAGGGTATTCAGTGTCCTAGTAGTTGAAATACAGATTGCAAGTCATTGGGACATTCAAGGGTATTCAGTGTCCTAGTAGTTGAAATACAGATTGCAAGTCATTAGGACATTCAAGGGTCTTCAGTGTCCTAGTAGTTGAAATACAGATTGCAAGTCATTGGGACATTCAAGAGTAGTCAGTGTCCTAGTAGTTGAAATACAGATTGCAAGTCATTAGGACATTCAAGGGTAGTCAGTGTCCTAGTAGTTGAAATAAAGATTGCAAGTCATTGGGACATTCAATGGTAGTCAGTGTCCTAGTAGTTGAAATACAGATTGCAAGTCATTAGGACGGACATTCAAGGGTCTTCAGTGTCCTAGTAGTTGAAATACAGATTGCAAGTCATTAGGACATTCAAGGGACTTCTGTGTCCTAGTAGTTGAAATACAGATTGCAAGTCATTGGTACATTCAAGGATCTTCAGTGTCCTAGTAGTTGAAATACAGATTGCAAGTCATTAGGACATTCAAGGGTATTCAGTGTCCTAGTAGTTGAAATACAGATTGCAAGTCATTAGGACATTCAAGGG
Source organism: Archivesica marissinica (assembly GCA_014843695.1). NCBI lineage: Eukaryota > Metazoa > Mollusca > Bivalvia > Venerida > Vesicomyidae > Archivesica > Archivesica marissinica. The sequence continues at coordinate 28,600,008 of CM026402.1, read as the reverse complement.
TATTCAGTGTCCTAGTAGTTGAAATACAGATTGCAAGTCATTGGGACATTCAAGGGTCTTCAGTGTCCTAGTAGTTGAAATACAGATTGCAAGTCATTGGGACATTCAAGGGTCTGCAGTGTCCTAGTAGTTGAAATACAGATTGCAAGTCATTGGGACATTCAAGGGTACTCAGTGTCCTAGTAGTTGAAATACAGATTGCAAGTCATTGGGACATTCAAGGGTAGTCAGTGTCCTAGTAGTTGAAATACAGATTGCAAGTCATTGGGACATTCAAGGGTCTTCAGTGTCCTAGTAGTTGAAATACAGATTGCAAGTCATTGGGACATTCAAGGGTAGTCAGTGTCCTAGTAGTTGAAATACAGATTGCAAGTCATTGGGACATTCAAGGGTCTTCAGTGTCCTAGTAGTTGAAATACAGATTGCAAGTCATTGGGACATTCAAGGGTAGTCAGTGTCCTAGTAGTTGAAATACAGATTGCAATTCATTAGGACATTCAAGGGTCTTCGGTGTCCTAGTAGTTGAAATGCAGATTGCAAGTCATTGGGACATTCAAGGGTAGTCAGTGTCCTAGTAGTTGAAATACAGATTGCAAGTCATTGGGACATTCAAGGGTCTGCAGTGTCCTAGTAGTTGAAATACAGATTGCAAGTCATTGGGACATTCAAGGGTCAGCAGTGTCCTAGTAGTTGAAATACAGATTGCAAGTCATTGGGACATTCAAGGGTCTGCAGTGTCCTAGTAGTTGAAATACAGATTGCAAGTCATTGGGACATTCAAGGGTAGTCAGTGTCCTAGTAGTTGAAATACAGATTGCAATTCATTAGGACATTCAAGGGTCTTCGGTGTCCTAGTAGTTGAAATACAGATTGCAAGTCATTGGGACATTCAAGGGTAGTCAGTGTCCTAGTAGTTGAAATACAGATTGCAATTCATTAGGACATTCAAGGGTCTTCGGTGTCCTAGTAGTTGAAATACAGATTGCAAGTCATTGGGACATTCAATGGTAGTCAGTGTCCTAGTAGTTGAAATACAGATTGCAAGTCATTGGGACATTCAAGGGTCTGCAGTGTCCTAGTAGTTGAAATACAGATTGCAAGTCATTGGGACATTCAAGGGTCTGCAGTGTCCTAGTAGTTGAAATACAGATTGCAAGTCATTGGGACATTCAAGGGTAGTCAGTGTCCTAGTAGTTGAAATACAGATTGCAAGTCATTGGGACATTCAAGAGTAGTCAGTGTCCTAGTAGTTGAAATACAGATTGCAAGTCATTAGGACATTCAAGGGTAGTCAGTGTCCTAGTAGTTGAAATAAAGATTGCAAGTCATTGGGACATTCAATGGTAGTCAGTGTCCTAGTAGTTGAAATACAGATTGCAAGTCATTGGGACATTCAATGGTAGTCAGTGTCCTAGTAGTTGAAATACAGATTGCAAGTCATTAGGACATTCAAGGGTCTTCGGTGTCCTAGTAGTTGAAATACAGATTGCAAGTCATTGGGACATTCAATGGTAGTCAGTGTCCTAGTAGTTGAAATACAGATTGCAAGTCATTGGGACATTCAAGGGTCTGCAGTGTCCTAGTAGTTGAAATACAGATTGCAAGTCATTGGGACATTCAAGGGTCTTCAGTGTCCTAGTAGTTGAAATACAGATTGCAAGTCATTGGGACATTCAAGGGTCTGCAGTGTCCTAGTAGTTGAAATACAGATTGCAAGTCATTGGGACATTCAAGGGTCTGCAGTGTCCTAGTAGTTGAAATACAGATTGCAAGTCATTGGGACATTCAAGGGTAGTCAGTGTCCTAGTAGTTGAAATACAGATTGCAAGTCATTAGGACATTCAAGGGTCTTCAGTGTCCTAGTAGTTGAAATACAGATTGCAAGTCATTGGGACATTCAAGAGTAGTCAGTGTCCTAGTAGTTGAAATACAGATTGCAAGTCATTAGGACATTCAAGGGTAGTCAGTGTCCTAGTAGTTGAAATAAAGATTGCAAGTCATTGGGACATTCAATGGTAGTCAGTGTCCTAGTAGTTGAAATACAGATTGCAAGTCATTAGGACGACATTCAAGGGTCTTCAGTGTCCTAGTAGTTGAAATACAGATTGCAAGTCATTAGGACATTCAAGGGACTTCTGTGTCCTAGTAGTTGAAATACAGATTGCAAGTCATTGGTACATTCAAGGATCTTCAGTGTCCTAGTAGTTGAAATACAGATTGCAAGTCATTAGGACGACATTCAAGGGTCTGCAGTGTCCTAGTAGTTGAAATACAGATTGCAAGTCATTAGGACATTCAAGGGTATTCAGTGTCCTAGTAGTTGAAATACAGATTGCAAGTCATTAGGACATTCAAGGGTATTCAGTGTCCTAGTAGTTGAAATACAGATTGCAAGTCATTGGGACATTCAATGGTAGTCAGTGTCCTAGTAGTTGAAATACAGATTGCAAGTCATTGGGACATTCAAGGGTCTGCAGTGTCCTAGTAGTTGAAATACAGATTGCAAGTCATTGGGACATTCAAGGGTAGTCAGTGTCCTAGTAGTTGAAATACAGATTGCAAGTCATTGGGACATTCAAGGGTAGTCAGTGTCCTAGTAGTTGAAATACAGATTGCAAGTCATTGGGACATTCAAGGGTAGTCAGTGTCCTAGTAGTTGAAATACAGATTGCAAGTCATTGGGACATTCAAGGGTCTTCAGTGTCCTAGTAGTTGAAATACAGATTGCAAGTCATTAGGACATTCAATGGTAGTCAGTGTCCTAGTAGTTGAAATACAGATTGCAATTCATTAGGACATTCAAGGGTCTTCGGTGTCCTAGTAGATGAAATGCAGATTGCAAGTCATTGGGACATTCAAGGGTAGTCAGTGTCCTAGTAGTTGAAATACAGATTGCAATTCATTAGGACATTCAAGGGTCTTCGGTGTCCTAGTAGTTGAAATACAGATTGCAAGTCATTGGGACATTCAAGGGTCTGCAGTGTCCTAGTAGTTGAAATACAGATTGCAAGTCATTGGGACATTCAAGGGTCTGCAGTGTCCTAGTAGTTGAAATACAGATTGCAAGTCATTGGGACATTCAAGGGTCTGCAGTGTCCTAGTAGTTGAAATACAGATTGCAAGTCATTGGGACATTCAAGGGTCTGCAGTGTCCTAGTAGTTGAAATACAGATTGCAAGTCATTGGGACATTCAAGGGTAGTCAGTGTCCTAGTAGTTGAAATACAGATTGCAAGTCATTGGGACATTCAAGGGTCTTCAGTGTCCTAGTAGTTGAAATACAGATTGCAAGTCATTAGGACATTCAATGGTAGTCAGTGTCCTAGTAGTTGAAATACAGATTGCAATTCATTAGGACATTCAAGGGTCTTCGGTGTCCTAGTAGATGAAATGCAGATTGCAAGTCATTGGGACATTCAAGGGTAGTCAGTGTCCTAGTAGTTGAAATACAGATTGCAATTCATTAGGACATTCAAGGGTCTTCGGTGTCCTAGTAGTTGAAATACAGATTGCAAGTCATTGGGACATTCAAGGGTCTGCAGTGTCCTAGTAGTTGAAATACAGATTGCAAGTCATTGGGACATTCAAGGTCTGCAGTGTCCTAGTAGTTGAAATACAGATTGCAAGTCATTGGGACATTCAAGGGTCTGCAGTGTCCTAGTAGTTGAAATACAGATTGCAAGTCATTGGGACATTCAAGGGTCTGCAGTGTCCTAGTAGTTGAAATACAGATTGCAAGTCATTGGGACATTCAAGGGTAGTCAGTGTCCTAGTAGTTGAAATACAGATTGCAAGTCATTGGGACATTCAAGGGTAGTCAGTGTCCTAGTAGTTGAAATACAGATTGCAAGTCATTGGGACATTCAAGGGTAGTCAGTGTCCTAGTAGTTGAAATACAGATTGCAAGTCATTGGGACATTCAAGGGTCTGCAGTGTCCTAGTAGTTGAAATACAGATTGCAAGTCATTGGGACATTCAAGGGTAGTCAGTGTCCTAGTAGTTGAAATACAGATTGCAAGTCATTGGGACATTCAAGGGTCTGCAGTGTCCTAGTAGTTGAAATACAGATTGCAAGTCATTGGGACATTCAAGGGTCTGCAGTGTCCTAGTAGTTGAAATACAGATTGCAAGTCATTGGGACATTCAAGGGTCTTCAGTGTCCTAGTAGTTGAAATACAGATTGCAAGTCATTGGGACATTCAAGGGTAGTCAGTGTCCTAGTAGTTGAAATACAGATTGCAATTCATTAGGACATTCAAGGGTCTTCGGTGTCCTAGTAGTTGAAATACAGATTGCAAGTCATTGGGACATTCAATGGTAGTCAGTGTCCTAGTAGTTGAAATACAGATTGCAAGTCATTGGGACATTCAAGGGTCTGCAGTGTCCTAGTAGTTGAAATACAGATTGCAAGTCATTGGGACATTCAAGGGTCTTCAGTGTCCTAGTAGTTGAAATACAGATTGCAAGTCATTGGGACATTCAAGGGTCTGCAGTGTCCTAGTAGTTGAAATACAGATTGCAAGTCATTGGGACATTCAAGGGTCTGCAGTGTCCTAGTAGTTGAAATACAGATTGCAAGTCATTGGGACATTCAAGGGTAGTCAGTGTCCTAGTAGTTGAAATACAGATTGCAAGTCATTGGGACATTCAAGGGTAGTCAGTGTCCTAGTAGTTGAAATACAGATTGCAAGTCATTGGGACATTCAAGGGTCTTCAGTGTCCTAGTAGTTGAAATACAGATTGCAAGTCATTAGGACATTCAAGGGTCTTCGGTGTCCTAGTAGTTGAAATACAGATTGCAAGTCATTGGGACATTCAAGGGTAGTCAGTGTCCTAGTAGTTGAAATACAGATTGCAAGTCATTGGGACATTCAAGGGTCTTCAGTGTCCTAGTAGTTGAAATACAGATTGCAAGTCATTGGGACATTCAAGGGTCTGCAGTGTCCTAGTAGTTGAAATACAGATTGCAAGTCATTGGGACATTCAAGGGTCTGCAGTGTCCTAGTAGTTGAAATACAGATTGCAAGTCATTGGGACATTCAAGGGTCTGCAGTGTCCTAGTAGTTGAAATACAGATTGCAAGTCATTGGGACATTCAAGGGTAGTCAGTGTCCTAGTAGTTGAAATACAGATTGCAAGTCATTGGGACATTCAAGGGTAGTCAGTGTCCTAGTAGTTGAAATACAGATTGCAAGTCATTGGGACATTCAAGGGTAGTCAGTGTCCTAGTAGTTGAAATACAGATTGCAAGTCATTAGGACATTCAAGGGTCTTCGGTGTCCTAGTAGTTGAAATACAGATTGCAAGTCATTGGGACATTCAATGGTAGTCAGTGTCCTAGTAGTTGAAATACAGATTGCAAGTCATTGGGACATTCAAGGGTCTGCAGTGTCCTAGTAGTTGAAATACAGATTGCAAGTCATTGGGACATTCAAGGGTCTTCAGTGTCCTAGTAGTTGAAATACAGATTGCAAGTCATTGGGACATTCAAGGGTAGTCAGTGTCCTAGTAGTTGAAATACAGATTGCAAGTCATTGGGACATTCAAGGGTCAGTGTCCTAGTAGTTGAAATACAGATTGCAAGTCATTGGGACATTCAAGGGTAGTCAGTGTCCTAGTAGTTGAAATACAGATTGCAAGTCATTGGGACATTCAATGGTAGTCAGTGTCCTAGTAGTTGAAATACAGATTGCAAGTCATTGGGACATTCAAGGGTCTTCAGTGTCCTAGTAGTTGAAATACAGATTGCAAGTCATTGGGACATTCAAGGGTCTTCAGTGTCCTAGTAGTTGAAATACAGATTGCAAGTCATTGGGACATTCAAGGGTCTGCAGTGTCCTAGTAGTTGAAATACAGATTGCAAGTCATTGGGACATTCAAGGGTCTTCAGTGTCCTAGTAGTTGAAATACAGATTGCAAGTCATTGGGACATTCAAGGGTCTTCAGTGTCCTAGTAGTTGAAATACAGATTGCAAGTCATTGGGACATTCAAGGGTCTTCAGTGTCCTAGTAGTTGAAATACAGATTGCAAGTCATTGGGACATTCAAGGGTCTTCAGTGTCCTAGTAGTTGAAATACAGATTGCAAGTCATTGGGACATTCAAGGGTAGTCAGTGTCCTAGTAGTTGAAATACAGATTGCAAGTCATTAGGACATTCAAGGGTCTTCAGTGTCCTAGTAGTTGAAATACAGATTGCAAGTCATTGGGACATTCAAGGGTCTGCAGTGTCCTAGTAGTTGAAATACAGATTGCAAGTCATTGGGACATTCAAGGGTAGTCAGTGTCCTAGTAGTTGAAATACAGATTGCAAGTCATTGGGACATTCAAGGGTCTTCAGTGTCCTAGTAGTTGAAATACAGATTGCAAGTCATTGGGACATTCAAGGGTAGTCAGTGTCCTAGTAGTTGAAATACAGATTGCAAGTCATTAGGACATTCAAGGGTCTCAGTGTCCTAGTAGTTGAAATACAGATTGCAAGTCATTGGGACATTCAATGGTAGTCAGTGTCCTAGTAGTTGAAATACAGATTGCAAGTCATTAGGACATTCAAGGGTCTTCAGTGTCCTAGTAGTTGAAATACAGATTGCAAGTCATTGGGACATTCAAGGGTCTTCAGTGTCCTAGTAGTTGAAATACAGATTGCAAGTCATTGGGACATTCAAGGGTCTTCAGTGTCCTAGTAGTTGAAATACAGATTGCAAGTCATTGGGACATTCAAGGGTCTGCAGTGTCCTAGTAGTTGAAATACAGATTGCAAGTCATTGGGACATTCAAGGGTCTGCAGTGTCCTAGTAGTTGAAATACAGATTGCAAGTCATTGGGACATTCAAGGGTCTGCAGTGTCCTAGTAGTTGAAATACAGATTGCAAGTCATTGGGACATTCAAGGGTAGTCAGTGTCCTAGTAGTTGAAATACAGATTGCAAGTCATTGGGACATTCAAGGGTAGTCAGTGTCCTAGTAGTTGAAATACAGATTGCAAGTCATTGGGACATTCAAGGGTAGTCAGTGTCCTAGTAGTTGAAATACAGATTGCAAGTCATTGGGACATTCAAGGGTCTTCAGTGTCCTAGTAGTTGAAATACAGATTGCAAGTCATTGGGACATTCAAGGGTAGTCAGTGTCCTAGTAGTTGAAATACAGATTGCAAGTCATTGGGACATTCAAGGGTCTGCAGTGTCCTAGTAGTTGAAATACAGATTGCAAGTCATTGGGACATTCAAGGGTCTGCAGTGTCCTAGTAGTTGAAATACAGATTGCAAGTCATTGGGACATTCAAGGGTAGTCAGTGTCCTAGTAGTTGAAATACAGATTGCAAGTCATTGGGACATTCAAGAGTAGTCAGTGTCCTAGTAGTTGAAATACAGATTGCAAGTCATTAGGACATTCAAGGGTAGTCAGTGTCCTAGTAGTTGAAATACAGATTGCAAGTCATTGGGACATTCAATGGTAGTCAGTGTCCTAGTAGTTGAAATACAGATTGCAAGTCATTGGGACATTCAATGGTAGTCAGTGTCCTAGTAGTTGAAATACAGATTGCAAGTCATTAGGACATTCAAGGGTCTTCAGTGTCCTAGTAGTTGAAATACAGATTGCAAGTCATTGGGACATTCAAGGGTCGTCAGTGTCCTAGTAGTTGAAATACAGATTGCAAGTCATTGGGACATTCAAGGGTCTTCAGTGTCCTAGTAGTTGAAATACAGATTGCAAGTCATTGGGACATTCAAGGGTCTTCAGTGTCCTAGTAGTTGAA
>CM026402.1:28566024-28591256 GCA_014843695.1 Archivesica marissinica | reverse complement strand
GTGGCGGATTCTGGATGGAGTTGGTCTGAATTCCCCATAATCATGTAGCTGGAATTAGATAGAAGAGAATGTATCACATCTAGTGTCTTATAATTACTAGACAGATAGACATACACATTGGTAGGACTTGGTAGCTCAGTTTGTCTAATTTGTAACAGTGCCTGCACTGTAAGCAGGAGAAACTGGGTTTGAGTCCCGGTTGAGCCACAATTTTATCATCACCTGTTTAAAATGGTGCAAAACATAAATAATAATATGGCTACTGGTATGTTTCACAATGTTTCTCAGACTCTGGGAATTCAGGACATATTCACTCTTGAGGGGGTACCATATGTGGTATCCCTGTAGCTATATCGTGATACATGGATAGGGCTTATTGACCCTTTGGATGCTATTTCTTTGTTTATGTAACCCACATTGTAGCAGCAAGACATGAATTGAACTCTTCACTCGCAATGATTGTTGTTCCATGATTATTATCGGTTAGTGCCATTTTCAAATGTTTTCCTAGATGTCCTCCATCATACCCAATTGGGGTTCTTCCAGAGAACGTCCGTGGCATTATCACATAAGAACATTTCAGGCCCATTCCGAGTATCGGAACATGATACAGGCCACAAATCAGTGTTCAATACACTTGACTAACCAAACAGCGTGATAAAATGCCCCTCATTAATTGTTTGTGATGCATTATAAATATAATGCGACCACACTTACCCTAAGTGATATATCTAATACAGATTCATTGCCATCTACAGGTATTCCAATTGTTTCACTCTCAAAACTAATGTCTGGTGATCTGATTTCTGATACCATCTTGAGCTCACTCTCAGAAGTGATGTCTGTGGCATCAGTTGAGACTGTAGCTGTCATAGTTTCTGTCATACTCACATTCTGAAAAACAAGGTGATAAGTCTTTTAAGATAACATTAAAACAAGTAAACACATCAATTATTTTAAAAAACACATATTGTCAGACATTGTGTAACTGGCTTTAATAATATATATTCAAAATATTAATGTGCACTTCGACAAGGCGGTGGATTGTTTTATTTTCTACATCACGCTCACTAGATACATACAAATGATACATGTACAGTTGAAAATGGTAAACTGGTTTTTTACATTCAATTTTTACTAAAATATTTTAGGAACAGTTTATATCTAGCCTCTAGTAGGAAAAGCAGCATATTCATCTGGTGGTGAATGTAATATATATTGCCGGGGACGTAGTTATAGTAAAAAAGTTGTAGTACATGTAAATGATGTATTTGAATATGTACCATGCGCAAGTAGGCTAGATTAGTAGATAGCTAGAACGTCTCTGGTATATTCGGATAGGGCATTTTGTTCAGTTTTGACATTCTATAAATGAATTTTTGAGAAGCATGTGTATGCAGCTGCATGTTTTGCGTACACGTAGCTACATCGTACACGCCTGCCTAATTGTACCCATGGTCATGCTAGGACATGATAATTTATGAACTCCGTTTGTAATATACTAATGTATTAACTGATTAACCAGTTTACAGTGTGTCATCTAACAGATCTAATATCTACATGACTATAAGTAGCTGGTACAGTATTTATTTTGGACATATATATGTAAGTTTGAATGAAATTGAAAAATATATAATAATAATATTATTCACTAAAAACATCGTATTTTTTTTTTACCGATAATTTGTAGACTTTTTCATCGCCATTCGCTTTGGGGAAGTAGCAAGGTAAGGGATTTCCTTTCGTGGGCCCCGATCGTCCAAGAAAATGAACACCACACATCCTCGTCTGGTCGCTGTTGACGAATACGAAGTTGGGTCGAGCATGCTTGCATCGTAGAATCCAAACCTTCCTAACTCTCAAATCAGCTGGACATCGATGCATGGATATCTTCTTTCCATCTACTACCTTCCCGCCGTGGTTTTTACACACACAGCAATATCTCTGCTTCGACGGCATAGTCGTATGTTTGTAATTTCAATGTACGTAGACGTATTATTTATAATGGTGATCAATTTGTATACTACCCGGAAGTGAGCAGGTGCGCGCTCCGCGCGTTTAGTGTCTCCGATTGAAGAGTACTAAAGGGCAGATAAATCATGTTATTGAAAAGGGCTATACTTTGCAAACAATTGCCACATACATTGGCCATAGCAGGTCACATTTCCATACTAGGACACGGGTTCTGTCAGCAACAAAAAAAAATCTTCGACGGGAGAGTTTTAACTGTGAATAACATTATCAATAAAATGTGTTTCCACTAACCTGTATGTTTATTCATCAAAAATGTACGTCAAAAAGAGATTTCGTAGCATTTTCAATTTGTTTTGAAAAATTCTAAAGCGGCGCAATTCGCGTTGAAACGAGCGTTCTGATTGGATTATTAGAATGTAACAAGATGTTTTTTTATATATGAAGAACAATCATAATCCAATCAGAACGCTCGTTTCAACGCGAATTGCGCCGCTTTAGAATTGTTCAAAACAAATTGAAAATGCTACGAAATCTCTTTTTGACGTACATTTTTGCCGAATAAACATACAGGTTAGTGGAAACACATTTTATTGATAATGTTATTCACAGTTAAAACTCTCCCGTCGAAGATTTTTTTTTGTTGCTGACAGAACCCGTGTCCTAGTATGGAAATGTGACCTGCTATGGCCAATGTATGTGGCAATTGTTTGCAAAGTATACATGCATGCAGCTTAAAGTTGTGTTTTATTTGAAGAACAATATAAAGACTCGGGATAGGCGTTATATTTGGACAGCTTTGTACAAAATTGTTTCAGATAGGGCCATTTTACTGATCGATGCGAAATCTGACATCCCACAGAGTAGAATCCCTGTACTTAAATATATATACTAGTACCCCCAAACGTGCCGAATACCTGTGGTTCCCAGGCTACGCGCTTCACACAGTCCAATAGTTTACATATTGGATCGTTTTCGGCTTATATCCTATATATAATGTACCCCGTACACTATCAAAAATACATTCCTGTTCAAATCCCTGGCACACATTTCTAAGAAGATTGTCATCAGACAATTATACGCATTATAAAATCCAAGTTTCTCAGTAAACAAATAAAATCAAAGATATTTAAATATATTCGAAAATAATGAAATCGTGTTAATCTATCTATCCTAATCGTAATACATTTACACTGGCTGTTGAAGCAATTGCCTCTTTTTCTGGACGAATGGGAATTTATGTGATAAGAACTACTGCTATGTATTTGTATTATAGGTATTAAAATTGTCCAATTGTTTTCAGGGAACTAGTTCCAAGCTCTCACTGGTGTGCGCATACAGGCATGAGCTGGAATCCAGAAATGGCCAGGTCAATCTATTTTCGCAGTTGAAATTCTGCAACAATAATTGGTTCCCATATGATTCGCGGATGTTCCAGCAGGGATGTGGTATATACTGTTATGCTGGACAGGGTTTCATGTTATTATCATTACTAAAGCATGCACTTTATAATTTATATACAGTCACGCAATACACTATCCGAGTGTGTAGTATGCAGAGCAAATGTTCAATCGTCCATCTATTACATATTTATATGTAATAGATTTTCTAAAGGTCCGGAGTTCAAGCCCTGCTGGAGTCGTTACGATTGTGCCCTGAGGCAAGGCATTTCAAGGCCACATTGCCTCTTCTCTCTCCTTCATGGTGGTGGATTCCATCAGGAATAATGTACTTATGTTCACTATGAAACCAACATAACCGTAAGTGTCTCCGCAACGAAATGCAATCACACACATTATAAATATAACACTGTGGAATTATTCATAGCACAGTGGTAGCACGTTCGCTTCAGGTGCGAACGGTCCGGAGTTCAAGCCCTGCTGGAGTCGTTACGATTGTGCCCTGAGGCAAGGCATTTCAATTCCACATTGCCTCTTCTCTCTCCTTCATGGTGGTGGATTCCATCAGGATTAATGTACTTATGTTCACTATGAAACCAACATAACCGTAAGTGTCTCCGCAACGAAATGCAATCACACACACATTAAAAATATAAAACTGTGGAAGTCGTCATAGCACAGTGGTAGCACGTTCGCTTCAGGTGCGAACGGTCCGGAGTTCGAGCCCCACTGGAGCCGTTAGGCAAGGCATTTAAATTCCACGTTGCCTCTTCTCTCTCCCTCGTGACGATGGATTCCATCAGGAATGAGGTATCGAGAGTGATTAATACAAGTTGTAAGAACTTGTTTCGCAAAGAGTTTTTCTTGTCATCATTTATATCAATCTTACCGGCACACCTAGGTAGAGGAGAGCTCCAGTCCTTTCCATTACAATGTGCTTGCGCCTCGCCTATCAATAGATAGTTCTCCAAACACGAGAATTGCACAACGGCACCGTTTACTACGTTCATGTCAAGGTTTGCAACCAGACTAGGGTCTAATGGTACACAGCCAGTTTCTGTATAAAATACAATAACATTATATGCACTGATATTGGTTTTTCGTGTGCAGTCTGATGGTTGATAGGTATGAGTTTCATTGAAGGTTTCTATGCTCAATATACGGCGTATATGCATATGTGTATTAACGTGTAAACATGTAAAACTATGAGGACTAAGTGTGGGCACGCCGTTAATTAGACATTCTAGTATGCTGATAATGCAGTTATTACTGGACAGAACCGGTTATATGGCGATGGCACCATACTCATACATTAATTGGAACATTAATATTAGTCCGCCGACGTGGTCGAATACTTAAGGTCGCTGACCATGCACACCACTGTAACCTATCACCTATGGTCACGGGTTCGAGCTCCGCTTAGACCGTATCTCTTTATATGAAAATGTAGACAGAGGTTAATGTACCAAGTACTAATATGGGCAACCGGTAGCGACGATAAATTATTGATTACGAATTGATTTTTCACTTCAAGAATAATTAGCCTAGTGAATTCTGACTGCGCTAGTGTTATTGCTGCGTGGACAGTGTTATTGCTGCGTGGACAGTGTTATTGCTGCGTGGACAGTGTTATTGCTGCGTGGAGAGTGTTATTACTGCGTGGAGAGTGTTATTGCTGCGTGGACAGTGTTATTGCAGCGTTGACAGTATTATTGCTGCGTGGACAGTATTATTGCTGCGTGTAAAGTGTTTTTGCTGCATGGACAGTGTTATTGCTGCGTGGACAGTGTTATTGCTGCGTGTACAGTGTTATTGCTGCGTGGACAGTGTTATTGCTGCGTGTACAGTGTTATTGCTGCATGGACAGAGTTATTGCTGCGTGGACATTGTTATTACTGCGTGTACAGAGTTATTGCTGCATGGACAGTGTTATTGCTGCGTGGACATTGTTATTGCTGCGTGTACAGAGTTATTGCTGTGTGGACAGTGTTATTGCTGCGTGGACAGTGTTATTGCTGCATGGACAGTGTTATTGCTGCGTAGACAGTGTTATTTCTGCGTGGACAGTGTTATTGCTGCGTGGACAGTGTTCTTGCTGCGTGGACAGTGTTATTGCTGCATGGACAGTGTTATTGCTGCGTGGACAGTGTTATTGCTGCATGGACAGTGTTATTGCTGCGTGGACAGTGTTATTGCTGCGTGGACAGTGTGATTGCTGCGTGGACAGTGTTATTGCTGCGTGTACAGTGATATTGCTGCATGGACAGTGTTATTGCTGCGTGGACAGTGTTATTGCTGCGTGGACATTGTTATTGCTGCGTGTACAGTGTTATTGCTGCGTGGACAGTGTTATTGCTGCGTGCACAGTGTTATTGCTGCGTGGACAGTGTTATTGCTGCGTGGACAGTGTTATTGCTGCGTGGACATTGTTATTGCTGCGTGTACAGTGTTATTGCTGCGTGGAAAGTGTTATTGCTGCGTGGACAGTGTTATTGCTGCGTATATAGTGTTATTGCTGCATGGACAGTGTTATTGCGGTGTAGACAGTGTTATTGCTGCGTAGACAGTGTTATTGCAGCATGGACAGTGTTATTGCTGCGTAGACAGTGTTATTGCTGCATGTACAGTGTTATTGCTGCATGTACAGTGTTATTGCCGCGTGTACAGTTTATTGCTGCGTGTACAGTGTTATTGCTGCGTGTACAGTATTATTGCTGCGTGTACCGTGTTATTGCTGCATGGACAATGTTATTGCTGAGTGTACAGTGTTATTGCTGCGTGTACAGTGTTATTGCTGCATGGACATTGTTATTACTGCGTGTACAGAGTTATTGCTGTGTGGGCAGTGTTATTGCTGCGTAGATAGTGTTATTGCTGCATGGACAGTGTTATTGCGGAGTAGACAGTGTTATTGCTGCGTAGACAGTGTTATTGCTGCATGGACAGTGTTATTGCTGCGTAGACAGTGTTATTGCTGCGTGTACAGTGTTATTGCTGCGTGTACAGTGTTATTGCTGCGTGGATAGTGTTATTGCTGCGTGGACATTGCTATTGCTGCGTGTACAGTGTTATTGCTGCGTGGACAGTGTTATTGCTGCGTGGACAGTGTTATTGCTGCATGAACAGTGTTATTGCTGCGTGGATAGTGTTATTGCTGCATGGACAGTGTTATTGCTGCGTGCACAGTGTTATTGCTGTGTGGACATTGTTATTGCTGCGTGTACAGTGTTATTGCTGCGTGTACAGTGTTATTGCTGCGTGGACAGTGTTATTGCTGCGTGGACAGTGTTATTGCTGCGTGGACAGTGTTATTGCTGCGTGGACAGTGTTATTGCTGCGTGGACAGTGTTATTGCTGCGTGTACAGTGTTATTGCTGCGTGGACAGTGTTATTGCTGCGTGGACAGTGTTATTGCTGCGTGGACAGTGTTATTGCTGCGTGGACAGTGTTATTGCTGCGTGGACAGTGTTATTGCTGCGTGGACAGTGTTATTGCTGCGTGGACAGTGTTATTGCTGCGTGGACAGTGTTATTGCTGCGTGGACAGTGTTATTGCTGCGTGGACAGTGTTATTGCTGCGTGGACAGTGTTATTGCTGCGTGGACAGTGTTATTGCTGCGTGGACAGTGTTATTGCTGCGTGGACAGTGTTATTGCTGCGTGTACAGTGTATTGCTGCGTGTACAGTGTTATTGCTGCGTGGACAGTGTTATTGCTGCGTGGACAGTGTTATTGCTGCGTGGACAGTGTTATTGCTGCGTGTACAGTGTTATTGCTGCGTGGACAGTGTTATTACTGCGTGGACAGTGTTATTGCTGCGTGGACAGTGTTATTGCTGCGTGGACAGTGTTATTGCTGCGTGGACAGTGTTATTGCTGCGTGGACAGTGTTATTGCTGCGTGGACAGTGTTATTGCTGCGTGGACAGTTATTGCTGCGTGGACAGTGTTATTGCTGCGTGGACAGTGTTATTGCTGCGTGTACAGTGTTATTGCTGCGTGGACAGTGTTATTGCTGCGTGGACAGTGTTATTGCTGCGTGGACAGTGTTATTGCTGCGTGGACAGTGTTATTGCTGCGTGGACAGTGTTATTGCTGCGTGGACAGTGTTATTGCTGCGTGGACAGTGTTATTACTGCGTGGACAGTGTTATTGCTGCGTGTACAGTGTTATTGCTGCGTGGACAGTGTTATTGCTGCGTGGACAGTGTTATTGCTGCGTGGACAGTGTTATTGCTGCGTGGACAGTGTTATTGCTGCGTGGACAGTGTTATTGCTGCGTGTACAGTGTTATTGCTGCGTGGACAGTGTTATTGCTGCGTGGACAGTGTTATTGCTGCGTAGACAGTGTTATTGCTGCGCCAGTTGTGTTATTGCTGCGTGGACAGTGTTATTGCTGCGTGGACAGTGTTATTGCTGCGTGGACAGTGTTATTGCTGCGTGGACAGTGTTATTGCTGCGTGGACAGTGTTATTGCTGCGTGGACAGTGTTATTGCTGCGTGGACAGTGTTATTGCTGCGTGGACAGTGTTATTGCTGCGGGACAGTGTTATTGCTGCGTGGACAGTGTTATTGCTGCGTGGACAGTGTTATTGCTGCGTGGACAGTGTTATTGCTGCGTGGACAGTGTTATTGCTGCGTGGACAGTGTTATTGCTGCGTGGACAGTGTTACTGCTGAGTGGACAGTGTTATTGCTGCGTGGACAGTGTTATTACTAAGTGTACAGTGTTATTGCTGCGTGGACAGAGTTATTGCTGCGTGGACAGTTATTGCTGCGTGGACAGTTATTGCTGCGTTGACAGTTATTGCTGCGTGGACAAGAGTTTTTACTGCGCGAGCAATGCTAATATTGCGCGGAAAGAGAATTATGTTTACAGATGAAATCATGGATTAGATCGAAAACCAATCAATGAGGAATTGACACACATCAATAATTTGATTTCAGGAGATAGCGACCAGCGTGCATAGTTCTGCATAAACGTATCTCACGTCCACTTCATCTGATATGTAAGTCCATGTAATTGTTAACT
The DNA here is from genome assembly GCA_014843695.1 of Archivesica marissinica. NCBI lineage: Eukaryota > Metazoa > Mollusca > Bivalvia > Venerida > Vesicomyidae > Archivesica > Archivesica marissinica. The sequence continues at coordinate 28,582,859 of CM026402.1, read as the reverse complement.
CACTGGTACATAGTGGGGTTTCCTCACTCCATGTCCCATCCATTTTACACGTGGCAAATTTTGCACCATATCGAGTAAGTTTCTTGGGACATTTGAAGACTGCTCTAATCCCCTTCCGCCTGTATTTGACCCATCCACTAAAGTTAGTTATCCTTGGACAATTGACAGCTCGTTCAACTGAAATAAAAACATTCATAAAAATTACAATACATACACGTACTTGACTACTCTTCCCTACGTCATAGCATCCCAAATTCTTACTTTACCAGATAGCATAGCATCCCAAGTTCTTACTTTACCAGATAGCATAGCATCCCAAGTTCGTGCAGTACCAGATATCATATCATCCCAAGTTCGTACAGTACCAGACAACATAGCATCCCAAGTTCTTATAATACCAGACAACATAGCATCCCAAGTTCGTGCAGTACCAGACATCATAGCATCCCAAGTTCATGCAGTACCAGATAGCATAGCATCCTAAGTTCGTGCAGTACCAGACAGCATAGCATCCCAAGTTCGTGCAGTACCAGACAGCATAGCATCCCAAGTTCGTGCAGTACCAGACAGCATAGCATCCCAAGTTCGTGCAGTACAAGACAACATAGCATCCCAAGTTCGTGCAGTACCAGACAGCATAGCATCCCAGTTCGTGCAGTACCAGACAACATAGCATCCCAAGTTCGTGCAGTACCAGACAGCATAGCATCCCAAGTTCGTACAGTACCAGACAGCATAGCATCCCAAGTTCGTGCAGTACCAGACAGCATAGCATCCCAAGTTCGTGCAGTACCAGACAGCATAGCATCCCAAGTTCGTGCAGTACCAGATAGCATAGCATCCCAAGTTCGTACAGTACCAGATAGCATAGCATCCCAAGTTCGTGCAGTACCAGATAGCATAGCATCCCAAGTTCGTGCAGTACCAGATAGCATAGCATCCCAAGTTCGTGCAGTACCAGATAGCATAACATCCCAAGTTCGTGCAGTACCAGACAGCATAGCATCCCAAGTTCGTGCAGTACCAGACAGCATTGCATCCCAAGTTCGTGCAGTACCAGATATCATATCATCCCAAGTTCGTACAGTACCAGACAGCATAGCATCCCAAGTTCTTACAGTACCAGATAGCATAGCATCCCAAGTTCGTTCAGTACCAGACAGCATTGCATCCCAAGTTCGTACAGTACCAGATATCATATCATCCCAAGTTCGTACAGTACAAGATAGCATAGCATCCAAAGTTCTTACAGTACCAGATAGCATAGCATCCCAAGTTCGTTCAGTACCAGACAACATAACATCCCAAGTTCGTGCAGTACCAGATATCATATCATCCCAAGTTCGTACAGTACCAGATAGCATATCATCCCAAGTGCGTGCAGTACCAGACAGCATAGCATCCCAAGTTCTTATAATACCAGAAAGCATAGCATCCCAAGTTCGTGCAGTACCAGACAGCATAGCATCCCAAGTTCGTGCAGTACCAGACAGCATAGCATCCCAAGTTCGTGCAGTACAAGACAACATAGCATCCCAAGTTCGTGCAGTACCAGACAGCATAGCATCCCAAGTTCGTGCAGTACCAGACAACATAGCATCCCAAGTTCGTGCAGTACCAGACAGCATAGCATCCCAAGTTCGTGCAGTACCAGACAGCATAGCATCCCAAGTTCGTGCAGTACCAGACATCATAGCATCCCAAGTTCGTGCAGTACCAGACAGCATAGCATCCCAAGTTCGTGCAGTACCAGACAGCATAGCATCCCAAGTTCGTGCAGTACCAGATAGCATAGTATCCCAAGTTCGTGCAGTACCAGATAGCATAGCATCCCAAGTTCGTGCAGTACCAGATAGCATATCATCCCAAGTTCGTACAGTAACAGACAGCATAGCATCCCAAGTTCGTGCAGTACCAGACAGCATAGCATCCCAAGTTCGTGCAGTACCAGACAGCATTGCATCCCAAGTTCGTGCAGTACCAGATATCATATCATCCCAAGTTCGTACAGTACCAGACAGCATAGCATCCCAAGTTCTTACAGTACCAGATAGCATAGCATCCCAAGTTCGTTCAGTACCAGACAGCATTGCATCCCAAGTTCGTACAGTACCAGATATCATATCATCCCAAGTTCGTACAGTACAAGATAGCATAGCATCCCAAGTTCGTTCAGTACCAGACAGCATAGCATCCCAAGTTCGTGCAGTACCAGATATCATATCATCCCAAGTTCGTACAGTACCAGACAGCATAGCATCCCAAGTTCTTACAGTACCAGATAGCATAGCATCCCAAGTTCGTTCAGTACCAGACAGCATTGCATCCCAAGTTCGTACAGTACCAGATATCATATCATCCCAAGTTCGTACAGTACAAGATAGCATAGCATCCAAAGTTCTTACAGTACCAGATAGCATAGCATCCCAAGTTCGTTCAGTACCAGACAACATAGCATCCCAAGTTCGTGCAGTACCAGATATCATATCATCCCAAGTTCGTACAGTACCAGATAGCATAGCATCCCAAGTGCGTGCAGTACCAGACAGCATAGCATCCCAAGTTCTTATAATACCAGAAAGCATAGCATCCCAAGTTCGTGCAGTACCAGATAGCTTAGCATCCCAAGTTCGTGCAGTACCAGACAACATATCATCCCAAGTTCATGCAGTACCAGACAGCATAGCATCCCAAGTTCGTGCAGTACCAGAAAACATATCATCCCAAGTTCGTGCAGTACCAGACAACATAGCATCCCAAGTTCGTTCAGTACCAGACAACATAGCATCCCAAGGTCTTATAATACCAGACAGCATAGCATCCCAAGTTCGTGCAGTACCAGATAGCATAGCATCCCAAGTTTGTACAGTACCAGACAGCATAGCATCCCAAGTTCGTGCAGTACCAGACAGCATAGCATCCCAAGTTCGTGCAGTACCAGACAGCATATCATCCCAAGTTCGTGCAGTACCAGACAGCATAGCATCCCAAGTTCGTGCAGTACCAGACAGCATAGCATCCCAAGTTCGTGCAGTACCAGACAGCATAGCATCCCAAGTTCGTGCAGTACCAGACAACATATCATCCCAAGTTCGTGCAGTACCAGACAGCATAGCATCCCAAGTTCGTGCAGTACCAGACAACATATCATCCCAAGTTCGTGCAGTACCAGACAGCATAGCATCCCAAGTTCGTATAATACCAGACAGCATAGCATCCCAAGTTCATGCAGTACCAGACAGCATAGCATCCCAAGTTCTTATAATACCAGACAGCATAGCATCCCAAGTTCATGCAGTACCAGATAGCATAGCATCCCAAGTTCTTATAATACCAGACAGCATAGCATCCCAAGTTCATGCAGTACCAAACATCATAGCATCCCAAGTTCGTGCAGTACCAGATAGCATAACATCCCAAGTTCTTATAATACCAGAAAGCATAGCATCCCAAGGTCGTGCAGTACCAGACAACATAGCATCCCAAGTTCGTGAAGTACCAGACAGCATAGCATCCCAAGTTCGTGCAGTACCAGACAGCATAGCATCCCAAGTTCGTGTAGTACCAGATAGCATATCATCCCAAGTTCGTGCAGTACCAGACAGCATATCATCCCAAGTTCGTGCAGTACCAGACAGCATATCATCCCAAGTTCGTGCAGTACCAGACAGCATAGCATCCCAAGTTCGTGCAGTACCAGATAGCATAGCATCCCAAGTTCGTGCAGTACCAGATAGCATAGCATCCCAAGTTCGTGCAGTATAATATAGCATAGCATCCCAAGTTCGTGCAGTACCAGATACCATAGCAACCCAAGTTCGTACAGTACCAGACAGCATAGCATCCGGACAGGTGGGTTTTCTCCGGGTATTCCGGTTTCCTCGCACACGAATGACCACATACGCTTTCATCCGAGCCAACTAGAGTGATTAATATAAGTTGTTAAAACTTGCTTCGCAATCGTTGTAAAATAAATTAATTTTAAACTTAAGCATAGTATCCAAAGTTCGTGCAGTACCAGATATCATAGCATACCATGCCCTACCTTACCCTACCATTCCTTGCCATACCCTACCATACACGGAAACGGGGAGGCATTTAATTCCTGTGAGTGCGTGGATATCCGAAAGTAGTGAGAGTGCATGGACACTATAATGACATTGATTGACAGAAAGGGCGTGTACACAACTATGGGTTGAAGTCAACTTATATATGAAGAAGAAGACCTATGATAGATTAATTGATATCCAAAATCATTCACTATGTAAATAATACTGGTCGGACTATATCAATACAATCAATGGAAAAATTAAAGGTCAAATGTTGCTCTTTTTCATCGTTTAACCACGCCTACTCCATTACACTACCATACTGTAGATGTATCACAATTCAACGTCCTTCCTAGTACTAGTAACCTCCTAGTAGCATAGCTATGTTATGTGTATATATATTTGTAAGAGGGATACGTATGAGGAATGGGAAAATCACGGATTCGTACAGGAAAATGCCACACTTAGGAGTGGATAAAGTGTCCACGAAATTCATCAAAGTAGTGATATTACACGTACCATATCGTAGGTTACTTCTTCCTAGCACAGTTTAGTATGGGTAACGGTCGTGTAACAGAGGTAGGTAAAGTGTACACACACTTTTATGAGAGATCAGTTTCAGAAACGCACGGGTTCATTGAGGAAACTACCATACGTTGGAGTAGATAGAGTGTATGACGAAATTATTCAAAGTAGTGAGAGTGCATGTATGATATACCCATATCGATAATATCTCCTTCCTAGTACTGGTCGTTGTGGGTAACTGTCGTGTTACATAGCTAGGTAATGCATACACACCCGTGTATGAGAGATCAGCCTCAGAAACACGGGTTCATGGAGGAAACTACCATACGTTCGAGAAGAGTGTACGGCGAAATTCTTCAAAGTAGTGAGAGTGCATGTATGATATGTGTATATCGACCATACCTTCTTCCTAGTACTGGCTGTTGTGGGTAATTACATGGGTCATGAGGATTGTACTTGGACAACATTACATGGGCCATGAGGATTGTACTTGGACAACATTACATGGGTCATGAGGATTGTACTTGGACAACATTACATGGGTCATGAGGATTGTACTTGGACAACATTACATGGGTCATGAGGATTGTACTTGGGCAACATTACATGGGTCATGAGGATTGTACTTGGACAACATTACATGGGTCATGAGGATTGTACTTGGGCAACATTACATGGGTCATGAGGATTGTACTTGGACAACATTACATGGGTCATGAGGATTGTACTTGGACAACATTACATGGATCATGAGGATTGTACTTGGACAACATTACATGGGTCATGCGGATTGTACTTGGACAACATTACATGGGTCATGCGGATTGTACTTGGACAACATTACATGGGTCATGAGGATTGTACTTGGACAACATTACATGGGTCATGAGGATTGTACTTGGGCAACATTACATGGGTCATGAGGATTGTACTTGGACAACATTACATGGGTCATGAGGATTGTACTTGGGCAACATTACATGGGTCATGAGGATTGTACTTGGACAACATTACATGGGTCATGAGGATTGTACTTGGGCAACATTACATGGGTCATGAGGATTGTACTTGGGCAACATTACATGGGTCATGAGGATTGTACTTGGACAACATTACATGGGTCATGAGGATTGTACTTGGACAACATTACATGGGTCATGAGGATTGTACTTGGACAACATTACATGGGTCATGAGGATTGTACTTGGGCAACATTACATGGGTCATGAGGATTGTACTTGGGCAACATTACATGGGTCATGAGGATTGTACTTGGACAACATTACATGTACCATGAGGATTGTACTTGGACAACATTACATGGGTCATGAGGATTGTACTTGGGCAACATTACATGGGTCATGAGGATTGTACTGGACAACATTACATGGGTCATGAGGATTGTACTTGGGCAACATTACATGGGTCATGAGGATTGTACTTGGACAACATTACATGGGTCATGAGGATTGTACTTGGACAACATTACATGGGTCATGAGGATTGTACTTGGGCAACATTACATGACCATGAGGATTGTACTTGGACAACATTACATGGGTCATGAGGATTGTACTTGGGCAACATTACATGGGTCATGAGGATTGTACTGGACAACATTACATGGGTCATGAGGATTGTACTTGGACAACATTACATGGGTCATGAGGATTGTACTTGGGCAACATTACATGGGTCATGAGGATTGTACTTGGACAACATTACATGGGTCATGAGGATTGTACTTGGGCAACATTACATGGACCATGAGGATTGTACTTGGGCAACATTACATGGGTCATGAGGATTGTACTTGGGCAACATTACATGGGTCATGAGGATTGTACTTGGGCAACATTACATGGGTCATGAGGATTGTACTTGGGCAACATTACATGGGTCATGAGGATTGTACTTGGACAACATTACATGGGTCATGAGGATTGTACTTGGGCAACATTACATGGGTCATGAGGATTGTACTTGGGCAACATTACATGGGTCATGAGGATTGTACTTGGGCAACATTACATGGGTCACGAGGATTGTACTTGGGCAACATTACATGGGTCATGAGGATTGTACTTGGACAACATTACATGGGTCATGAGGATTGTACTTGGGCAACATTACATGGGTCATGAGGATTGTACTTGGACAACATTACATGGGTCATGAGGATTGTACTTGGACAACATTACATGGGTCATGAGGATTGTACTTGGACAACATTACATGGGTCATGAGGATTGTACTTGGACAACATTACATGGGTCATGAGGATTGTACTTGGACAACATTACATGGGTCATGAGGATTGTACTTGGACAACATTACATGGGTCATGAGGATTGTACTTGGGCAACATTACATGGGTCATGAGGATTGTACTTGGACAACATTACATGGGTCATGAGGATTGTACTTGGACAACATTACATGGGTCATGAGGATTGTACTTGGACAACATTACATGGGTCATGAGGATTGTACTTGGGCAACATTACATGGGTCATGAGGATTGTACTTGGACAACATTACATGGGTCATGAGGATTGTACTTGGGCAACATTACATGGGTCATGAGGATTGTACTTGGGCAACATTACATGGGTCATGAGGATTGTACTTGGGCAACATTACATGGGTCATGAGGATTGTACTTGGGCAGCATTACTTGGGTCATGAGGATTGTACTTGGACAACATTACATGTACCATGAGGATTGTACTTGGGCAACATTATACGAATCACAAGGATGTGTGGTACCTTGGTGCATGGCATACTAATGCCAAAAAGACGAATTGTCACAACACAGGTGGGTATCCAATAGATTATATACACAAATAGACATATATCATTATATCTACATCCTAATTAATATAATCTCTATGTATGACAATATCTACAACCAAATCTAGATCAAAATATAACAACACGCAAATATCTAAATATGTATGGTCCTGATAGAAAGAACGCAAACCGATAAAGAGCTATCGGAAGAACATCACATTGAACAATTGGGAAATTTGCATTAATGTTGTCAAGCAAGTTATATTGTATGTTGGCGAGACGAGCGTTGTTTGAAACAATGTTATCTTGTTAATGTCACAAACTGCTAACAATAGCATACAGTGTATGTGGATTGATTGTGAATATGAGTCTGTGTTAGTGTCACAACATGCTAACAATAGCATACAGTGTATGTGGATTGATTGTGAATATGAGTCTCTGTTAGTGTCACAACATGCTAACCATAGCTTACAGTGTAGGTGGATTGATTGTGAATATGAGTCTCTGTTAGTGTCACAACATGCTAACCATATCATACAGTGTAGGTGGATTGATTGTGAATATGAGTCTGTGTTAGTGTCACAACATGCTTACCATAGCATACAGTGTAGGTGGATTGATTGTGAATATGAGTCTGTGTTAGTGTCACAACATGCTTATCATAGCATAGCATACAGTTTATGTGGATTGAGTGTGAATATGAGTCTCTGTTAGTGATTCATATGCCAAGGTTTCAACAGAAAACCTATCAGATATTTCCACGATAATAAGTTCCACGCAAAACTTTAAACAGGATGTGTAAGTCAACCCGAATATGTGGGCAGACCAGATGGCTGTGTGGGCCACAGTGTATTGTATGGATTTATATAGAGGATATATTTTGATATGGAACATTTTTGTGAAATTTCATTAACATTTCAGAAACACTTTAACCAGAATTTATTTATAAGCATAAACGGGGCATAATTCTGTTAAATTATGAGACAGAGTTATGGAACTTGATTGGACATCTTACATTTTATAGGGAACACTTGTGGCAAGCTTCAAAGGTATATGGTAGATGGTTCAACGAGATAGCAACATTGCTATAAAACTTTAACCAAATGATAAAGGCGATGCCGACGTTAGGGCGAGTACAATAGCCCTCCTTATTCTTCGAATACTGGAGCTAACAATGAACAAATGGTAAAGTGTACTGTGAACGATTGAAAGGTCAATATGCCAACACAGGTAAACGTAACATCTCACTAGATTCTTTCACTACTTATTTCAGAGATATTAACCACACATATACTGTGTTTTACTACCATGATGAAGATGTATTATTTTTTAACCAGAAATATATGCACAGTAAGTTGGAAGAACTTAATGCAACATTAATTGACAGTGAGATCTTTAAGGCATATCAACAATTTAAAACGGATAACGCATGGGGTCCAGATTATCTTACAAATGAATAGAGCGGTGGAACCTATGCTCGGCGTATTTTCCTTTTCATCCGTATTTAAAATATTTATATAGTTATAGGCTAATTTTGTCGACAGAGCTGAAGCATGGTTCAATAACATTCCGTTGAGTGTATCGGTAGCCTGATGCAACTATCACGTGACTGGTCCAGGAGACGAATATAAACAAGCAAATCATTGGGAGAATATTTCCACCAAAACTGTTACGGTATATGAGCAATTCGGGTAGCTATCCGAATTTAAAAAATCTACACCTAACACGAAAAATAGTTTCTATACCATTTCTGATTAAGACCAATAAATATTTATACTCAATGATGTACTATATCAAAATAAGATATTCAAGAAGCTATGGTGGATAAATAAAATATAACAAGTACGCCGTGCATAGGTGCCCTGAAGTCTTCAGTTCCCCATAAACCGGTACCGACCGACACCGTTGCGATAGCTGTATTGAGCTAAAACTGTCAACAAGAGTGTTTTGAAAGTTGCTTTCACGACTTAAGAAAATAATAATATACGGCAAGTGCAATTCACATTTTATACTGGTCATTCATTATATGTGGGATTTACGCCGAGCATAGGTTGCACCACTCTATCAGCATGGAATAAACTAATGTATGACATGCACCACTAACATTTTTAACAAACAATTGGACAAAAAAGGAGACATTCACAACCGTGAAAAATAGAGGATTTACTTTAATTAGTAGTATACCAAGAAAAATATTATAAAATCTTTTAAATGTTATTAATAGTGTTCATAATTATACATTATTCTGCCAACGTGACACTAACAGAGACTCATATTCACAATCAATCCACCTACACTGTATGCTATGGTAAGCATGTTGTGACACTAACAGAGACTCATATTCACAATCAATCCCCCTACACTGTATGCTATGGTAAGCATGTTGTGACACTAACAGAGACTCATATTCACAATCAATCCCCCTACACTGTATGCTATGGTAAGCATGTTGTGACACTAACAGAGACTCATATTCACAACCAATCCACCTACACTGTATGCTATGGTAAGCATGTTGTGACACTAACAGAGACTCATATTCACAATCAATCCGCCTACACTGTATGCTATGGTAAGCATGGTGTGAGACTAACAGAGACTCATATTCACAATCAATCCACCTACACTGTATGCTATGGTAAGCATGTTGTGACACTAACAAGATAACATTGTTTCAAACAACGCTCGTCTCGCAACAATACAATATAACTTGCTTGACAACATTAATGCAAATTTCCCAATTGTTCAATGTGATGTTCTTCCGATAGCTCTTTATCGGTTTGCGTTCTTTCTATCAGGACCATACATATTTAGATATTTGCGTGTTGTTATATTTTGATCTAGATTTGGTTGTAGATATTGTCATATACATAGAGATTATAGTAATTAGGATGTAGATATAATGATATATGTCTATTTGTGTATATAATCTATTGGATACCCACCTGTGTTGTGACAATTCGTCTTTTGGCATTAGTATGCCATGCACCAAGGTACCACCCACATCCTTGTGATTCGTATAATGTTGCCCAAGTACAATCCTCAGGGTACATGTAATGGTTGTCCAAGTACAATCCTCATGACCCAAGTAATGCTGCCCAAGTACAATCCTCATGACCATGTAATGTTGCCCAAAGTACAATCCTCGTGATCCATGTAATGTTGCACAAGTACAATCCTCGTGGCCCATGTAATGTTGTCCAAGTACAATCCTCATTACCCATGTAATGTTGTCCAAGTATAATCCTATTTGTCCATGTAATGTTTTCCAAGTACAATCCTCATGACCCCATGTAATGTTGTCCAGGTACAATCCTCATGGCCAAAGTAATGTTGTCCAAGTACAATCCTCACGACCCCCTGTAATGTTGTCCAAGTACAATCATCATGGCCCATGTAATGTTGTCCAAGTACAATCCTCATGACTCATGTAATGTTGTCCAAGTACAATCCTCATGACCCATGTAATGTTGTCCAAGTACAATCCTCGTGATCCAAGTAATGTTGTCCAAGTACAATCCTCATGGCCCATGTAATGTTGTCCAAGTACAATCCTCATGACCCAAGTAATACTGTCCAAGTACAATCTTCGTGACCCATGTAATGTTGTCCAAGTACAATCCTCATGACCCATGTAATGTTGTCCAAGTACAGTCCCATGACCCATGTACTGTTGTCCAAGTACAATCCTCGTGATCCAAGTAATGTTGTCCAAGTACAATCCTCATGACCCATGTAATGTTGTCCAAGTACAATCCTCATGACCCAAGTAATACTGTCCAAGTACAATCCTCGTGACCCATGTAATGTTGTCCAAGTACAATCCTCATGGCCCAAGTAATGTTGCCCAAATACAATCTTCATGACCCAAGTAATACTGTCCAAGTACAATCCTCATGACCCATGTAATGTTGTCCAAGTACAGTCCCATGACCCATGTAATGTTGTACAAGTACAATCCTCGTGACCCATGTAATGTTGTCCAAGTACAATCCTCATGGCCCATGTAATGTTGCCCAAATACAATCCTCATGACCCAAGTAATACTGTCCAAGTACAATCCTTGTGACCCAAGTAATGCTGCCCAAGTAGAATCCTCATGATCCAGTACTAGGAAGAAGGTATGGTCGATATACACATATCATACATGCACTCTCACTACTTTTAAGAATTTCACCGTACACTCTCTCTACTCCAAAGTATGTTAGTTTCCTGCACGAACCCGTGCTTTACTGAGACTGATCTCTCATACACGTGTGTATATATTACCTAGCTATGATAGACGACAGTTACCCACAACAGCCAGTACTATGAAGAAGGTATGGTCGATATACACATATCATACATGCACTCTCACTACTGTTAATAATTTCGACATACACTCTCTCTACTCCAAAGTATGGTAGTTTCCTGCACGAACCCGTGCTTTACTGAGGCTGATATCTCATACACGTGTGTGTGTATACATTACCTAGTTATGCTAGACGACAATTACCCACAACAGCCAGTACTAGGAAGAAGGTATGGTCGATATACACATATCATACATGCACTCTCACTACTTTGAATAATTTCGCCGTACACCCTCTCTACTCTAAAGTATGTTAGTTTCCTGCACGAACCCGTGCTTTTCTGAGGCTGATCTCTCATACACGTGTGTGTATAAATTACCTAGCTATGTTACACGGCGGTTACCCACAACTACCAGTACCAGGAAGGAGGTATGGTCGATATACACATATCATGCATGCACTCTCACTACTTTTAATAATGTTGACATACACTCTCTCTACTCCAACGTATGGTAGCGCCAGAACGAGAAAGACACCAGACACATGGTTTAATAAACATATTGTTTAATCAGTAAAAGTATGCTACTTGAACACGTCAATGGCGGAGAGTGAGACATGGGAAGTAACCGTGTAATAACCAACAAGTATAACATACTGGCGTAGTTTCTTCCATGAACGCGTGTTCTTCTGAGGCTAATCTCTCATACACGCGTGTGTATACAATACCTAGTTATGCTAGACGACAGTTACCCACAACAGCCAGTACTAGGAAGAAGGTATGGTCGATATACACATATCATACATGCACTCTCACTACTTTGAAGAATTTCGCCGTACACTCTCTCTACTCCAAAGTATGTTAGTTTCCTGCACGAACCCGTGCATTACTGAGGCTGATCTCTCATACACGTGTGTGTACACATTACCGAGCTATGCTAGACGACAGTTACCCACAACAGCCAGTTCTAGGAAGGAGGTATGGTCGATATGAGCATATCATACATGCACTCTCACTACTTATATTAATTTCGTCGAACGTATGGTAGTTTCCTCCATGAACCCGTGTTTCTGAGGCTGATCTCTCATACACGTGCGTGTGTATATACATTACCTAGCTATGTTACAGTTACCCACAATGACCAGTACTAGGAAGTAGATATTATCGATATGGGCATATCATACATGCACTCTAACTATTTTGAATAATTTCGTCATACACTCTATCTACTCCAACGTATGGTAGTTTCCTCAATGAACCCGTGCTTTTCTGAAACTGATCTCTCATACACGTGTGTGTACACATTACCTACTTCTGTTACACGACAGTTACCCATACTAAGCAGTGCTAGGAAGTAGTAACCAACCACTACGTTGATGAATTTCGCAGACACTTTATCCACTCCTAAGTGTGACATTTTCCTGTACGAATCCGTGATTTTCCTCATTCCTCATACTTATCCCTCTTACAAGTATATGTACACATAACATAGCTATGCTACTAGGAAGTAACTAGTACTATGAAGGACGTTGAATTGTGATAAATCTATAATATGGTAGTGTAATGGAGTAGGCGGTGTTAAAAGATGAAAAAGAGCAACATTTGTCTGAACAATACGTTTTATTTGGATTCAAAGGGTCCCGGGTTTGATACTAGTTCGGGGCACATATAGTGTCATTGAGTGAGGCATCTAAGTACTGGTTAGTGACTTAAGTCTGCTAAGCCTGTCCAAAAAAACATGTCAAGGTCCCCACATGGTGCTTGGCATCAATAAAACATACAATGTACATAAGTAATTGAATGCATTAGTAACATTTAGGTCACACGCACCATATTAACTATATTAACCCATGACATTGGAATGGCCTCCCTCCCCTCAACGAAGGATCACTGCCGGCCCAGTGGAAGTCAGCAAATGTTGTTCCCATTTTCAAAAAGGGGACAAGTCACACCCCGCCAACTATAGGCCTATCTCACTGACATGTGTTCTATGCAAGGTTCTAGAATATATACTTAGTTTCCTCCTCGATAGTAAAAAAAACACTTCACTAACCACAGTATGCTGTACCATTTGCAGCATGGTTTTAGAGAAAAACGGTCATGCGTGACCCAATTAGTAATGTAATCAATGACTTGGTTACCTCTGTCTACAATACGCATCAGGTAGATCTCATCCTATTAGACTTCAGTAAGGCTTTCGATAAGGTCAATCAGTAGAAAGTACTAGTAAAAATGCATGAATATGGAGTCAGAAGTCAAACATTAAGGTGGATTAAGAGTTTTCTAGATAATAGACTCCAGTCAGTTGTCCTTAATGGTATTAGTTCAGATGTCATTCCTCTGGAGTCCCACAGGGATCCGTACTTGGACTCCTGGTTTTCCTAGCCTATATAAACGACCTCCAACAAAACATCAGTTCCAAAGTCTGTATCTTTGCAGGTGATACTGCAGTCTATCTACCATTTGCAAATGAATCGGTCACACGCCAAAACGATCTTAAGAGATTAGAAGAGTGGGAGTTGGACATTTAACATCTTACTTAGTGAGAGTTACTGGCAGGAACTATATATATCTTACTTAGTGAGTGTTACTGACAGGAACTATAGATATCTTACTTAGTGAGAGTTACTGGCAGGAACAATAGATGTCTTACATAGTGAGAGTTACTGGCAGGAACTATAGATAAACACATCTGTCATTCTCCGACACTTTTCTACCTTACTGTCGCTATTCTTACTCTTCTTTCAAATAAGAACTATCCTCGAGTTTCCCACCAGGATACTACATAAGAAATATCCTCGAGTTTCCCACCAGGATACACAAGGATACTACATACGAAATATCCTCGAGTTTCCCACCAGGATACATATGATACTACATAAGAACTATCCTCGAGTTTCCCACCAGGATACATGATGATAATACATAAGAAATATCCTCGAGTTTCCCACCAGGATACATATGATACTACATAAGAATATTCTCGAGTTTCCCACAGGATACATATGATACTACATAAGAAATATCCTCGAGTTTCACCAGGATACATATGTTACTATATAAAATATCCTGGAGTTTCCCACCAGGATACATGATGATTTTACATAAGAATATTCTCGAGTTTCACCCAGGATTCAGATACTACATATGTAATATCCTCGAGTTTCCCACCAGGATACATGATGATACTACATAAGAAATATCCTTGTGTTTCCCACCAGGATAGTTGATGATACTACATAAGAAATATCCTCGAGTTTCCCACCAGGATACATAATGTACTACATAAGAAATATCCTCGAGTTTCCCACCAGGATACACAAGGATACTACATAAGGAATATCCTCGAGTTTCCCTCCAGGATACATATGTTACTACATAAGGAATATCCTCGAGTTTCCCTCCAGGATACATATGCTACTACATAAGAAATATCCTTGAGTTTCCCACCAGGATACATGATGATACTACATAAGAAATATCCTTGAGTTTCCCTCCAGGATACATGATGATACTACATAAGAAACATCCTCGAGATTCCCTCCAGGATACATGATGATACTACATAATTGTTAATAGATTGGTGAATGTTTCTATCTTCGGTTAATATGATTTTCAATGCATTGGTTTTGTTTTTGTGTAAAATTGGAAAAACAAATAACTATGCTATACACATAATAAGCCACCAACCCAATCATATTTGAAGCAGTCCAAAACCACATCCGAGAAAACAGACGTTTTCATGAGCATCTGTTCACTAAATGTAGCGAGCTTGATTCAACCATTAAACTATCCGAATGATTCAACCATTAAACTATCCGAATGCGAATGATTCAACCATTAAACTATCCGAATGATTCAACTATTAAACTATCCGAATACTTCATATGCTTTCAACTTCATAATCTCTTTATCCTATTGCTATTCTAATCCACAGATCATGATTAAAACATTTACTTACATTTTGTTTTCAAATTGAACTTGAATAGTTAAAAAAAAAAGAGTACAACACTGCCCTAAATGTGTTATGACGTAACTACAATACGTACCTTATAATAGGAAACGAGCTCTATAAGCTATAACTTTCGGTATTTAAATGTTGTGTAAGATGTATATTTGTATATCTATGTTGTATAATTGTTTGAAAAAAAATATGTTTCAGCTAAGAAGTCAATAACAAAATTTCGAAATGTGATAAGTATGACTTACCCCTGGTTGAGGCATCCACGACAACGTGGCTGAAGACAAGTAGGCATAACACCGAAAAGATGTCCATCTCTCTGATGTACAGATACTGCTGTGCATGGACTTGTGAAGACAACAATCACAGTAAAGTAAACAGTTGATGTATGCACCACACGCGACTCTATAAACACTAATGCAAATACCGACTTCGTGAATGCTTGTTTGGAAGTCACTTATCTTACCCACAGGGATTCGGCACGTTTGGGGGTACTAGTATATATATTTAAGTACAGGGATTCAACTCTATGGGATGTCAGCAGTCGCATCGATCAGTAAAATGGCCCTATCTGAAACAATTTTATACAAAGCTGTCCAAATATAACGCCTATCCCGAGTCTTTATATTGTTCTTCAAATAAAATACAACTTTAAGCTGCATGCATGTATACTTTGCAAACAATTGCCACAGACATTGGCCATAGCAGGTCACATTTCCATACTAGGACACGTGTTCTGTCAGCAACTGATTGGATTATGATTATTCTTCATATATAAAAAAACATCTTGTTACATTCTAATAATCCAATCAGAACGCTCGTTTCAACGCGAATTGCGCCGCTTTAGACATTTTCAAAACAAATTGAAAATGCTACGAAATCTCTTTTTGACGTACATTGTTGCCGAATAAACCTACACGTTAGTGGAAATACATTTTATTGATAATGTTATTCACAGTTAAAACTCTCCCGTCGAATATTTTTTGTTGTTGCTGACAGAACCCGTGTCCTAGTATGGAAATGTGACCTGCTATGGCCAATGTCTGTGGCAATTGTTTGCAAAGTATACATGCATGCAGCTTAAAGTTGTGTTTTATTTGAAGAACAATATAAAGACTCGGGATAGGCGTTATATTTGGACAGATTTGTACAAAATTGTTTCAGATAGGGCCATTTTACTGATCTATGCGAAATCTGACATCCCACAGAGTAGAATC
>CM026402.1:28525427-28565024 GCA_014843695.1 Archivesica marissinica | reverse complement strand
AGTGTTATTGCTGCGTCAGTTGTTATTGCTGCTTGGACAGTGTTATTTCTGCGTGGACAGTGTTATTGCTGCGCCAGTAGTGTTATTGCTGCGTGGACAGTGTTATTTTTGCGTGGACAGTGTTATTGCTGCGCCAGTAGTGTTATTGCTGCGTGGACAGTGTTATTGCTGCGTGGACAGTGCTATTGCTGCGTGGACAGTGTTATTGCTGCGTGGACATTGTTATTGCTGCGTGGACAGTGCTATTGCTGCGTGTACAGTGTTATTGCTGCGTGGACAGTGTTATTGCTGCGTGGACAGTGTTATTGTTGCGTAGACAGTGTTATTGCTGCGCCAGTTGTGTTATTGCTGCGTGGACAGTGTTATTGCTGCGCCAGTAATGTTATTGCTGCGTGGACAGTGTTATTTCTGCGTGGACAGTGTTATTGCTGCGCCAGTAGTGTTATTGCTGCGTGGACAGTGTTATTGCTGCGTGGACAGTGTTATTGCTGCGTGTACATTGTTACTGCTGTGTGGACAGTGTTATTGCTGCGTGGACAGTGTTATTGCTGCGTGGACAGTGTTATTGCTGCGTGGACAGTGTTATTGCTGCGTGGACAGTGTTATTGCTGCGTGGACAGTGTTATTGCTGCGTGGACAGTGTTATTGCTGCGTGGACAGTGTTATTGCTGCGTGGACAGTGTTATTGCTGGTGTTATTGCTGCGTGGACAGTGTTATTGCTGCGTGGACAGTGTTATTGCTGCGCCAGTAGTGTTATTGCTGCGTGGACAGTGTTATTTCTGCGTGGACAGTGTTATTGCTGCGCCAGTAGTGTTATTGCTGCGTGTACAGTTATTGCTGCGTGGACAGTGTTATTGCTGCGTGGACAGTGTTATTGCTGCGTGTACAGTGTTATTGCTGCGTGGACAGTGTTATTGC
The DNA here is from genome assembly GCA_014843695.1 of Archivesica marissinica. NCBI lineage: Eukaryota > Metazoa > Mollusca > Bivalvia > Venerida > Vesicomyidae > Archivesica > Archivesica marissinica. The sequence continues at coordinate 28,564,105 of CM026402.1, read as the reverse complement.
TGCGTGGACAGTGTTATTGCTGCGTGGACAGTGTTATTGCTGCGTGGACAGTGTTATTGCTGCGTGGACAGTGTTATTGCTGCGTGGACAGTGTTATTGCTGCGTGGACAGTGTTATTGCTGCGTGGACAGTGTTATTGCTGCGTGGACAGTGTTATTGCTGCGTGGACAGTGTTATTGCTGCGTGGACAGTGTTATTGCTGCGTGGACAGTGTTATTGCTGCGTGGACAGTTATTGCTGCGTGGACAGTGTTATTGCTGCGTGGACAGTGTTATTGCTGCGTGTACAGTGTTATTGCTGCGTGGACAGTGTTATTGCTGCGTGTACAGTGTTATTGCTGCGTGTATAGTGTTATTTCTGCGTGGACAGTGTTATTGCTGCGTGGACAGTGTTATTGCTGCGCCAGTTGTTATTGCTGCGTGGACAGTGTTATTTCTGCGTGGACAGTGTTATTGCTGCGCCAGTTGTTATTGCTGCGTGGACAGTGTTATTGCTGCGTGGACAGTGTATTGCTGCGCCAGTAGTGTTTATTGCTGCGTGGACAGTTATTGCTGCGTGGACATGTTATTGCTGCGTGGACAGTGTTATTGCTGCGTGGACAGTGTTATTGCTGCGTGGACATGTTATTGCTGCGTGGACAGTGTTTTGTGGTTGTATTGCTGCGTGGACAGTGTTATTGCTGCGTGGACAGTGTTATTGCTGCGTGGACATGTTATTGCTGCGTGGACAGTGTATTGCTGCGTGGACAGTGTTATTGCTGCGTGGACAGTGTTATTGCTGCGTGTACAGTGTTATTGCTGCGTGGACAGTGTTATTGCTGCGTGTACAGTGTTATTGCTGCGTGGACAGTGTTATTGCTGCGTGGACAGTGTTATTGCTGCGCAGTAATGTTATTGCTGCGTGGACAGGTTATTTCTGCGTGGACAGTGTTATCTGCGCCAGTAATGTTATTGCTGCGTGGACAGTGTTATTTCTGCGTGGACAGTGTTATTGCTGCGCCAGTAGTGTATTGCTGCGTGGACAGTTATTGCTGCGTGGACAGTGTTATTGCTGCGTGCAGTGTTTGTGTTTCTGCGTGGACAGTGTTATTGCTGCGTGGACAGTTATTGCTGCGTGGACAGTGTTTCTGCGTGGACAGTGTTATTGCTGCGTGGACAGTGTTATTGCTGCGTGGACAGTGTTATTGCTGCGTGGACAGTGTTATTGCTGCGTGGACAGTGTTATTGCTGCGTGGACAGTGTTATTGCTGCGTGGACAGTGTTATGCTGCGTGGACAGTTTATTGCTGCGTGGACAGTGTATTGCTGCGTGGACAGTGTTATTGCTGCGTGTACAGTGTTATTGCTGCGTGGACAGTGTTATTGCTGCGTGTACAGTGTTATTGCTGCGTGGACAGTGTTATTTCTGCGTGGACAGTGTTATTGCTGCGTGGACAGTGTTATTTCTGCGTGGACAGTGTTATTGCTGCGCCAGTATGTTATTGCTGCGTGGACAGTGTTATTGCTGCGTGGACAGTGTTATTGCTGCGGTGTTATTGCTGCGTGGACAGTGTTATTCTGCGTGGACAGTGTTATTGCTGCGTGGACAGTGTTATTGCTGCGCCAGTAGTGTTATTGCTGCGTGGACAGTGTTATTTCTGCGTGGACAGTGTTATTGCTGCGCCAGTAGTGTTATTGCTGCGTGGACAGTTATTGCTGCGTGGACAGTGTTATTGCTGCGTGGACAGTGTTATTGCTGCGTGGACAGTGTTATTGCTGCGTGGACAGTGTTATTGCTGCGTGGACAGTGTTATTGCTGCGTGGACAGTGTTATTGCTGCGTGGACAGTGTTATTGCTGCGTGGACAGTGTTATTGCTGCGTGGACAGTGTTATTGCTGCGTGTACAGTGTTATTGCTGCGTGGACAGTGTTATTGCTGCGTGGACAGTGTTATTGCTGCGTGGACAGTGTTATTGCTGCGTGGACAGTGTTATTGCTGCGTGGACAGTGTTATTGCTGCGTGGACAGTGTTATTGCTGCGTGGACAGTGTTATTTCTGCGTGGACAGTGTTATTGCTGCGTGGACAGTGTTATTGCTGCGTGGACAGTGTTATTGCTGCGTGGACAGTGTTATTGCTGCGTGGACAGTGTTATTGCTGCGTGGACAGTGTTATTGCTGCGTGGACAGAGTTTTTACTGCGCGAGCAATGCTAATATTGCGCGGAAAGAGAATTTTGTTTACAGATGAAATCATGGATAAGATCGAAAACCAATCAATGAGGAATTGACACACATCTATAATTTGATTTCACGAGATAGCGACCAGCGTGCATAGTTCTGCATAAACGTATCTCACGTCCACTTCATCTGATATGTAAGTCCATGCAATTGTTAACTCACTGGTACATAGTGGGGTTTCCTCACTCCATGTCCCATCCATTTTACAAGTGGCAAATTTTGCACCATATCGAGTAAGTTTCTTGGGACATTTGAAGACTGCTCTAATCCCCTTCCGCCTGTATTTGACCCTTCCACTAAAGTTAGTTATACTTGGACAATTGACAGCTCGTTCAACTGAAATAAAAAACATTCGTAAAAATTACTATACATACATGTACTTGACCACTCTTCCCTACGTCATAGCATCCCAAATTCTTATTTTACCAGATAGCATAGCATCCCAAATTCTTACTTTACCAGATAGCATAGCATCCCAAATTCCTACTTTACCAGACAGCATAGCATCCCAAATTCTTACTTTACCAGATAGCATAGCATCCCAAATTCTTACTTTACCAGACAGCATAGCATCCCAAATTCTTACTTTACCAGACAGCATAGCATCCCAAATTCTTACTTTACCAGATAGCATAGCATCCCAAATTCTTACTTTACCAGATAGCATAGCATCCCAAATTCTTACTTTACAAGATAGCATAGCATCCCAAATTCTTACTTTACCAGATAGCATAGCATCCCAAATTCTTACTTTACCAGATAGCATAGCATCCCAAATTCTTACTTTACCAGATAGCATAGCATCCCAAATTCTTACTTTACCAGATAGCATAGCATCCCAAATTCTTACTTTACCAGATAGCATAGCATCCCAAATTCTTACTTTACAAGATAGCATAGCATCCCAAATTCTTACTTTACCAGATAGCATAGCATCCCAAATTCTTACTTTACCAGATAGCATAGCATCCCAAATTCTTACTTTACCAGATAGCATAGCATCCCAAATTCTTACTTTACCAGATAGCATAGCATCCCAAATTCTTACTTTACAAGATAGCATAGCATCCCAAGTTCGTGCAGTACCAGACAGCATAGCATCCCAAGTTCGTACAGTACCAGATAGCATAGCATCCCAAATTCGTACAGTACCAGACAGCATAGCATCCCAAGTTCGTACAGTACCAGATAGCATAGCATCCCAAGTTCGTACAGTACCAGAAAGCATAGCATCCCAAATTCTTACTTTACCAGATAGCATTGCATCCCAAGTTCGTACAGTACCAGACAGCATAGCATCCCAAGTTCGTGCAGTACCAGATAGCATAGCATCCCAAGTTCGTACAGTACCAGATAGCATAGCATCCCAAGTTCGTACAGTACCAGATAGCATAGCATCCCAAGTTCGTGCAGTACCAGATAGCATAGCATCCCAAGTGGGTGCAGTACCAGATAGCATAGCATCCCAAGTACGTGCAATATCATATACCATAGCAACCCAAGTTCGTACAGTACCAGATAGCATAGCATCCCAAATTCGTGCAGTACCAAACAACATAGCATCCCAAGTTCGTGCAGTACCAGATAGCATAGCATCCCAAGTTCGTGCAATACCAGATAGCATAGCATCCCAAGTTCTTACTTTACCAGATAGCATAGCATCCCAAGTTCTTACTTTACCAGATAGCATAGCATCCCAAGTTCGTGCAGTACCAGGTAGCATAGCATCCCAAGTTCTTACTTTACCAGATAGCATAGCATCCCAAGTTCGTGCAATACCAGATAGCATATCATCCCAAGTTCGTGCAGTACCAGACAACATAGCATCCCAAGTTCGTGCAGTACCAGATAGCATATCATCCCAAGTTCATGCAATACCAGATAGCATAGCATCCCAAGTTCGTGCAGTATGAGATAGCATATCATCCCAAGTTCATGCAATACCAGATAGCATAGCATCCCAAGTTCTTACTATACCAGATAGCATATCATCCCAAGTTCGTGCAGTCCCAGACAGCATAGCATCCCAAGTTCGTGCAGTACCAGACAGCATAGCATCCCAAGTTCGTGCAGTACCAAACAACATAGCATCCCAAGTTCTTACAGTACCAGACAACATAGCATCCCAAGTTCGTGCAGTCCCAGATAGCATAGCATCCCAAGTTCGTGCAGTACCAGATAGCATAGCATCCCAAGTTCGTGCAGTACCAGACAGCATAGCATCCCAAGTTCGTACAGTACCAGACAACATAGCATCCCAAGTTCGTACAGTACCAGATAGCATAGCATCCCAAGTTCGTGCAGTATGAGATAACATAGCATCCCAAATTCGTGCAGTAACATATAGCATAGCATCCCAAGTTCGTGCAGTATGAGATAACATATCATCCCAAGTTCGTGCAGTACCAGATAGCATAGCATCCCAAGTTCTTACTATACCAGATAGCATAGCATCCCAAGTTCGTGCAGTCCCAGACAGCATAGCATCCCAGGTTCGTACAGTACAAGATAGCATAGCATCCCAAGTTCTTACAGTACCAGACAGCATAGCATCCCAAGTTCGTGCAGTACCAAACAACATAGCATCCCAAGTTCTTACAGTACCAGATAGCATAGCATCCCAAGTTCGTGCAGTACAATATAGCATAGCATCCCAAGTTCGTGCAGTACCAGACAGCATAGCATCCCAAGTTCGTGCAGTACCAGACAGCATAGCATCCCAAGTTCGTGCAGTACCAGACAGCATAGCATCCCAAGTTCGTGCAGTACCAGACAGCATAGCATCCCAAGTTCGTGCAGTACCAGATAGCATAGCATCCCAAGTTCCTGCAGTACCAGACAGCATAGCATCCAGTTCGTGCAAGTTCCTGCAGTACCAGATAGCATAGCATCCCAAGTTCGTGCAGTACCAGATAGCATAGCATCCCAAGTTCGTGCAGTACCAGATAGCATAGCATCCCAAGTTCGTGCAGTACCAGACAGCATAGCATCCCAAGTTCGTGCAGTACCAGATAGCATAGCATCCCAAGTTCGTGCAGTACCAGATAGCATAGCATCACAAGTTCGTGCAGTACCAGATAGCATAGCATCCCAAGTTCGTGCAGTATAATATAGCATAGCATCCCAAGTTCGTGCAGTACCAGATACCATAGCAACCCAAGTTCGTACAGTACCAGATAGCATAGCATCCCAAGTTCGTGCACTACCAGATAGCATAGCATCCCAAGTTCTTACTTTACCAGATAGCACAGCATCCCAAGTTCTTACTTTACCAGATAGCATAGCATCCCAAGTTCGTGCAGTATAATATAGCATAGCATCACAAATTCGTGCAGTACCAGATACCATAGCAACCCAAGTTCGTACAGTACCAGATAGCATAGCATCCGGACAGGTGGGTTTTCTCCGGGTATTCCGGTTTCCTCGCACACGAATGATCACATACGCTTTCATCCGAGCCAACGAGAGTGATTAATATAAGTTGTTAACACTTGCTTCGCAATCGTTGTAAAATAAATAAAGTTTAAACTTAAGCATAGTATCCAAAGTTCGTGCAGTACCAGATACCATTCCCTACCATTCCTTGCCATACCCTACCATTCCCTCCCTTACCCTACCATTCCCTACCATTCCTTGCCATACCCTACCATTCCCTCCCATACCCTACCATTCCCTACCATTCCTTACCATTCCCTACCATTCCTTGCCATACCCTACCATTCCCTCCCATACCCTACCATTCCCTACCATTCATTGCCATACCCTACCATTCCCTACCATTCCTTGCCATACCCTACCATTCCCTCCCATACCCTACCATTCCCTTCTATTCCCTGTACTTTTGTTTGTCTCAATATGTAAAATGTTAAGGTACTATAGAGTAGAGGGTTGGAAACATAATGGGTATGGTAGTGTAAGATAAGTTGTATGTATGGGTAGAATAAGGTGTGGTAGATATCTCACTGCATTATACCCACCATTTGCCCTAGATAAATGAAAGATGGAAAAGTTCACACGACTAGCAGCTCATGGGATCGAGTTGTAAATATTGGCAGAGAGAAATATGAATTATCTCACGTCCCCCTAGAGCTGCCATACACATGCCATACTACGTGAGATTTTATTTTATTAGTTCCGTTCTAGATGTTGACGGTAGCGCCACCAAGTCGTGTAAACAACCAATTAATGAGAACCACTTGAGCGGTGTTCCTGTAAGAAATGTCTAATTAGGAGGGTCACTGTACTTGGGAACTTATATTTACAATGAAATTCATTCAGTTTAATTGATTGCGCACTGCTTCACTAATGAATGAAACATTTCTCTAATAATGCATTAAATATGTCATTAATGATTTCCTATACAGTTAATCGGGTTGCCTTAATGCTTAATGTATCGCTAATTAACAACTGCGACGTAATAACGATAAATCCTTTCTCTCTCTTCTATCTCCCTCTCCCTCTCTTCTCTCTTCTCTCTTCTATCTCCCTCTCTTCTCTTCTCTTCTCTCTCTCTCTCGCTCTCTCACTCTCTCTCTCTATCTCTCTCTCTCTCCTCCCTATCTCTCTCTCTCTCTCCTACTTTCCTACTTATTGAGTGTTACTGGCAGGAACAATATATATCTTACTTAGTGAGAGTTAATGGCAGGAACTATAGATTTCTTACTTAGTGAGAGTTACTGGCAGGAACAATAGATATCTTACTTAGTGAGAGTTACTGGCAAGAACAATAGATATGGTACTTAGTGAGTGTTACTGACAGGAACAATAGATATCTTACTTAGTGAGAGTTACTGGCAGGAACTATAGATATCTTACTTAGTGAGAGTTACTGGCAGGAACAATATATTTCTTACTTAGTGAGAGTTACTGGCAGGAACTATAGATATCTTACTTATTGAGAGTTACTGGCAGGAACAATAGATTTCTTACTTAGTGAGAGTTACTGGCAGGAACTATATATATCTTACTTAGTGAGTGTTACTGACAGGAACTATATATATCTTACTTAGTGAGTGTTACTGGCAGGAACTATAGATATCTTACTTAGTGAGAGTTACTGGCAGGATCTATAGATATCTTACTTAGTGAGAGTTACTGGCAGGAACTATCAATATCTTACTTAGTGAGAGTTACTGGCAGGAACTATAGATATCTTACTTAGTGAGAGTTACTGGCAGGAACTATGGATATCTTACTTAGTGAGAGTTACTGGCAGGAACAATAGATTTCTTACTTAGTGTGAGTTACTGACAGGAACACTAGATATCTTACTTAGTGAGAGTTACTGGCAGGAACCATAGATTTCTTACTTAGTGAGAGTTACTGGCAGGAACTATAGATTTCTTACTTAGTGAGAGTTACTGGCAGGAACTATATATATCTTACTTAGTGAGAGTTACTGGCAGGATCTATAGATATCTTACTTAGTGAGAGTTACTGGCAGGAACTATATATATCTTACTTAGTGAGAGTTACTGGCAGGATATATAGATTTCTTACTTAGTGAGAGTTACTGGCAGGAACAATAGATATCTTACTTAGTGAGAGTTACTGGCAGGAACAATAAATATCTTACTTAGTGAGTGTTACTGGCAGGAACAATAGATATCTTACTTAGTTAGAGTTACTGGCAGGAACAATAGATATTTTACTTAGTGAGAGTTACTGGCAGGAACCATATATATCTTACTTAGTGAGAGTTACTGGCAGGAACCATATATATCTTACTTAGTGAGAGTTACTGGCAGGAACTATAGATATCTTACTTAGTGAGCGTTACTGGCAGGAACTATAGATTTCTTACTTAGTGAGTGTTACTGGCAGGAACAATATATATCTTACTTAGTGAGAGTTACTGGCAGGAACAATAGATTTCTTACTTAGTGAGAGTTACTGACAGGAACAATAGATATCTTACTTAGTGAGAGTTACTGACAGGAACTATATATATCTTACTTAGTGAGAGTTACTGGCAGGAACTATAGATATCTTACTTAGTGAGAGTTACTGGCAGGAACTATAGATTTCTTACTTAGTGAGTGTTACTGGCAGGAACAATATATATCTTACTTAGTGAGAGTTACTGGCAGGAACAATAGATATCTTACTTAGTGAGAGTTACTGACAGGAACAATAGATATCTTACTTAGTGAGAGTTACTGACAGGAACTATATATATCTTACTTAGTGAGAGTTACTGGCAGGAACTATATATATCTTACTTAGTGAGAGTTACTGGCAGGAACTATAGATATCTTACTTAGTGAGAGTTACTGGCAGGAACAATAGATATCTTACTTAGTGAGAGTTACTGATAGGAACTATAATACTTACTTAGTGAGAGTTACTGCAGGAACAATGGATATCTTACTTAGTGAGAGTTACTGGCAGGAACTATAGATATCTTACTTAGTGAGAGTTACTGGCAGGAACAATATATTTCATACTTAGTGATAGTTACTGACAGGAACACTAGATATCTTACTTAGTGAGAGTTACTGGCAGGAACCATAGATTTCTTACTTAGTGAGAGTTACTGACAGGAACCATATATATCTTACTTAGTGAGAGTTACTGGCAGGAACTATAGATATCTTACTTAGTGAGCGTTACTGGCAGGAACTATAGATTTCTTACTTAGTGAGTGTTACTGGCAGGAACAATATATATCTTACTTAGTGAGAGTTACTGGCAGGAACAATATATTTCTTACTTAGTGAGAGTTACTGACAGGAACAATATATATCTTACTTAGTGAGAGTTACTGGCAGGAACTATATATATCTTTCTTAGTGAGAGTTACTGGCAGGAACAATAGATATCTTACTTAGTGAGAGTTACTGGCAGGAACAATAGATATCTTACTTAGTGAGAGTTACTGATAGGAACTATATATATCTTACTTAGTGAGAGTTACTGACAGGAACAATGGATATCTTACTTAGTGAGAGTTACTGGCAGGAACTATATATATCTTACTTAGTGACTGTTACTGGCAGGAACTATAGATTTCTTACTTAGTGAATGTTACTGGCAGGAACCATATATATATCTTACTTAGTGAGTGTTAATGGCAGGAACTATAGATATCTTACTTAGTGAGAGTTACTGGCAGGAACTATATATATCTTACTTAGTGACTGTTACTGGCAGGAACTATATATATCTTACTTAGTGAGAGTTACTGGCAGGAACTATATATATCTTTCTTAGTGAGAGTTACTGGCAGGAACAATAGATATCTTACTTAGTGAGAGTTACAGGCAGGAACAATAGATATCTTACTTAGTGAGAGTTACTGATAGGAACTATATATATCTTTCTTAGTGAGAGTTACTGACAGGAACAATGGATATCTTACTTAGTGAGAGTTACTGGCAGGAACTATATATATCTTACTTAGTGACTGTTACTGGCAGGAACTATAGATTTCTTACTTAGTGAGTGTTACTGGCAGGAACCATATATATATCTTACTTAGTGAGTGTTAATGGCAGGAACTATAGATATCTTACTTAGTGAGAGTTACTGGCAGGAACTATATATATCTTACTTAGTGAGTGTTACTGGCAGGAACTATAGATATCTTACTTAGTGAGTGTTACTGGCAGGAACTATAGATATCTTACTTAGTGAGTGTTACTGGCAGGAACTATATATATCTTACTTAGTGAGAGTTACTGACAGAAAATATAGATATCTTACTTAGTGAGTGTTACTGGCAGGAACTATAGATATCTTGCTTAGTTAGTGTTACTGGCAGGAACTATAGATATCTTACTTAGAGAGAGTTACTGGCAGGAACTATATATATCTTACTTAGTGAGTGTTACTGGCAGGAACTATAGATATCTTACTTAGTGACAGTTACTGGCAGGAACTATATATATCTTACTTAGTGAGAGTTACTGGCAGGAACTATAGATATCTTACTTAGTGAGAGTTACTGGCAGGAACAATAAATATCTTACTTAGTGAGAGTTATTGGCAGGAACTATAGATATCTTACTTAGTGAGAGTTACTGGCAGGAACTATATATATCTTACTTAGTGAGAGTTACTGGCAGGAACAATATATATCTTACTTAGTGAGAGTTAATGGCAGGAACTATATATATCTTACATAGTGAGTGTTACTGGCAGGAACTATGGATATCTTACTTAGTGAGTGTTACTGGCAGGAACTATAGATATCTTACTTAGTGAGTGATACTGGCAGGAACTATATATATCTTACTTAGTGAGTGTTACTGGCAGGAACTATGGATATCTTACTTAGTGAGTGTTACTGGCAGGAACTATAGATATCTTACTTAGTGAGTGTTACTGGCAGGAACTATATATATCTTACTTAGTGAGTGTTACTGGCAGGAACAATATATATCTTACTTAGTGAGTGTTACTGGCAGGAACTATATATATCTTACTTAGTGAGTGTTACTGGCAGGAACTATATATATCTTACTTAGTGAGAGTTACTGACAGGAACTATATATATCTTAGTGAGAGTTACTGGCAGGAACTATGGATATCTTACTTAGTGAGAGTTACTGGCAGGAACTATGGATATCTTAGTGAGAGTTACTGGCAGGAACTATAGATATCTTACTTAGTGAGTGTTACTGGCATGAACTATATATATCTTACTTAGTGAGTGTTACTGGCAGGAACTATATATATCTTACTTAGTGAGTGTTACTGGCAGGAACTATATATATCTTACTTAGTGAGAGTTACTGACAGGAACTATAGATATCTTACTTAGTGAGTGTTACTGGTAGGAACTATGGATATCTTACTTAGTGAGTGTTACTGGCAGGAACTATATATATCTTACTTAGTGAGAGTTACTGGCAGGAACTATGGATATCTTACATACTGATTGTTACTGGCAGGAACAATAGATATCTTACTTAGTGAGAGTTACTGGCAGGAACAATAAATATCTTACTTAGTGAGTGTTACTGGCAGGAACAATAGATATCTTACTTAGTTAGAGTTACTGGCAGGAACAATAGATATCTTACTTAGTGAGAGTTACTGGCAGGAACAATAAATATCTTACTTAGTGAGTGTTACTGGCAGGAACAATAGATATCTTACTTAGTTAGAGTTACTGGCAGGAACAATAGATATCTTACTTAGTGAGAGTTACTGGCAGGAACAATAAATATCTTACTTAGTGAGTGTTACTGGCAGGAACAATAGATATCTTACTTAGTTAGAGTTACTGGCAGGAACAATAGATATCTTACTTAGTGAGAGTTACTGGCAGGAACAATAAATATCTTACTTAGTGAGTGTTACTGGCAGGAACAATAGATATCTTACTTAGTTAGAGTTACTGGCAGGAACAATAGATATCTTACTTAGTGAGAGTTACTGGCAGGAACAATAGATATGTTACTTAGTGAGAGTTACTGGCAGGAACCATATATATATTACTTAGTGGGTGTTACTGGCAGGAACTATATATATCTTATTTAGTGAGTGTTACTGGCAGGAACTATAGATATCGTACTTAGTGTGAGTTACTGGCAGGAATAATAGATTTCTTACTTAGTGAGAGTTACTGGCAGGAACTATAGATATCTTACTTAGTGAGAGTTACTGGCAGGAACTATATATATCTTACTTAGTGAGAGTTACTGGCAGGAACTATAGATATCTTACTTAGTGAGAGTTACTGGCAGGAACAATAAATATCTTACTTAGTGAGAGTTATTGGCAGGAACAATAGATATCTTACTTAGTGAGAGTTACTGGCAGGAACTATAGATATCTTACTTAGTGAGAGTTACTGGCAGGAACTATATATATCTTACTTAGTGAGAGTTACTGGCAGGAACTATAGATATCTTACTTAGTGAGAGTTACTGGCAGGAACTATATATATCTTACTTAGTGAGTGTTACTGGCAGGAACTATTGATATCTTACTTAGTGAATGTTACTGGCAGGAACTATAGATATATTACTTAGTGAGTGTTACTGGCAGGAACTATAGATATCTTACTTAGTGAATGTTACTTGCAGGAACTATATATATCTTACTTAGTGAGTGTTACTGGCAGGAACTATATATATCTTACTTAGTGAGAGTTACTGGCAGGAACTATAAATATCTTACTTAGTGAGAGTTACTGGCAGGAACAATAGATATCTTATTTAGTGAGAGTTACTGGCAGGAACAATATATATCTTACTTAGTGAGAGTTACTGACAGGAACTATGGATATCTTAGTTAGAGTTAATGGCAGGAACTATATATATCTTATTTAGTGAGAGTTACTGGCAGGAACTATAGATATCTTACTTAGTGAGAGTTACTGGCAGGAACTATGGATATCTTACTTAGTGAGAGTTACTGGCAGGAACAATATATATCTTACTTAGTGAGAGTTACTGGCAGGAACCATAGATTTCTTACTTAGTGAGAGTTACTGGCAGGAACTATAGATTTCTTACTTAGTGAGAGTTACTGGCAGGAACTATATATATCTTACTTAGTGAGAGTTACTGGCAGGATCTATAGATTTCTTACTTAGTGAGAGTTATGGCAGGAACAATAGATATCTTACTTAGTGAGTGTTACTGGCAGGAACAATAGATATCTTACTTAGTTAGAGTTACTGGCAGGAACAATAGATATCTTACTTAGTGAGAGTTACTGGCAGGAACCATAGATTTCTTACTTAGTGAGAGTTACTGACAGGAACCATATATATCTTACTTAGTGAGAGTTACTGGCAGGAACTATAGATATCTTACTTAGTGAGCGTTACTGGCAGGAACTATAGAATTCTTACTTAGTGAGTGTTACTGGCAGGAACAATATATATCTTTCTTAGTGAGAGTTACTGGCAGGAACAATAGATTTCTTACTTAGTGAGAGTTACTGACAGGAACAATAGATATCTTACTTAGTGAGAGTTACTGACAGGAACTATATATATCTTTCTTAGTGAGAGTTACTGGCAGGAACTATAGATATCTTACTTAGTGAGAGTTACTGGCAGGAACAATAGATATCTTACTTAGTGAGAGTTACTGACAGGAACAATGGATATCTTACTTAGTGAGAGTTACTGGCAGGAACTATATATATCTTACTTAGTGACTGTTACTGGCAGGAACTATAGATTTCTTACTTAGTGAGAGTTACTGGCAGGAACCATATATATATCTTACTTAGTGAGTGTTAATGGCAGGAACTATAGATATCTTACTTAGTGAGAGTTACTGGCAGGAACTATATATATCTTACTTAGTGAGTGTTACTGGCAGGAACTATCGATATATTACTTAGTGAGTGTTACTGGCAGGAACTATAGATATCTTACTTAGTGAGTGTTACTGGCAGGAACTATATATATCTTACTTAGTGAGAGTTACTGACAGAAACTATAGATATCTTACTTAGTGAGTGTTACTGGCAGGAACTATAGATATCTTACTTAGTTAGTGTTACTGGCAGGAACTATAGATATCTTACTTAGTGAGAGTTACTGGCAGGAACAATAGATTTCTTACTTAGTGAGAGTTACTGGCAGGAACTATATATATCTTACTTAGTGAGTGTTACTGGCAGGAACTATAGATATCTTACTTAGTGACAGTTACTGGCAGGAACTATATATATCTTACTTAGTGAGAGTTACTGGCAGGAACTATAGATATCTTACTTAGTGAGAGTTACTGGCAGGAACAATAAATATCTAACTTAGTGAGAGTTATTGGCAGGAACTATAGATATCTTACTTAGTGAGAGTTACTGGCAGGAACTATAGATATCTTACTTAGTGAGAGTTACTGGCAGGAACTATAGATATCTTACTTAGTGAGAGTTACTGGCAGGAACAATAAATATCTAACTTAGTGAGAGTTATTGGCAGGAACTTTAGATATCTTACTTAGTGAGAGTTACTGGCAGGAACTATAGATATCTTACTTAGTGAGAGTTACTGGCAGGAACTATATATATCTTACTTAGTGAGAGTTACTGGCAGGAACAATATATATCTTACTTAGTGAGAGTTAATGGCAGGAACTATATATATCTTACATAGTGAGAGTTACTGGCAGGAACTATGGATATCTTAATTAGTGAGTGTTACTGGCAGGAACTATAGATATCTTACTTAGTGAGTGTTACTGGCAGGAACTATATATATCTTACTTAGTGAGTGTTACTGGCAGGAACTATGGATATCTTACTTAGTGAGTGTTACTGGCAGGAACTATAGATATCTTACTTAGTGAGTGTTACTGGCAGGAACTATATATATCTTACTTAGTGAGTGTTACTGGCAGGAACCATATATATCTTACTTAGTGAGTGTTACTGGCAGGAACTATATATATCTTACTTAGTGAGTGTTACTGGCAGGAACCATATATATCTTACTTAGTGACTGTTACTGGCAGGAACTATATATATCTTACTTAGTGAGAGTTACTGGCAGGAACAATAGATTTCGTACTTAGTGAATGTTACTGGCAGGAACTATATATATCTTACTTAGTGAGAGTTACTGACAGGAACTATATATATCTTACTTAGTGAGAGTTACTGGCAGGAACACTAGATTTCTTACTTAGTGAGAGTTACTGGTAGGAACAATATATATCCTACTTAGTGAGAGTTACTGGCAGGAACAATAGATTTCTTACTTAGTGAGAGTTACTGACAGGAACAATAGATATCTTACTTAGTGAGAGTTACTGACAGGAAATATATATATCTTACTTAGTGAGAGTTACTGGCAGGAACTATATATATCTTACTTAGTGAGAGTTACTGGCAGGAACAATATATATCTTACTTAGTGGGAGTTACTGGCAGGAACAATAAATATCTTACTTAGTGAGAGTTACTGACAGGAACAATAGATATCTTACTTAGTGTGAGTTACTGGCAGGAACTATATATATCTTACTTAGTGACTGTTACTGGCAGGAACTATAGATTTCTTACTTAGTGAGAGTTACTGGCATGAACCCTAGATATCTTACTTAGTGAGAGTTACTGGCAGGAACTATATATATCTTACTTAGTGAGTGTTACTGGCAGGAACTATAGATATCTTACTTAGTGAGAGTTATTTACAGGAACTATAGATATCTTACTTAGTGAGTGTTACTGGCAGGAACAATAGATATCTTACTTAGTGAGAGTTACTGGCAGGAACAATAGATTTCTTACTTAGTGAGAGTTACTGGCAGGAACTATAGATATCTTACTTAGTGAGAGTTACTGGCATGAACTATATATATCTTACTTAGTGAGAGTTACTGGCAGGAACTATATATATCTTACTTAGTGAGAGTTACTGGCAGGAACAATAAATATCTTACTTAGTGAGAGTTATTGGCAGGAACAATAAATATCTTACTTAGTGAGAGTTACTGGCAGGAACTATTGATATCTTACTTAGTGAGAGTTACTGGCAGGAACTATATATATCTTACTTAGTGAGAGTTACTGGCAGGAACAATGGATATCTTACTTAGAGAGAGTTAATGGCAGGAACTATATATATCTTACTTAGTGAGTGTTACTGGCAGGAACTATAGATATCTTACTTAGTGAATGTTACTGGCAGGAACTATAGATATCTTACTTAGTGAGTGTTACTGGCAGGAACTATAGATATCTTACTTAGTGAATGTTACTGGCAGGAACTATATATATCTTACTTAGTGAGTGTTACTGGCAGGAACTATATATATCTTACTTAGTGAGAGTTACTGGCAGGAACTATATATATCTTACTTAGTGAGAGTTACTGGCAGGAACAATAGATATCTTACTTAGTGAGAGTTACTGGCAGGAACAATATATATCTTACTTAGTGAGAGTTACTGACAGGAACTATGGATATCTTAGTGAGAGTTACTGGCAGGAACTATATATATCTTACTTAGTGAGAGTTACTGGCAGGAACTATAGATATCTTACTTTGTGAGAGTTACTGGCAGGAACTATAGATATCTTACTTAGTGAGTGTTACTAGCAGGAACGATAGATACCTTAATTAGTGAGAGTTACTGGCAGGAACTATAGATATCTTACTTAGTGAGAGTTACTGACAGGAACTATAGATTTCTTACTTAGTGAGAGTTACCTGCAGGAACTATATATATCTTGGTTAGTGAGAGTTACTGGCAGGAACTATAGACTTCTTACTTAGTGATAGTTACTGGCAGGAACTATATATATCTTACTTAGTGAGAGTTACTGGCAGGAACAATAGATATCTTACTTAGTGAGAGTTACTGGCAGGAACAATATATATCTTACTTAGTGAGAGTTACTGGCAGGAACTATGGATATCTTACTTAGTGAGAGTTACTGGCAGGAACTATAAATATCTTACTTAGTGAGAGTTACTGGAAGGAACCATAGATTTCTTACTTAGTGAGAGTTAGTGGCAGGAACTATAGATTTCTTACTTAGTGAGAGTTACTGGCAGGAACTATATATATCTTACTTAGTGAGAGTTACTGGCAGGATCAATAGATATCTTACTTAGTGAGAGTTACTGGCATGAACTATAGATATCTTACTTAGTGAGAGTTACTGGCAGGAACAATAGATATCTTACTTAGTGAGAGTTACTGGCAGGAACTATATATATCTTACTTAGTGAGAGTTATTGGCAGGAACTATAGATATCTTACTTAGTGAGAGTTACTGGCAGGAACAATAGATATCTTACTTAGTGAGAGTTACTGGCAGGAACAATAGATTTCTTACTTAGTGTGAGTTATTGACAGGAACACTAGATATCTTACTTAGTGAGAGTTACTGACAGGAACCATATATATCTTACTTAGTGAGAGTTACTGGCAGCAACTATAGATATCTTACCTAGTGAGAGTTACTGGCAGGAACAATAGATATCTTACTTAGTGAGAGTTACTGACAGGAACCATATATATCTTACTTAGTGAGAGATACTGGCATGAACCATATATTTCTTACTTAGTGAGAGTTACTGGCAGGAACTATAGATTTCTTACTTAGTGAGAGTTACTGGCAGGAACCATATATATCTTACTTAGTGAGAGTTACTGGCAGGAAACTTATATTTCTTACTTAGTGAGAGTTACTGACAGGAACACTAGATATCTTACTTAGTGAGAGTTATTGGCAGAAACTATATATATCTTACTTAGTGAGAGTTACTGGTAGGAACAATAGATATCTTACTTAGTGAGAGTTACTGACAGGAACAATAGATATCTTACTTCGTGAGAGGTACTGGCAGGAACTATATATATCTTACTTAGTGACAGTTATTGGCAGGAACTATTGATTTCTTACTTAGTGAGAGTTACTGGCAGGAACCATATATATCTTATTTAGTGAGAGTTACTGACAGGAACCATATATATCTTACTTAGTGAGAGTTACTGACAGGAACCATATATATCTTACTTAGTGAGAATTACTGGCAGGAACCATATATATCTTACTTAGTGAGTGTTACTGACAGGAATCATATATATCTTACTTAGTGAGAGTTACTGACATGAACCATATATATCTTACTTAGTGAGAGTTACTGACAGGAACCATATATATCTTACTTAGTGAGAGTTACAGGCAGGAACCATATATATCTTACTTATTTAGTGTTACTGACAGGAACCATATATATCTTACTTAGTGAGTGTTACTGACAGGAACCATATATATCTTACTTAGTGAGAGTTACTGGCAGGAACCATATATTTCATACTTAGTGTGAGTTACTGACAGGAACCAAATATATCTTACTTAGTGAAAGTTACTGGCAGGAACCATATATTTCTTACTTAGTGAGAGTTACTGGCAGGAACCATATATTTCTTACTTAGTGAGAGTTACTGGCAGGAACTATATATTTCTTACTTAGGGAGAGTTGCTGACAGGAACAATAGATTTCTTACTTAGTGACTGTTACTGGCAGGAACAATAGAGTTATTACTTAGTGAGTGTTACTGGCAGGAATTATATATATCTTACTTAGTGACTGTTACTGGCAGGAACTATAGATTTCTTACTTAGTGACTGTTACTGGCAGGAACAATAGAGTTATTACTTAGTGAGTGTTACTGGCAGGAACTATAGATTTCGTACTTAGTGAGTGTTACTGGCAGGAACTATAGATTTCTTACTTAGTGAGTGTTACTGGTAGGATCTATAGATTTCTTACTTAGTGAGAGTTACTGGCAGGAACTATATATTTCTTACTTAGTGAGAGTTACTGGCAGGAACTATATATTTCTTACTTAGTGAGTGTTACTTGCAGGAACTATAGATTTCTTACTTGTGGGTTTGGGGTTGTTTGTTTGTGGGTTTGGGGTTTTTTTTTTAGTGAGTGTTACTGGCAGGAACAATAGATTTCTTACTTAGTGAGAGTTACTGGCAGGAACTATAGATTTCGTACTTCGTGATAGTTACTGGCAGGAACTATAGATTTCGTACTTAGTGAGAGTTACTGGCAGAAACTATATATATCTTACTTAGTGAGAGTTACTGGCAGGAACTATAGATATCTTATTTAGTGAGAGTTACTGGCAGGACCTATATATATCTTACTTAGTGAGAGTTACTGGCAGGAACTATATATATCTTACTTAGTGAGAGTTACTGGCAGGAACAATAGATATCTTACGTAGTGAGAGTTACTGGCAGGAACTATAGATTTCTTACTTAATGAGAGTTACTGGCAGGAACTATATATATCTTACTTAGTGAGAGTTACTGGCAGGAACTATATATATCTTACTTAGTGAGAGTTAATGGCAGGAACTATATATATCTTACTTAGTGAGAGTTACTGGCAGGAACCATAGATTTCTTACTTAGTGAGAGTTACTGGCAGGAACTATAGATTTCTTACTTAGTGAGCGTTACTGGCAGGAACTATAGATTTCTTACTTCGTGAGAGTTACTGGCAGGAACTATATATATCTTACTTAGTGAGAGTTACTGGCAGGAACTATAGATGTCTTACTTAGTGATAGTTACTGGCAGGAACCATATATATCTTACTTAGTGAGAGTTACTGGCAGGAACAATAGATATCTTACTTAGTGAGAGTTATTGGCAGGAACAATATATATCTTACTTAGTGAGAGTTACTGGCAGGAACCATATATATCTTACTTAGTGAGAGTTACTGGCAGGAACAATATATATCTTACTTAGTGAGAGTTACTGGCAGGAACTATAGATTTCGTACTTCGTGATAGTTACTGGCAGGAACTATAGATTTCGTACTTAGTGAGAGTTACTGGCAGAAACTATATATATCTTACTTAGTGAGAGTTACTGGCAGGAACTATAGATATCGTATTTAGTGAGAGTTACTGGCAGGAACAATAGATATCTTACGTAGTGAGAGTTACTGGCAGGAACTATAGATTTCGTACTTCGTGATAGTTACTGGCAGGAACTATAGATTTCGTACTTAGTGAGAGTTACTGGCAGGAACTATATATATCTTACTTAGTGAGAGTTACTGGCAGGAACTATATATATTACTTAGTGAGAGTTACTGGCAGGAACAATAGATATCTTACGTAGTGAGAGTTACTGGCAGGAACTATATATTTCTTACTTAATGAGAGTTACTGGCAGGAACTATATATATCTTACTTAGTGAGAGTTACTGGCAGGAACTATATATATCTTACTTAGTGAGAGTTAATGGCAGGAACTATATATATCTTACTTAGTGAGAGTTACTGGCAGGAACCATAGATTTCTTACTTAGTGAGAGTTACTGGCAGGAACTATAGATTTCTTACTTAGTGAGAGTTACAGGCAGGAACTATAGATTTCTTACTTCGTGAGAGTTACTGGCAGGAACTATATATATCTTACTTAGTGAGAGTTACTGGCAGGAACTATAGATTTCTTACTTAATGAGAGTTACTGGCAGGAACTATATATATCTTACTTAGTGAGAGTTACTGGCAGGAACTATATATATCTTACTTAGTGAGAGTTAATGGCAGGAACTATATATATCTTACTTAGTGAGAGTTACTGGCAGGAACCATAGATTTCTTACTTAGTGAGAGTTACTGGCAGGAACTATAGATTTCTTACTTAGTGAGAGTTACTGGCAGGATCTATAGATATCTTACTTAGTGAGAGTTACTGGCAGGAACAATATATATCTTACTTAGTGAGAGTTACTGACAGGAACCATATATATCTTACTTAGTGAGAGTTACTGGCAGGAACCATATATATCTTACTTAGTGAGAGTTACTGGCAGGAACCATATATATCTTACTTAGTGAGAGTTACTGACAGGAACAATATATATCTTACTTAGTGAGAGTTACTGGCAGGAACCATATATATCTTACTTAGTGAGAGTTTGGTTTTTTTTGGGGTTACTGGCGGACTATGTTCTTACTTAGTGAGAGTTACTGGCAGGAACCATATATATCTTACTTAGTTAGTGTTACTGACAGGAATCATATATATCTTACTTAGTGAGAGTTATTGACAGGAACCATATATATCTTACTTATTGAGAGTTACTGGCAGGAACCATATATAACTTACTTAGTGAGAGTTACTCACAGGAACAATATATTTCTTACTTAGTGAGTGTTACTGGCAGGAACTATATATATCTTACTTAGTGAGAGTTACTCACAGGAACAATATATTTCTTACTTAGTGAGTGTTACTGGCAGGAACTATAGATTTCTTACTTAGTGAGTGTTACTGGCAGGAACAATAGATGTCTTACTTAGTGAGTGTTACTGGCAGGAACAATAGATTTCTTACTTAGTGAGTGTTACTGGCAGGAACTATAGATTTCTTACTTAGTGAGTGTTACTTGCAGGAACAATAGATTTCTTACTTAGGGAGTGTTACTGGCAGGATCTATAGATTTCGTAAATTGTGAGAGTTACTGGCAGGAACTATAGATTTCTTACTTAGTGAGAGTTACTAGCAGGAACTATAGATTTCGTACTTAGTGAGAGTTACTTGCAGGAACTATAGATTTCTTACTTCGTGAGAGTTACTGGCAGGAACTATATATTTCGTACTTAGTGAGAGTTACTGGCAGGAACTATATATATCTTACTTAGTGAGAGTTACTGGCAGGAACTATATATATCTTACTTAGTGAGAGTTACTGGCAGGAACCATATATATCTTACTTATTTAGTAGTACTGACAGGAACCATATATATCTTATTTAGTGAGTGTTACTGACAGGAACCATATATATCTTACTTAGTGAGAGTTACTGGCAGGAACCATATATTTCATACTTAGTGAGAGTTACTGACAGGAACCAAATATATCTTACTTAGTGAGAGTTACTGGCAGGAACTATATATTTCTTACTTAGTGAGAGTTACTGGCAGGAACAATAGATTTCTTACTTTGTGAGAGTTACTGGCAGGAACTATATATATCTTACTTAGTGAGAGTTACTCAAAGGAACACTATATTTCTTACTTTGTGAGTGTTACTGGCAGGAACTATATAGTTCTTACTTAGTGAGTGTTACTGGCAGGAACAATAGATTTCTTACTTAGTGAGTGTTACTGGCAGGAACTATAGATTTCTTACTTAGTGAGTGTTACTGGCAGGAACTATAGATTTCTTACTTAGTGAGTGTTACTTGCAGGAACAATAGATTTCTTACTTAGTGAGAATTACTGGCAGGAACCATATATTTCTTACTTAGTGAGAGTTACTGGCAGCAACTTTATATTTCATACTTAGGGAGAGTTGCTGACAGGAACCATATATATCTTACTTAGTGAGAGTTACTAGCAAGAAACATATATTTCATACTTAGTGAGAGTTACTGGCAGGAACTATAGATTTCTTACTTAGTGAGAGTTACTGGCAGGAACTATAGATTTCTTACTTAGGGAGTGTTACTGACAGGAACTATAGATTTCGTACTTAGTGAGAGTTACTGGCGGGAACTATAGATTTCTTACTTTGTGAGAGTTACTGGCAGGAACTATATATATCTTACTTAGTGAGAGTTACTCACAGGAACAATATATTTCTTACTTAGTGAGTGTTACTGGCAGGAACTATATATTTCTTACTTAGTGAGTGTTACTGCCAGGAACAATAAATTTCTTACTTAGTGAGTGTTACTGGCAGGAACTATAGATTTCTTACTTAGTGAGTGTTACTGGCAGGAACTATAGATTTCTTACTTAGTGAGTGTACTTGCAGGAACAATAGATTTCTTACTTAGGGAGTGTTACTGGCAGGATCTATTGATTTCGTACATAGTGAGAGTTACTGGCAGGAACTATAGATTTCTTACTTAGTGAGAGTTACTAGCAGGAACTATTGATTTCGTACTTAGTGAGAGTTACTGGCAGGAACTATAGATTTCGTACTTAGTGAGAGTTACTTCCAGAAATATAGATTTCTTACTTCGTGAGAGTTACTGGCAGGAACTATATATTTCGTACTTAGTGAGAGTTACTGGCAGGAACTATATATATCTTACTTAGTGAGAGTTACTGGCAGGAACTATAGATTTCGTACTTATTGAGAGTTACTGGCAGGAACAATATATATCTTACTTATTGAGAGTTACTGGCAGGAACAATATATATCTTACTCAGTGAGAGTTACTGTCAGGAACAATATATTTCTTACTTAGTGAGAGTTACTGGCAGGAACTATAGATTTCGTACTTAGTGAGACTTACTGGCAGGAACTATAGATTTCGTTCTTAGTGAGAGTTACTGGCAGGAACAATAGATATCTTACTTAGTGAGAGTTACTGGCAGGAACTATATATATCTTACTCAGTGAGAGTTACTGTCAGGAACAATAGATTTCTTACTTAGTGAGAGTTACTGGCAGGAACTATAGATTTCGTACTTAGTGAGACTTACTGGCAGGAACTATAGATTTCGTTCTTAGTGAGAGTTACTGGCAGGAACTATAGAGTTCTTACTTAGTGAGAGTTACTGGCAGAAACTATATATCTTACTTAGTGAGAGTTACTGGCAGGAACTATAGATATCTTTCTTAGTGAGAGTTACTGGCAGGAACTATATATATCTTACTTAGTGAGAGTTACTGGCAGGAACTATATATATCTTACTTAGTGAGAGTTACTGGCAGGAACTATATATATCTTACTTAGTGAGAGTTACTGGCAGGAACGATAGATATCTTACTTAGTGAGAGTTACTGGCAGGATCTATATATTTCTTACTTAGTGAGAGTTACTAGCAGGAACTATATATATCTTACTTAGTGAGAGTTACTGGCATGAACTATATATATCTTACTTAGTGAGAGTTACTGGCAGGAACAATATATATCTTATTTAGTGAGAGTTATTGGCAGGAACAATAGATATCTTACCTAGTGAGAGTTACTGGCAGGAACTATATATATCTTACTTAGTGACTGTTACTGGCAGGAACAATAGATTTCTTACTTAGTGAGAGATACTGGCAGGAACCATATATATCTTACTTAGTGAGAGGTTGTGGCAGGAACCATATATTTCTTACTTAGTGAGAGTTACTGACAGGAACCATACATATCTTACTTAGTGAGAGTTACTGGCAGGAACCATATATTTCTTACTTAGTGAGAGTTACCGGCAGGAACTATAGATTTCTTACTTAATGACTGTTACTGGCAGGAACAATAGAGTTCTTACTTAGTGAGTGTTACTGGCAGGAACTATATATTTCTTACTTAGTGAGTGTTACTGGCAGGAACTATAGATTTCTTACTTAGTGAGAGTTACTGGCAGGAACTATATATATCTTACTTAGTGAGAGTTACTCACAGGAACAATAGATTTCTTACTTAGTGAGAGTTACTGGCAGGAACTATAGATTTCTTACTTAGTGAGAGTTACTGGCAGGAACTATAGATTTCGTACTTAGTGAGAGTTACTGGCAGGAACTATAGATTTCTTACTTAGTGAGAGTTACTGGCAGGAACTATATATATCTTACTTAGTTAGAGTTACTGGCAGGAACTATAGATTTCGTACTTAGTGACTGTTACTGGCTGGAACTATAGATTTCTTACTTAGTGAGAGTTACTGGCAGGAACCATATATATCTTACTTAGTGAGAGTTAGTGGCAGGAACTATAGATTTCTTACTTAGTGAGAGTTACTGGCAGGAACTATAGATTTCCTACTTAGTGAGAGTTACTGGCAGGAAATATAGATTTCGTACTTAGTGAGAGTTATTGGCAGGAACAATAGATATCTTACTTAGTGAGAGTTACTGACAGGAACAATATATATCTTACTTAGTGACTGTTACTGGCAGGAACTATATATATCTTACTTAGTGAGAGTTACTGGCAGGAACTATATATATCTTACTTAGTGAGAGTTACTGGCAGGAACCATAGATTTCTTACTTTGTGAGAGTTACTGGCAGGAACTATAGATTTCTTACTTAGTGAGAGTTACTGGCAGGAACTATAGATTTCTTACTTAGTGAGAGTTACTGGCAGGAACTATATATATCTTACTTAGTGAGAGTTACTGGCAGGAACTATAGATGTCTTACTTAGTGAGAGTTACTGGCAGGAACCATATATATCTTACTTAGTGAGAGTTACTGGCAGGAACAATAGATATCTTACTTTGTGAGAGTTATTGGCAGGAACACTAGATATCTTACTTAGTGAGAGTTACTGGCAGGAACAATATATATCTTATTTAGTGAGAGTTATTGGCAGGAACAATAGATATCTTACTTAGTGAGAGTTACTGGCAGGAACTATATATATCTTACTTAGTGACTGTTACTGGCAGGAACTATAGATTTCTTACTTAGTGAGAGATACTGGCAGGAACCATATATATCTTACTTAGTGAGAGGTACTGGCAGGAACCTTATATTTCTTACTTAGTGAGAGTTACTGACAGGAACCATATATTTC
The DNA here is from genome assembly GCA_014843695.1 of Archivesica marissinica. Lineage (NCBI taxonomy): Eukaryota > Metazoa > Mollusca > Bivalvia > Venerida > Vesicomyidae > Archivesica > Archivesica marissinica. The sequence goes on along the minus strand of CM026402.1, from coordinate 28,538,955 downwards.
TGACTTAGTGAGAGTTACTGACAGGAACCATATATATCTTACTTAGTGAGAGTTACTGGCAGGAACCATATATTTCTTACTTAGTGAGAGTTACTGGCAGGAACTATAGATTTCTTACTTAGTGACTGTTACTGGTAGGAACAATAGAGTTCTTACTTAGTGAGTGTTACTGGCAGGAACTATATATTTCTTACTTAGTGAGTGTTACTGGCAGGAACTATAGATTTCTTACTTAGTGAGAGTTACTGGCAGGAACTATATATATCTTACTTAGTGAGAGTTACTCACAGGAACAATAGATTTCTTACTTAGTGAGAGTTACTGGCAGGAACTATAGATGTCTTACTTAGTGAGAGTTACTGGCAGGAACTATAGATTTCGTACTTAGTGAGAGTTACTGGCAGGAACTATAGATTTCTTACTTAGTGAGAGTTACTGGCATGAACTATATATATCTTACTTAGTTAGAGTTACTGGCAGGAACTATAGATTTCGTACTTAGTGACTGTTACTGGCTGGAACTATAGATTTCTTACTTAGTGAGAGTTACTGGCAGGAACCATATATATCTTACTTTGTGAGAGTTAGTGGCAGGAACTATAGATTTCTTACTTAGTGAGAGTTACTGGCAGGAACAATAGATTTCGTACTTAGTGAGAGTTACTGGCAGGAAATATAGATTTCGTACTTAGTGAGAGTTATTGGCAGGAACAATAGATATCTTACTTAGTGAGAGTTACTGACAGGAACAATATATATCTTACTTAGTGACTGTTACTGGCAGGAACTATATATATCTTACTTAGTGAGAGTTACTGGCAGGAACTATATATATCTTACTTAGTGAGAGTTACTGGCAGGAACCATAGAGTTCTTACTTAGTGAGAGTTACTGGCAGGAACTATAGATTTCTTACTTAGTTAGAGTTACTGGCAGGAACTATAGATGTCTTACTTAGTGAGAGTTACTGGCAGGAACCATATATATCTTACTTAGTGAGAGTTACTGGCAGGAACAATAGATATCTTATTTAGTGAGAGTTATTGGCAGGAACAATAGATATCTTACTTAGTGAGAGTTATTGGCAGGAACAATAGATATCTTACTTAGTGAGAGTTACTGGCAGGAACTATATATATCTTACTTAGTGACTGTTACTGGCAGGAACTATAGATTTCTTACTTAGTGAGAGATACTGGCAGGAACCATATATATCTTACTTAGTGAGAGGTACTGGCAGGAACCTTATATTTCTTACTTAGTGAGAGTTACTGACAGGAACCATATATTTCTGACTTAGTGAGAGTTACTGACAGAAACCATATATATCTTACTTAGTGAGAGTTACTGGCAGGAACCATATATTTCTTACTTAGTGACTGTTACTGGCAGGAACAATAGAGTTCTTACTTAGTGAGTGTTACTGGCAGGAACTATATATTTCTTACTTAGTGAGTGTTACTGGCAGGAACTATAGATTTCTTACTTAGTGAGAGTTACTGGCAGGAACTATATATATCTTACTTAGTGAGAGTTACTCACAGGAACAATAGATTTCTTACTTAGTGAGAGTTACTGGCAGGAACTATAGATTTCTTACTTAGTGAGAGTTACTGGCAGGAACTATAGATTTCGTACTTAGTGAGAGTTACTGGCAGGAACTATAGATGTCTTACTTAGTGAGAGTTACTGGCAGGAACTATATATATCTTACTTAGTTAGAGTTACTGGCAGGAACTATAGATTTCGTACTTAGTGACTGTTACTGGCAGGAACCATATATATCTTACTTGGTGAGAGTTAGTGGCAGGAACTATAGATTTCTTACTTAGTGAGAGTTACTGGCAGGAACTATAGATTTCGTACTTAGTGAGAGTTACTGGCAGGGAATATAGATTTCGTACTTAGTGAGATTTATTGGCAGGAACAATAGATATCTTACTTAGTGAGAGTTACTGACAGGAACAATATATATCTTACTTAGTGACTGTTACTGGCAGGAACTATATATATCTTACTTAGTGAGAGTTACTGGCAGGAACTATATATATCTTACTTAGTGAGAGTTACTGGCAGGAACCATAGATTTCTTACTTAGTGAGAGTTACTGGCAGGAACTATAGATTTCTTACTTAGTGAGAGTTACTGGCAGGAACTATAGATGTCTTACTTAGTGAGAGTTACTGGCAGGAACTATAGATGTCTTACTTAGTGAGAGTTACTGGCAGGAACCATATATATCTTATTTAGTGAGAGTTATTGGCAGGAACAATAGATATCTTACTTAGTGAGAGTTACTGGCAGGAACTATATATATCTTACTTAGTGACTGTTACTGGCAGGAACTATAGATTTCTTACTTAGTGAGAGATACTGGCAGGAACCATATATATCTTACTTAGTGAGAGGTACTGGCAGGAACCATATATTTCTTACTTAGTGAGAGTTACTGACAGGAACCATATATTTCTGACTTAGTGAGAGTTACTGACAGAAACCATATATATCTTACTTAGTGAGAGTTACTGGCAGGAACCATATATTTCTTACTTAGTGACTGTTACTGGCAGGAACAATAGAGTTCTTACTTAGTGAGTGTTACTGGCAGGAACTATATATTTCTTACTTAGTGAGTGTTACTGGCAGGAACTATATATTTCTTACTTAGTGAGAGTTACTGGCAGGAACAATAGATATCTTACTTTGTGAGAGTTATTGGCAGGAACACTAGATATCTTACTTAGTGAGAGTTACTGGCAGGAACAATAGATATCTTATTTAGTGAGAGTTATTGGCAGGAACAATAGATATCTTACTTAGTGAGAGTTACTGGCAGGAACTATATATATCTTACTTAGTGACTGTTACTGGCAGGAACTATAGATTTCTTACTTAGTGAGAGATACTGGCAGGAACCATATATATCTTACTTAGTGAGAGGTACTGGCAGGAACCTTATATTTCTTACTTAGTGAGAGTTACTGACAGGAACCATATATTTCTGACTTAGTGAGAGTTACTGACAGGAACCATATATATCTTACTTAGTGAGAGTTACTGGCAGGAACCATATATTTCTTACTTAGTGAGAGTTACTGGCAGGAACTATAGATTTCTTACTTAGTGACTGTTACTGGTAGGAACAATAGAGTTCTTACTTAGTGAGTGTTACTGGCAGGAACTATATATTTCTTACTTAGTGAGTGTTACTGGCAGGAACTATAGATTTCTTACTTAGTGAGAGTTACTGGCAGGAACTATATATATCTTACTTAGTGAGAGTTACTCACAGGAACAATAGATTTCTTACTTAGTGAGAGTTACTGGCAGGAACTATAGATGTCTTACTTAGTGAGAGTTACTGGCAGGAACTATAGATTTCGTACTTAGTGAGAGTTACTGGCAGGAACTATAGATTTCTTACTTAGTGAGAGTTACTGGCATGAACTATATATATCTTACTTAGTTAGAGTTACTGGCAGGAACTATAGATTTCGTACTTAGTGACTGTTACTGGCTGGAACTATAGATTTCTTACTTAGTGAGAGTTACTGGCAGGAACCATATATATCTTACTTGGTGAGAGTTAGTGGCAGGAACTATAGATTTCTTACTTAGTGAGAGTTACTGGCAGGAACTATAGATTTCGTACTTAGTGAGAGTTACTGGCAGGAAATATAGATTTCGTACTTAGTGAGAGTTATTGGCAGGAACAATAGATATCTTACTTAGTGAGAGTTACTGACAGGAACAATATATATCTTACTTAGTGACTGTTACTGGCAGGAACTATATATATCTTACTTAGTGAGAGTTACTGGCAGGAACTATATATATCTTACTTAGTGAGAGTTACTGGCAGGAACCATAGATTTCTTACTTAGTGAGAGTTACTGGCAGGAACTATAGATTTCTTACTTAGTTAGAGTTACTGGCAGGAACTATAGATGTCTTACTTAGTGAGAGTTACTGGCAGGAACCATATATATCTTACTTAGTGAGAGTTACTGGCAGGAACAATAGATATCTTATTTAGTGAGAGTTATTGGCAGGAACAATAGATATCTTACTTAGTGAGAGTTACTGGCAGGAACTATATATATCTTACTTAGTGACTGTTACTGGCAGGAACTATAGATTTCTTACTTAGTGAGAGATACTGGCAGGAACCATATATATCTTACTTAGTGAGAGGTACTGGCAGGAACCTTATATTTCTTACTTAGTGAGAGTTACTGACAGGAACCATATATTTCTGACTTAGTGAGAGTTACTGACAGAAACCATATATATCTTACTTAGTGAGAGTTACTGGCAGGAACCATATATTTCTTACTTAGTGACTGTTACTGGCAGGAACAATAGAGTTCTTACTTAGTGAGTGTTACTGGCAGGAACTATATATTTCTTACTTAGTGAGTGTTACTGGCAGGAACTATAGATTTCTTACTTAGTGAGAGTTACTGGCAGGAACTATATATATCTTACTTAGTGAGAGTTACTCACAGGAACAATAGATTTCTTACTTAGTGAGAGTTACTGGCAGGAACTATAGATTTCTTACTTAGTGAGAGTTACTGGCAGGAACTATAGATTTCGTACTTAGTGAGAGTTACTGGCAGGAACTATAGATTTCTTACTTAGTGAGAGTTACTGGCAGGAACTATATATATCTTACTTAGTTAGAGTTACTGGCAGGAACTATAGATTTCGTACTTAGTGACTGTTACTGGCAGGAACCATATATATCTTACTTGGTGAGAGTTAGTGGCAGGAACTATAGATTTCTTACTTAGTGAGAGTTACTGGCAGGAACTATAGATTTCGTACTTAGTGAGAGTTACTGGCAGGAAATATAGATTTCGTACTTAGTGAGAGTTATTGGCAGGAACAATAGATATCTTACTTAGTGAGAGTTACTGACAGGAACAATATATATCTTACTTAGTGACTGTTACTGGCAGGAACTATATATATCTTACTTAGTGAGAGTTACTGGCAGGAACTATATATATCTTACTTAGTGAGAGTTACTGGCAGGAACCATAGATTTCTTACTTAGTGAGAGTTACTGGCAGGAACTATAGATTTCTTACTTAGTGAGAGTTACTGGCAGGAACTATAGATGTCTTACTTAGTGAGAGTTACTGGCAGGAACTATAGATGTCTTACTTAGTGAGAGTTACTGGCAGGAACCATATATATCTTATTTAGTGAGAGTTATTGGCAGGAACAATAGATATCTTACTTAGTGAGAGTTACTGGCAGGAACTATATATATCTTACTTAGTGACTGTTACTGGCAGGAACTATAGATATCTTACTTAGTGAGAGATACTGGCAGGAACCATATATATCTTACTTAGTGAGAGGTACTGGCAGGAACCATATATTTCTTACTTAGTGAGAGTTACTGACAGGAACCATATATTTCTGACTTAGTGAGAGTTACTGACAGAAACCATATATATCTTACTTAGTGAGAGTTACTGGCAGGAACCATATATTTCTTACTTAGTGAGTGTTACTGGCAGGAACAATAGAGTTCTTACTTAGTGAGTGTTACTGGCAGGAACTATATATTTCTTACTTAGTGAGTGTTACTGGCAGGAACTATAGATTTCTTACTTAGTGAGAGTTACTGGCAGGAACTATATATATCTTACTTAGTGAGAGTTACTCACAGGAACAATAGATTTCTTACTTAGTGAGAGTTACTGGCAGGAACTATAGATTTCTTACTTAGTGAGAGTTACTGGCAGGAACTATAGATTTCGTACTTAGTGAGAGTTACTGGCAGGAACTATATATTTCTTACTTAGTGAGAGTTACTGACAGGAACAATGGATATCTTACTTAGTGAGAGTTACTGGCAGGAACTATAGATTTCTTACTTAGTGACTGTTACTGGCAGGAACAATAGAGTTCTTACTTAGTGAGTGTTACTGGCAGGAACTATAGATTTCTTACTTAATGAGAGTTACTGGCAGGAACTATATATATCTTACTTAGTGAGAGTTACTAACAGGAACAATAGATTTCTTACTTAGTGAGAGTTACTGGCAGGAACTATAGATTTCATACTTAGTGAGAGTTACTGGCAGGAACTATAGATTTCTTACTTAGTGAGAGTTACTGGCAGGAACTATATATATCTTACTTAGTGTTAGTTACTGGCAGGAACTATAGATTTCTTACTTAGTGAGAGTTACTGGCAGGAACAATAGATTTCGTACTTAGTGACTGTTACTGGCAGGAACTATAGATTTCTTACTTAGTGAGAGTTACTGGCAGTAAGTATATATTTCGTACTTAGTGAGAGTTACTGGCAGGAACTATAGATTTCGTACTTAGTGAAAGTTACTGGCAGGAACAATAGATATCTTACTTAGTGAGAGATACTGGCAGGAATTATAGATATCGTACTTAGTGAGAGTTACTGGCAGAAACTATAGATTTCTTACTTAGTGAGAGTTACTGGCAGGAACAATAGATATCTTACTTAGTGAGAGTTACTGGCAGGAAATATAGATTTCGTACTTAGTGAGAGTTATTGGCAGGAACAATAGATATCTTACTTAGTGAGAGTTACTGGCAGGAACTATATATATCTTACTTAGTGAGAATTACTGGCAGGAACTATAGATAAACACATCTGTCATTCTCCGACACTTTTCTACCTTACTGTCTTCTTTCAAATAAGTTTGATACCAGGATACCTGATGATACTACATAAGAAATATCCTCGAGTTTCCCCCATCAGGATACATGAGGATACTACATAAGAACTATCCTCGAGTTTCCCACCAGGATACATGAGGATACTACATAAGTACTATCCTTGAGTTTCCCCCACCAGGATACACAAGGATACTACATAAGAAATATCCTCGAGTTTCCCACCAGGATACACAAGGATACTACATAAGAAATATCCTCGAGTTTCCCTCCAGGATACATATGATACTACATAAGAAATATCCTCGAGTTTCCCACCATGATACATGATGATACTACATAAGAAATATCCTCGAGTTTCCCACCAGGATACACAAGGATACTACATAAGATATATCCTCGAGTTTCCCACCATGATACACAAAGATACTACATAAGAACTATCCTCGAGTTTCCCACCATGATACATGATGATACTACATAAGAAATATCCTCGAGTTTCCCACCAGGATACACAAGGATACTACATAAGAAATATCCTCGAGTTTCCCACCAGGATACATGATGATACTACATAAGAAATATCCTCGAGTTTCCCACCAGGATACACAAGGATACTACATAAGAAATATCCTCGAGTTTCCCTCCAGGATACATATGATACTACATAAGAAATATCCTCGAGTTTCCCTCCAGGATACATATGATACTACATAAGAAATATCCTCGAGTTTCCCACCAGGATACATGATGATACTACATAATTGTCAAAACCACATCCGAGAAAACTGTTCACTAAATTTAGCGAGCTTTATTCAACCATTAAACTATCCGAATGATTCAACCATTAAACTATCCGAATGATTCAACCATTAAACTATCCGAATGATTCAACCATTAAACTATCCGAATGATTCAACCATTAAACTATCTTTTTTGTATCCCCTTTCTTCTAAGTTCAACCTCAATCAATTACGTCATATACTTTCAACTTCATAATCTCTTTATCCTATTCCTATTCTAATCCACAGATCATGATTAAAACATTTACTTACATTTTGTTTTCAAATTGAACTTGAATAGTTATATTAAAAAAAAAGAAAAGTACAACACTGCCCTAAATGCGTTATGACGTAACTACAATACGTACCTTATAATAGGAAACGAGCTCTATAAGCTACAACTGTCGGTATTTAAATTTTGTGTAAGATGTGTATTTGTATATCTATGTTGTATCATTGTTTGAACAAAAATATGTTTAAGGTAAGAAGTCAATAACAACATTTCGAAATGTGATAAGTATGACTTACCCCTGGTTGAGGCGTCCACGACAACGTTGCTGACGACAAGTAGGCATAACACCGAAAAGATGTCCATCTCTCTGATGTACATATACTGTTGTGCTGGGGCATGGACTTGACAACACTCACAGTAAAGTAAACCGTTGATGTATGCACCACACGCGATTCTATAAACACTATTACAAATACCGATTTCGTGAATGCTTGTTTGGAAGTCACTTATCTTACCGGAACCTACGTGTTAACTGAAGCGGTAATTACATCACTTTGCCACAAAAAAACCCAAGTGCGAGTATTTATTATACTAATAATATACGAAGTGTCATGGACATTGTGAGAATTTTGCAATGTCCCCGACGACAGGAATATGCTGCATGAGAAGTATGTGCATCCTGCTCGGGACATATTGGCTTAAACATGCATCCTGCTCGGAACTGTCATGTTGGGTTATATAGGGACATGTTGGCTTAAACATACATCTTGCTCGGAACTGTCATGTTGGGTTATATAGGGACATATTGGCTTAAGCATGCATCCTGCTCGGAACTGTCATGTTGGTTATATAGGGACATGTTGGCTTAAACATGCATCCTGCTCGGAACTATCATGTTGGGTTATATAGGGCCATATTGGCTTAAACATGCATCCTGCTCGGAACTGTCATGTTGGGTTATATAGGGACATATTGGCTTAAGCATGCATCCTGCTCGGAACTGTCATGTTGGGTTATATAGGGACATATTGGCTTAAACATCCATCCTGCTCGGAACTGTCATGTTGGGTTAATTATGCATCCTGCTCGGAACTATCATGTTGGGTTATATAGGGACATGTTGGCTTAAACATGCAGCCTGCTCGGAACTATCATGTTGTGTTATACAGGGACATGTTGGCTTAAACATGCATCCTGCTCGGAACTGCCATGTTAGGTTATATAGGGACATATTGGCTTAAATATGCATCCTGCTCGGAACTGTCATGTTGGTTATATAGGGACATGTTGGCTTAAACATGCATCCTGCTCGGAACTATCATGTTGGGTTATATAGGGACATATTGGCTTAAACATGCATCCTGCTCGGAACTGTCATGTTGGGTTATATAGGGACATATTGGCTTAAACATGCATCCTGCTCGGAACTGTCATGTTGGGTTATATAGGGATATGTTGTGTTAAACATGCATCCTGCTCGGAACTATCATGTTGGGTTAATTATGCATCCTGCTCGGAACTATCATGTTGGGTTATATAGGGACATGTTGGCTTAAGCATGCAGCCTGCTCGGAACTGTCATGTTGGGTTATATAGGGACATATTGGCTTAAACATGCATCCTGCTAGGAACTATCATGTTGTGTTATACAGGGACATCTTGGCTTAAACATGCATCCTGCTCGGAACTATCATGTTGGGTAAATTATGCATCCTGCTCGGAACTATCATGTTGGGTTAAACATGCATCCTGCTCGGAACTATCATGTTGTGTTATACAGGGACATGTTGGCTTAAACACGCAGCCTGCTCGGAACTATCATGTTGGGTTAAACATACATCCTGCCCGGAACTATCATGTTGGGTTATATAGGAACATGTTGGCTTAAACATATATCCTGCCCGGAACTATCATGTTGTGTTATACAGGGACATGTTGGCTTAAACATGCATCCTGCTCGGAACTATCATGTTGTGTTATACAGGGACATGTAGGCTTAAACATGCATCCTGCTCGGAACTATCATGTTGTGTTATAAAGAGACATGTTGGCTTAAACATGCATCCTGCTCGGAACTATCATGTTGTGTTATAAAGGGACATGTTGGCTTAAACATGCATCCTGCTCGGAACTATCATGTTGTGTTATAAAGGGACATGTTGGCTTAAACATTCATCCTGCCCGGAACTATGTTGGGTTGGTTATACAGGGACATGTTGGTTTAAACATGCATCCTGCTCGGAACTATCATGTTGGGTTATATAGGGACATGTTGGCTTAAACATGCATCCTGCTCGGAACTATCATGTTGTGTTATAAAGGGACATGTTGGCTTAAACATGCATCCTGCTCGGAACTATCATGTTGTGTTATACAGGGACATGTTGGCTTAACATGCATCCTGCTCGGAACTATCATGTTGTGTTATACAGGGACATGTTGGCTTAACATGCATCCTGCTCGGAACTATTATGTTGGGTTAAACAGTGACATGTTGGTCTAAACATGCATTCTGATCGGAACTATCATGTTGGGTTAAACAGGGACATGTTGGTTTAAACATGCATTCTGATCGGAACTATCATGTTGTGTTATACAGGGACATGTTGGTTTAAACATGCATCCTGCCCGGAACTATCATGTTGGGTTATATAGGGACATCTTGGTTTAAACATGCATCCTGCTCGGAACTATCATGTTGGCTTAAACAGGGACATGTTGGTTTAAACATGCATTCTGATCGGAACTATCATGTTGTGTTATATAGGGACATGTTGGTTTAAACATGCATCCTGCCCGGAACTATCATGTTGGGTTATATAGGGACATCTTGGTTTAAACATGCATCCTGCCCGGAACTATGTTGGGTTGGTTATACAGGGACATGTTGGCTTATCAATGCATTATATTTGTTAGTTTCGTTTGTTCGCGACTGGTTCCCTGTCATTCACACTTATATACACTGTATACATTGGATAATCATTATTAAATAACAAAAATAACTGTTCACGTAAAACCGTGTTTGGTTTTTCAATAATCATGTTTGTTTGCACCCCTGGTTTTATCGTTTAATAATGGATGCATGTATTGCGCAATACTTACATCACGTGCAGGATGTAAGTCGGTGTTGTCTAAACGTATATGTTGTTTTAATACTGAACCAGCATGCCATCACTCGTTATCCTCATGTCCAGAATAATGCAGTGGACCTACGAACAAGTCATTGACTATGTGAATGGATTGTGTGGATTTTTCACCAACGTATGTATTTAGAGCTGCACAAACAGTTACGGTTATTTAGCGAGTATCCAATTGTCTGTATCATACAGGAAGACAGGTGCACCCACGCACACTCGTTAACTAACAAGGACCTCGTATTTGTTTATCCAAATAGCAACTTGTTGAAAGCGCAATGTTGGCCGTTTTCTGATTGGGCCGTGTAAGTGGATACATGTAATATTGCACACAGTTGCATCAATTGTAAGATTTAGTTGTTGCATGTAGGTAAAACGGTTCATAAAACGTTTCCGAAACACTAAATTAATATCCATTAGTGACATGTTGATACAGCCACGTTGACGTTTCTGTTCGTCCGTCTATATCGCTCTATCCGTTCAATGAGTTTGTAATGAACAGAGAATGTATGCTTTACGTTTATTTATCGTCGCTACCGGTTGCCCATATGAGCTACGCCTCCTGAAGAGATTAGTCATTTATATTTTTGGAGGATAGTGCAATGATACAGATAGAGACCATTCCAGAGACCATTCCAGAGTCTCCTCTTACATGCACGGTGTACAACACCGACACGATATATCGGTTTAAAGTCCCATCTGAAAGACTGTTAATTTTAATAGGGTCAGACGGGGGGGGGGGTCGAACCTGTGGGATATCTTTTATCTGCACATGATCTATTTATTTTGTTATTTCCCCTAAAGTTGCTGTTGTACTTTGCTGTTAAGTGTTGTAAAATAATCCGTTGCATAATTTAGTTTCCCGTCGCTGTTTCCGGATTTCATTTATATACTAGAGGACATAGAAAACGCACACTTCGGATAAGTGTATTTTTACATGAAACACAATAACTAAGTACATGGTTTTAAACATTTTGCAATATTTTTAGTTGTTCAGTTCAGTGTTTTGTAATAAAGATGTGATATATCTTTTCATGTAATAATAATCATATAATGTAGGTGTGCGTTTTCTATGTCGTCTTCTAGCATAGCGTACTGGCGTGATGTCGCATAAACAAACTGTTTGTCCTACTATAATTAGATATAGGTGAAACCTACATTATTTAAACAATCGACCATCAATTATAGTGAATGTATATTTACATATATGTATTGTAATATTAAATTTAATTTATATATATTTAATCAGAACAGAACAGATGTGTTCATCATGTATGCACTGTTCAATATGGCCTCCATGGTTACGGTCAGTGACATTAAGCCACTTACCCCTCATGTTTGAATCCAATTGTGGGTATATAATTCGTTCATGTGATGAAGCAAGCCAGTTCAACCCGGGTACACGTCTGTGTCTGATCCAACTGCTAGCAGCCACGTCTATTGCGTATTGGTCAGTATGTACGAATTCAACCGACCCCCAACCATCATCCGACGCATCTCCCCCCCCCCCCATAAACCGATACACCCATCCATGACCAGGCAGTAGACGTCCAAACACCCAAGTCCATTGCGTATTGGTAAACATGTACGAATTCAACCGACCCCAACCATCATCCGACTCCACCCCACCCCCATCAGCCGGCTCCACCCCCAATCAACCGACTCCACCCCAATCAACCGACTCCACCCCAATCAACCGACTCATTGCCCATAAACCGCTACACCTGTCCATGGCCAGTAAGTAGACGGCCAAGGTAAATATTAATTATCATGGAAATTATAATGTATTAGATTGATTGTATTGTTCGTGGTTCTGTATCAGCACACTTCAACAAGACGTTGCTCCACGTGTGCGCACGGTCACATTCCTCCATGCAGCTTGTTATGCATAGGATATAAGCCGAACACGAGCATGTAAATAGGATTTAATATAAAACTCTGGCCTTTTGATAGTAGTTCAATATTAATAATAATGGACTGCAAGTACAAAGGTATGACGTCACGACAGTGTAATTAAATACTGTTTAAAGCGACATTACATTAGTGAAAACGCAACTTTCTACAGAATGTAATTTCCTATTATATGGTATAATTCCCCCCCCCCAATATTTGCCTCAAATACTGAATAATTCAACTAATAACCAAACGTCGTATACGCGGTTTGTTGACATAACAAAATATTGTAAATAGGGTCGACATGCATGCGTAATACAACCGTTCGTGTATCCGGAACAATACGAGTTATGGTACAGATTTACCGTTATATCTCACATGTGTGCCTATGCATATTTATTTGTAAACTAGTCTTAGATAAATTATCTTTAAACGATATTATCTCGCGTTTAGTATTGACTCTGATGTCAATTCAGGAGCGTGAGTGATCGTTATATGAAATCATATTTTAAATTTTGAAAGATGGTAGATCACAAAAAAATGCATTTTATTTGCTTTTTGCGATGTAATGTCGCTTTAAAATCAGACCTGCTTTATGTGTAGCTCAATGTTTTACTATCAACACAATATCCCTGATAATTACCCAAGTTTTACTATTTCTTTTCAGCTGAATCTTCAAACACACTACATTTTTTGGGATATGTACGCCCATTGCTTTTGTGTCTATTTCCCCATCGACGAAATCTGATATACGAATAGAATTGTCACATTTCTTCTTTTGGAACACACCATCAGTCTTGCTCTTGAAC
>CM026402.1:28490776-28524427 GCA_014843695.1 Archivesica marissinica | reverse complement strand
GAGAGTTACTGACAGGAACAATATATATCTTACTTAGTGACTGTTACTGGCAGGAACTATATATATCTTACTTAGTGAGAGTTACTGGCAGGAACTATATATATCTTACTTAGTGAGAGTTACTGGCAGGAACAATAGATTTCTTACTTTGTGAGAGTTACTGGCAGGAACAATATATTCTTACTTAGTGAGAGTTACTGGCAGGAACTATATATTTCTTACTTAGTGAGTTACTGGCAGGAACAATAGATTTCTTACTTAGTGAGAGTTACTGGCAGGAACTATATATTCTTACTTAGTGTGAGTTACTGGCAGGAACTATATATATCTTACTTAGTGAGGTTACTGGCAGGAACAATATATTTCTTACTTAGTGAGAGTTACTGGCAGGAACTATATATTTCTTACTTAGTGAGAGTTACTGGCAGGAACTATATATTTCGTTTGTGGGTTTGGGGTTTTTTTTTTGTGGGTTTGGGTGGTTTTACTTAGTGAGAGTTACTGGCAGGAACTATAGATTTCTTACTTAGTGACTGTTACTGGCAGGAACAATAGAGTTATTACTTAGTGAGTGTTACTGGCAGGAACTATAGATATCTTACTTAGTGAGTGTTACTGGCAGGAACTATATATATCTTACTTAGTGAGTGTTACTGGCAGGAACAATAGATTTCTTACTTAGTGAGAGTTACTGGCAGGAACTATAGATTTCTTACTTAGTGAGAGTTACTGGCAGGAACTATAGATTTCTTACTTAGTGAGAGTTACTGGCAGGAACTATATATATCTTACTTAGTGAGAGTTACTGGCAGGAACTATAGATTTCTTACTTAGTGAGAGTTACTGGCAGGAACTATAGATTTCGTACTTAGTGAGAGTTACTGGCAGGAACTATAGATTTCTTACTTAGTGAGAGTTACTGGCAGGAACTATAGATTTCGTACTTAGTGAGAGTTACTGGCAGGAACTATATATTTTTAGTGAGAGTTACTGGCAGGAACATAGATTTCTTACTTGTGAGAGTTACTGGCAGGAACTATAGATTTCGTACTTAGTGAGAGTTACTGGCAGAAACTATAGATATCTTACTTAGTGAGAGTTACTGGCAGGAACTATAGATATCTTACTTAGTGAGAGTTACTGGCAGGAACTATAGATTTTTGTGGGTTATCTTACTTAGTGAGAGTTACTGGCAGGAACTATATATATCTTACTTAGTGAGAGTTACTGGCAGGAACAATAGATATCTTACGTAGTGAGAGTTACTGGCAGGAACTATAGATTTCTTACTTAGTGAGAGTTACTGGCAGGAACTATATATATCTTACTTAGTGAGAGTTACTGGCAGGAACTATATATATCTTACTTAGTGAGAGTTAATGGCAGGAACTATATATATCTTACTTAGTGAGAGTTACTGGCAGGAACTATATGTGGGTTTGGGGCATAGATTTCTTACTTAGTGAGAGTTACTGGCAGGAACTATAGATTTCTTACTTAGTGAGCGTTACTGGCAGGAACTATAGATTTCTTACTTCGTGAGAGTTACTGGCAGGAACTATATATATCTTACTTAGTGAGAGTTACTGGCAGGAACTATAGATGTCTTACTTAGTGATAGTTACTGGCAGGAACCATATATATCTTACTTAGTGAGAGTTACTGGCAGGAACAATAGATATCTTACTTAGTGAGAGTTATTGGCAGGAACAATATATATCTTACTTAGTGAGAGTTACTGGCAGGAACCATATATATCTTACTTAGTGAGAGTTACTGGCAGGAACAATATATATCTTACTTAGTGAGAGTTACTGGCAGGAACTATAGATTTCGTACTTCGTGATAGTTACTGGCAGGAACTATAGATTTCGTACTTAGTGAGAGTTACTGGCAGAAACTATATATATCTTACTTAGTGAGAGTTACTGGCAGGAACTATAGATATCGTATTTAGTGAGAGTTACTGGCAGGAACAATAGATATCTTACGTAGTGAGAGTTACTGGCAGGAACTATAGATTTCGTACTTCGTGATAGTTACTGGCAGGAACTATAGATTTCGTACTTAGTGAGAGTTACTGGCAGGAACTATATATATCTTACTTAGTGAGAGTTACTGGCAGGAACTATATATATTACTTAGTGAGAGTTACTGGCAGGAACAATAGATATCTTACGTAGTGAGAGTTACTGGCAGGAACTATATATTTCTTACTTAATGAGAGTTACTGGCAGGAACTATATATATCTTACTTAGTGAGAGTTACTGGCAGGAACTATATATATCTTACTTAGTGAGAGTTAATGGCAGGAACTATATATATCTTACTTAGTGAGAGTTACTGGCAGGAACCATAGATTTCTTACTTAGTGAGAGTTACTGGCAGGAACTATAGATTTCTTACTTAGTGAGAGTTACAGGCAGGAACTATAGATTTCTTACTTCGTGAGAGTTACTGGCAGGAACTATATATATCTTACTTAGTGAGAGTTACTGGCAGGAACTATAGATTTCTTACTTAATGAGAGTTACTGGCAGGAACTATATATATCTTACTTAGTGAGAGTTACTGGCAGGAACTATATATATCTTACTTAGTGAGAGTTAATGGCAGGAACTATATATATCTTACTTAGTGAGAGTTACTGGCAGGAACCATAGATTTCTTACTTAGTGAGAGTTACTGGCAGGAACTATAGATTTCTTACTTACTGAGAGTTACTGGCAGGAACTATAGATTTCTTACTTCGTGAGAGTTACTGGCAGGAACTATATATATCTTACTTAGTGAGAGTTACTGGCAGGAAATATAGATGTCTTACTTAGTGAGAGTTACTGGCAGGTACCATATATATCTTACTTAGTGAGAGTTACTGGCAGGAACAATAGATATCTTACTTAGTGAGAGTTATTGGCAGGAACAATAGATATCTTACTTAGTGAGAGTTACTGGCAGGAACCATATATATCTTACTTAGTGAGAGTTACTGGCAGGAACAATAGATATCTTATTTAGTGAGAGTTATTGGCAGGAACAATAGATATCTTACTTAGTGAGAGTTACTGGCAGGAACTATATATATCTTACTTAGTGACTGTTACTGGCAGGAACTATAGATTTCTTACTTAGTGAGAGTTACTGGCAGGAACCATATATATCTTACTTAGTGAGAGGTACTGGCAGGAACCATATATTTCTTACTTAGTGAGAGTTACTGACAGGAAACATATATTTCTGACTTAGTGAGAGTTACTAACAGGAACCATATATATCTTACTTTGTGAGAGTTACTGGCAGGAACCATATATTTCTTACTTAGTGAGAGTTACTGACAGGAAACATATATTTCTTACTTAGTGAGAGTTACTGACAGGAACCATATATATCTTACTTAGTGAGAGTTACTGGCAGGAACTATAGATTTCTTACTTAGTGACTGTTACAGGCAGGAACAATAGAGTTCTTACTTAGTGAGTGTTACTGGCAGGAACTATATATTTCTTACTTAGTGAGTGTTACTGGCAGGAACTATAGATTTCTTACTTAGTGAGAGTTACTGGCAGGAACTATATATATCTTACTTAGTGAGAGTTACTCACAGGAACAATAGATTTCTTGCTTAGTGAGAGTTACTGGCAGGAACTATAGATTTTTTACTTAGTGAGAGTTACTGGCAGGAACTATAGATTTCGTACTTAGTGAGAGTTACTGGCAGGAACTATAGATTTCTTACTTAGTGAGAGTTACTGGCAGGAACTATATATATCTTACTTAGTTAGAGTTACTGGCAGGAACTATAGATTTCGTACTTAGTGACTGTTACTGGCTGGAACTATAGATTTCTTACTTAGTGAGAGTTACTGGCAGGAACCATATATATCTTACTTAGTGAGAGTTAGTGGCAGGAACTATAGATTTCTTACTTAGTGAGAGTTACTGGCAGGAACTATAGATTTCGTACTTAGTGAGAGTTACTGGCAGGAAATATAGATTTCGTACTTAGTGAGAGTTACTGACAGGAACTATAGATTTCTTACTTAGTGAGAGTTACTGGCAGGAACTATATATATCTTAGTTAGTGAGAGTTACTGGCAGGAACTATAGATATCTTACTTAGTGAGAGTTACTGGCAGGAACTATATATATCTTACTTAGTGACTGTTACTGGCAGGAACTATAGATTTCTTACTTAGTGAGAGTTACTGGCAGGAACTATATATATCTTACTTAGTGAGAGTTACTGGCAGGAACTATAGATATCTTACTTAGTGAGAGTTACTGGCAGGAACTATGGATATCTTTCTTAGTGAGAGTTACCGGCAGGAACTATAAATATCTTACTTAGTGAGAGTTACTGGCAGGAACCATATATTTCTTACTTAGTGAGAGTTAGTGGCAGGAACTATAGATTTCTTACTTAGTGAGAGTTACTGGCAGGAACTATATATATCTTATTTAGTGAGAGTTACTGGCAGGAACAATAGATATCTTACTTAGTGAGAGTTACTGGCAGGAACTATTGATATCTTACTTAGTGAGAGTTACTGGCAGGAACAATAGATATCTTACATAGTGAGAGTTACAGGCAGGAACTATATATATCTTACTTAGTGAGAGTTATTGGCAGGAACTTTAGATATCTTACTTAGTGAGAGTTACTGGCAGGAAAAATAGATATCTTACTTAGTGAGAGTTACTGGCAGGAACAATAGATATCTTACTTAGTGTGAGTTACTGACAGGAACACTAGATATCTTACTTAGTGAGAGTTACTGGCAGGAACCATAGATTTCTTACTTAGTGAGAGTTACTGACAGGAACCATATATATCTTACTTAGTGAGAGTTACTGGCAGGAACAATAGATATCTTACTTAGTGTGAGTTACTGACAGGAACCATATATATCTTACTTAGTGAGAGTTACTGGCAGGAACCATATATTTCTTACTTAGTGAGAGTTACTGGCAGGAACCGTATATATGTTATTTAGTGAGAGTTACTGACAGGAACCATATATATCTTACTTAGTGAGAGTTACTGACAGGAACCATATATATCTTACTTAGTGAGAATTACAGGCAGGAACCATATATATCTTACTTAGTTAGTGTTACTGACAGGAATCATATATATCTTACTTAGTGAGAGTTATTGACAGGAACCATATATATCTTACTTATTGAGAGTTACTGGCAGGAACCATATATAACTTACTTAGTGAGAGTTACTCACAGGAACAATATATTTCTTACTTAGTGAGTGTTACTGGCAGGAACTATATATATCTTACTTAGTGAGAGTTACTCACAGGAACAATATATTTCTTACTTAGTGAGTGTTACTGGCAGGAACTATAGATTTCTTACTTAGTGAGTGTTACTGGCAGGAACAATAGATGTCTTACTTAGTGAGTGTTACTGGCAGGAACAATAGATTTCTTACTTAGTGAGTGTTACTGGCAGGAACTATAGATTTCTTACTTAGTGAGTGTTACTTGCAGGAACAATAGATTTCTTACTTAGGGAGTGTTACTGGCAGGATCTATAGATTTCGTAAATTGTGAGAGTTACTGGCAGGAACTATAGATTTCTTACTTAGTGAGAGTTACTAGCAGGAACTATAGATTTCGTACTTAGTGAGAGTTACTTGCAGGAACTATAGATTTCTTACTTCGTGAGAGTTACTGGCAGGAACTATATATTTCGTACTTAGTGAGAGTTACTGGCAGGAACTATATATATCTTACTTAGTGAGAGTTACTGGCAGGAACTATATATATCTTACTTAGTGAGAGTTACTGGCAGGAACCATATATATCTTACTTATTTAGTAGTACTGACAGGAACCATATATATCTTATTTAGTGAGTGTTACTGACAGGAACCATATATATCTTACTTAGTGAGAGTTACTGGCAGGAACCATATATTTCATACTTAGTGAGAGTTACTGACAGGAACCAAATATATCTTACTTAGTGAGAGTTACTGGCAGGAACTATATATTTCTTACTTAGTGAGAGTTACTGGCAGGAACAATAGATTTCTTACTTTGTGAGAGTTACTGGCAGGAACTATATATATCTTACTTAGTGAGAGTTACTCAAAGGAACACTATATTTCTTACTTTGTGAGTGTTACTGGCAGGAACTATATAGTTCTTACTTAGTGAGTGTTACTGGCAGGAACAATAGATTTCTTACTTAGTGAGTGTTACTGGCAGGAACTATAGATTTCTTACTTAGTGAGTGTTACTGGCAGGAACTATAGATTTCTTACTTAGTGAGTGTTACTTGCAGGAACAATAGATTTCTTACTTAGTGAGAATTACTGGCAGGAACCATATATTTCTTACTTAGTGAGAGTTACTGGCAGCAACTTTATATTTCATACTTAGGGAGAGTTGCTGACAGGAACCATATATATCTTACTTAGTGAGAGTTACTAGCAAGAAACATATATTTCATACTTAGTGAGAGTTACTGGCAGGAACTATAGATTTCTTACTTAGTGAGAGTTACTGGCAGGAACTATAGATTTCTTACTTAGGGAGTGTTACTGACAGGAACTATAGATTTCGTACTTAGTGAGAGTTACTGGCGGGAACTATAGATTTCTTACTTTGTGAGAGTTACTGGCAGGAACTATATATATCTTACTTAGTGAGAGTTACTCACAGGAACAATATATTTCTTACTTAGTGAGTGTTACTGGCAGGAACTATATATTTCTTACTTAGTGAGTGTTACTGGCAGGAACTATAGATTTCTTACTTAGTGAGTGTACTTGCAGGAACAATAGATTTCTTACTTAGGGAGTGTTACTGGCAGGATCTATTGATTTCGTACATAGTGAGAGTTACTGGCAGGAACTATAGATTTCTTACTTAGTGAGAGTTACTAGCAGGAACTATTGATTTCGTACTTAGTGAGAGTTACTGGCAGGAACTATAGATTTCGTACTTAGTGAGAGTTACTTCCAGAAATATAGATTTCTTACTTCGTGAGAGTTACTGGCAGGAACTATATATTTCGTACTTAGTGAGAGTTACTGGCAGGAACTATATATATCTTACTTAGTGAGAGTTACTGGCAGGAACTATAGATTTCGTACTTATTGAGAGTTACTGGCAGGAACAATATATATCTTACTTATTGAGAGTTACTGGCAGGAACAATATATATCTTACTCAGTGAGAGTTACTGTCAGGAACAATATATTTCTTACTTAGTGAGAGTTACTGGCAGGAACTATAGATTTCGTACTTAGTGAGACTTACTGGCAGGAACTATAGATTTCGTTCTTAGTGAGAGTTACTGGCAGGAACAATAGATATCTTACTTAGTGAGAGTTACTGGCAGGAACTATATATATCTTACTCAGTGAGAGTTACTGTCAGGAACAATAGATTTCTTACTTAGTGAGAGTTACTGGCAGGAACTATAGATTTCGTACTTAGTGAGACTTACTGGCAGGAACTATAGATTTCGTTCTTAGTGAGAGTTACTGGCAGGAACTATAGAGTTCTTACTTAGTGAGAGTTACTGGCAGAAACTATATATCTTACTTAGTGAGAGTTACTGGCAGGAACTATAGATATCTTTCTTAGTGAGAGTTACTGGCAGGAACTATATATATCTTACTTAGTGAGAGTTACTGGCAGGAACTATATATATCTTACTTAGTGAGAGTTACTGGCAGGAACTATATATATCTTACTTAGTGAGAGTTACTGGCAGGAACGATAGATATCTTACTTAGTGAGAGTTACTGGCAGGATCTATATATTTCTTACTTAGTGAGAGTTACTAGCAGGAACTATATATATCTTACTTAGTGAGAGTTACTGGCATGAACTATATATATCTTACTTAGTGAGAGTTACTGGCAGGAACAATATATATCTTATTTAGTGAGAGTTATTGGCAGGAACAATAGATATCTTACCTAGTGAGAGTTACTGGCAGGAACTATATATATCTTACTTAGTGACTGTTACTGGCAGGAACAATAGATTTCTTACTTAGTGAGAGATACTGGCAGGAACCATATATATCTTACTTAGTGAGAGTTTGGGCAGGAACCATATATTTCTTACTTAGTGAGAGTTACTGGCAGGAACTATATATTTCTTACTTAGTGAGAGTTACTGGCAGGAACCATAGATATCTTACTTAGTGAGAGTTACTGGCAGGAACCATATATTTCTTACTTAGTGAGAGTTACTGGCAGGAACTATAGATTTCTTACTTAGTGAGTGTTACTGGCAGGAACAATAGATTTCTTACTTAGTGAGTGTTACTGGCAGGAACTATATATTTCTTACTTAGTGAGAGTTACTGGCAGGAACTATAGATTTCTTACTTAGTGAGAGTTACTGGCAGGAACTATATATATCTTACTTAGTGAGAGTTACTGACAGGAACAATAGATTTCTTACTTAGTGAGAGTTACTGGCAGGAACTATAGATTTCTTACTTAGTGAGAGTTACTGGCAGGAACTATAGATTTCGTACTTAGTGAGAGTTACTGGCAGGAACTATAGATTTCTTACTTAGTGAGAGTTACTGGCAGGAACTATATATATCTTACTTAGTGAGAGTTACTGGCAGGAACTATAGATTTCTTACTTAGTGAGAGTTACTGGCAGGAACTATAGATTTCTTACTTAGTGAGAGTTACTGGCAGGAACCATATATATCTTACTTAGTGAGAGTTAGTGGCAGGAACTATAGATTTCTTACTTAGTGAGAGTTACTGGCAGGAACTATAGATTTCCTACTTAGTGAGAGTTACTGGCAGGAAATATAGATTTCGTACTTAGTGAGAGTTATTGGCAGGAACAATAGATATCTTACTTAGTGAGAGTTACTGACAGGAACAATATATATCTTACTTAGTGACTGTTACTGGCAGGAACTATATATATCTTACTTAGTGAGAGTTACTGGCAGGAACTATATATATCTTACTTAGTGAGAGTTACTGGCAGGAACCATAGATTTCTTACTTTGTGAGAGTTACTGGCAGGAACTATAGATTTCTTACTTAGTGAGAGTTACTGGCAGGAACTATAGATTTCTTACTTAGTGAGAGTTACTGGCAGGAACTATATATATCTTACTTAGTGAGAGTTACTGGCAGGAACTATAGATGTCTTACTTAGTGAGAGTTACTGGCAGGAACCATATATATCTTACTTAGTGAGAGTTACTGGCAGGAACAATAGATATCTTACTTTGTGAGAGTTATTGGCAGGAACACTAGATATCTTACTTAGTGAGAGTTACTGGCAGGAACAATAGATATCTTATTTAGTGAGAGTTATTGGCAGGAACAATAGATATCTTACTTAGTGAGAGTTACTGGCAGGAACTATATATATCTTACTTAGTGACTGTTACTGGCAGGAACTATAGATTTCTTACTTAGTGAGAGATACTGGCAGGAACCATATATATCTTACTTAGTGAGAGGTACTGGCAGGAACCTTATATTTCTTACTTAGTGAGAGTTACTGACAGGAACCATATATTTCTGACTTAGTGAGAGTTACTGACAGGAACCATATATATCTTACTTAGTGAGAGTTACTGGCAGGAACCATATATTTCTTACTTAGTGAGAGTTACTGGCAGGAACTATAGATTTCTTACTTAGTGACTGTTACTGGTAGGAACAATAGAGTTCTTACTTAGTGAGTGTTACTGGCAGGAACTATATATTTCTTACTTAGTGAGTGTTACTGGCAGGAACTATAGATTTCTTACTTAGTGAGAGTTACTGGCAGGAACTATATATATCTTACTTAGTGAGAGTTACTCACAGGAACAATAGATTTCTTACTTAGTGAGAGTTACTGGCAGGAACTATAGATGTCTTACTTAGTGAGAGTTACTGGCAGGAACTATAGATTTCGTACTTAGTGAGAGTTACTGGCAGGAACTATAGATTTCTTACTTAGTGAGAGTTACTGGCATGAACTATATATATCTTACTTAGTTAGAGTTACTGGCAGGAACTATAGATTTCGTACTTAGTGACTGTTACTGGCTGGAACTATAGATTTCTTACTTAGTGAGAGTTACTGGCAGGAACCATATATATCTTACTTGGTGAGAGTTAGTGGCAGGAACTATAGATTTCTTACTTAGTGAGAGTTACTGGCAGGAACTATAGATTTCGTACTTAGTGAGAGTTACTGGCAGGAAATATAGATTTCGTACTTAGTGAGAGTTATTGGCAGGAACAATAGATATCTTACTTAGTGAGAGTTACTGACAGGAACAATATATATCTTACTTAGTGACTGTTACTGGCAGGAACTATATATATCTTACTTAGTGAGAGTTACTGGCAGGAACTATATATATCTTACTTAGTGAGAGTTACTGGCAGGAACCATAGAGTTCTTACTTAGTGAGAGTTACTGGCAGGAACTATAGATTTCTTACTTAGTTAGAGTTACTGGCAGGAACTATAGATGTCTTACTTAGTGAGAGTTACTGGCAGGAACCATATATATCTTACTTAGTGAGAGTTACTGGCAGGAACAATAGATATCTTATTTAGTGAGAGTTATTGGCAGGAACAATAGATATCTTACTTAGTGAGAGTTATTGGCAGGAACAATAGATATCTTACTTAGTGAGAGTTACTGGCAGGAACTATATATATCTTACTTAGTGACTGTTACTGGCAGGAACTATAGATTTCTTACTTAGTGAGAGATACTGGCAGGAACCATATATATCTTACTTAGTGAGAGGTACTGGCAGGAACCTTATATTTCTTACTTAGTGAGAGTTACTGACAGGAACCATATATTTCTGACTTAGTGAGAGTTACTGACAGAAACCATATATATCTTACTTAGTGAGAGTTACTGGCAGGAACCATATATTTCTTACTTAGTGACTGTTACTGGCAGGAACAATAGAGTTCTTACTTAGTGAGTGTTACTGGCAGGAACTATATATTTCTTACTTAGTGAGTGTTACTGGCAGGAACTATAGATTTCTTACTTAGTGAGAGTTACTGGCAGGAACTATATATATCTTACTTAGTGAGAGTTACTCACAGGAACAATAGATTTCTTACTTAGTGAGAGTTACTGGCAGGAACTATAGATTTCTTACTTAGTGAGAGTTACTGGCAGGAACTATAGATTTCGTACTTAGTGAGAGTTACTGGCAGGAACTATAGATTTCTTACTTAGTGAGTGTTACTGGCAGGAACTATATATATCTTACTTAGTTAGAGTTACTGGCAGGAACTATAGATTTCGTACTTAGTGACTGTTACTGGCAGGAACCATATATATCTTACTTGGTGAAAGTTAGTGGCAGGAACTATAGATTTCTTACTTAGTGAGAGTTACTGGCAGGAACTATAGATTTCGTACTTAGTGAGAGTTACTGGCAGGGAATATAGATTTCGTACTTAGTGAGAGTTACTGACAGGAACAATATATATCTTACTTAGTGACTGTTACTGGCAGGAACTATATATATCTTACTTAGTGAGAGTTACTGGCAGGAACTATATATATCTTACTTAGTGAGAGTTACTGGCAGGAACCATAGATTTCTTACTTTGTGAGAGTTACTGGCAGGAACTATAGATTTCTTACTTAGTGAGAGTTACTGGCAGGAACTATAGATTTCTTACTTAGTGAGAGTTACTGGCAGGAACTATATATATCTTACTTAGTGAGAGTTACTGGCAGGAACTATAGATGTCTTACTTAGTGAGAGTTACTGGCAGGAACCATATATATCTTACTTAGTGAGAGTTACTGGCAGGAACAATAGATATCTTACTTTGTGAGAGTTATTGGCAGGAACACTAGATATCTTACTTAGTGAGAGTTACTGGCAGGAACTATATATATCTTACTTAGTGAGAGTTACTGGCAGGAACTATAGATATCTTACTTAGTGAGAGTTACTGGCAGGAACTATATATATCTTACTTAGTGAGAGTTACTGGCAGGAACTATAGATTTCTTACTTAGTGAGAGTTACTGGCAGGAACATATATTTCTTACTTAGTGAGAGTTACTGGCAGGAACCATATATATCTTACTTAGTGAGAGTTACTGGCAGGAACCATATATTTCTTACTTAGTGAGAGTTACTGACAGGAACCATATATTTCTTACTTAGTGAGAGTTACTGGCAGGAACCATATATATCTTACTTAGTGAGAGTTACTGGCAGGAACTATAGATTTCTTACTTAGTGACTGTTACTGGTAGGAACAATAGAGTTCTTACTTAGTGAGTGTTACTGGCAGGAACTATATATTTCTTACTTAGTGAGTGTTACTGGCAGGAACTATAGATTTCTTACTTAGTGAGAGTTACTGGCAGGAACTATATATATCTTACTTAGTGAGAGTTACTCACAGGAACAATAGATTTCTTGCTTAGTGAGAGTTACTGGCAGGAACTATAGATTTCTTACTTAGTGAGAGTTACTGGCAGGAACTATAGATTTCGTACTTAGTGAGAGTTACTGGCAGGAACTATAGATTTCTTACTTAGTGAGAGTTACTGGCAGGAACTATATATATCTTACTTAGTTAGAGTTACTGGCAGGAACTATAGATTTCGTACTTAGTGACTGTTACTGGCTGGAACTATAGATTTCTTACTTAGTGAGAGTTACTGGCAGGAACCATATATATCTTACTTGGTGAGAGTTAGTGGCAGGAACTATAGATTTCTTACTTAGTGAGAGTTACTGGCAGGAACTATAGATTTCGTACTTAGTGAGAGTTACTGGCAGGAAATATAGATTTCGTACTTAGTGAGAGTTACTGACAGGAACTATAGATTTCTTACTTAGTGAGAGTTACTGGCAGGAACTATATATATCTTAGTTAGTGAGAGTTACTGGCAGGAACTATAGATATCTTACTTAGTGAGAGTTACTGGCAGGAACTATATATATCTTACTTAGTGAGAGTTACTGGCAGGAACTATAGATTTCTTACTTAGTGAGAGTTACTGGCAGGAACTATAGATTTCTTACTTAGTGAGAGTTACTGGCAGGAACTATAGATGTCTTACTTAGTGAGAGTTACTGGCAGGAACTATGTATATCTTTCTTAGTGAGAGTTACTGGCTGGAACTATAGATATCTTTTTTAGTGAGAGTTATTGGCAGGAACAATAGATATCTTACTTAGTGAGAGTTACTGGCAGGAACTATATATATCTTACTTAGTGACTGTTACTGGCAGGAACTATAGATATCTTACTTAGTGAGAGTTACTGGCAGGAACCATATATATCTTACTTAGTGAGAGTTACTGGCAGGAACCTATATTTCTTACTTAGTGAGAGTTACTGGCAGGAACTATATATTTCTTACTTAGTGAGAGTTACTGGCAGAACCATATATATCTTACTTAGTGAGAGTTACTGGCAGGAACCATATATTTCTTACTTAGTGACTGTTACTGGCAGGAACAATAGAGTTCTTACTTAGTGAGTGTTACTGGCAGGAACTAATATTCTTACTTAGTGAGTGTTACTGGCAGGAACTATAGATTTCTTACTTAGTGAGAGTTACTGGCAGGAACTATATATATCTTACTTAGTGAGAGTTAATGGCAGGAACTATATATTTCTTACTTAGTGAGAGTTACTGGCAGGAACTATAGATTTCTTACTTAGTGAGAGTTACTGGCAGGAACTATAGATTTCTTACTTAGTGAGAGTTACTGGCAGGAACTATAGATTTCTTACTTAGTGAGAGTTACTGGCAGGAACTATATATATCTTACTTAGTTAGAGTTACTGGCAGGAACTATAGATTTCTTACTTAGTGAGTGTTACTGGCAGGAACTATATATATCTTACTTGGTGAGAGTTAGTGGCAGGAACTATATATTTCTTACTTAGTGAGAGTTAATGGCAGGAACTATATATTTCTTACTTAGTGAGAGTTACTGGCAGGAAATATAGATTTCTTACTTAGTGAGAGTTATTGGCAGGAACTATAGATTTCTTACTTAGTGAGAGTTACTGGCAGGAACTATATATTTCTTACTTAGTGAGTGTTACTGGCAGGAACTATATATATCTTACTTAGTGAGAGTTACTGGCAGGAAATATATATGTCTTACTTAGTGAGAGTTACTGGCAGGTACCATATATTTCTTACTTAGTGAGAGTTACTGGCAGGAACTATAGATTTCTTACTTAGTGAGAGTTATTGGCAGGAACTATAGATGTCTTACTTAGTGAGAGTTACTGGCAGGAACTATATATGTCTTACTTAGTGAGAGTTACTGGCAGGAACCATATATATCTTATTTAGTGAGAGTTATTGGCAGGAACAATAGATATCTTACTTAGTGAGAGTTACTGGCAGGAACTATATATATCTTACTTAGTGACTGTTACTGGCAGGAACTATAGATTTCTTACTTAGTGAGAGATACTGGCAGGAACCATATATATCTTACTTAGTGAGAGGTACTGGCAGGAACCATATATTTCTTACTTAGTGAGAGTTACTGACAGGAACCATATATTTCTGACTTAGTGAGAGTTACTGACAGAAACCATATATATCTTACTTAGTGAGAGTTACTGGCAGGAACCATATATTTCTTACTTAGTGACTGTTACTGGCAGGAACAATAGAGTTCTTACTTAGTGAGTGTTACTGGCAGGAACTATATATTTCTTACTTAGTGAGTGTTACTGGCAGGAACTATAGATTTCTTACTTAGTGAGAGTTACTGGCAGGAACTATATATATCTTACTTAGTGAGAGTTACTCACAGGAACAATAGATTTCTTACTTAGTGAGAGTTACTGGCAGGAACTATAGATTTCTTACTTAGTGAGAGTTACTGGCAGGAACTATAGATTTCGTACTTAGTGAGAGTTACTGGCAGGAACTATATATTTCTTACTTAGTGAGAGTTACTGACAGGAACAATGGATATCTTACTTAGTGAGAGTTACTGGCAGGAACTATAGATTTCTTACTTAGTGACTGTTACTGGCAGGAACAATAGAGTTCTTACTTAGTGAGTGTTACTGGCAGGAACTATAGATTTCTTACTTAATGAGAGTTACTGGCAGGAACTATATATATCTTACTTAGTGAGAGTTACTAACAGGAACAATAGATTTCTTACTTAGTGAGAGTTACTGGCAGGAACTATAGATTTCATACTTAGTGAGAGTTACTGGCAGGAACTATAGATTTCTTACTTAGTGAGAGTTACTGGCAGGAACTATATATATCTTACTTAGTGTTAGTTACTGGCAGGAACTATAGATTTCTTACTTAGTGAGAGTTACTGGCAGGAACAATAGATTTCGTACTTAGTGACTGTTACTGGCAGGAACTATAGATTTCTTACTTAGTGAGAGTTACTGGCAGTAAGTATATATTTCGTACTTAGTGAGAGTTACTGGCAGGAACTATAGATTTCGTACTTAGTGAAAGTTACTGGCAGGAACAATAGATATCTTACTTAGTGAGAGATACTGGCAGGAATTATAGATATCGTACTTAGTGAGAGTTACTGGCAGAAACTATAGATTTCTTACTTAGTGAGAGTTACTGGCAGGAACAATAGATATCTTACTTAGTGAGAGTTACTGGCAGGAAATATAGATTTCGTACTTAGTGAGAGTTATTGGCAGGAACAATAGATATCTTACTTAGTGAGAGTTACTGGCAGGAACTATATATATCTTACTTAGTGAGAATTACTGGCAGGAACTATAGATAAACACATCTGTCATTCTCCGACACTTTTCTACCTTACTGTCTTCTTTCAAATAAGTTTGATACCAGGATACCTGATGATACTACATAAGAAATATCCTCGAGTTTCCCCCATCAGGATACATGAGGATACTACATAAGAACTATCCTCGAGTTTCCCACCAGGATACATGAGGATACTACATAAGTACTATCCTTGAGTTTCCCCCACCAGGATACACAAGGATACTACATAAGAAATATCCTCGAGTTTCCCACCAGGATACACAAGGATACTACATAAGAAATATCCTCGAGTTTCCCTCCAGGATACATATGATACTACATAAGAAATATCCTCGAGTTTCCCACCATGATACATGATGATACTACATAAGAAATATCCTCGAGTTTCCCACCAGGATACACAAGGATACTACATAAGAACTATCCTCGAGTTTCCCACCATGATACATGATGATACTACATAAGAAATATCCTCGAGTTTCCCACCAGGATACACAAGGATACTACATAAGAAATATCCTCGAGTTTCCCACCAGGATACATGATGATACTACATAAGAAATATCCTCGAGTTTCCCACCAGGATACACAAGGATACTACATAAGAAATATCCTCGAGTTTCCCTCCAGGATACATATGATACTACATAAGAAATATCCTCGAGTTTCCCACCAGGATACATGATGATACTACATAATTGTCAAAACCACATCCGAGAAAACTGTTCACTAAATTTAGCGAGCTTTATTCAACCATTAAACTATCCGAATGATTCAACCATTAAACTATCCGAATGATTCAACCATTAAACTATCCGAATGATTCAACCATTAAACTATCCGAATGATTCAACCATTAAACTATCTTTTTTGTATCCCCTTTCTTCTAAGTTCAACCTCAATCAATTACGTCATATACTTTCAACTTCATAATCTCTTTATCCTATTCCTATTCTAATCCACAGATCATGATTAAAACATTTACTTACATTTTGTTTTCAAATTGAACTTGAATAGTTATATTAAAAAAAAAGAAAAGTACAACACTGCCCTAAATGCGTTATGACGTAACTACAATACGTACCTTATAATAGGAAACGAGCTCTATAAGCTACAACTGTCGGTATTTAAATTTTGTGTAAGATGTGTATTTGTATATCTATGTTGTATCATTGTTTGAACAAAAATATGTTTAAGGTAAGAAGTCAATAACAACATTTCGAAATGTGATAAGTATGACTTACCCCTGGTTGAGGCGTCCACGACAACGTTGCTGACGACAAGTAGGCATAACACCGAAAAGATGTCCATCTCTCTGATGTACAGATACTGTTGTGCTGGGGCATGGACTTGACAACACTCACAGTAAAGTAAACCGTTGATGTATGCACCACACGCGATTCTATAAACACTATTACAAATACCGATTTCGTGAATGCTTGTTTGGAAGTCACTTATCTTACCGGAACCTACGTGTTAACTGAAGCGGTAATTACATCACTTTGCCACAAAAAAACCCAAGTGCGAGTATTTATTATACTAATAATATACGAAGTGTCATGGACATTGTGAGAATTTTGCAATGTCCCCGACGACAGGAATATGCTGCATGAGAAGTATGTGCATCCTGCTCGGGACATATTGGCTTAAACATGCATCCTGCTCGGAACTGTCATGTTGGGTTATATAGGGACATGTTGGCTTAAACATACATCTTGCTCGGAACTGTCATGTTGGGTTATATAGGGACATATTGGCTTAAGCATGCATCCTGCTCGGAACTGTCATGTTGGTTATATAGGGACATGTTGGCTTAAACATGCATCCTGCTCGGAACTATCATGTTGGGTTATATAGGGCCATATTGGCTTAAACATGCATCCTGCTCGGAACTGTCATGTTGGGTTATATAGGGACATATTGGCTTAAGCATGCATCCTGCTCGGAACTGTCATGTTGGGTTATATAGGGACATATTGGCTTAAACATCCATCCTGCTCGGAACTGTCATGTTGGGTTAATTATGCATCCTGCTCGGAACTATCATGTTGGGTTATATAGGGACATGTTGGCTTAAACATGCAGCCTGCTCGGAACTATCATGTTGTGTTATACAGGGACATGTTGGCTTAAACATGCATCCTGCTCGGAACTGCCATGTTAGGTTATATAGGGACATATTGGCTTAAATATGCATCCTGCTCGGAACTGTCATGTTGGTTATATAGGGACATGTTGGCTTAAACATGCATCCTGCTCGGAACTATCATGTTGGGTTATATAGGGACATATTGGCTTAAACATGCATCCTGCTCGGAACTGTCATGTTGGGTTATATAGGGACATATTGGCTTAAACATGCATCCTGCTCGGAACTGTCATGTTGGGTTATATAGGGATATGTTGTGTTAAACATGCATCCTGCTCGGAACTATCATGTTGGGTTAATTATGCATCCTGCTCGGAACTATCATGTTGGGTTATATAGGGACATGTTGGCTTAAGCATGCAGCCTGCTCGGAACTGTCATGTTGGGTTATATAGGGACATATTGGCTTAAACATGCATCCTGCTAGGAACTATCATGTTGTGTTATACAGGGACATCTTGGCTTAAACATGCATCCTGCTCGGAACTATCATGTTGGGTAAATTATGCATCCTGCTCGGAACTATCATGTTGGGTTAAACATGCATCCTGCTCGGAACTATCATGTTGTGTTATACAGGGACATGTTGGCTTAAACACGCAGCCTGCTCGGAACTATCATGTTGGGTTAAACATACATCCTGCCCGGAACTATCATGTTGGGTTATATAGGAACATGTTGGCTTAAACATATATCCTGCCCGGAACTATCATGTTGTGTTATACAGGGACATGTTGGCTTAAACATGCATCCTGCTCGGAACTATCATGTTGTGTTATACAGGGACATGTAGGCTTAAACATGCATCCTGCTCGGAACTATCATGTTGTGTTATAAAGAGACATGTTGGCTTAAACATGCATCCTGCTCGGAACTATCATGTTGTGTTATAAAGGGACATGTTGGCTTAAACATGCATCCTGCTCGGAACTATCATGTTGTGTTATAAAGGGACATGTTGGCTTAAACATTCATCCTGCCCGGAACTATGTTGGGTTGGTTATACAGGGACATGTTGGTTTAAACATGCATCCTGCTCGGAACTATCATGTTGGGTTATATAGGGACATGTTGGCTTAAACATGCATCCTGCTCGGAACTATCATGTTGTGTTATAAAGGGACATGTTGGCTTAAACATGCATCCTGCTCGGAACTATCATGTTGTGTTATACAGGGACATGTTGGCTTAACATGCATCCTGCTCGGAACTATCATGTTGTGTTATACAGGGACATGTTGGCTTAACATGCATCCTGCTCGGAACTATTATGTTGGGTTAAACAGTGACATGTTGGTCTAAACATGCATTCTGATCGGAACTATCATGTTGGGTTAAACAGGGACATGTTGGTTTAAACATGCATTCTGATCGGAACTATCATGTTGTGTTATACAGGGACATGTTGGTTTAAACATGCATCCTGCCCGGAACTATCATGTTGGGTTATATAGGGACATCTTGGTTTAAACATGCATCCTGCTCGGAACTATCATGTTGGCTTAAACAGGGACATGTTGGTTTAAACATGCATTCTGATCGGAACTATCATGTTGTGTTATATAGGGACATGTTGGTTTAAACATGCATCCTGCCCGGAACTATCATGTTGGGTTATATAGGGACATCTTGGTTTAAACATGCATCCTGCCCGGAACTATGTTGGGTTGGTTATACAGGGACATGTTGGCTTATCAATGCATTATATTTGTTAGTTTCGTTTGTTCGCGACTGGTTCCCTGTCATTCACACTTATATACACTGTATACATTGGATAATCATTATTAAATAACAAAAATAACTGTTCACGTAAAACCGTGTTTGGTTTTTCAATAATCATGTTTGTTTGCACCCCTGGTTTTATCGTTTAATAATGGATGCATGTATTGCGCAATACTTACATCACGTGCAGGATGTAAGTCGGTGTTGTCTAAACGTATATGTTGTTTTAATACTGAACCAGCATGCCATCACTCGTTATCCTCATGTCCAGAATAATGCAGTGGACCTACGAACAAGTCATTGACTATGTGAATGGATTGTGTGGATTTTTCACCAACGTATGTATTTAGAGCTGCACAAACAGTTACGGTTATTTAGCGAGTATCCAATTGTCTGTATCATACAGGAAGACAGGTGCACCCACGCACACTCGTTAACTAACAAGGACCTCGTATTTGTTTATCCAAATAGCAACTTGTTGAAAGCGCAATGTTGGCCGTTTTCTGATTGGGCCGTGTAAGTGGATACATGTAATATTGCACACAGTTGCATCAATTGTAAGATTTAGTTGTTGCATGTAGGTAAAACGGTTCATAAAACGTTTCCGAAACACTAAATTAATATCCATTAGTGACATGTTGATACAGCCACGTTGACGTTTCTGTTCGTCCGTCTATATCGCTCTATCCGTTCAATGAGTTTGTAATGAACAGAGAATGTATGCTTTACGTTTATTTATCGTCGCTACCGGTTGCCCATATGAGCTACGCCTCCTGAAGAGATTAGTCATTTATATTTTTGGAGGATAGTGCAATGATACAGATAGAGACCATTCCAGAGACCATTCCAGAGTCTCCTCTTACATGCACGGTGTACAACACCGACACGATATATCGGTTTAAAGTCCCATCTGAAAGACTGTTAATTTTAATAGGGTCAGACGGGGGGGGGGGTCGAACCTGTGGGATATCTTTTATCTGCACATGATCTATTTATTTTGTTATTTCCCCTAAAGTTGCTGTTGTACTTTGCTGTTAAGTGTTGTAAAATAATCCGTTGCATAATTTAGTTTCCCGTCGCTGTTTCCGGATTTCATTTATATACTAGAGGACATAGAAAACGCACACTTCGGATAAGTGTATTTTTACATGAAACACAATAACTAAGTACATGGTTTTAAACATTTTGCAATATTTTTAGTTGTTCAGTTCAGTGTTTTGTAATAAAGATGTGATATATCTTTTCATGTAATAATAATCATATAATGTAGGTGTGCGTTTTCTATGTCGTCTTCTAGCATAGCGTACTGGCGTGATGTCGCATAAACAAACTGTTTGTCCTACTATAATTAGATATAGGTGAAACCTACATTATTTAAACAATCGACCATCAATTATAGTGAATGTATATTTACATATATGTATTGTAATATTAAATTTAATTTATATATATTTAATCAGAACAGAACAGATGTGTTCATCATGTATGCACTGTTCAATATGGCCTCCATGGTTACGGTCAGTGACATTAAGCCACTTACCCCTCATGTTTGAATCCAATTGTGGGTATATAATTCGTTCATGTGATGAAGCAAGCCAGTTCAACCCGGGTACACGTCTGTGTCTGATCCAACTGCTAGCAGCCACGTCTATTGCGTATTGGTCAGTATGTACGAATTCAACCGACCCCCAACCATCATCCGACGCATCTCCCCCCCCCCCCATAAACCGATACACCCATCCATGACCAGGCAGTAGACGTCCAAACACCCAAGTCCATTGCGTATTGGTAAACATGTACGAATTCAACCGACCCCAACCATCATCCGACTCCACCCCACCCCCATCAGCCGGCTCCACCCCCAATCAACCGACTCCACCCCAATCAACCGACTCCACCCCAATCAACCGACTCATTGCCCATAAACCGCTACACCTGTCCATGGCCAGTAAGTAGACGGCCAAGGTAAATATTAATTATCATGGAAATTATAATGTATTAGATTGATTGTATTGTTCGTGGTTCTGTATCAGCACACTTCAACAAGACGTTGCTCCACGTGTGCGCACGGTCACATTCCTCCATGCAGCTTGTTATGCATAGGATATAAGCCGAACACGAGCATGTAAATAGGATTTAATATAAAACTCTGGCCTTTTGATAGTAGTTCAATATTAATAATAATGGACTGCAAGTACAAAGGTATGACGTCACGACAGTGTAATTAAATACTGTTTAAAGCGACATTACATTAGTGAAAACGCAACTTTCTACAGAATGTAATTTCCTATTATATGGTATAATTCCCCCCCCCCAATATTTGCCTCAAATACTGAATAATTCAACTAATAACCAAACGTCGTATACGCGGTTTGTTGACATAACAAAATATTGTAAATAGGGTCGACATGCATGCGTAATACAACCGTTCGTGTATCCGGAACAATACGAGTTATGGTACAGATTTACCGTTATATCTCACATGTGTGCCTATGCATATTTATTTGTAAACTAGTCTTAGATAAATTATCTTTAAACGATATTATCTCGCGTTTAGTATTGACTCTGATGTCAATTCAGGAGCGTGAGTGATCGTTATATGAAATCATATTTTAAATTTTGAAAGATGGTAGATCACAAAAAAATGCATTTTATTTGCTTTTTGCGATGTAATGTCGCTTTAAAATCAGACCTGCTTTATGTGTAGCTCAATGTTTTACTATCAACACAATATCCCTGATAATTACCCAAGTTTTACTATTTCTTTTCAGCTGAATCTTCAAACACACTACATTTTTTGGGATATGTACGCCCATTGCTTTTGTGTCTATTTCCCCATCGACGAAATCTGATATACGAATAGAATTGTCACATTTCTTCTTTTGGAACACACCATCAGTCTTGCTCTTGAACCCAACAAACAACATACCGCTTAATAACGAGTCTCGTTTCCGCTTAGAATCTCCAGTTGCTATTATTATTCTTGAAAAACTTTGCGGACTTTCAAAATAGATTGCAAAATAATCATTACGTCGCGGCCTTTTTGCCCAGAAATATGTGGATGAATTACCGTCGTAAGCAAATGAAGGGACGTAACCAGACACAGCTACAAAATTAGTAGCAAACTGTGCAGGTGGGTTGTTGCCCTTTGGTAGATTCATAATTGGTAAGCTGATCTTATCCGCGTCAATAAATTTCGAGTCAATAGACGGCATCATTTTATGTTCTAACGAGGAGAACTTTCCATTGTGCTGGAAGAGGCTAAAGTCCGCATGTATTGGTATTTTCTGTCCGGACACAGCCAGCATCTTGCCGAGCAGTAAATCCCCCGGTTTCGTCTCATAATATTTCAGCAGGAAGTCTGCTACCCAGTCTATGTCGACATTTTTAAATAATTTTCCAATGAATCCGAGTCTTGAGAATTCGAGCATAAACCAAGAATTGGAGGTATTCTGGATCTGAATTCGAATATAGTTTGAGAAGTTCTTCGCACTTAGAACGTCGTCTTCCAGCTGGATATAATAATCAGATATATTTCTACTGTACAAGAAAAGATAGGCAAAATCTACGTTTTGCTTGGCTCTCCATTGAACTCGTTCCTTTCTGTCATTTAAAGTTTGTTTAAGCCGGCTAAAATTCGGATACATACTTTTTGGTGCTTTTATAATTCTTATAAATCCGCTGTCACAGAATGACTGATATGATTTGTACACATGTCCAGCCATTTCAGAATTGTACGTTTCATTTAGATCAGACATTAGCACAACAACCGTTATCTCTTCTCTGTCACTAGGCATTGTGCTATTAACTAGAGATTGCAGAGTCTGCAACAGGTAGACACTTTCAGCATGCGGTCGTCGAATGGACGGAATACCAATGGTCAGAAATCCTGCAAAATCAGACAGACACCCACAACATCAAAATAATATCCACACTATAATGAACGTTCAGCATTGGACGTTCCCGTTCCCGATCTATACTAGAGGACATAGAAAACGCACACTTCGAATAAGTGTGTTTTTACATGAAAAACAATAACTATATAAATACATAGTTTTAAAAATTTTGGAATATTTTTAGTTGTTCAGTTTGTGCTTTGTAATATAGATGTGATATATCTTTG
Source organism: Archivesica marissinica (assembly GCA_014843695.1). Classification (NCBI taxonomy): domain Eukaryota; kingdom Metazoa; phylum Mollusca; class Bivalvia; order Venerida; family Vesicomyidae; genus Archivesica; species Archivesica marissinica. The sequence goes on along the minus strand of CM026402.1, from coordinate 28,500,663 downwards.
ATGGAATCCTTCGTATTTCGTTTTCATGTAATAATAATCATATAATGTAGGTGTGCGTTTTCTATGTCCTCTTATTGTTATAATTATTAGTATTAGTATACGATTCATTTTAGTATCTACATATTGCTTGCTAAGTAAAACATTGGACAATGTCTTGACTAGTTCATTCAGTTCTCTGTAGTAACATTTCAGACATCATATCCCTAAATGGCACCGGAAAGAGAAATTCGTGATAGCGCAGTGGTAGCGCGTTCGCTTCAGGTGCGAATGGTCTGGAGTTCGAGCCCCACAGGAGCCGTTACGAGTGTGTCCTTAGGCAAGGCTTTTAACTTCCACGTTGCCTCTTCTCTCTCCCTCGTGGCGATGGATTCCATCAGAAATGAGGTCTCGAGCGTGATTAATATAAGTTGTAAGAACTGGCTTCGCAAACGAGCTCAGATAAATGTGTATAAACTAAGAGAAATTCGGAGGATTCTGCAGATTTATTTTAATGTTCTATATTTGATTCTAAGAAGACTTAAGCTGAGTAGTCAACGTATAATCTTTAATACTACACGTCAATACGTCTAGATCTCATTTCTGCATAATTTATTCTATTCCAATTTCATCCTTATTTCCTTTTTCTATTTCTAAGCCCTTAGCTACCAATTTTCAGATATTTATAAGCGATTTGATGGGTTTCCAATTTAAATCAAAGATATTTAAGTTCTGGTCATTTTCGATATTATACTTATAATACAGTTACCTAAAAAATTGCCATATATATGGTTACCTTGTACAAACATTTAGTACGCAGTTTTACCTTAAGCGTTTAGCTTTCAGTTCAATCCACATATCACGATATAAATGTATGTTTCTGTCTATTTCTCAATGTATATTACATGTGTCCTGATAAATAAATATGTTTATCCATATAGCACAATATAAATGTATGTTTCTGTATATTTCTCAATGTATATTACATGTATGCTGATAAATAAATATGTTTAAACCAATCCACATAGCACGATATAAATGTATGTTTCTGTATATTTCTCAATGTATATTACATGTGTCCTGGTAAATTAATATGTTTAAAACAATCCATATAGCACGATGTAAATGTATGTTTCTGTATATTTCTCAATGTATATTACATGCGCCCTGATAAATAAATATGTTTAAACCAACGTATAATCTTCATGCACAAAGTGTCTCTGTCAGAAGCAGTAGAAATCACTTCTGATGAACAGAAACTATATAATGTATCTAGCGCAATGCTTGCATGCAGCGCAAAGCTTGCATGCATGGGCTGTAACAATAGCAACAGTTGCTAATGTCGTCAACATGTGTAGCACATTTGCACTTTTGCAAAACTTGCTTGTGACAATGTAATGACAAATTGCGTGATATGTACATACTTGTAAGGTGTAGTGTTCTTATTGTGAAAAAGGTTCCAACATGAACCATAAAAACGCCTAGTCACGTGCTCTTTAGAAACATCACCGGTATATTGAATGTACCACAGAGGCTTGGAATCTGGATACAATGGTTTCGGGTTCAAAACAAAACAATACACGTTGCTGTCAAGCCTATGGTGTATCATAAGGTATACTATATATATATATATAAGCAAAGTGTATGCATAGCGTCAAGCCTGTGGTGTATCATAAGGTATAATATATATATAAGCAAAGTGTATGTATAGCGTCAAGCCTGTGGTGTATCATAAGGTATACTATATATATAAGCAAAGTGTATGCATAGCGTCAAGCCTGTGGTGTATCATAAGGTATAATATATATATAAGCAAAGTGTATGCATAGCGTCAAGCCTGTGGTGTATCATAAGGTATAATATATATATAAGCAAAGTGTATGTATAGCGTCAAGCCTGTGGTGTATCATAAGGTATACTATATATACAAGCAAAGTGTATTGTATAGCGTCAAGCCTGTGGTGTATCATAAGGTATAATATATATATAAGCAAAAGTAGTGTATGCATAGCGTCAAGCCTGTGGTGTATCATAAGGTATATATATATATAAGCAAAGTGTTGTATAGCGTCAAGCCTGTGGTGTATCATAAGGTATAATATATAATAAGCAAAGTGTATGATAGCGTCAAGCCTGTGGTGTATCATAAGGTATAATATATATATAAGCAAAGTGTATGCATAGCGTCAAGCCTGTGGTGTATCATAAGGTATAATATATATAAAAGCAAAGTGTATGTATAGCGTCAAGCCTGTGGTGTATCATAAGGTATAATATATATATAAGCAAAGTGTATGTATAGCGTCAAGCCTGTGGTGTATCATAAGGTATAATATATATATAAGCAAAGTGTATGCATAGCGTCAAGCCTGTGGTGTATCATAAGGTATAATATATATATAAGCAAAGTGTATGTATAGCGTCAAGCCTGTGGTGTATCATAAGGTATAATATATATATAAGCAAAGTGTATGTATAGCGTCAAGCCTGTGGTGTATCATAAGGTATACTATATATATAAGCAAAGTGTATGCATAGCGTCAAGCCTGTGGTGTATCATAATGTATAATATATATATAAGCAAAGTGTATGTATATCGTGTCAAGCCTATGGTGTATCATAATGTTCTTGAAAGATGTTTGGGTTTTGAACCCGAAGCCATTTGTCCAGACCCCAAGCGTCTGTGGATTATACAGCTAGCTTTATTATTGAATATTCTGTTTATACTTTTGTTCTTTGGAGAATAGTAAAGATATACCTCTATTATGTCGCTGATGACCGTACATTATAGGGTCGTATTTCGGAGGTAAAAAGTCGTCTGGTGTTTGTTGAAGTGGCGGGGAATATTCCGCAACAGCATGGAACGTTTCTTGTGGAATTCTAATAACTACTGTTTGCATTGCGGAACTTTTAATTGCGCTTCTGCTGCCGTGATTCATAGACGTTATAAATCGTTGTCTAGGAAATACCACGCCTCGCATGTGTACAACCTGTCGGAAAAGAACAAATGCAATTACTAGGAACTCTTTTTAATTTCATTGACAGTACATTCTTGTACAATAAGGTTCAGCGATAGTAAGCGTGCCATTCGGCGTCCGTGCCATATACTCGAGAGCCATACCTGTACTTGTGATCAATTTACCTGTACTTGTGATCAATTTACCTGTACTTGTGATCAATTTACCTGTACTTGTGATCAATTTACCTGTACCTGTGATCAATTTACCTGTACTTGTGATCAATTTACCTGTACCTGTGATCAATAATCGCAGTTGTGGAAGTCGTGATAGCGCAGTGGATGGACGTTCGCTTCAGATGCGAGAGGTCCGGAGTTCGAGCCCCCAATGGAGCCGTTACGATTAGCAAGGCATTTAAATTCCACGTTGTCACTTCTATCTCCCTCGTGGCGATGGATTCCATCAGGAATGAGGTCTCGAGAGTGATTAATATAAGTTGTAAGAACTTGTTTCGCAATCGAGCTAAAATAAATTTGTATAAACTAAGCTACTCTGATATCATTGTTTGTATAAACTAATAATCGAAAATACAACCAAAATTGGGTCTTATCTAGTGGCCGTGGTCCTCCTGAAGACACGATCTGTCTATCTCAAACATCTATATTGCTCCCACTACTTGGGAAGTCAAACACTCAAATACATCATGGCCAACACGGCACTGATCCAGTATTATACAGTTAAACACACATAACTAAGCACAGGCTGCCTCTCCATTGGAAAGGACAATGTACCGTCATGTCGTGTTAGCGGTAAGTCATGAGTGGGCGGCTTATACGATAACCTGCTGTGTGGGAGTGAGGCTTGAGCAGGTAGGAGCCCCAGCAGAAATGGATATCAGCTACCCTCGATTTACCGAAAACTACTTTACAGCCGTTTCTGGGCTCTGTGATGACATGACCTTCACGGTACATTATTACCGGATATTTAGAATGTATCAGTCCATTACAGTTCGTATTAACGTCTGCATGGCAGAAAAAGGATTACACTCATCACAATTGCTAATCGGTCATCTGCTTTATAATTTTGGGAGCCCAACTAATAATCGTACAATATCATTAAACTATTTCCATTCAATGCATTTTATTCCATATGGTTATACTGCAATACATTGCATAAATTTAAACTTTATTTAATTTACAACGATTGCGAAGCAAGTTCTAACAACTTATATTAATCACTCTCGTTGGCGCGGATGAAAGCGTAAATGTGGTCATCCATGTGAGGGGAAACAGGAGAAAACCCACCTGTCCTATCTGCCGACCACCGTACCATCTCACATACTTCCCCGTCCGAGGATCGAACCCGGATTGCATTGGTGGGAAGCAAGCGCGCTAACCACTGTGCTAATGGGACTGCCATGCATTGCATATTCATGTGTAATTAAAATGTATCACATAAAATGATACATGAATGTATGAATATGTATTATATGGTTATTAGTTTGCTACAAATACTGTAAAACACTGGGTGACCGATTAGGAATTTTGTTGAGTGTATACTAGAATGAAAGACGGAGTCTTATATAATTCTTCTCGACAAAGTGGGTATGTATTTCGCTGAGATTTTACAATTGTTTTATACAAAGTTTGGAAAGTATGACAAATTAATCCGAAATAGTATGAAATAGAATGAAAGGCGAAACATGCGAAAATAACTAATAAAGAGTATCATAATATAATGGATTGTGAGTGATAGAGCGAGAGGAAAAAGAAGAACGAGACGAGGGTGATAAGACTATAAGTGAGGCGAGAATGTATGTCTTATATAACAATACTCATTCTTAATACTTTTATTCAAATCAGATATGTAAGTAGGAACATGAATGTCCTGGTCGGATAGGGCCGGATTTCCTGAAAGGAGGGTTTCGAGATCTATGTTGAAATTGTGAAGATTGTTTGTTAGAGTCTTACGGCAAACATTGTGCATTGTGGTGGCTATATAACCGGTACGTCCAATAATCCTGTTTGCATGTTAAGTAATATAGCATAATATATATGTAATGAAAATACTGGATTTAATTACGTTTATGACGCGCCTTGTAACTGTTGGAAGCGCTGTTTGATCTCGTAAGCAAGCTGTGTGCATCGATTCATGTACACCTCGCGCAGGTAGCTTGTCTTAATCTACTTGGTGTATCAATTATTCACAGTGGGTGCTATGTATGAGCTACTGGGTTAATGTTTCATAATTCACCCAATTATATAGCATTTACAACAAATTCAATTAGTGTAGCAAATATATCCTTAAGGTAAACACATATGTTATAAATATTAATGTCTCATCTTTATACAGGTGTAGCAGTGTACATAATATACATTGTAACTATTGAGAATCTGGGTATTGCAAAATCTCGTCTGGGTATTCGTCTGGGTATTGCAAAATCTCGTCTGGGTATTGCAAAATCTCGTCTGGGTATTCGTCTGGGTATTGCAAAATCTCGTCTGGGTATTGCAAAATCTCGTCTGGGTATTGCAAAATCTCGTCTGGGTATTGCAAAATAACTTACAGGCCTTCCAAAATCCAACACGTCTGGCACATAATTCGTCCTTGTTTTCTTCGCAGAATGTGACAAATCTGCAAAGAAAAGATTGTTGATGTATACAGCTATTGGATAGCATCGTGTATTCACTTCCGTACACTAATGAGAGACATCGGTCAGTTACTGCCCCTGAATAATCCCTAATAGTAGATAGGTCCTATTAAGTGTTTTCCTCTGTTTTTATCGTTGTTTCCTTTGCACAACATTCTAACAATTTTATACCACCACTGTTTTATATGGTTATTAAATTACTATATCTCGACATATTTCCTACTGTATATGCAATGGGTAGTTAGTTATTTGTAAAACAATGCTATCAGTTAATTAGCACGATTATGATAAAATCACATTTGTCATACCGCAACATCTGGTTAGGGAACAACAGTAAAAACAAAGGATTATAACTAAAAGGACATATTCACATTTTTGAATAAATCAGACTTTATCTGTCAAGGGAGGTAATAGAAAATTAGAGATGCCTATCATTGCTTTAACTACTTGACCACGTAGGCGGTGAGATATTTCAGAACTACTTGCTGCAGCGCACGGATGAGTAAACAGCCATACATGACAGCTAGGATCCTTACACGTTCCATTTATGAAACCGTTTTTTTGTAAACATTGACAAATGTAGGAAAACGTTCAATGTGACGCAATGACTTATATTATATATATATATTGTGTTTAACTTCAAGCAGAAACCTTGTAGTTTACAGATATGCATGTGTTGTAAGTTGAATTTTGTTTTGGAACTGAGAATTTCACTGTGGCAGTTGGTGGATTTAACCTAGAAAGAGGAAGGAGACAATTGAACGGTGTACATCCATATGCACTCAGCCATTGTATCATCTCGCTATCTTAGCATATTTCTGCCTATCCATATGCACTCAGCCATTGTATCATCTCGCTATCTTAGCATATTTCTGCCTATCCATATGCACTCAGCCATTGTATCATCTCGCTATCTTAGCATATTTCTGCCTATCCATATGCACTCAGCCATTGTATCATCTCGCTATCTTAGCATATTTCTGCCTATCCATATGCACTCAGCCATTGTATCATCTCGCTATCTTAGCATATTTCTGCCTATCCATATGCACTCAGCCATTGTATCATCTCGCTATCTTAGCATATTTCTGCCTATCCATATGCACTCAGCCATTGTATCATCTCGCTATCTTAGCATATTTCTGCCTATCCATATGCACTCAGCCATTGTATCATCTCGCTATCTTAGCATATTTCTGCCTATCCATATGCACTCAGCCATTGTATCATCTCGCTATCTTAGCATATTTCTGCCTATCCATATGCACTCAGCCATTGTATCATCTCGCTATCTTAGCATATTTCTGCCTATCCATATGCACTCAGCCATTGTATCATCTCGCTATCTTAGCATATTTCTGCCTATCCATATGCACTCAGCCATTGTATCATCTCGCTATCTTAGCATATTTCTGCCTATCCATATGCACTCAGCCATTGTATCATCTCGCTATCTTAGCATATTTCTGCCTATCCATATGCACTCAGCCATTGTATCATCTCGCTATCTTAGCATATTTCTGCCTATCCATATGCACTCAGCCATTGTATCATCTCGCTATCTTAGCATATTTCTGCCTATCCATATGCACTCAGCCATTGTATCATCTCGCTATCTTAGCATATTTCTGCCTATCCATATGCACTCAGCCATTGTATCATCTCGCTATCTTAGCATATTTCTGCCTATCCATATGCACTCAGCCATTGTATCATCTCGCTATCTTAGCATATTTCTGCCTATCCATATGCACTCAGCCATTGTATCATCTCGCTATCTTAGCATATTTCTGCCTATCCATATGCACTCAGCCATTGTATCATCTCGCTATCTTAGCATATTTCTGCCTATCCATATGCACTCAGCCATTGTATCATCTCGCTATCTTAGCATATTTCTGCCTATCCATATGCACTCAGCCATTGTATCATCTCGCTATCTTAGCATATTTCTGCCTATCCATATGCACTCAGCCATTGTATCATCTCGCTATCTTAGCATATTTCTGCCTATCCATATGCACTCAGCCATTGTATCATCTCGCTATCTTAGCATATTTCTGCCTATCCATATGCACTCAGCCATTGTATCATCTCGCTATCTTAGCATATTTTGCCTATCCATATGCACTCAGCCATTGTTCATCTCGCTATTAGCATATTTCGCCTATCCTATGCACTCAGCCATTATCTTCTACTTAGCATATTTCGCCTATCCATATCACTCAGCTTGTATCATCTCGCTATCTTAGCATATTTCTGCCTATCCATATGCACTCAGCCATTGTATCATCTCGCTATCTTAGCATATTTCTGCCTATCCATATGCACTCAGCCATTGTATCATCTCGCTATCTTAGCATATTTCTGCCTATCCATATGCACTCAGCCATTGTATCATCTCGCTATCTTAGCATATTTCTGCCTATCCATATGCACTCAGCCATTGTATCATCTCGCTATCTTAGCATATTTCTGCCTATCCATATGCACTCAGCCATTGTATCATCTCGCTATCTTAGCATATTTCTGCCTATCCATATGCACTCAGCCATTGTATCATCTCGCTATCTTAGCATATTTCTGCCTATCCATATGCACTCAGCCATTGTATCATCTCGCTATCTTAGCATATTTCTGCCTATCCATATGCACTCAGCCATTGTATCATCTCGCTATCTTAGCATATTTCTGCCTATCCATATGCACTCAGCCATTGTATCATCTCGCTATCTTAGCATATTTCTGCCTATCCATATGCACTCAGCCATTGTATCATCTCGCTATCTTAGCATATTTCTGCCTATCCATATGCACTCAGCCATTGTATCATCTCGCTATCTTAGCATATTTCTGCCTATCCATATGCACTCAGCCATTGTATCATCTCGCTATCTTAGCATATTTCTGCCTATCCATATGCACTCAGCCATTGTATCATCTCGCTATCTTAGCATATTTCTGCCTATCCATATGCACTCAGCCATTGTATCATCTCGCTATCTTAGCATATTTCTGCTTTTGAATGAGTTGACAATTATAGAATTCAGCAATATAACACGAACCGCCGACACTCTCTGTAATAATACGTATCGTGTAGAATGTTGTAGAGATAATGAGTTCGATGAAGTAGATCGAGTGGTCATTCCTTACAACTACACTCCCTAGATTGTATGTCTTGAAATAAGACAGCTAACAGAAATCAATTACTTATAGTTGCGCCAAGCCGAATTGTTATATAATCCCATATGCATTGCTCGAAAGAAATAGTGAACTTTGAATCAATGACTTTATGGAAATATTCAGGGACAGACTTGTCGGAAAACAGATATGAAATGTGCAATTTATCAGAATCATCGGAAGAAATATCCAAATTTTATTCAGATTTTCTAGACATTTGCAGCGGCTAGTACATATACGTGTTGAGTCATCGGAACTTGAGTTTGGAATACAGTTTTCAACAACATTTTTTCTGCACTGTTTTCCAGCACTGTTTTCCAGCACTGTTTTTCACAACATGTGTGTGTAGTAAGTATGGCAATGTGTGTGTGGTAAGTAGGACAATGGGTGTGTGGTAAGTATGACAATGCGTGTGTGGTAAGTATGAAAATGGGTGTGTGGTAAGTATGTCAATGCGTGTATGGTAAGTATGACAATGCGTGTATGGTAAGTATGACAATGCGTGTGTGGTAAGTATGACAATGCGTGTATGGTAAGTATGACAATGGTGTATGGTAAGTATGACAATGCGTGTGTGGTAAGTATGACAATGCGTGTATGGTAAGTATGACAATGCGTGTATGGTAAGTATGACAATGCGTGTATGGTAAGTATGACAATGCGTGTATGGTAAGTATGACAATGCGTGTATGGTAAGTATGACAATGCGTGTATGGTAAGTATGACAATGCGTGTATGGTAAGTATGACAATGCGTGTATGGTAAGTATGACAATGCGTGTATGGTAAGTATGACAATGCGTGTATGGTAAGTATGACAATGCGTGTATGGTAAGTATGACAATGCGTGTATGGTAAGTATGACAATGCGTGTATGGTAAGTATGACAATGCGTGTATGGTAAGTATGACAATGCGTGTATGGTAAGTATGACAATGCGTGTATGGTAAGTATGACAATGCGTGTATGGTAAGTATGACAATGTGTGTATGGTAAGTATGACAATGCGTGTATGACAATGCGTGTATGGTAAGTATGACAATGCGTGTATGACAATGCGTGTATGGTAAGTATGACAATGCGTGTATGACAATGTGTGTATGGTAAGTATGACAATGCGTGTAT
>CM026402.1:28434397-28489776 GCA_014843695.1 Archivesica marissinica | reverse complement strand
TCTTATGATATTACATTCCTAGAACTGTCATTCTTTTCATCCTTCCCAGCGATATTATATATCATTACAACCATGTATGACTCAGCATATTCCGCCTCTTATCCCAATAAATGTAGGAGTTAGTGTTGTCATGGAAAGATATTTCATATGGGGGTATACGCATTCATTGAAATAGATAGCATCGTGCATGTTGTCATGTACAGATAATACACCGGTAATGTATGTTGTCATGTACAGATAATACACCGGGAATGCATGTTGTCATGGACAGATAATACACCGGGAATGCATGTTGTCATGGACAGATAATACACCGGGAATGTATGTTGTCATGTACAGATAATACACCGGGAATGTATGTTGTCATGTACAGATAATACACCGGGAATGTATGTTGTCATGTACAGATAATACACCGGGAATGCATGTTGTCATGTACAGATAATACACCGGGAATGTATGTTGTCATGTACAGATAATACACCGGGAATGTATGTTGTCATGTACAGATAATACACCGGGAATGTATGTTGTCATGTACAGATAATACACCGGGAATGCATGTTGTCAAGGACAGATAATACACCGGGATTGCATGTTGTCAAGGACAGATAATACACCGGGAATGTATGTTGTCATGTACAGATAATACACCGGGAATGCATGTTGTCATGTACAGATAATACACCGGGAATGTATGTTGTCATGTACAGATAATACACCGGGAATGTATGTTGTCATGTACAGATAATACACCGGGAATGTATGTTGTCATGTACAGATAATACACCGGGAATGTATGTTGTCATGTACAGATAATACACCGGGAATGTATGTTGTCATGTACAGATAATACACCGGGAATGTATGTTGTCATGGCCAGATAATACACAGGGAATGTATGTTGTCATGTACAGATAATACACCGGGAATGTATGTTGTCATGTACAGATAATACACCGGGAATGCATGTTGTCATGTACAGATAATACACCGGGAATGCATGTTGTCAAGGACAGATAATACACCGGGAATGTATGTTGTCAAGGACAGATAATACACCGGGAATGCATGTTGTCATGTACAGATAATACACCGGGAATGCATGTTGTCAAGGACAGATAATACACCGGGAATGTATGTTGTCATGTACAGATAATACACCGGGAATGCATGTTGTCAAGGACAGATAATACACCGGGAATGCATGTTGTCATGTACAGATAATACACCGGGAATGTATGTTGTCATGGACAGATAATACACCGGGAATGCATGTTGTCATGTACAGATAATACACCGGGAATGCATGTTGTCATGTACAGATAATACACCGGGAATGTATGTTGTCATGTACAGATAATACACCGGGAATGTATGTTGTCATGTACAGATAATACACCGTGAATGTATGTTGTCATGTACAGATAATACACCGGGAATGCATGTTGTCATGTACAGATAATACACCGGGAATGTATGTTGTCCTGGACAGATAATACACCGGGAATGTATGTTGTCATGTACAGATAATACACCGGGAATGTATGTTGTCATGTACAGATAATACACCGGGAATGTATGTTGTCATGTACAGATAATACACCGGGAATGTATGTTGTCATGGACAGATAATACACCGGGAATGTATGTTGTCAAGGACAGATAATACACCGGGAATGTATGTTGTCATGGACAGATAATACACCGGGAATGTATGTTGTCAAGGACAGATACTACACCGGGAATGTATGTTGTCAAGGACAGATAATACACCGGGAATATATGTTGTCAAGGACAGATAATAGACCGGGAATGTATGTTGTCAAGGACAGATAATACACAGGGAATGTATGTTGTCAAGGACAGATAATACACCGGGAATGTATGTTGTCAAGGAGAGATAATACACCGGGAATGTATGTTGTCATGGACAGATAATACACCGGGAATGTATGTTGTCAAGGACAGATACTACACCGGGAATGTATGTTGTCAAGTACAGATAATACACCGGGAATATATGTTGTCAAGGACAGATAATAGACCGGGAATGTATGTTGTCAAGGACAGAGAATACACCGGGAATGTATGTTCTCCTGGACAGAGAATACACCGGGAATGTATGTTGTCATGGACATAGAATACACCGTGAATGTATGTTGTCAAGGACAGATAATACACCGGGAATGTATGTTGTCATGGACAGATAATACACCGGGAATATATGTTGTCAAGGACAGATAATACACCGGGAATGTATGTTGTCAAGGACAGATAATACACGGGGAATGTATGTTGTCATGTACAGATAATACACCGGGAATGTATGTTGTCATGGACAGATAATACACCGGGAATGTATGTTGTCATGGACAGATAATACACAGGGAATGTATGTTGTCATGGACAGATAATACACCGGGAATGTATGTTGTCATGTACAGATAATACACCGGGAATGTATGTTGTCATGGACAGATAATACACCGGGAATGTATGTTGTCATGTACAGATAATACACCGGGAATGTATGTTGTCATGGACAGATAATACACTGGAAGTGTATAATGTCATGGACAGATAATACACCGGAAGTGTATGTTGCTATTGACAGATAATACACCGGGAATGTATGTTGTCATGGACAGATAATACACCGGGAATGTATGTTGTCAAGGACAGATAATACACCGGGAATGTATGTTGTCAAGGACAGATAATACACCGGGAATATATGTTGTCAAGGACAGATAATACACCGGAAGTGTATTTTGTCATGTACAGATAATACACCGGGAATATATGTTGTCAAGGACAGATAATACACCGGGAATGTATGTTGTCAAGGACAGAGAATACACCGGGAATTTATGTTCTCATGGACAGAGAATACAGCGGGAATGTATGTTGCCATGGACCGATAATACACCGGAAGTGTATGTTGTCAAGGACAGATAATACACCGGGAATATATGTTGTCACGGACAGATAATACACCGGAAATGTATGTTGCCATGGACCGATAATACACCGGAAGTGTATGTTGTCAAGGACAGATAATACACCGGGAATGTATGTTGTCATGGACAGATAATACACAGGGAATGTATGTTGTCATGGACAGATAATACACCGGGAATGTATGTTGTCATGGACAGATAATACACAGGGAATGTATGTTGTCATGGACAGATAATACACCGGGAATGTATGTTGTCATGTACAGATAATACACCGGGAATGTATGTTGTCATGGACAGATAATACACCGGGAATGTATGTTGTCATGTACAGATAATACACCGGGAATGTATGTTGTCATGGACAGATAATACACCGGAAGTGTATGTTGTCATGGACAGATAATACACCGGAAGTGTATGTTGCTATTGACAGATAATACACCGGGAATGTATGTTGTCATGGACAGATAATACACCGGGAATGTTGTCATGGATAGATAATACACCGGGAATGTATGTTGTCATGGACAGATAATACACCGGAAATGTATGTTGTCATGGATAGATAATACACCGGGAATGTATGTTGTCATGGACAGATAATACACCGGGAATGTATGTTGTCATGGACAGATAATACACCGGGAATGTATGTTGTCATGGACAGATAATACACCGGGAATGTATGTTGTCATGGACAGATAATACACTGGGAATGTATGTTGTCATGGACAGATAATACACCGGGAATGTATGTTGCCATGGATAGATAATACAACGGGAATGTATGTTGTCATGGACGGATAATACACCGGGATTGTATGTTGTCATGGACAGATAATACACCGGGAATGTATGTTGTCATGGATAGATAATACACCGGGAATGTATGTTATCATGGACAGATAATGATCCGGGAATGTATGTTGTCATGGATAGATAATACACCGGGAATGTATGTTGTCATGGACAGATAATACACGGAAGTGTATGTTGCTATTGACAGATAATACACCGGGAATGTATGTTGTCATGTACAGATAATACACCGGGAATGTATGTTGTCATGGACAGATAGTACACCGGGAATGTATGTTGTTATGGACAGAGAGTACACCGGGAATGTATGTTGTCATGGACAGATAATACACAGGGAATGTATGTTGTCATGGACAGATAATACACCGGGAATGTATGTTGTCATGGACAGAGAGTACACCGGGAATGTATGTTGTCATGGACAGATAATACACAGGGAATGTATGTTGTCATGGACAGATAATACACCGGGAATGTATGTTGTTATGGACAGATAATACACAGGGAATGTATGTTGTCATGGACAGATAATACACCGGGAATGTATGTTGTCATGTACAGATAATACACCGGGAATGTATGTTGTCATGGACAGATAATACACCGGAAGTGTATGTTGTCATGGACAGATAATACACCGGGAATGTATGTTGTCATGGACAGAGAGTACACCGGGAATGTATGTTGTCATGGACAGATAATCCACAGGGAATGTATGTTGTCATGGACAGATAATACACCGGGAATGTATGTTGTCATGGACAGATAATACACAGGGAATGTATGTTGTCATGGACAGATAATACACCGGGAATGTATGTTGTCATGTACAGATAATACACCGGGAATGTATGTTGTCATGGACAGATAATACACCGGAAGTGTATGTTGTCATGGACAGATAATACACCGGAAGTGTATGTTGCTATTGACAGATAATACACCGGGAATGTATGTTGTCATGGACAGATAATACACCGGGAATGTTGTCATGGATTAATAATACACCGGGAATGTATGTTGTCATGGACAGATAATACACCGGGAATGTATGTTGTCATGGATAGATAATACACCGGGAATGTATGTTGTCATGGACAGATAATACACCGGGAATGTATGTTGTCATGGACAGATAATACACCGGGAATGTATGTTGTCATGGACAGATAATACACCGGGAATGTATGTTGTCATGGACAGATAATACACTGGGAATGTATGTTGTCATGGACAGATAATACACCGGGAATGTATGTTGCCATGGACAGATAATACACCGGGAATGTATGTTGTCATGGATAGATAATACACCGGGAATGTATGTTATCATGGACAGATAATGATCCGGGAATGTATGTTGTCATGGATAGATGATACACCGGGAATGTATGTTGTCATGGATAGAAAATACACCGGGAATGTATGTTGTCATGGACAGATAATACACGGAAGTGTATGTTGCTATTGACAGATAATACACCGGTAATGTATGTTGTCATGTACAGATAATACACCGGGAATGTATGTTGTCATGGACAGATAGTACACCGGGAATGTATGTTGTCATGGACAGAGAGTACACCGGGAATGTATGTTGTCATGGACAGATAATACACCGGTAATGTATGTTGTTATGGACAGATAATACACCGGGAATGTATGTTGTCATGGACAGATAATACACCGGGAATGTATGTTGTCATGGAAAGATAGTACACCGGGAATGTATGTTGTCATGGACAGATAATACCCGGAAGTGTATGTTGTTATTGACAGATAATACACCGGTAATGTATGTTGTCATGTACAGATAATACACCGGGAATGTATATTGTCATGGACAGATAATACACCGGGAATGTATGTTGTCATGGATAGAAAATACACCGGGAATGTATGTTGTCATGGACAGATAATACACGGAAGTGTATGTTGCTATTGACAGATAATACACCGGTAATGTATGTTGTCATGTACAGATAATACACCGGGAATGTATGTTGTCATGGATAGATAATACAGCGGGAATGTATGTTGTCATGGATAGATAATACACCGGGAATGTATGTTGTCATGGACATATAATACACCGGGAATGTATGTTGTCATGGACATATACTACACCGGGAATGTATGTTGTCATGGATAGATAGTACACCGGGAATGTTTGTTGACATGGATAGATAATACACCGGGAATGTATGTTGTCAATAACAGATAATACACCGGGAATGTATGTTGTCATGGATAGATAATACACCGGAATGTATGTTTCATGGACAGATAATATCCGGGAATGTATGTTGTCATGGATAGATAATACACCGGGAATGTATGTTGTCATGGACAGATAATACACCGGGAATGTATGTTGTCATGGACAGATAATACACGGAATGTATGTTGTCATGGACAGATAATACACCGGTAATGTATGTTGTCATGTACAGATAATACACCGGGAATGTATGTTGTCATGGACAGATAGTACACCGGGAATGTATGTTGTCATGGACAGATAATACACCGGGAATGTATGTTGTCATGGACAGATAATACACCGGGAATGTATGTTGTCATGGACAGATAATACACCGGGAATGTATGTTGTCATGGACAGATAATACACCGGGAATGTATGTTGTCATGGACAGATAATACCCGGAAGTGTATGTTGTTATTGACAGATAATACCCGTAATGTATGTTGTCATGGAAGATAATACACCGGGAATGTATGTTGTCATGGACAGATAATACACCGGGAATGTATGTTGTCATGGACAGATAATACACCGGTAATGTATGTTGTCATGGACAGATAATACACCGGGAATGTATGTTGTCATGGACAGATAATACACCGGGAATGTATGTTGTCATGGATAGAAATACACCGGGAATGTATGTTGTCATGGACAGATAATACACGGAAGTGTATGTTGCTATTGACAGATAATACACCGGGAATGTATGTTGTCATGGACAGATAATACACCGGAATGTATGTTGTCATGGATAGATATACACGGGAATGTTGTTGCATGGTAGATAATACACCGGGAATGTATGTTGTCATTGACAGATAATACACCGGAATGTATGTTGTCATGGATATATATACACCGGGAATGTATGTTGTCATGGATAGATAGTACACCGGGAATGTTTGTTGCATGGATAGATAATACACCGGGAATGTATGTTGTCAATAACAGATAATACACCGGGAATGTATGTTGTCATGGACAGATAATACACCGGGAATGTATGTTGTCATGGATAGATAATACACCGGGAATGTATGTTGTCATGGACAGATAATACACCGGAAATGTATGTTGTCATGGACAGATAATACACCGGGAATGTATGTTGTCATGGACAGATAATACACCGGGAATGTATGTTGTCATGGACAGATAATACACCGGGAATGTATGTTGTCATGGACAGATAATACACCGGGAATGTATGTTGTCATGGACAGATAATACACCGGGAATGTATGTTGTCATGGATAGATAATACACCGGGAATGTATGTTGTCATGGATAGATAATACACCGGGAATGTATGTTGTCATGGATAGATAATACACCGGGAATGTATGTTGTCATGGATAGATAATACACCGGGAATGTTGTTGTCATGGATAGATAATACACCGGGAATGTATGTTGTCATGGACAGATAATACACCGGGAATGTATGTTGTCATGGACAGATAATACACCGGGAATGTATGTTGTCATGGATAAATAATACACCGAGAATGTATGTTGTCATGGATCGATAATACACCGGGAATGTATGTTGTCATGGACAGATAATACCCGGAAGTGTATGTTGCTATTGACAGATAATACACCGGTAATGCATGTTGTCATGTACAGATAATACACCGGGAATGTATGTTGTCATGGACAGATAATACACCGGGAATGTATGTTGTCATGGACATATAATACACCGGGAATGTATATTGTCATGGATAGATAATACACCGGGAATGTATTTTGTCATGGACATATAATACACTGGGAATGTATGTTGTCATGGATAGATAATACACCGGGAATGTATGTTGTCATGGATAGATAATAAACCGGGAATGTATGTTGTCAAGGACAGATAATACACCGGGAATGTATGTTGTCATGGACAGATAATACACCGGGAATGTATGTTGTCATGGACAGATAATACACCGGGAATGTATGTTGACATGGATCGATAATACAACGGGAATGTATGTTGTCATGGTTAGAAAATACACCGGTAATGTATGTTGTCATGGACAGATTATACACCGGGAATGTATGTTGTCATGGACATATAATACATCGGAATGTATGTTGTCATGGACATATAATACACCGGGCATGTATGTTGTCATGGATAGATAGTAGACCTGGAATGTTTGTTGTCATGGATAGATAATACACCGGGAATGTATGTTGTCAATAACAGATAATACACCGGGAATGTATGTTGTCATGGACAGATAATACACCTGGAATGTATGTTGACATGGACATATAATACACCGGAAATGTATGTTGTCATGGACATATAATACACCGGGAATGTATGTTGTCATGGAAATATAATACACCGGGAATGTATGTTGTCATGGACAGATAATACACCGGGAATGTATGTTGTCATAGACAGGTAATACACCGGGAATGTATGTTGTCATGGACAGATAATACACCGAGAATGTATGTTGTCATGGACATAGAATACACTGGGAATGTATGTTGTCATGGACAGATAATACACCGAGAATGTATGTTGTCATAGACAGGTAATACACCGGGAATGTATGTTGTCAAGGACAGAGAGTACACCGGGAATGTATGTTGTCAAGGACAGGTAATACACCGGGAATGTATGTTGTCATGGACAGATAATACACCGGGAATGTATGTTGTCATGGATAGAAAATACACCGGGAATGTATGTTGTCATGGACAGAGAGTACATCGGGAATGTATGTTGTCATGGACAGCGAGTACACCGGGAATGTATGTTGTCATAGACAGGTAATACACCGTGAATGTATGTTGTCATGGACAGATAATACACCGGGAATGTATGTTGTCATGGATAGAAAATACACCGGGAAAGTATGTTGTCATGGATTGAAAATACATCGGGAATGTATGTTGTCATGGACAGATAATACACCGGGAATGTATGTTTTCATGGATAGAAAATACACCGGGAATGTATGTTGTCATGGACAGATAATACACGAAAGTGTATGTTGCTATTGACAGATAATACACCGATAATGTATGTTGTCATGTACAGATAATACACCGGGAATGTATGTTGTCATGGGCAGATAATACACCGGGAATGTATGTTGTCATGGACAGATAATTCACCGGGAATGTATGTTGTCACGGACAGATAATACACGAAAGTGTATGTTGCTATTGACAGATAATACACCGGGAATGTATGTTGTCATAGACAGATAATACACCGTGAATGTAAGTTGTTATGGACAGATAATACACCGGGAATGTATGTTGTCATGGACAGATATTACACCGGGTATGTATGTTGTCATGGACAGATAATACACCGGGAATGTATGTTGTCATGGACAGATAATACACGGAAGTGTATGTTGCTATTGACAGATAATACACCGGTAATGTATGTTGTCAATAACAGATAATACACCGGGAATGTATGTTGTCATGGACAGATAATACACCGGGAATGTATGTTGCCATGCATAGATAATACACCGGGAATGTATGTTGTCATGGACATATAATACACCGGGAATGTATGTTGTCAAGGACAGAGAATACACCAGGAATGTATGTTCTCATCGACAGAGAATACAGCGGGAATGTATGTTGGCATGGACCGATAATACACCGGAAGTGTATGTTGTCAAGGACAGATAATACACCGGCAATATATGTTGTCAAGGACAGATAATACACCGGAAATGTATGTTGCCATGGACCGATAATACACCGGAAGTGTATGTTGTCAAGGACAGATAATACACCATGAATGTATGTTGTCATGTACAGATAATACACCGGGAATGTATGTTGTCATGGACAGATAATACACCGGGAATGTATGTTATCATGGACAGATTATACACCGGGAATGTATGTTGTCATGTACAGATAATACACCGGGAATGTATGTTGTCATTGACAGATAATACTCCGGGAATGTATGTTGTCGTGGACAGATAATACACCGGGAATGTATGTTGTCATGGACATAGAATACACCGGGAATGTGTGTTGTCCTGGACAGATAATACACCGGGAATGTATGTTGTCATGGACATATAGTACACCGGGAATGTATGTTGTCATGGACATATAATACACCGGGAATGTATGTTGACATGGACATATAATACACCGGGAATGTATGTTGTCATGGACAGATAATACACCGGGAATGTATGTTGTCATAGACAGGTAATACACCGGGAATGTATGTTGTCATGGACAGATAATACACCGAGAATGTATGTTGTCATGGACATAGAATACACTGGAATGTATGTTGTCATGGACAGATAATACACCGGGAATGTATGTTGTCATAGACAGGTAATACACCGGGAATGTATGTTGTCAAGGACAGAGAGTACACCGGGAGTGTATGTTGTCAAGGACAGGTAATACACCGGGAATGTATGTTGTCATGGACAGATAATACACCGGAAATGTATGTTGTCATGGATAGAAAATACACCGGGAATGTATGTTGTCATGGACAGAGAGTACATCGGGAATGTATGTTGTCATGGACAGCGAGTACACCGGGAATGTATGTTGTCATAGACAGGTAATACACCGTGAATGTATGTTGACATGGACATATAATACACCGGGAATGTATGTTGTCATGGACATATAATACACCGGGAATGTATGTTGTCATGGAAATATAATACACCGGGAATGTATGTTGTCATGGACAGATAATACACCGGGAATGTATGTTGTCATAGACAGGTAATACACCGGGAATGTATGTTGTCATGGACAGATAATACACCGAGAATGTATGTTGTCATGGACATAGAATACACTGGGAATGTATGTTGTCATGGACAGATAATACACCGAGAATGTATGTTGTCATAGACAGGTAATACACCGGGAATGTATGTTGTCAAGGACAGAGAGTACACCGGGAATGTATGTTGTCAAGGACAGGTAATACACCGGGAATGTATGTTGTCATGGACAGATAATACACCGGGAATGTATGTTGTCATGGATAGAAAATACACCGGGAATGTATGTTGTCATGGACAGAGAGTACATCGGGAATGTATGTTGTCATGGACAGCGAGTACACCGGGAATGTATGTTGTCATAGACAGGTAATACACCGTGAATGTATGTTGTCATGGACAGATAATACACCGGGAATGTATGTTGTCATGGATAGAAAATACACCGGGAAAGTATGTTGTCATGGATTGAAAATACATCGGGAATGTATGTTGTCATGGACAGATAATACACCGGGAATGTATGTTTTCATGGATAGAAAATACACCGGGAATGTATGTTGTCATGGACAGATAATACACGAAAGTGTATGTTGCTATTGACAGATAATACACCGATAATGTATGTTGTCATGTACAGATAATACACCGGGAATGTATGTTGTCATGGGCAGATAATACACCGGGAATGTATGTTGTCATGGACAGATAATTCACCGGGAATGTATGTTGTCACGGACAGATAATACACGAAAGTGTATGTTGCTATTGACAGATAATACACCGGGAATGTATGTTGTCATAGACAGATAATACACCGTGAATGTAAGTTGTTATGGACAGATAATACACCGGGAATGTATGTTGTCATGGACAGATATTACACCGGGTATGTATGTTGTCATGGACAGATAATACACCGGGAATGTATGTTGTCATGGACAGATAATACACGGAAGTGTATGTTGCTATTGACAGATAATACACCGGTAATGTATGTTGTCAATAACAGATAATACACCGGGAATGTATGTTGTCATGGACAGATAATACACCGGGAATGTATGTTGTCATGGATAGATAATACACCGGGAATGTATGTTGTCATGGACATATAATACACCGGGAATGTATGTTGTCAAGGACAGAGAATACACCAGGAATGTATGTTCTCATCGACAGAGAATACAGCGGGAATGTATGTTGGCATGGACCGATAATACACCGGAAGTGTATGTTGTCAAGGACAGATAATACACCGGCAATATATGTTGTCAAGGACAGATAATACACCGGAAATGTATGTTGCCATGGACCGATAATACACCGGAAGTGTATGTTGTCAAGGACAGATAATACACCATGAATGTATGTTGTCATGTACAGATAATACACCGGGAATGTATGTTGTCATGGACAGATAATACACCGGGAATGTATGTTATCATGGACAGATTATACACCGGGAATGTATGTTGTCATGTACAGATAATACACCGGGAATGTATGTTGTCATTGACAGATAATACACCGGGAATGTATGTTGTCGTGGACAGATAATACACCGGGAATGTATGTTGTCATGGACATAGAATACACCGGGAATGTATGTTGTCCTGGACAGATAATACACCGGGAATGTATGTTGTCATGGACATATAATACACCGGGAATGTATGTTGTCATGGACATATAATACACCGGGAATGTATGTTGTCATGGACATATAATACACCGGGAATGTATGTTGTCATGGACAGATAATACACCGGGAATGTATGTTGTCATAGACAGGTAATACACCGGGAATGTATGTTGTCATGGACAGATAATACACCGAGAATGTATGTTGTCATGGACATAGAATACACTGGAATGTATGTTGTCATGGACAGATAATACACAGGGAATGTATGTTGTCATAGACAGGTAATACACCGGGAATGTATGTTGTCAAGGACAGAGAGTACACCGGGAATGTATGTTGTCAAGGACAGGTAATACACCGGGAATGTATGTTGTCATGGACAGATAATACACCGGGAATGTATGTTGTCATGGATAGAAAATACACCGGGAATGTATGTTGTCATGGACAGAGAGTACATCGGGAATGTATGTTGTCATGGACAGCGAGTACACCGGGAATGTATGTTGTCATAGACAGGTAATACACCGTGAATGTATGTTGTCATGGACAGATAATACACCGGGAATGTATGTTGTCATGGATAGAAAATACACCGGGAAAGTATGTTGTCATGGATAGAAAATACATCGGGAATGTATGTTGTCATGGACAGATAATACACCGGGAATGTATGTTTTCATGGATAGAAAATACACCGGGAATGTATGTTGTCATGGACAGATAATACACGAAAGTGTATGTTGCTATTGACAGATAATACACCGATAATGTATGTTGTCATGTACAGATAATACACCGGGAATGTATGTTGTCATGGACAGATAATACACCGGGAATGTATGTTGTCATGGACAGATAATTCACCGGGAATGTATGTTGTCACGGACAGATAATACACGAAAGTGTATGTTGCTATTGACAGATAATACACCGGGAATGTATGTTGTCATAGACAGATAATACACCGTGAATGTAAGTTGTTATGGACAGATAATACACCGGGAATGTATGTTGTCATGGACAGATATTACACCGGGTATGTATGTTGTCATGGACAGATAATACACCGGGAATGTATGTTGTCATGGACAGATAATACACGGAAGTGTATGTTGCTATTGACAGATAATACACCGGTAATGTATGTTGTCAATAACAGATAATACACCGGGAATGTATGTTGTCATGGACAGATAATACACCGGGAATGTATGTTGCCATGCATAGATAATACACCGGGAATGTATGTTGTCATGGAAAGATAATACACCGGGAATGTATGTTGACATGGACAGATAATACACCGGGAATGTATGTTGTCATGGACATATAATACACCGGGAATGTATGTTGTCATGGATATATAATACACCGGTAATGTATGTTGTCATGGACATATAATACACCGGGAATGTATGTTGTCATGGACAGATATTACACCGGGAATGTATGTTGTCATGGACAGATAATACACCGGGAATGTATGTTGTCATGGACAGATAATACACCGGGAATATATGTTGTCAAGGACAGATAATACACCGTGAATGTATGTTTCCATGGACCGATAATACACCGTAAGTGTATGTTGTCAAGGACAGATAATACACCGGGAATGTATGTTGTCATGTACAGATAATACACCGGGAATGTATGTTGTCATGGACAGATAATACACCGGGAATGTATGTTGTCATGGACAGATAATACACCGGGAATGTATGTTTTCATGGACAGATAATACACCGGGAATGTATGTTGTCATGTACAGATAATACACCGGGAATGTATGTTGTCATGGACAGATAATACACCGGAAGTATATGTTGTCATGGACAGATAATACACCGGAAGTGTATGTTGCTATTGACAGATAATACACCGGGAATGTATGTTGTCATGGACAGATAATACACCGGGAATGTATGTTGTCATGGATAGATAATACACCGAGATTGTATGTTGTCATGGATCGATAATACACCGGGAATGTATGTTGTCATGGACAGATAATACCCGGAAGTGTATGTTGCTATTGACAGATAATACACCGGTAATGCATGTTGTCATGTACAGATAATACACCGGGAATGTATGTTGTCATGGACAGATAATACACCGGGAATGTATGTTGTCATGGACATATAATACACGGGGAATGTATATTGTCATGGATAGATAATACACCTGGATTGTATTTTGTCATGGACATATAATACACCGGGAATGTATGTTGTCATGGATAGATAATACACCGGGAATGTATGTTGTCATGGATAGATAATACACCGGGAATGTATGTTGTCAAGGACAGATAATACACCGGGAATGTATGTTGTCATGGATAGATAATACACCGGTAATGTATGTTGTCATGAACATATAATACATCGGGAATGTATGTTGTCATTGATAAATAGTACACCGGGAATGTTTGTTGTCATGGATAGATAATACACCGGGAATGTATGTTGTCAATAACAGATAATACACCGGGAATGTATGTTGTCATGGACAGATAATACACCGGGAATGTATGTTGCCATGGATAGATAATACACCGGGAATGTATGTTGTCATGGATAGAAAATACATCGGGAATGTATGTTGTCATGGACAGATAATACATCGGGAATGTATGTTGTCATGAATAGAAAATACAACGGGAATGTATGTTGTCATGGACAGATAATACACGAAAGTGTATGTTGCTATTGACAGATAATACACCGGTAATGTATGTTGTCATGTACAGATAATACACCGGGAATGTATGTTGTCATGGACATATAATACACCGGGAATGTATGTTGTCATGGACATATAATACACCGGGAATGTATGTTGTCATGTACATATAATACACCGGGAATGTAAGTTGTCATGGATAGATAGTACACCGGGAATGTTTGTTGTCATGGGTAGAAAATACACCGGGAATGTATGTTGTCAATAACAGATAATACACCGGGAATGTATGTTGTCATGGACAGATAATACACCGGGAATGTATGTTGTCATGGATAGATAATACACCGAGAATGTATGTTGTCATGGATCGATAATACACCGGGAATGTATGTTGTCATGGACAGATAATACCCGGAAGTGTATGTTGCTATTGACAGATAATACACCGGTAATGTATGTTGTCATGTACAGATAATACACCGGGAATGTATGTTGTCATGGACAGATAATACACCGGGAATGTATGTTGTCATGGACATATAATACACCGGGAATGTATATTGTCATGGATAGATAATACACCGGGAATGTATGTTGTCATGGACATATAATACACCGGGAATGTATGTTGTCATGGATAGATAATACACCGGGAATGTATGTTGTCATGGATAGATAATACACCGGGAATGTATGTTGTCAAGGACAGATAATACACCGGGAATGTATGTTGTCATGGACAGATAATACACCGGGAATGTATGTTGTCATGGACAGATAATACACCGGGAATGTATGTTGACATGGATAGATAGTACACGTAATGTATGTTGTCATGGACATATAATACACCGGGAATGTATGTTGTCATTGATAGATAGTACACCGGGAATGTTTGTTGTCATGGATAGATAATACACCGAGAATGTATGTTGTCATGGATCGATAATACACCGGGAATGTATGTTGTCATGGACAGATAATACCCGGAAGTGTATGTTGCTATTGACAGATAATACACCGGTAATGTATGTTGTCATGTACAGATAATACACCGGGAATGTATGTTGTCATGGACAGATAATACACCGGGAATATATGTTGTCATGGACATATAATACACCTGGAATGTATATTGTCATGGATGGATAAAACACCGGGAATGTATGTTGTCATGGACATATAACACACCGGGAATGTATGTTGTTATGGACAGATAATACACCGGGAATGTATGTTGTCATGGACAGATAATACACCGGGAATGTATGTTGTCATGGACAGATAATACACCGGGAATGTATGTTGCCATGGATAGATAATACACCGGGAATGTATGTTATCATGGACAGATAATACCCGGAAGTGTATGTTGCTATTGACAGATAATACACCGGGAATGTATGTTGTCATGGACAGATAATACACCGGGAATGTATGTTGTCATGGACAGATAATACACCGGGAATGTATGTTGTCATGGATAGATAATACACCGGGAATGTATGTTCTCATGGATAGATAATACACCGGGAATGTATGTTGCCATGGATAGATAATACACCGGGAATGTATGTTGTCATGGATAGATAATACACCGGGAATGTATGTTATCATGGATCGATAATACACCGGGAATGTATGTTGTCTTGGACAGATAATACCCGGAAGTGTATGTTGCTATTGACAGATAATACACCGGTAATGCATGTTGTCATGTACAGATAATACACCGGGAATGTATGTTGTCATGGACAGATAATACACCGGGAATGTATGTTGTCATGGACATATAATACACCGGGAATGTATATTGTCATGGATAGATAATACACCGGGAATGTATTTTGTCATGGACATATAATACACCGGGAATGTATGTTGTCATGGATAGATAATACACCGGGAATGTATGTTGTCATGGATAGATAATACACCGGGAATGTATGTTGTCATGGACAGATAATACACCGGGAATGTATGTTGTCATGGACAGATAATACACCGGGAATGTATGTTGTCATGGACAAATAATACACCGGGAATGTATGTTGTCATGGATAGATAATACACCGGTAATGTATGTTGTCATGGACATATAATACACCGGGAATGTATGTTGTCATTGATAGATAGTACACCGGGAATGTTTGTTGTCATGGATAGATAATACACCGGGAATGTATGTTGTCATTGATAGATAGTACACCGGGAATGTTTGTTGTCATGGATAGATAATACACCGATAATGTATGTTGTCATGGATCGATAATACACCGGGAATGTATGTTGTCATGGACAGATAATACCCGGAAGTGTATGTTGCTATTGACAGATAATACACCGGTAATGTATGTTGTCATTTACAGATAATACACCGGGAATGTATGTTGTCATGGACAGATAATACACCGGGAATATATGTTGTCATGGACATATAATACACCTGGAATGTATATTGTCATGGATGGATAATACACCGGGAATGTATGTTGTCATGGACATATAACACACCGGGAATGTATGTTGTTATGGACAGATAATACACCGGGAATGTATGTTGTCATGGACAGATAATACACCGGGAATGTATGTTGTCATGGACAGATAATACACCGGGAATGTATGTTGCCATGGATAGATAATACACCGGGAATGTATGTTATCATGGACAGATAATACCCGGAAGTGTATGTTGCTATTGACAGATAATACACCGGGAATGTATGTTGTCATGGACAGATAATACACCGGGAATGTATGTTGTCATGGACAGATAATACACCGGGAATGTATGTTGTCATGGATAGATAATACACCGGGAATGTATGTTCTCATGGATAGATAATACACCGGGAATGTATGTTGCCATGGATAGATAATACACCGGGAATGTATGTTGTCATGGATAGATAATACACCGGGAATGTATGTTATCATGGATCGATAATACACCGGGAATGTATGTTGTCTTGGACAGATAATACCCGGAAGTGTATGTTGCTATTGACAGATAATACACCGGTAATGCATGTTGTCATGTACAGATAATACACCGGGAATGTATGTTGTCATGGACAGATAATACACCGGGAATGTATGTTGTCATGGACATATAATACACCGGGAATGTATATTGTCATGGATAGATAATAC
Organism: Archivesica marissinica; assembly: GCA_014843695.1. Taxonomy (NCBI): domain Eukaryota; kingdom Metazoa; phylum Mollusca; class Bivalvia; order Venerida; family Vesicomyidae; genus Archivesica; species Archivesica marissinica. The sequence continues at coordinate 28,471,467 of CM026402.1, read as the reverse complement.
ACCGGGAATGTATTTTGTCATGGACATATAATACACCGGGAATGTATGTTGTCATGGATAGATAATACACCGGGAATGTATTTGCATGGATAGATAATACACCGGGAATGTATGTTGTCAAGGACAGATAATACACCGGGAATGTATGTTGTCATGGACAGATAATACACCGGGAATGTATGTTGTCATGGACAGATAATACACCGGGAATGTATGTTGACATGGATAGATAATACACCGGTAATGTATGTTGTCATGGACATATAATACACCGGGAATGTATGTTGTCATTGATAGATAGTACACCGGGAATGTTTGTTGTCATGGATAGATAATACACCGGGAATGTATGTTGTCATTGATAGATAGTACACCGGGAATGTTTGTTGTCATGGATAGATAATACACCGAGAATGTATGTTGTCATGGATCGATAATACACCGGGAATGTATGTTGTCATGGACAGATAATACCCGGAAGTGTATGTTGCTATTGACAGATAATACACCGGTAATGTATGTTGTCATGTACAGATAATACACCTGGAATGTATATTGTCATGGATAGATAATACACCGGGAATGTATGTTGTCATGGACATATAACACACCGGGAATGTATGTTGTTATGGATAGATAATACACCGGGAATGTATGTTGTCATGGACAATAAACACGGGATGTTGTTGTATGGAAGATAATACACCGGGAATGTATGTTGTCATTGACAGATAATACACCGGGAATGTATGTTGTCGTGGACAGATAATACACCGGGAATGTATGTTGTCATGGACAGATAATACACCGGGAATGTATGTTGTCATGGACAGATAATACACCGGGAATGTATGTTGCCATGGATAGATAATACACAGGGAATGTATGTTGTCATGGATAGATAATACACCGGGAATGTATGTTATCATGGACAGATAATACCCGGAAGTGTATGTTGCTATTGACAGATAATACACCGGGAATGTATGTTGTCATGGACAGATAATACACCGGGAATGTATGTTGTCATGGACAGATAATACACCGGGAATGTATGTTGTCATGGATAGATAATACACATGGAATGTATGTTCTCATGGATAGATAATACACCGGGAATGTATGTTGCCATGGATAGATAATACACCGGGAATGTATGTTGTCATGGATAGATAATACACCGGGAATGTATGTTATCATGGACAGATAATACACCGGGAATGTATGTTGTCATGGACATATAATACACCGGGAATGTATATTGTCATGGATAGATAATACACCGGGAATGTATGTTGTCATGGACAGATAATACACCGGGAATGTATGTTGTCATGGATAGATAATACACCGGTAATGTATGTTGTCATGGACAGATAATACACCGGGAATGTATGTTGTCATGGACAGATAATACACCGGGAATGTATGTTGTCATGGACAGATAATACACCGGGAATGTATGTTGTCATGGACAGATAATACACCGGGAATGTATGTTGTCATGGACAGATAATACACCGGGAATGTATGTTGTCATGGACAGATAATACACGGAATGTATGTTGATGACAGATAATACACCGGAATGTATGTTGTCATGACAGATATACACCGGGAATGTATGTTGTCATGGACAGATAATACACCGGGAATGTATGTTGTCATGACAGATAATACACCGGAATGTATGTTGTCATGGATAGATAATACACCGGGAATGTATGTTGTCATGGACAGATAATACACCGGGAATGTATGTTGTCATGGACAGATAATACACCGGGAATGTATGTTGTCATGGACAGATAATACACCGGGAATGTATGTTGTCATGGACAGATAATACACCGGGAATGTATGTTGTCATGGACAGATAATACACCGGGAATGTATGTTGTCATGGACAGATAATACACCGGGAATGTATGTTGTCATGGACAGATAATACACCGGGAATGTATGTTGTCATGGATAGAAAATACACCGGGAATGTATGTTGTCATGGACAGATAATACACGGAAGTGTATGTTGCTATTGACAGATAATACACCGGTAATGTATGTTGTCATGTACAGATAATACACCGGGAATGTATGTTGTCATGGATAGATAATACACCGGGAATGTATGTTGTCATGGACATATAATACATCGGAATGTATGTTGTCATGGACATATAATACACCGGGAATGTATGTTGTCATGGACAGATAATACACCGGGAATGTATGTTGTCATGGATAGATAATACACCGGGAATGTATGTTGTCATGACGATAATACACCGGATGTATGTTGTCATGGACAGATAATACACCGGGAATGTATGTTGTCATGGACAGATAATACACCGGGAATGTATGTTGTCATGGACAGATAATACCCGGAAGTGTATGTTGTCATGGACAGATAATACACCGGGAATGTATGTTGTCATGGACAGATAATACACCGGGAATGTATGTTGTCATGGACAGATAATACACCGGGAATGTATGTTGTCATGGACAGATAATACACCGGGAATGTATGTTGTCATGGATAGATAATACACCGGGAATGTATGTTGCCATGGATAGATAATACACCGGGAATGTATGTTGTCATGGATAGATAATACACCGGGAATGTATGTTATCATGGATCGATAATACACCGGGAATGTATGTTGTCTTGGACAGATAATACCCGGAAGTGTATGTTGCTATTGACAGATAATACACCGGTAATGCATGTTGTCATGTACAGATAATACACCGGGAATGTATGTTGTCATGGACAGATAATACACCGGGAATGTATGTTGTCATGGACATATAATACACCGGGAATGTATATTGTCATGGATAGATAATACACCGGGAATGTATTTTGTCATGGACATATAATACACCGGGAATGTATGTTGTCATGGATAGATAATACACCGGGAATGTATGTTGTCATGGATAGATAATACACCGGGAATGTATATTGTCATAGACAGATAATACACCGTGAATGTAAGTTGTTATGGACAGATAACACACCGGGAATGTATGTTGTCATGGACATATAATACACCGGGAATGTATATTGTCATGGATAGATAATACACCGGGAATGTATTTTGTCATGGACATATAATACACCTGGAATGTATCTTGTCATGGATAGATAATACACCGGGAATGTATGTTGTCATGGATAGATAATACACCGGGAATGTATGTTGTCAAGGACATATAATACACCGGGAATGTATGTTGTCATGGACATATAATACACCGGGAATGTATGTTGTCATGGATAGATAATACACCGAGAATGTATGTTGTCATGGATCGATAATACACCGGGAATGTATGTTGTCATGGACAGATAATACCCGGATTTGTATGTTGCTATTGACAGATAATACACCGGTAATGTATGTTGTCATGTACAGATAATACAACGGGAATGTATGTTGTCATGGACAGATAATACACCGGGAATGTATGTTGTCATGGACATATAATACACCTGGAATGTATATTGTCATGGATAGATAATACACCGGGAATGTATGTTGCCATGGACCGATAATACACCGGAAGTGTATGTTGTCAATGACAGATAATACACAGGGAATGTATGTTGTCATGTACAGATAATACACAGGGAATGTATGTTGTCATGGACAGATAATACACCGGGAATGTATGTTGTCATGGACAGATAATACACCCGGAATGTATGTTGTCATGTACAGATAATACACCGGGAATGTATGTTGTCATTGACAGATAATACACCGGGAATGTATGTTGTCGTGGACAGATAATACACCGGGAATGTATGTTGTCATGGACATATAATACACCGGGAATGTATGTTGTCCTGGAGAGATAATACACCGGGAATGTATGTTGTCATGGACATATAATACACCGGGAATGTATGTTGTCATGGACATATAATACACCGGGAATGTATGTTGTCATGGACATATAATACACCGGGAATGTATGTTGGCATGGACAGATAATACACCGGGAATGTATGTTGTCATAGACAGGTAATACACCGGGAATGTATGTTGTCATGGACAGATAATACACCGAGAATGTATGTTGTCATGGACATAGAATACACCGGGAATGTATGTTGTCATGGACAGATAATACACCGGGAATGTATGTTGTCATGACAGTTGGGGTTGTTAGGACAGAGAGTACACCGGGAATGTATGTTGTCAAGGACAGGTAATACACCGGGAATGTATGTTGTCATGGACAGATAATACACCGGGAATGTATGTTGTCATGGATAGAAAATACACCGGGAATGTATGTTGTCATGGACAGAGAGTACACCGGGAATGTATGTTGTCATGGACAGAGAGTACACCGGGAATGTATGTTGTCATAGACAGGTAATACACCGTGAATGTATGTTGTCATGGACAGATAATACACCGGGAATGTATGTTGTCATGGATAGAAAATACACCGGGAATGTATGTTGTCATGGATAGAAAATACATCGGGAATGTATGTTGTCATGGACAGATAATACACCGGGAATGTATGTTGTCATGGATAGAAAATACACCGGGAATGTATGTTGTCATGGACAGATAATACACGAAAGTTTATGTTGCTATTGACAGATAATACACCGGTAATGTATGTTGTCATGTACAAATAATACACCGGGAATGTATGTTGTCATGGACAGATAATACACCGGGAATGTATGTTGTCATGGACATATAATACACCGGGAATATATGTTGTCATGGATGGATAATACACCGGGAATGTATGTTGTCATGGACATATAATACACCGTGAATGTATGTTGTCATGGATAGATAATACACCGGTAATGTATGTTGTCATGTACATATAATACACCGGGAATGTAAGTTGTCATGGATAGATAGTACACAGGGAATGTTTGTTGTCATGGGTAGAAAATACACCGGGAATGTATGTTGTCAATAACAGATAATACACCGGGAATGTATGTTGTCATGGACAGATAATACACCGGGAATGTATGTTGTCATGGATAAATAATACACCGGTAATGTATGTTGTCATGGACAGATAATACACCGGGAATGTATGTTGTCATGGACAGATAATACACCGGGAATGTATGTTGTCATGGACAGATAATACACCGGGAATGTATGTTGTCATGGACAGATAATACACCGGGAATGTATGTTGCCATGGATAGATAATACACCGGAATGTATGTTGTCATGGATAGATAATACACCGGGAATGTATTTTGTCATGGACAGATAATACACCGGGAATGTATGTTGTCATGGACATATAATACACCGGGAATGTATGTTGTCATGGATAGATAATACACCGGGAATGTATTTTGTCATGGATAGATAATACACCGGGAATGTATGTTGTCATGGACATATAATACACCGGGAATGTATGTTGTCATGGATAGATAATACACTTGGAATGTATGTTGTCATGGATAGATAATACACCGGGAATGTATGTTGTCATGGACATATAATGCACCGGGAATGTATATTGTCATGGATAGATAATACACCGGGAATGTATGTTGTCATGGACATATAATACACCGGGAATGTATGTTGTCATGGATAGATAATACACCGGTAATGTATGTTGTCATGGACATATAATACACCAGGAATGTATGTTGTCATGGACAGATAATACTCCGGGAATGTATGTTGTCATGGACAGATAATACACCGGGAATGTATGTTGTCATGGACAGATAATACACCGGGAATGTATGCTGTCATGGACAGATAATACACCAGTAATGTATGTTGTCATGGACAGATAATACACTGGGAATGTATGTTGCCATGGATAGATAATACAACGGGAATGTATGTTGTCATGGACAGATAATACAACGGGAATGTATGTCGTCATGGATAGATAATACAACGGGAATGTACGTTGTCATGGACAGATAATACCCGGAAGTGTATGTTGCTATTGACAGATAATACACCGGTAATGTATGTTGTCATGTACAGATAATACACTGGGAATATATGTTGTCATGGACAGATAATACACCGGGAATGTATGTTGTCATGGACAGATAATACACCGGGAATGTATGCTGTCATGGACAGATAATACACCAGGAATGTATGTTGTCATGGACAGATAATACACCGGGAATGTATGTTGCCATGGATAGATAATACAACGGGAATGTATGTTGTCATGGACAGATAATACACCGGGAATGTATGTCGTCATGGATAGATAATACACCTGGAATGTACGTTGTCATGGACAGATAATACCCGGAAGTGTATGTTGCTATTGACAGATAATACACCGGTAATGTATGTTGTCATGTACAGATAATACACTGGGAATATTTGTTGTCATGGACAGATAATACACCGGGAATGTATGTTGTCATGGATAGAAAATACACCGGGAATGTATGTTGTCATGGACAGATAATACACGGAAGTGTATGTTGCTATTGACAGATAATACACCGGTAATGTTTGTTGTCATGTACAGATAATACACCGGGAATGTATGTTGTCATGGACATATAATACACCGGGAATGTATGTTGTCATGGACATATAATACACCGGGAATGTATGTTGTCATGGATAGATAATACACCGGGAATGTATGTTGCCATGGATAGATAATACACCGGGAATGTATGTTGTCATGGATAGATAATACACCGGGAATGTATGTTGTCATGGACATATAATACACCGGGAATGTATGTTGTCATGGATAGATAATACACCGTAAATGTTTGTTGTCATGGATAGATAATACACCGGGAATGTATGTTGTCATGGACAGATACTACCCGGAAGTGTATGTTGCTATTGACAGATAATACACCGGTAATGTATGTTGTCATGTACAGATAATACAACGGGAATGTATGTTGTCATGGACAGATAATACACCGGGAATGTATATTGTCATGGACATATAATACACCGGGAATGTATATTGTCATGGATAGATAATACACCGGGAATGTATGTTGTCATGGACATATAATACACCGGGAATGTATGTTGTCATGGATAGATAATACACCGGTAATGTATGTTGTCATGGACAGATAATACACCGGGAAGGTATGTTGCAATGGATAGATAATACACCGGGAATGTATATTGTCATGGATAGATAATACACCGGGAATGTATGTTGTCATGGACAGATAATACACCGGGAATGTATGTTGTCATGGACATATAATATACCGGGAATGTATGTTGTCATGGATAGATAATACACCGGTAATGTATGTTGTCATGGACATATAATACACCGGGAATGTATGTTGTCATGGACAGATAATACACCGGGAATGTATGTTGTCATGGACAGATAATACACCGTGAATGTATGTTGTCATGGACAGATAATACACCGGAAATGTATGTTGTCATGGACAGATAATACACCAGGAATGTATGTTGTCATGGACAGATAATACAGCGGGAATGTATGTTGCCATGGATAGATAATACAACGGGAATGTATGTTGTCATGGACAGATAATACACCGGGAATGTATGTTGTCATGGATAGATAATACACCGGGAATGTATGTTGTCATGGACAGATAATACCCGGAAGTGTATGTTGCTATTGACAGATAATACACCGGTAATGTATGTTGTCATGTACAGATAATACACCGGGAATATATGTTGTCATGGACAGATAATACACCGGGTATGTATGTTGTCATGGATAGAAAATACACCGGGAATGTATGTTGTCATGGACAGATAATACACGGAAGTGTATGTTGCTATTGACAGATAATACACCGGTAATGTATGTTGTCATGTACAGATAATACACCGGGAATGTATGTTGTCATGGACATATTATATAATACACCGTGAATGTATGTTGTCATGGACATATAATACACCGGGAATGTATGTTGTCATCGATAGATAATACACCGGGAATGTATGTTGTCATGGACATATAATACACCGTGAATGTATGTTGTCATGGATAGATAATACACCGGTAATGTATGTTGTCATGGACATATAATACACCGGGAATGTATGTTGTCATGGATAGATAGTACACCGGGAATGTTTGTTGTCATGGATAGATAATACACCGGGAATGTATGTTGTCAATAACAGATAATACACCGGGAATGTATGTTGTCATGGACAGATAATAAACCGGGAATGTATGTTGCCATGGCTAGATAATACACCGGGAATGTATGTTGCCATGGATAGATAATACACCGGGAATGTATGTTGTCATGGATAGATAATACACCGGGAATGTATGTTGTCATGGACAGATAATACACCGGGAATGTATGTTGTCATGGACATATAATACACCGGGGATGTATGTTTTCATGGATAGATAATACACCGAGAATGTATGTTGTCATGGATAGATAATACACCGGGAATGTATGTTGTCATGGACAGATAATACCCGGAAGTGTATGTTGCTATTGACAGATAATACACCGGTAATGTATGTTGTCATGTACAGATAATACACCGGAAGTGTATGTTGCTATGGACAGATAATACACCGGGAATGTATGTTGTCATGGACAGCTAATACACCGGAAGTGAATATTGCCATGGAAAGAGATAATATGGATATTATATGTTGAAGCAAGTCAATCAAGATATGCACAGATGTTGTGTCTTGACAATCTTTGATATACGCATGAATGTTCTAAATTATTGTCATGTGTGGTTTCCTAACATAGCAGTGTCGTACAATATTATTTAGTATCGCTTTACAAGTCATTTATCTCGAGTTCAAGTCCAATATATTGCTAGTTAAAGTCCAATATTAGGCTAACAATGGTGTATACTGAGACATTCTAAGCAGCCAATGATTAGACAATATTGCTTTTCAGTCTTGTATTAGTTTATACAAATTAATTTTAGCTCGATTGCGAAACAAGTTCTTTCAACTTATATTAATCAATCTCGATACCTCATTCCTGATGGAATCCATCACCAGGAAGAGAAGATGTAATGTGGAATTTAAATGCCTTGCCTAAGGGCACAATCGTAACGGCTCCAATGAGGCTCGAACTCCTTTCGCAACTGAAACGAACGCGCTACCACTGCGCTATCACGACTTCCAATAATACCGACTTGTATTAAAAGTTGGCAATAATAAGTTATACATCTTCTTCATTACAACTATATACGCCTAAACCTAAATTGGAAATATTCCGTAATACTTTTGTTTATTCAGGTTCTTCCCCATTTGGAATTCACTACCTCATTATATTCAAAATTCCAACTCACTCAATATCTTTAAAACTCGATATTTAAGATGGAATAAGCCAACAGAAACATCGAAATCTGGTATATATACATACATAATAGATGAGCTTCCACGTATTGCTGAATACTGTACTTAACATGAAGTGTTTCTTTAATTAATATGTTTTCTATGTCATTGTATATATGCTCAGGGCCTTATTTGTATTAGCCATGTGTTATGTAAACTCCCTCTTAAAATAAAGTCTTTATTATTATTATTATTATGTATATAATAAAATAAATCTATAAATATATACTGACAAATGGAGTATTGTTTTTGTGGCCTTGCATAGGTTAGTGTTAGAACATTCCATAGAGTATATATATTTATCTATCATTCCATAAAGGATATATATTTACCTAACATTGCATAAAGTATATATATTTACCTAACATTGCATAAAGGATATATATTTACCTAACATTGCATAAAGGATATATATTTACCTAACATTCCATAAAGTGTATATATTTACCTAACATTGCATAAAATATATATATTTATCTAACATTGCATAAAGGATATATATTTACCTAACATTCCATAAAGTGTATATATTTACCTAACATTGTATAACATATATATATATGTATCTAACATTCCATAAAGGATATATATTTACCTAACATTGCATAAAGGATATATATTTACCTAACATTCCATAAAGGATATATATTTACCTAACATTCCTTAAAGTGTATATATTTACCTAACATTGCATGAAATATATATATTTATCTAACATTGCATAAAGGATATATATTTACCTAACATTCCATAACGTGTATATATTTACCTAACATTGCATAACGTGTATATATTTACCTAACATTCCATAAAGGATATATATTTACCTAACATTGCATAAAGTGTTTATATTTACCTAGCATTCCATAAAGTGTATATATTTACCTAACATTCCATAAAGGGTATATATTTACCTAACATTCCATAAAGTGTATATATTTACCTAACATTCCATACAGGGTATATATTTACCTAACATTCCATAAAGGGTATATATTTACCTAACAATGCATAAAGTGTTTATATTTACCTAACATTCCATAAAGGGTATATATTTACCTAACATTGCATAAAGGATATATATTTACCTAACATTCCATAAAAGGTATATATTTACCTAACATTCCATAAAGGGTATATATTTACCTAACATTCCATAAAGGGTATATATTTACCTAACATTCCATAAAGTGTATATATTTACCTAACATTCCATAAAGGGTATATATTTACCTAACATTCCATAAAGGGTATATATTTACCTAACATTGCATAACGTGTATATATTTACCTAACATTCCATAAAGGGTATATATTTACCTAACATTCCATAATGGATATATATTTACCTAACATTCCATAAAATATATATATTTATCTAACATTGCATAAAGGATATATATTTACCTAACATTCCATAAAGGATATATATTTACCTAACATTCCATAAAGGATATATATTTATCTAACATTGCATAAAGGATATATATTTACCTAACATTGCATAAAGGATATATATTTACCTAACATTCCATAAAGGATATATATTTATCTAGCATTCCATAATGGATATATATTTACCTACCATTCCATAAAGGATATATATTTACCTAACATTCCATACAGGATATATATTTACCTAACATTCCTTACAGGATATAGATTTACCTAACATTGCATAAAGTGTATATATTTACCTAACATTGCATAAAGGATGTATATTTACCTAACATTGCATAAAGGATGTATATTTACCTAACATTGCATAAAGGATATATATCTACCTAACATTCCATAAAGGGTATATATTTACCTAACATTGCATAAAGGATATATATTTACCTAACATTCCATAAAGGATATATATTTACCTAGCATTCCATAATGGATATATATTTACCTACCATTCCATAAAGGATATATATTTACCTAACATTCCATAAAGGATATATATTTATCTAGCATTCCATAATGGATATATATTTACCTACCATTCCATAAAGGATATATATTTACCTAACATTCCATACAGGATATATATTTACCTAACATTGCATAAATTGTATATATTTACCTAACATTCCATAAAGTGTATATATTTACCAAACATTCCATAAATGGTATATATTTACCTAACATTCCATAAAGGGTATATATTTACCTAACATTCCATAAAGGGTATATATTTACCTAACATTCCATAATAGATATATATTTACCTAACATTCCATACAGGATATATATTTACCTAACATTCCATAAAGGATATATATTTACCTAACATTGCATAAAGTGTATATATTTACCTAACATTCCATAAAGTGTTTATATTTACCTAACATTCCATAAAGGGTATATATTTACCTAACATTCCATAAAGGATATATATTTACCTAACATTCCATAAAGGATATATATTTACCTAACATTCTATAAAGGATATATATTTACCTAGCATTCCATACAGGATATATATTTACCTAACATTCCATAAAGGATATATATTTACCTAACATTCCATACAAGATATATATTTACCTAACATTCCATAAAGGATATATATTTACCTAACATTCCATACAAGATATATATTTACCTAACATTACATAAAGGAAATATATTTACCTAACATTCCATAAAGGATATATATTTATGCAATAAGCAATAATTCTGTAAATCATGTCTTAGGCCTACTAATGCTGTTCGATTAGTGCAGTGGTTAGCGCGTTCGCTTCTCACTAATACAAACCGGGTTCGAACCTCGGATCGGGAAGTATATGAGATAGTACGGTTGTCGCCAGATCAGACAGTTGGGTTTTCTCCGGGTACTCCGATTTCCTCCCACACGAATGACCACATATACGCGTTCATCCTCGCCAACAAGAGTGATTAATATAAGTTGTTAGAAATTGCTTCGCAATCGTTGTAAAATAAATAAAGTTTAAACTTTTTTTACTAATGCTAACAATATGTTTCATTTGTAAATAAATTAACGTTTTATTCTACCATCTAAAAATCTAAACAGCACACTTGAAGTTAATGACGTCGCTGTTTGCAGACTGGGATTGAAGGAACTATCTACACACTTCCGTTCAGGTATTAATGAAAACCTTCAATCACTGCCATCGTACTTATTACATTCCATTGATTGTCTATAAATAACACCAGAGATGGAAACACATCATGTTCACCGGAGACATAACTTTCCATTGATTGTCTACAAATAACACCAGAGATGGAAACACATCATGTTCACCGGAGACATAACTTTCCATTGATTGTCTACAAATAACACCAGAGATGGAAACACATGATGTTCACCGGTGACATAACTTTCCATTGATTGCATACAAATAACACCAGAGATGGAAACACATCATGTTCACAGGTGAAATAACTTTCCATTGATTGTCTACAAATAACATCAGAGATGGAAACACATCATGTTCACCGGTGACATAACTGTCCATTGATTGTCTACAAATAACACCAGAGATGGAAACACATCATGTTCACCGGTGACATCACTTTCCATTGATTGCATACAAATAACACCAGAGATGGAAACACATCATGTTCACCGGTGACATAACTTTCCATTGATTGTCTACAAATAACACCAGAGATGGAAACACATGATGTTCACCGGTGACATAACTTTCCATTGATTGTCTACACATAACACCAGAGATGGAAACACATCATGTTCACCGGTGACATAACTTTCCATTGATTGTCTACAAATAACACCAGAGATGGAAACACATCATGTTCACCGGTGACATAACTTTCAATTAAAGGTTTAACCGTTTTTCATGTTTAAAATGTACCCCTGAGACAAGAGATAGGCACAATTCAAAATGGCATGTTTATAACTGCTTACATAGCAATAACCTAATAAACTGATAATTTACAATTATACATGAATATATGTATTAGTTCTTGCAGCTTATATCTTATTTCCTATGAAAGTGTTACTGGTTACTGTTTACATGTGTCCTTGTGCTATTTCATGTTTTATTTTGTTGAGGGCCTCGTGGTAGATTGACTTAATTGTTCAAATGAGTTCTCTCGTTAAATAAAGTATTTATTATTATTATTACATAGAAATGAATTTGGAATAAACGTAAGCATGTTAATATATATTGTAATACCGTTGGGACCAACTTTACCACTCTATGTAAAACATATTATTAAAAATAAGAAAGGGTCAACAGTAATGCTTAATAGCCTCAATCGCAGAACTGTTAAAGCGATACTACATCAGTAAAAACACAAATTTAGACAGAGATTAGTATAACGTTTAATATACAGGAATGGAAACAATGTTACATGTTGCCTTTCAATATAACGAAGGATTCTAAAATACAGTTGTTTCAAACTAAGATATTACACAGATTTCTAGGAATTAACGAGTTATTATATAAAATACAGTTGTTTAGAACAAGGATATTACACAGAATTCTAGGAATTAACGAGTTATTATATAAAATACAGTTGTTTCGAACTAGGATATTACACAGAATACTAGGAATTAACGAGTTATTATATAAAATACAGTTGTTTCGAACTAGGATATTACACAGAATTCTAGGAATTAACGAGTTATTATATAAAATACAGTTGTTTCGAACAAGGATATTACACAGAATTCTAGGAATTAACGAGTTATAATATAAAATACAGTTGTTTCGAACTAAGATATTACACAGAATTCTAGGAATTAACGAGTTATTATATAAAATACAGTTGCTTCAAACAAGGATATTACACAGAATTCCAGGAATTAACGAGTTATTATATAAAATACAGTCGTTTCGAACAAGGATATTACACAGAATTCCAGGAATTAACGAGTTATTATATAAAATACAGTTGTTTCAAACTAGGATATTACACAGAATTCTAGGAATTAACGAGTTATTATATAAAATACAGTTGTTTCGAACAAGGATATTACACAGAATTCTAGGAATTAACGAGTTATTATATAAAATACAGTTGTTTCGAACAAGGGTATTGCACAGAATTCTAGGAATTAACGAGTTATTATATAAAATACAGTTGTTTCGAACAAGGATATTACACAGCATTCTAGGAATTAACGAGTTATTATATAAAATACAGTTGTTTCAAACTAAGATATTACACAGAATTCTAGGAATTAACGAGTTATTATATAAAATACAGTTGTTTCAAACTAAGATATTACACAGCATTCTAGGAATTAACGAGTTATTATATAAAATACAGTTGTTTCGAACAAGATTATTACACAGAATTCTAGGAATTAACGAATTATATAAAATACAGTTGTTTCGAACAAGGATATTACACAGAATTCCAGGAATTAACGAGTTATTATATAAAATACAGTTGTTTCAAACTAAGATATTACACAGAATTCTAGGAATTAACGAGTTATTATATAAAATAAAGTTGTTTCGAACAAAGTTATTACACAGAATTCTAGGAATTAACGAATTATATAAAATACAGTTGTTTCGAACAAGGATATTACACAGAATTCTAGGAATTAACGAGTTATTATATAAAATACAGTTGTTTCGAACATGGATATTACACAGAATTCTAGGAATTAACGAGTTATTATATAAAATACAGTTGTTTCAAACTAAGATATTACACAGAATTCTGGGAATTAACGGGTTATTATATAAAATAAAGTTGTTTCAAACTAAGATATTACACAGAATTCTAGGAATTAACGAGTTATTATATAAAATACAGTTGTTTCAAACTAAGATATTACACAGAATTCTAGGAATTAACGAGTTATTATATAAAATACAGTTGTTTCAAACTAAGATATTACACAGAATTCTAGGAATTAACGAGTTATTATATAAAATAAAGTTGTTTCAAACTAAGATATTACACAGAATTCTAGGAATTAACGAGTTATTATATAAAATACAGTTGTTTCAAACTAAGATATTACACAGAATTCTAGGAATTAACGAGTTATTATAAAATACAGTTGTTTCGAACAAGGTATTACACAGAATTCTAGGAATTAACGAGTTATTATATAAAATACAGTTGTTTCAACTAGATATTACACAGAATTCTAGGAATTAACGAGTTATTATATAAAATACAGTTGTTTCAAACTAAGATATTACACAGAATTCTAGGAATTAACGAGTTATTATATAAAATACAGTTGTTTCAAACTAAGATATTACACAGAATTCTAGGAATTAACGAGTTATTATATAAAATACAGTTGTTTCGAACAAGGATATTACACAGAATTCTAGGAATTAACGAGTTATTATATAAAATAAAGTTGTTTCAAACTAAGATATTACACAGAATTCTAGGAATTAACGAGTTATTATATAAAATACAGTTGTTTCGAACTAGGATATTACACAGAATTCTAGGAATTAACGAGTTATTATATAAAATACAGTTGTTTCAAACTAAGATATTACACAGAATTCTAGGAATTAACGAGTTATTATATAAAATACAGTTGTTTCGAACTAGGATATTACACAGAATTCTAGGAATTAACGAGTTATTATATAAATACAGTTGTTTCGAACAAGGATATTACACAGAATTCTAGGAATTAACGAGTTATTATATAAAATACAGTTGTTTCAAACTAAGATATTACACAGCATTCTAGGAATTAACGAGTTATTATATAAAATACAGTTGTTTCGAACAAGGTTATTACACAGAATTCTAGGAATTAACGAGTTATTATATAAAATACAGTTGTTTCGAACAAGGATATTACACAGAATTCTAGGAATTAACGAGTTATTATATAAAATACAGTAGTTTCAAACTAAGATATTACACAGAATTCTAGGAATTAACGAGTTATTATATAAAATACAGTTGTTTCAAACTAAGATATTACACATAATTCTAGGAATTAACGAGTTATTATATAAAATACAGTTGTTTCGAACAAGGATATTACACAGAATTCTAGGAATTAACGAGTTATTATATAAAATAAAGTTGTTTCGAACAAGGTTATTACACAGAATTCTAGGAATTAACGAATTATATAAAATACAGTTGTTTAGAACAAGGATATTACACAGAATTCTAGGAATTAACGAGTTATTATATAAAATACAGTTGTTTCGAACTAGGATATTACACAGAATTCTAGGAATTAACGAGTTATTATATAAAATACAGTTGTTTCGAACTAGGATATTACACAGAATTCTAGGAATTAACGAGTTATTATATAAAATACAGTTGTTTCGAACTAGGATATTACACAGAATTCTAGGAATTAACGAGTTATTATATAAAATACAGTTGTTTCGAACTAGGATATTACACAGAATTCTAGGAATTAACGAGTTATTATATAAAATACAGTTGTTTCAAACAAGGATATTACACAGAATTCTAGGAATTAACGAGTTATTATATAAAATACAGTTGTTTCGAACAAGGATATTACACAGAATTCTAGGAATTAACGAGTTATTATATAAAATACAGTTGTTTCAAACTAGGATATTACACAGAATTCTAGGAATTAACGAGTTATTATATAAAATACAGTTGTTTCGAACTAAGATATTACACAGAATTCTAGGAATTAACGAGTTATTATATAAAATACAGTTGTTTCGAACAAGGATATTACACAGCATTCTAGGAATTAACGAGTTATTATATAAAATACAGTTGTTTCAAACTAAGATATTACACAGAATTCTAGGAATTAACGAGTTATTATATAAAATACAGTTGTTTCGAACAAGGTTATTACACAGAATTCTAGGAATTAACGAGTTATTATATAAAATACAGTTGTTTCGAACAAGGATATTACACAGAATTCTAGGAATTAACGAGTTATTATATAAAATACAGTTGTTTCAAACTAAGATATTACACAGAATTCTAGGAATTAACGAGTTATTATATAAAATACAGTTGTTTCGAACAAGGATATTACACAGAATTCTAGGAATTAACGAGTTATTATATAAAATACAGTTGTTTCGAACAAGGATATTACACAGAATTCTAGGAATTAACGAGTTATTATATAAAATACAGTTGTTTCGAACAAGGATATTACACAGAATTCTAGGAATTAACGAGTTATTATATAAAATACAGTTGTTTCAAACTAAGATATTACACAGAATTCTAGGAATTAACGAGTTATTATATAAAATACAGTTGTTTCAAACTAAGATATTACACAGAATTCTAGGAATTAACGAGTTATTATATAAAATACAGTTGTTTCGAACAAGGATATTACACAGAATTCTAGGAATTAACGAGTTATTATATAAAATACAGTTGTTTCAAACTAAGATATTACACAGAATTCTAGGAATTAACGAGTTATTATATAAAATACAGTTGTTTCAAACTAAGATATTACACAGAATTCTAGGAATTAACGAGTTATTATATAAAATACAGTTGTTTCAAACTAAGATATTACACAGAATTCTAGGAATTAACGAGTTATTATATAAAATACAGTTGTTTCAAACTAAGATATTACACAGAATTCTAGGAATTAACGAGTTATTATATAAAATACAGTTGTTTCGAACTAGGATATTACACAGAATTCTAGGAATTAACGAGTTATTATATAAAATACAGTTGTTTCAAACTAAATTATTACACAGAATTCTAGGAATTAACGAGTTATTATATAAAATACAGTTGTTTCGAACAAGGATATTACACAGAATTCTAGGAATTAACGAGTTATTATATAAAATACAGTTGTTTCGAACTAGGATATTACACAGAATTCTAGGAATTAACGAGTTATTATATAAAATACAGTTGTTTCAAACTAAGATATTACACAGAATTCTAGGAATTAACGAGTTATTATATAAAATACAGTTGTTTCAAACTAAGATATTACACAGAATTCTAGGAATTAACGAGTTATTATATAAAATACAGTTGTTTCGAACAAGGATATTACACAGAATTCTAGGAATTAACGAGTTATTATATAAAATACAGTTGTTTCAAACTAAGATATTACACAGAATTCTAGGAATTAACGAGTTATTATATAAAATACAGTTGTTTCAAACTAAGATATTACACATAATTCTGGGAATTAACGAGTTATTATATAAAATAAAGTTGTTTCGAACTAGGATATTACACAGAATTCTAGGAATTAACGAGTTATTATATAAAATAAAGTTGTTTCAAACTAAGATATTACACAGAATTCTAGGAATTAACGAGTTATTATATAAAATACAGTTGTTTCGAACTAGGATATTACACATAATTCTGGGAATTAACGAGTTATTATATTAAATAAAGTTGTTTCAAACTAAGATATTACACAGAATTCTAGGAATTAACGAGTTATTATATAAAATACAGTTGTTTCGAACAAGGATATTCCACAGAATTCTAGGAATTAACGAGTTATTATATAAAATACAGTTGTTTCGAACAAGGATATTGCACATAATTCTAGGAATTAGCGAGTTATTATATAAAATACAGTTGTTTCAAACTAGGATATTACACAGAATTCTAGGAATTAACGAGTTATTATATAAAATACAGTTGTTTCTAACTAAGATATTACACATAATTCTGGGAATTAACGAGTTATTATATAAAATACAGTTGTTTCAAACTAAGATATTACACAGCATTCTAGGAATTAACGAGTTATTATATAAAATACAGTTTTTTCAAACTAGGGTATTACACAGATTTCTAGGAATTAACGAGTTATTATATAAAATACAGTTGTTTCGCACTAGGATATTACACATAATTCTGGGAATTAACGAGTTATTATATAAAATACAGTTGTGTCAAACAAGGATATTACACGGAATTCTAGGAATTAACGAGTTATTATATAAAATACAGTTGTTTCGAACAAGAATATTACACAGAATTCTAGGAATTAACGAGTTCTTATTTAATAGTATATACTTTCTCATTCTGTGTTCTCAAACTTGTGCTAAAATACAGTTGTTTCGAACAAGGATATTACACAGAATTCTAGGAATTAACGAGTTATTATATAAAATACATTTGTTTCAAACTAGGATATTACACAGAATTCTAGGAATTAACGAGTTATTATATAAAATACAGTTGTGTCGAACAAGGATATTACACAGAATTCTAGGAATTAACGAGTTATTATATAAAATACAGTAGTTTCAAACTAAGATATTACACAGAATTCTAGGAATTAACGAGTTATTATATAAAATACAGTTGTTTCAAACTAAGATAATACACATAATTCTAGGAATTAACGAGTTATTATATAAAATACAGTTGTTTCGAACAAGGATATTACACAGAATTCTAGGAATTAACGAGTTATTATATAAAATAAAGTTGTTTCAAACTAAGATATTACACAGAATTCTAGGAATTAACGAGTTATTATATCAAATACAGTTGTTTCGAACTAGGATATTACACATAATTCTGGGAATTAACGAGTTATTATATTAAATAAAGTTGTTTCAAACTAAGATATTACACAGAATTCTAGGAATTAACGAGTTATTATATAAAATAAAGTTGTTTCAAACTAAGATATTACACAGAATTCTAGGAATTAACCAGTTATTATATAAAATACAGTTGTTTCGAACTAGGATATTACATAGAATTCTAGGAATTAACGAGTTATTATATAAAATACAGTTGTTTCGAACAAGGATATTCCACAGAATTCTAGGAATTAACGAGTTATTATATAAAATACAGTTGTTTCGAACAAGGATATTGCACATAATTCTAGGAATTAGCGAGTTATTATATAAAATACAGTTGTTTCAAACTAGGATATTACACAGAATTCTAGGAATTAACGAGTTATTATATAAAATACAGTTGTTTCTAGCTAAGATATTACACATAATTCTGGGAATTAACGAGTTATTATATAAAATACAGTTGTTTCAAACTAAGATATTACACAGCATTCTAGGAATTAACGAGTTATTATATAAAATACAGTTTTTTCAAACTAGGATATTACACAGATTTCTAGGAATTAACGAGTTATTATATAAAATACAGTTGTTTCGCACTAGGATATTACACGTAATTCTGGGAATTAACGAGTTATTATATAAAATACAGTTGTGTCAAACAAGGATATTACACGGAATTCTAGGAATTAACGAGTTATTATATAAAATACAGTTGTTTCGAACAAGAATATTACACAGAATTCTAGGAATTAACGAGTTCTTATTTAATAGTATATACTTTCTCATTCTGTGTTCTCAAACTTGTGCTAAAATACAGTTGTTTCGAACAAGGATATTACACAGAATTCCAGGAATTAACGAGTTATTATATAAAATACAGTTGTATCAAACTAAGATATTACACAGCATTCTAGGAATTAACGAGTTATTTTATAAAATACAGTTGTTTCGAACAAGATTATTACACAGAATTCTAGGAATTAACGAGTTATTATATAAAATACATTTGTTTCAAACTAGGATATTACACAGAATTCTAGGAATTAACGAGTTATTATTTAAAATACAGTTGTTTCGAACAAGGATATTACACAGAATTCTAGGAATTAACGAGTTATTATATAAAATACAGTAGTTTCAAACTAAGATATTACACAGAATTCTAGGAATTAACGAGTTATTATATAAAATACAGTTGTTTCAAACTAAGATAATACACATAATTCTAGGAATTAACGAGTTATTATATAAAATACAGTTGTTTCGAACAAGGATATTACACAGAATTCTAGGAATTAACGAGTTATTATATAAAATAAAGTTGTTTCAAACCAAGATATTACACAGAATTCTAGGAATTAACGAGTTATTATATCAAATACAGTTGTTTCGAACTAGGATATTACACATAATTCTGGGAATTAACGAGTTATTATATTAAATAAAGTTGTTTCAAACTAAGATATTACACAGAATTCTAGGAATTAACGAGTTATTATATAAAATAAAGTTGTTTCAAACTAAGATATTACACGGAATTCTAGGAATTAACCAGTTATTATATAAAATACAGTTGTTTCGAACTAGGATATTACATAGAATTCCAGGAATTAACGAGTTATTATATAAAATACAGTTGTTTCGAACAAGGATATTCCACAGAATTCTAGGAATTAACGAGTTATTATATAAAATACAGTTGTTTCGAACAAGGATATTGCACATAATTCTAGGAATTAGCGAGTTATTATATAAAATACAGTTGTTTCAAACTAGGATATTACACAGAATTCTAGGAATTAACGAGTTATTATATAAAATACAGTTGTTTCTAACTAAGATATTACACATAATTCTGGGAATTAACGAGTTATTATATAAAATACAGTTGTTTCAAACTAAGATATTACACAGCATTCTAGGAATTAACGAGTTATTATATAAAATACTGTTGTTTCAAACTAGGATATTACACAGATTTCTAGGAATTAACGAGTTATTATATAAAATACAGTTGTTTCGAACATGGATATTACACAGATTTCTAGGAATTAACGAGTTATTATATAAAATACAGTTGTTTCGCACTAGGATATTACACATAATTCTGGGAATTAACGAGTTATTATATAAAATACAGTTGTGTCAAACAAGGATATTACACGGAATTCTAGGAATTAACGAGTTATTATATAAAATACAGTTGTTTCGAACAAGAATATTACACAGAATTCTAGGAATTAACGAGTTCTTATTTAATAGTATATACTTTCTCATTCTGTGTTCTCAAACTTGTGCTAACATCAGTATCAAAATTCGATGACAAAGCTGCATGGTATTCATCTCGCCTTAAAGCGCTAATTGAACAATGCGATATTATATGTGAAAGATAATCACCATAAATACTGCCATATATATCACATTGTTCATTGTCAATGGACCTGTGAAATGATTTAATGTTTAATCTTTAGTGGAAGTCGTGATAGCGCAGTGGACTGGATGCGCGTTCGCTTCAGGTGCGAAAGGTCCGGAGTTCGAGCCCCGCTAGAGCTGTTACGATTGTGCCCTTATGCAATGCATTTAAATTCCACGTTGTCTCTTCTCTCTTCCTCATGGCGATGGATTCCATCAGGAATGAGGTCTCGAGAGTGATTAATATAAGTTGAAAGAACTTGTTTCGCAATCGAGCTCAAATAAAATTTGTATACACTAAACTTTATTTATTTTACAACGATTGCGAAGCAAGTTCTAACAACTAATATTAATCACTGTCGTTGGCGCGGGTGAAAGCGTAAATGTGGTTATTCGTGTGGGAGGAAACCGGAGTACCCGGAGAAATCCCACATCTCCGATATGGCGACCACCGTGACATCGCACATACTTCCAGGTCCGAGGATCGAACCCGTGTTGCATTGGTGAGAATCGAACGCGCTAACCACTGCGCTAATTGGACACCGAACATTACATACGTGAAATTATAATGATATTTGGATATTTAAATCCATTTGCAAATGCCAGCTGCTTCAAAGAATTTGATTATAATCTTTTTGAAAATGTATATATATAAATGCAAAATGTTACATTGCCCTTTTGCTTTAGCAGGAGCAAACCGATTCATATTATATCATTACAATTTAAGCAAAGAAACGGCAATTCTTTGTCAAACACTGGAGCACTTCAAAAGAACATGGGAATCTATGAACACATTTATGCCAGAGCTGTTGTTAGATCTATCACTTTTTTCATTGTACTCTATCTGTATAAAATATCTATAAATTTATATACCACATACAAATTATATTAAATAACAAAATAAGTGGTATGTGTTTTCATGATTGATGCATAATGACGTGTTTTTGCTTCACAAAGGAGATACTGACAGAAGTAGATAAGACAGGCAGGTGGGGTATGCATGTGTGTGTTATTTCTTATTTCGTGTATGCACACTTTTGTCTTTTTCCTAAATGTAAGCTGTTTCGTGTCCCATCGAATCCCATTTAATATATACAGGTAACTATGCACAATTATAAATCAGATCGATTTCATACATTTTTGATAAATAAATATATATATCATGTAAGACTACTAGGGGATGTGCTCCGACCCCTACAAGTCACTGGATGGACCAAATAAATGGGGTTCACACTTTTGGGGCTCTTAATTACTTTGTACATTGATAATTTATCTAATGATCAGATCGCTTCTGTTCACACTATATAATAATTATTTAATGCATATGATTATGTGACTTATAGGCCCATGGGGCCGGGTGCGTCTTGTTGTTGTTTAATATTTGTTATATATATTTGTTGAAATGTGCACATGTCACTTTAATAAAAACTTAATTACTTACTTTATATGTTGTACTATGTATTCATTTAGTGCTATATAGATGTATGTATGTATGTTCCTTTAATGTCAAACCCCTCGCGGGGACTTAGGCAATAGACTTAGATTGGTAGCATGTGAACATTATGTTTGTATGATACGAAAGAACACAATAAATTTTTTTTTAAACAAAATAGCTTTCAATTATATGTGTACGAAATACATTCGCTATTTCATCATTTACATTCGCTATTTCACCATTTACATTCGCTATTTCATCATTTACATTCGCTATTTCATCATTTACAATCGCTATTTCATCATTTACAATAGCTATTTCATCATTTGCATTCGCTATTTCATAATTTACAATCGCTATTTTATCATTTACACTCGCTATTTCATCATTTACATTCGCTATTTCATAATTTGCAATCGCTATTTCATCAATTACATTCGCTATTTCATCATGTACATTCGCTAAATCATAATTTACATTCGCTATTTCATCATTTACATTCGCTATTTCATCATTTACACTCGCTATGTCATTATTTACATTCGCTATTTCATAATTTGCAATCGCTATTTCATCAATTACATTCGCTATTTCATCATTTACATTCGCTAATTCATAATTTACATTCGCTAATTCATAATTTACATTCGCTATTTCATCATTTACAATCGCTATTTCATCATTTACAATCGCTATTTCATCATTATTTACATTCGCTATTTCATAATTTGCATTCGCTATTTCATCATTTACAATCGCTATTTCATCATTTACACTCGCTATTTCATCATTTACATTCGCTATTTCATAATTTGCAATCGCTATTTCATCAATTACATTCGCTATTTCATCATTTACATTCGCTATGTCATAATTTACATTCGCTATGTCATCATTTACATTCGCTATTTCATAATTTACAATCGCTATTTCATCATTTACATTCGCTATTTCATCATTTACAATCGCTATTTCATTATTTACATTCACTATTTCATCATTATTTACATTCGCTATTTCATCATTTACAATCGCTATTTCATCATGTACATTCGCTATTTCATTATTTACATTCGCTATTTCATCATGTACATTCGCTATTTCATTATTTACAATCGCTATTTCATCATGTACATTCGCTATTTCATCATTTACAATCGCTATTTCATCATTTACATTCGCTATATCATCAATTCATCATTTCTACTACACGAATTTACGAATTACGTCAAGAATTCACATTTTCAACTTTACGAATTCATGATTTCAAATTCACGACTTCGCTAGTTTACGAGATGAACTTCACGAAAGCAATTCATGTTAAAATCTTATAATCGTGCAGTTGGAAGAATACTGTTCCTCATAAACATATTGTAGTCATGTGAATCATATGTGCATATCAACAGCATTTCTAGTTCCATCTAAACTGTCCGATTAGCGCAGTGGTCAGCGCGCTCGCTTCTCACCAATGAAACACGGGTTCGATACTCGGACCGAGAAGTATGTGAGATCGTACGGTTGTCGCCAGATCGGACATATGGGTTTTCTCCGGGTACTCAGGTTTCCTCCCACCCAAATGACCACATTTACGCTTTCATCCGCGCCAACGAGAGTGATTACTATAAGTTGTTACAGCTTATTTCGCAATCGTTGTAAATAAAGAACGTTTATGCTTGAAATATAACGTTATAGATGAAAAACAACATTCTACTTAAAAATATGACCCCATTACAATTTCAGAATCAGAAATATTATATATAAGTGTGTGCGTTCCATAACCGGAACTGTTTACATCGCTATTGTATTTCCAACTAATGATATGCAGCTGACATGCGCACTCGACGCTACGGGCATGCGCATTCGCAGCATTATACAAAGTTCGTCACGTGAAAAGGCGTGTCTTACAGCTTTCGCTGTTCCAAGGCCAATCTAATTACCAGGTCCCCGCCACACGGTAAGTCGCAAATTGGACAAAATACCTTTTAATTGGAAAGTGTGATATATTTTTTTCTTTGTCACATTGAAAATAATAATTAATGTAAATATAAGGAATGAATCGCGGGTTAATAGTTTCCATCAGGGTATGAACTACAATGGGCGTGGTTAAAGTGTGTATATGCGAACTACATTGGGCGTGGATAAAGTGTGTGGAGGCCATCATACCCCGATGGAAACTATTAACCCACGATTCAATCCTTAAATAGTTGTTGATGTGAACTGTATCAGACGTTTGGTTGCAGTGTCACGTATACTGCATGAGTCGTATTGTTCAAAGCATCGAACAAACATGATTACAACTGTCATACTACGGCAACGCGGAAATTACAATATTGAGAATAAGCAGGCACATTGTTGTTACCGGGCGTGCAGGTTTATTATATAGAAAATACAGTCTATGACGACGTCGTGTATATGCATGTAATTAACGACGTATCTTAAAATGGTGTGCAATGAATGTCAATATATTACGGAGGATATGACTATATGTACATTCGACTTAAACTGGGACAATGCAACATTGTGTATTCTTTCACTTTCTTGAACATAATATTATGATATTGAAATATGTTCAGTTATATACTTGTATAATGTTGAATAGTGTACTCTTGGAATACTCTGGAATTAATCGTAAACTTTAAACATTATAATAAAGAGAACGGCATTTATAAAAAAAATTGTGAAACCGAACGGATTTATTTTGGAATTGCAAGGGTATTTACATTTGATAAGAAAACATGGCGGATTGGAAAATTCGTGTTTCCTTCTTGGATATAAAATGGTAGTCGTTGTGGGTAGTAGTGGGATACACCGGACGTGGTATTGTGTACTATATATATGTATAGGTACATCACAAACACTGCTCGGCCATGCTGAAGTATAGTGCGTTCTGTGTGCCGCTTGTGAGTTTATTTAGTATTTTCTTTATTTTAGATGAACAATTAATTACGAAGTCGGAAGTCGTGATAGCACAGTGGTAGTGCATTCGCGTGAGCTGTGAGAGGCCCGGCGTTCGCACGCAGCTGTAGCCGTTACTAGTGTCGCCTTCTAAAGTCCACATTACCTCTTCCCTCGTTTTCTTTCATGGCGAGTCTATCAACCGGATACACACTGAACATGTACGGGAAAGTGACTTATCTTGTACGCATTTAACTAACCCTGTTTCCGAGCTGTTTCGCACGTCTACAACATTGCATACCGTATATACAGTGTATGTGTGTGGTGTATGTGTGTGTGTGTGTGTGTGTGTGCGTGCGTGCGTGCGTGCGTGCGTGCGTGCGTGCGTGCGTGCGTGCGTGCGTGCGTGCGTGCGTGCGTGCGTGCGTGCGTGCGTGCGTGCGTGCGTGCGTGCGTGCGTGCGTGCGTGCGTGCGTGCGTGCGTGCGTGCGTGCGTGCGTGCGTGCGTGCGTGCGTGCGTGCGTGCGTGCGGCGTGCGTGCGTGCGTGCGTGCGTGCGTGCGTGGTGCGTGCGTGCGTGCGTGCGTGCGTGCGTGCGTGCGTGCGTGCGTGCGTGCGTGCGTGCGTGCGTGCGTGCGTGCGTGCGTGCGTGCGTGCGTGCGTGCGTGCGTGCGTGCGTGCGTGCGTGCGTGCGTGCGTGCGTGCGTGCGTGCGTGCGTGCGTGCGTGCGTGCGTGCGTGCGTGATGTACTCTTTGATGTGTCCTATCTGGCGCAACTGTGCATAACAAGATCGACAAACAGATTTAAAACGATATGATTGCTTGATAAATTTCTGTACTGCTGTGAATACTTATATTGCCATTCCAACGTGTTAACCACTGTGCTACAGATCCGTCTGTGTTATAATCTCCGATGAAACAGTGACTTAATTATTGATACTGTCTCTTAAAGCGACACTACATCAATGAAAATGAAACATTTTGCAGAATATAATTTCCTAATAATTATATGGTATAAATTGTTTCCAAATATTTGCCTCAAAAATTGAGTATTTCAACTAATAAACAAACGTCGTATACGCGGTTTGTTTACATAACAAAATAATGTAAATAGGGTCGATACAACGCATGCATCCTGAATAACAAGATACATGGTACGCATTTATCGTTATATGAAATCCTACTTTCACTTTTGATAGTTTGTAGACCACAATAACACTGTTTATTGATTCACTGTTCGAAAGTATTTGAAACCATTTGTAGTAGTAATGCATTTATACGTGAAAAATGCATTTTATTTGCTTTTTGCGATGTAATTCCGCTTTAATGTGTACACGAAGCGTGCTTTAGTCTACATGAAAACTCTGATTTGATGTAATAGTTTAGCCTAAGGGTGTCAAACCTGGGTCTATGGGTATCAAACCTGGGTCTAAGGGTATCAAACCTGGGTCTAAGGGTGTCAAACCTGGTCTAAGGGTATCAAACCTGGGTCTAAGGGTATCAAACCTGGGTCTAAGGGTGTCAAACCTGGTCTAAGGGTGTCCAACGTGGGTCTAAGGGTATCACACCTGAGTCTAAGGGTGTCAAACCTGGTCTAAGGGTGTCAAACCTGGGTCTAAGGGTATCAAACCTGGGTCTAAGTGTGTCAAACCTGGGTACACTCTTTATTCGTTCAATATGTTATCACTTTCACTTTTAGTGAAGGTTTCATCTTTCTCTGGCAATATAATTAATGACAGAAGAAAATTAATTCACAGTACATATGTATAATCTTATATTTTTACACTTCTCTAAAACATAACTGGAAGTATGACGCGTAAGTACGAAATATTTGGTATTGAACCGTGTTGTGCAATGGTCAAGAATGTACTCATGGATGTGCATGGCTGCCTTCGGGTTTATAATGACAAACAGTGAAGAACTGCTTCTGAATGGGGCCTGTAGTTGCTTGTGGTTCATGAGTCCGATTAGCGCAGTGGTTAGCGGGCTCGTTTCTCACCAATGCAACCCTGGTTCGATTCTCGAATTGGGAAGCATGTGAGATTGTACGGTGGTCGCCAGATCGGACAGATAGGTATTCTCCGTGTACTCCTGTTTCCTCACACACGAATGACCACATATACGCTTTCATCCGCGCCAACGAGTGATTTTGAGGAGAAGAATTATATAAGACTCTGTCTTCCATTCTAATCCTGTTTCTGTATTCTGAATATGCGTGGTGTATGCATTGTTCAATATGTATTATATGGGGAAATAAAATATGTTTAAACTAA
The DNA here is from genome assembly GCA_014843695.1 of Archivesica marissinica. Lineage (NCBI taxonomy): Eukaryota > Metazoa > Mollusca > Bivalvia > Venerida > Vesicomyidae > Archivesica > Archivesica marissinica. The sequence continues at coordinate 28,442,594 of CM026402.1, read as the reverse complement.
CGAGTGATTAATATAAATTGTTAGAACTTGTTTCGCAATCGTTGTAAAATAAATAAAGTTTAAACTTAAACTTCGGAATGGGGCCTGCAGCTGCTTGTGGTTCTTAAGTCGTGTTCCACCATGAGGTATTGGGGGGGGTGCTAGCTTTGTTTCTGCTGACACATCAGTTATGAGTATTGTATTGATCATATATTTCTGATTTGAAATACACGTGTACATGTATTGTTTTGTCATAGTTGTCACAGTACTTTGTGATGAGACGAAAATTACATACATGTATATGAATTAAATTAAGTTGACATGTAGCTGTTGCTATGTACCTCGTGTGCGACGGCATATCAATCATTGACGTGTACATTGACGTTCTCTGCATTGTCTTACACAGTTTTCGATTAACTGTAATTGGTTGCAGTTGTTTCTTCGCTAGACATTAATTGACACATAGTCTGTAACAGATACACAATTATCATTCTACCAGTTGTCTCAGTCTATCAATATACAACTGATACCGAGCAGAATGCATAATACACATATTAAAAATACAGTGTGCTATATAAATACAATGTGTTATATAAATACAGTAACTACATTCTATGTTATATAAATACAGTAACTCCATTCTATGTTATATAAATACAGTAACTCCATTCTATGTTATATAAATACAGTAACTCCATTCTATGTTATATAAATACAGTGTGACTTCATTCTATGTTATATAAATACAGTAACTCCATTCTATGTTATATAAATACAGTGTGACTTCATTCTATGTTATATAAATACAGTAACTCCATTCTATGTTATATACATACAGTAACTCCATTCTATGTTATATAAATACAGTGTGACTTCATTCTATGTTATATAAATACAGTAACTCCATTCTATGTTATATAAATACAGTGTGACTTCATTCTATGTTATATAAATACAGTAACTCCATTCTATGTTATATAATACAGTAACTCCATTCTATGTTTTGTTTTTGTTTTTGGTTTTTGTTAATACAGTGAACTCCATTCTATGTTATATAAATACAGTGTGATCATTCTATGTATATAATACAGTGTAACTCCATTCTATGTTATATAAATACAGTGTAACTCCATTCTATGTTATATAAATACAGTGTGACTTCATTCTATGTTATATAAATACAGTAACTCCATTCTATGTTATATAAATACAGTAACTCCATTCTATGTTATATAAATACAGTAACTCCATTCTATGTTATATAAATACAGTGTAACTCCATTCTATGTTATATAAATACAGTGTAACTCCATTCTATGTTATATAAATACAGTGTAACTCCATTCTATGTTATATAAATACAGTGTAACTCCATTCTATGTTATATAAATACAGTGTAACTCCATTCTATGTTATATAAATACAGTATAACTCCATTCTATGTTATATAAATACAGTAACTCCATTCTATGTTATATAAATACAGTGTGACTCCATTCTATGTTATATAAATACAGTGTAACTCCATTCTATGTTATATACATATATTGCTTTATTTATATAACACAAAAGAAAAGCAAAAACGGGTCGTGCCATATTTACTAGCAATATTAGTTAAGGTCCTTCCCTCCACACATGCACTTTTGTAATTATTTGGTTTATTGGTGCATCTAGTATAATACAAGCGGAGCAGAATGAGATAGAGATTTATTTTTATAAATCGGTTGAAAAATTAGTGAGTTACGTCACCAATGTCATCTTCTGTATCATTTTACTTGGAAGATGTTTTGATATCAACTATAGCTTAGTACATGCGGGTATTATCATAAATATGTATATTTGTATATATTGTGCACATTTATGTTGACATAGGATGATTTTGATAGAGAACTTTCCAGTTCTGTAGATAGATGGGTGATATCTGGTCGGGGGCCGATCCGGGTAAGGGGGTCTATGGTCTCCTGTATTGCGTCCGAGCTCCACGCCGAGTGTATGTGTCCATGACAGTATCCGGGATTAACTAGTGGTATGTGTTACTAATCAAATCTAATACATTTACCGTTGCTTGACAAATTATAACGGCGCCTTAGTCCTAACATTAAGCATAGCCCAAACTTCTCAACCACAATGTAAACCACTATAATGGTGGCGTCCAAATGAACACACATGTACCAATGTGGTACAAGGCACGAGCAAACGTTCTAGCCATTCTGGCAACATGAATTCGCTCTATTGATTAAAAAATTAAGAAACAGAATGTCTGGTGACCTTGTAGACATATTACTGAACAAGAACAGTCTGCCGAAGGGTTGTGACATAAGTGGTGTCTCCTTACGCTCTTATCTATCAAATAGCATGGCTTTAATTAAGCTTTCAGGGTTTCTCAACATCATGTGATTTTAGTTTCCACCGAAGAGTCTTTTGACTTAACAGCAAGTTTCGTGTTTAAAATGTTTAATAATTTACATCCTAATTGGTTCCATGACATCTTCCAATACATATTACAAACTCAAAATGAACCTTTAACCCTTCGTTCAAAAACAAAATTCTAAATTTGTATATACCCAACACAAATTGTAAGATGTTTAATGGTAGGCCTTTCATACTCGGGACCAATTGTTTGGAACTGTCTGCTGTAGAAAATAAATACTTCAAGCTCACTTCCCTTGTTTAGTGAAATTTTATTTTAAATGGTTGGATGTGTAAAATAGTTTGAAAATATCTGTCAACGTTACCGTTTAGAATTCATGCACACACTTGATTTTATTCAGTTCAGATGATAATTAACGTTGGAATACATATACATCAAACATTTGGATCGGAAAACAAGCAAAGAGAATGCTTATATAAATTCCTTTCCATGGTGGAGTTTGCTCACTATACAGTTGCGCTGTACGGTATGTAAACATGGTGAGAGCAGATGTGTGTGGGTGTTAGGACTAAGGCGCCGTTATAATTTGTGAAGCAACGGTAAACAGTCAAAATGTCAACAGAGCAACATATATATGAACCTGTATTGAATACATCTGCTCTCTTACAGACGGATCTGTAGTCCAGTGGTTAACACGCTGGACTGGGATTGCAGGTCTGACCCTAATAACATTAACAGTCTTTCAGATGGGACTTTAAACCGAGGTCTCGTGTCGGTGATTTACACCGTGCACGTAAAAGAACCAGAGGAGACTCTGGAATGAGTCTCTGTCTGTATCGTTGTGCACTATCCTCCATAAATCTAAAATGACTAATATCTTCAGGAGGCGTCGCTCATATGGGCAACCGGTAGCGGCGATAAATAAACGTAAAACACACACACAAAAGTACTCTATATTGGTCCGCCTCCGTGGTCGATTGGTTAAGGTCGCTGACTGTATACCACTGTAACCTATCATCTCTAATGGTCACGGGTTCGAGCCCCGCTCAGACCGTGTCTCATTTATATGTACGAAGTCTGTTTTTTCAGGTTTTGGCTCAAACCCAAATACCAGGATGCACAAGCATAGTCAATGTGACATTGTATCAATGAAGCAACCAGTAGCTGTTTAGTACACCTATTTAAAAACTTACTCGGACAGGTGGGTTTTCTCCGGGTACGCCGGTTTCCTTCCCAATACGAATGACCACATTTACGCTTTCATCCGCACCAACGAGAGTGATTAATATAAGTTATTAAAACTTGCTTCGCAATCGTTGTAAAATAAATAAAGTTTAAAAGAACAACAAAAAAACTTACTTTTTCTAAATAAAATATTTAGTTTTGCATTAGCATTCTTAATACCCTGATTGGCTATGGACTCACCGGATATACATTTGTGAAGATCAGCACCCACATATTTGTCAGATATGGTGGATGAAATTGAAGTTTCATTACATGCAATGTCTAATTCATCACATGACCTCACTCTGAGCTCAGAAGCAAACAAAATGGACTCCGTCTTACTGAGATGCAGCGAAAGCTTATTATTAGCAAACCATTTACCTACACTAGTGATGTCATCAGTAAGCTGAGAAGTATTATAGTGAATGTCTTTGCCTGATACTAAGATATCCGAGTCACCAGCGTACAGCAGTAATTTATTTCTGACCACAGTCTCCATATTCATATAAATGAAAATAGGACGGGGCCAATGATTGATCGCTGGGGAACCCCCACAAGTGTACCGAATACATTGACCATTTGTGTACGGCTAGATAAGTGTGATCTAAACCAGCTACTGTCCAATTAGCGCAGTGGTTAGCGCGCTCGCTTCTCACCAATACAACCCGGGTTCGATCCTCGGACCGGGAAGTATGTGAGATGGTTCGGTGGTCGCCGGATCGGACAGGTGCGTTTTCTCCGGTTACTCCCCCCCCCTCCCCCCCACACACACACGAATGACCACATTTACGCTTTCATCCGCGCCAACGAGAGTGATTAATACAAGTTGTTAGAACTTGCTTCGCAATCGTTGTAAAATAAATAAAGTTTAAACTTCACTTGAAAACCCCATTGCATCTAGTTCTATGAGGTCTCGAGAGTGATTAATATAAGTTATAAGAACTTGTTTCCCAATCGGGCTAACATATATTTGTATAAACTAATAACGTATCAGGGTGCCATTTTATTTACCATTTTTGAGAGTCAAAGTTGTAAAGTTCAGGGTGTCTGCTATTATATTGATTCAGTAATCATCAGTTATGTTAAAGCGACACTACATCGGTGAAAATGTCTGCAGAATGCAATTTGCTATTATTATGGTATAATTTTTCCAAATATTTGCCTCAAAAACTGAGTATTTCAACAAATAAACATACGTCGTATGGTTGTTGACATAACAAAAACATAATGTAAATAGGGTCGACATTCATGCGTAATACAAAGCATTTATCCTGAATAACACGATTTATGGTACATATTTACCGTGATATCTCACATTGTGTGTCTATTTATTGGTAGACTAATCTTAGTTAAATTATCTCTAAACCAAAGTATCGCGTATTTAGTATTCACTGACAACAAACGTCAATTCAGGAGCGTGGATGACCGTTATATGAAATCCTACTTTCACTTTTCAAAGTTTGTATACCACACAAACACTGTTTATTGATTCAATGTTGTGTTCGAATGTATTCAGAAGAATTTGTAGTAGCAATGCATTTATACGTGAGAAAAAAGCATTTTATTTACTTTTTGCGATTTAATGTCTCTCTTGCATGCCAGCTTTAACTCACATGCATGCCAGCTTTAGCTCACTGCATGCCAGCTTTAACTCACTTGTATGCCAGCTTTAACTCACTTTGCATGCCAGCTTTAACTCACTTGCATGCCAGCTATAACTCACTTTGCATGCCAGCTTTAACTCACTTGCGTGCCAGCCAGTACCTCAGCATGCCTTAACCATTATTAATGGGGCTAGACGAACAATTGTGAACGAGATCATTATGTATACTGAAGGATAGAGTGGTAATTACTCCGATTTAAAGGATTTGAATATTTTATTCCAAATTGAAAGTTGCTGAAACGTGGGCGGTATTGTCTATTTGTTTGAAGTGAACTTCAAGATGGTATTATGTGTGTTAAAATATCTGCAGACAAACTTTCTATTGATACAGATGTATGCATATGTTTGTGTTATATGAGACCGCCTCCGTGGTCGAGTTGTTAAGGTCGCTGACTTGTATGCCACTGTAACCTATCATCACTGATGGTCACTGGTTCGAACCACTCTCATGTCGTGTCTATTTATATGAAACAGCTGGCAGTTTCTTACGGAGGTTGGATCACCAAGTACTTGTTAACCGCTGGATCATGCGCAGGAAAGGTGTTGGTAAACTGCCTGCCGGGGATATAGCAACAAATGGTGCGGACGAAGGCGTAAAAGACAAGATAAGATAACTTTTATTTTGAGTCGGCATTATAGCAACCATACAACACAAGCTCTGAGTGAGCTTTTGAACCGACTATAATAAAACCCGAACAAGCAAGCAAACACTGTTTATGTTACGTACTACGAAATGATAATAGCAGACAATATATTGCTGATAGAAATATTCTGATGGGGTTAGGGATAGGGTCACAGGGTTAAGTCAGTCTCGTATGAATGTAGCAAACGGTTGTAATGGTAATTGGTAGTAGTCAGTAGCAATATATAGCGTGCTGATTTACCAAATCCATAATAAAACATTATTAATGAAAGTAATAAAAGTATGTGTAACATTCTACGGAGGGGAGAGTAAACCTCAGAAACATGAAGTGTATTAAACTATTATAGGAATTCAAGAATATGAAGATAATTCGATAACACTAATAAACATAAAGCCGTGCCTAAGAGTTATGCACCAATGCTTGATTAAACACTTCTAGATGACAAACACAAAGGTCATACAAATGATTTACGAGCATATACTGGATTAGTGAGAAATGGATGCATTAAATGCGCGTAATATGCCAATAAAAGATGTAAATGGAGTGATTAGGAAGACATGGTGCCTAATATACATTTTAACAGCTTAACTATACATAAATACCGACGCTAGTAAAGATCTAGACGCAAGTGATGAGCAACTTATCGAATAGTTCAGATATAATTCTTATCTTGGAGGCAGCTCTAGATATATCTTAGAGACGGCTATGTATAATAATAATAATAATAATAATAATAAATATTTTATTTAACGAGAGAATTCATTTGAACAATTAAGTCAATCTACGATGAGGCCCTCAGCAAATTAAAACATGAAATAGCATAATGAAACAGTATTCAGTAAAACTTTCATAGGAAATAAGATATGATAGTGTGTAGACCGGATGATAACCAACATGGGGTTATCCTGGCAATGTTAACATAATTAAGCCTGTATACTGGATGATAACCAACATGGGGTTATCCTGGCAATGTTAACATAATTTAGCCTGTAGACTGGATGATAACCAACATGGGGTTATCCTGGCAATGTTAACATAATTAAGAGTGTACATTGGATGATAACCAACATTGGTTTATCCGGGCAATGTTAACAGATTTACCAACTGTCTAACTATCTAACTGATTACATAGCGACTGGATCACCCCGAGATAAACAGAGATGCAATTATCTAGCTAGCAATCCCTTACGAGGATTTTGATTTGCGACAGAAACATATACCACTCGCCATATTGAATGCATGCACTATATATACCACTAGCCATATTGAATGCATGCACTACTTTTATGTTAATTAGAATACTCATTACTGCAGCTTGTTCGCAGTATTCAGATTTAGATTTCAAATGTCTTTATTTACACTCCATACATGCATACATACACGCATACTACATACATACATAATACATACATACATCATACATAATACATACATACATACATAATACAATACCATACATACATACACATACATACATACATACATACATACATACATACATACATACATACATTACATACATACATACATACATACATACATACAACATCCATACATACATACAAATACATACATACATTACATAAATACATACATACATACAACATACATACATACTTAGCACGCACGCACGCACGCACGCACGCACGCACGCACACGCACGCACGCACGCACGCACGCACGCACGCACGCACGCACGCACGCACGCACGCACGCAGCACGCACGCACGCACGCACGCACGCACGCACGCACGCACGCACGCACGCACGCACGCACGCACGCACGCACGCACGCACGCACGCACGCACGCACGCACGCAAGCACGTCGACGCACGCACGCACGCAGCGCACGCACGCACGCACGCACTGACGCACGCACGCACGCACGCACGCACGCCGCACGCACGCACGCACGCACGCACGCACGCACGCACGCACGCACGCACGCACGCAGCAACGCACGCACGCACGCACGCACGCACGACGCACGCACGCACGCACGCACACACGCACGCACGCACGCAGCACGCACGCACGCACGCACTCACGCACGCACGCGCACGCACGCACGCACGCACGCACGCACGCACGCACGCCCGCAGCACGCACGACACGCACGCCGCACGCACGCACGCACGCACGCACGCACGCACGCCACGCACGCACGCACGCACGCCCGCACGCACGCACGCACGCACGCACGCCAGCACGCACGCACGCACGCACGCCCGCACGCACGCACACACGCACGCCCGCACGCACGCACGCACACTCGCACGCACGCACGCCCGCCCGCACGCACGCACACACGCACG
>CM026402.1:28408475-28433397 GCA_014843695.1 Archivesica marissinica | reverse complement strand
TTGAAATACAGATTGCAAGTCATTGGGACATTCAAGGGTCTGCAGTGTCCTAGTAGTTGAAATACAGATTGCAAGTCATTGGGACATTCAAGGGTCTGCAGTGTCCTAGTAGTTGAAATACAGATTGCAAGTCATTGGGACATTCAAGGGTCTGCAGTGTCCTAGTAGTTGAAATACAGATTGCAAGTCATTGGGACATTCAAGGGTCTGCAGTGTCCTAGTAGTTGAAATACAGATTGCAAGTCATTGGGACATTCAAGAGTAGTCAGTGTCCTAGTAGTTGAAATACAGATTGCAAGTCATTAGGACATTCAAGGTAGTCAGTGTCCTAGTAGTTGAAATACAGATTGCAAGTCATTGGGACATTCAATGGTAGTCAGTGTCCTAGTAGTTGAAATACAGATTGCAAGTCATTGGGACATTCAAGGGTCTTCAGTGTCCTAGTAGTTGAAATACAGATTGCAAGTCATTGGGACATTCAATGGTAGTCAGTGTCCTAGTAGTTGAAATACAGATTGCAAGTCATTGGGACATTCAAGGGTCTGCAGTGTCCTAGTAGTTGAAATACAGATTGCAAGTCATTGGGACATTCAAGGGTAGTCAGTGTCCTAGTAGTTGAAATACAGATTGCAAGTCATTGGGACATTCAAGGGTATTCAGTGTCCTAGTAGTTGAAATACAGATTGCAAGTCATTGGGACATTCAAGGGTCTTCAGTGTCCTAGTAGTTGAAATACAGATTGCAAGTCATTGGGACATTCAAGGGTAGTCAGTGTCCTAGTAGTTGAAATACAGATTGCAAGTCATTGGGACATTCAAGGGTCTTCAGTGTCCTAGTAGTTGAAATACAGATTGCAAGTCATTGGGACATTCAAGGGTAGTCAGTGTCCTAGTAGTTGAAATACAGATTGCAAGTCATTGGGACATTCAAGGGTCTTCAGTGTCCTAGTAGTTGAAATACAGATTGCAAGTCATTGGGACATTCAAGGGTCTTCAGTGTCCTAGTAGTTGAAATACAGATTGCAAGTCATTAGGACATTCAATGGTAGTCAGTGTCCTAGTAGTTGAAATACAGATTGCAATTCATTAGGACATTCAAGGGTCTTCGGTGTCCTAGTAGATGAAATGCAGATTGCAAGTCATTGGGACATTCAAGGGTAGTCAGTGTCCTAGTAGTTGAAATACAGATTGCAAGTCATTGGGACATTCAAGGGTCTTCAGTGTCCTAGTAGTTGAAATACAGATTGCAAGTCATTGGGACATTCAAGGGTCTGCAGTGTCCTAGTAGTTGAAATACAGATTGCAAGTCATTGGGACATTCAAGGGTAGTCAGTGTCCTAGTAGTTGAAATACAGATTGCAAGTCATTGGGACATTCAAGGGTCTTCAGTGTCCTAGTAGTTGAAATACAGATTGCAAGTCATTAGGACATTCAAGGGTCTTCAGTGTCCTAGTAGTTGAAATACAGATTGCAAGTCATTGGGACATTCAAGGGTCTTCAGTGTCCTAGTAGTTGAAATACAGATTGCAAGTCATTGGGACATTCAAGGGTAGTCAGTGTCCTAGTAGTTGAAATACAGATTGCAAGTCATTGGGACATTCAAGGGTCTTCAGTGTCCTAGTAGTTGAAATACAGATTGCAAGTCATTGGGACATTCAAGGGTAGTCAGTGTCCTAGTAGTTGAAATACAGATTGCAAGTCATTGGGACATTCAAGGGTCTTCAGTGTCCTAGTAGTTGAAATACAGATTGCAAGTCATTGGGACATTCAAGGGTCTTCAGTGTCCTAGTAGTTGAAATACAGATTGCAAGTCATTGGGACATTCAATGGTAGTCAGTGTCCTAGTAGTTGAAATACAGATTGCAAGTCATTAGGACATTCAAGGGTCTTCAGTGTCCTAGTAGTTGAAATACAGATTGCAAGTCATTGGGACATTCAAGGGTAGTCAGTGTCCTAGTAGTTGAAATACAGATTGCAAGTCATTAGGACATTCAAGGGTCTTCAGTGTCCTAGTAGTTGAAATACAGATTGCAAGTCATTGGGACATTCAAGGGTCTGCAGTGTCCTAGTAGTTGAAATACAGATTGCAAGTCATTGGGACATTCAAGGGTCTGCAGTGTCCTAGTAGTTGAAATACAGATTGCAAGTCATTGGGACATTCAAGGGTCTGCAGTGTCCTAGTAGTTGAAATACAGATTGCAAGTCATTGGGACATTCAAGGGTCTTCAGTGTCCTAGTAGTTGAAATACAGATTGCAAGTCATTGGGACATTCAAGGGTAGTCAGTGTCCTAGTAGTTGAAATACAGATTGCAAGTCATTGGGACATTCAAGGGTCTTCAGTGTCCTAGTAGTTGAAATACAGATTGCAAGTCATTGGGACATTCAAGGGTCTGCAGTGTCCTAGTAGTTGAAATACAGATTGCAAGTCATTGGGACATTCAAGGGTCTGCAGTGTCCTAGTAGTTGAAATACAGATTGCAAGTCATTGGGACATTCAAGGGTCTGCAGTGTCCTAGTAGTTGAAATACAGATTGCAAGTCATTGGGACATTCAAGGGTCTGCAGTGTCCTAGTAGTTGAAATACAGATTGCAAGTCATTGGGACATTCAAGGGTAGTCAGTGTCCTAGTAGTTGAAATACAGATTGCAAGTCATTGGGACATTCAAGGGTAGTCAGTGTCCTAGTAGTTGAAATACAGATTGCAAGTCATTAGGACATTCAAGGGTCTTCAGTGTCCTAGTAGTTGAAATACAGATTGCAAGTCATTGGGACATTCAAGGGTCTTCAGTGTCCTAGTAGTTGAAATACAGATTGCAATTCATTAGGACATTCAAGGGTCTTCAGTGTCCTAGTAGTTGAAATACAGATTGCAAGTCATTGGGACATTCAAGGGTAGTCAGTGTCCTAGTAGTTGAAATACAGATTGCAAGTCATTGGGACATTCAAGGGTAGTCAGTGTCCTAGTAGTTGAAATACAGATTGCAAGTCATTGGGACATTCAAGGGTAGTCAGTGTCCTAGTAGTTGAAATACAGATTGCAAGTCATTAGGACATTCAAGGGTAGTCAGTGTCCTAGTAGTTGAAATACAGATTGCAAGTCATTGGGACATTCATGGTAGTCAGTGTCCTAGTAGTTGAAATACAGATTGCAATTCATTAGGACATTCAAGGGTCTTCGGTGTCCTAGTAGATGAAATACAGATTGCAAGTCATTGGGACATTCAAGGGTAGTCAGTGTCCTAGTAGTTGAAATACAGATTGCAAGTCATTGGGACATTCAAGGGTCTTCAGTGTCCTAGTAGTTGAAATACAGATTGCAAGTCATTGGGACATTCAAGGGTAGTCAGTGTCCTAGTAGTTGAAATACAGATTGCAAGTCATTGGGACATTCAAGGGTAGTCAGTGTCCTAGTAGTTGAAATACAGATTGCAAGTCATTGGGACATTCAAGGGTCTTCAGTGTCCTAGTAGTTGAAATACAGATTGCAAGTCATTGGGACATTCAAGGGTCTGCAGTGTCCTAGTAGTTGAAATACAGATTGCAAGTCATTGGGACATTCAAGGGTCTGCAGTGTCCTAGTAGTTGAAATACAGATTGCAAGTCATTGGGACATTCAAGGGTCTGCAGTGTCCTAGTAGTTGAAATACAGATTGCAAGTCATTGGGACATTCAAGGGTAGTCAGTGTCCTAGTAGTTGAAATACAGATTGCAAGTCATTGGGACATTCAAGGGTCTTCAGTGTCCTAGTAGTTGAAATACAGATTGCAAGTCATTGGGACATTCAAGGGTAGTCAGTGTCCTAGTAGTTGAAATACAGATTGCAAGTCATTGGGACATTCAAGGGTCTGCAGTGTCCTAGTAGTTGAAATACAGATTGCAAGTCATTGGGACATTCAAGGGTCTGCAGTGTCCTAGTAGTTGAAATACAGATTGCAAGTCATTGGGACATTCAAGGGTAGTCAGTGTCCTAGTAGTTGAAATACAGATTGCAAGTCATTGGGACATTCAAGGGTCTGCAGTGTCCTAGTAGTTGAAATACAGATTGCAAGTCATTGGGACATTCAAGGGTCTGCAGTGTCCTAGTAGTTGAAATACAGATTGCAAGTCATTGGGACATTCAAGGGTCTGCAGTGTCCTAGTAGTTGAAATACAGATTGCAAGTCATTGGGACATTCAAGGGTAGTCAGTGTCCTAGTAGTTGAAATACAGATTGCAAGTCATTGGGACATTCAAGGGTAGTCAGTGTCCTAGTAGTTGAAATACAGATTGCAAGTCATTGGGACATTCAAGGGTAGTCAGTGTCCTAGTAGTTGAAATACAGATTGCAAGTCATTAGGACATTCAAGGGTCTTCAGTGTCCTAGTAGTTGAAATACAGATTGCAAGTCATTGGGACATTCAAGAGTAGTCAGTGTCCTAGTAGTTGAAATACAGATTGCAAGTCATTAGGACATTCAAGGGTAGTCAGTGTCCTAGTAGTTGAAATAAAGATTGCAAGTCATTGGGACATTCAATGGTAGTCAGTGTCCTAGTAGTTGAAATACAGATTGCAAGTCATTAGGACGGACATTCAAGGGTCTTCAGTGTCCTAGTAGTTGAAATACAGATTGCAAGTCATTAGGACATTCAAGGGACTTCTGTGTCCTATAGTAGTTGAAATACAGATTGCAAGTCATTGGTACATTCAAGGATCTTCAGTGTCCTAGTAGTTGAAATACAGATTGCAAGTCATTAGGACATTCAAGGGTCTTCAGTGTCCTAGTAGTTGAAATACAGATTGCAAGTCATTAGGACATTCAATGGTAGTCAGTGTCCTAGTAGTTGAAATACAGATTGCAAGTCATTAGGACATTCAAGGGTCTTCAGTGTCCTAGTAGTTGAAATACAGATTGCAAGTCATTGGGACATTCAATGGTAGTCAGTGTCCTAGTAGTTGAAATACAGATTGCAAGTCATTGGGACATTCAAGGGTCTGCAGTGTCCTAGTAGTTGAAATACAGATTGCAAGTCATTGGGACATTCAAGGGTATGCAGTGTCCTAGTAGTTGAAATACAGATTGCAAGTCATTGGGACATTCAAGGGTAGTCAGTGTCCTAGTAGTTGAAATACAGATTGCAAGTCATTGGGACATTCAAGGGTAGTCAGTGTCCTAGTAGTTGAAATACAGATTGCAAGTCATTAGGACATTCAAGGGTAGTCAGTGTCCTAGTAGTTGAAATACAGATTGCAAGTCATTGGGACATTCATGGTAGTCAGTGTCCTAGTAGTTGAAATACAGATTGCAAGTCATTGGGACATTCAAGGGTCTGCAGTGTCCTAGTAGTTGAAATACAGATTGCAAGTCATTGGGACATTCAAGGGTCTGCAGTGTCCTAGTAGTTGAAATACAGATTGCAAGTCATTGGGACATTCAAGGGTCTGCAGTGTCCTAGTAGTTGAAATACAGATTGCAAGTCATTGGGACATTCAAGGGTCTGCAGTGTCCTAGTAGTTGAAATACAGATTGCAAGTCATTGGGACATTCAAGGGTAGTCAGTGTCCTAGTAGTTGAAATACAGATTGCAAGTCATTGGGACATTCAAGGGTAGTCAGTGTCCTAGTAGTTGAAATACAGATTGCAAGTCATTAGGACATTCAAGGGTCTTCGGTGTCCTAGTAGTTGAAATACAGATTGCAAGTCATTGGGACATTCAATGGTAGTCAGTGTCCTAGTAGTTGAAATACAGATTGCAAGTCATTGGGACATTCAAGGGTCTGCAGTGTCCTAGTAGTTGAAATACAGATTGCAAGTCATTGGGACATTCAAGGGTCTTCAGTGTCCTAGTAGTTGAAATACAGATTGCAAGTCATTGGGACATTCAAGGGTAGTCAGTGTCCTAGTAGTTGAAATACAGATTGCAAGTCATTGGGACATTCAAGGGTCTGCAGTGTCCTAGTAGTTGAAATACAGATTGCAAGTCATTGGGACATTCAAGGGTCTGCAGTGTCCTAGTAGTTGAAATACAGATTGCAAGTCATTGGGACATTCAAGGGTCTGCAGTGTCCTAGTAGTTGAAATACAGATTGCAAGTCATTGGGACATTCAAGGGTCTGCAGTGTCCTAGTAGTTGAAATACAGATTGCAAGTCATTGGGACATTCAAGGGTAGTCAGTGTCCTAGTAGTTGAAATACAGATTGCAAGTCATTGGGACATTCAAGGGTAGTCAGTGTCCTAGTAGTTGAAATACAGATTGCAAGTCATTAGGACATTCAAGGGTCTTCGGTGTCCTAGTAGTTGAAATACAGATTGCAAGTCATTGGGACATTCAATGGTAGTCAGTGTCCTAGTAGTTGAAATACAGATTGCAAGTCATTGGGACATTCAAGGGTCTGCAGTGTCCTAGTAGTTGAAATACAGATTGCAAGTCATTGGGACATTCAAGGGTCTGCAGTGTCCTAGTAGTTGAAATACAGATTGCAAGTCATTGGGACATTCAAGGGTCTTCAGTGTCCTAGTAGTTGAAATACAGATTGCAAGTCATTGGGACATTCAAGGGTCTTCAGTGTCCTAGTAGTTGAAATACAGATTGCAAGTCATTGGGACATTCAAGGGTCTGCAGTGTCCTAGTAGTTGAAATACAGATTGCAAGTCATTGGGACATTCAAGGGTCTTCAGTGTCCTAGTAGTTGAAATACAGATTGCAAGTCATTGGGACATTCAAGGGTCTGCAGTGTCCTAGTAGTTGAAATACAGATTGCAAGTCATTGGGACATTCAAGGGTCTGCAGTGTCCTAGTAGTTGAAATACAGATTGCAAGTCATTGGGACATTCAAGGGTAGTCAGTGTCCTAGTAGTTGAAATACAGATTGCAAGTCATTGGGACATTCAAGGGTAGTCAGTGTCCTAGTAGTTGAAATACAGATTGCAAGTCATTGGGACATTCAATGGTAGTCAGTGTCCTAGTAGTTGAAATACAGATTGCAAGTCATTGGGACATTCAAGGGTCTTCAGTGTCCTAGTAGTTGAAATACAGATTGCAAGTCATTAGGACATTCAAGGGTAGTCAGTGTCCTAGTAGTTGAAATACAGATTGCAAGTCATTAGGACATTCATGGTAGTCAGTGTCCTAGTAGTTGAAATACAGATTGCAAGTCATTGGGACATTCAAGGGTCTGCAGTGTCCTAGTAGTTGAAATACAGATTGCAAGTCATTGGGACATTCAAGGGTCTGCAGTGTCCTAGTAGTTGAAATACAGATTGCAAGTCATTGGGACATTCAAGGGTCTGCAGTGTCCTAGTAGTTGAAATACAGATTGCAAGTCATTGGGACATTCAAGGGTCTGCAGTGTCCTAGTAGTTGAAATACAGATTGCAAGTCATTGGGACATTCAAGGGTCTGCAGTGTCCTAGTAGTTGAAATACAGATTGCAAGTCATTGGGACATTCAAGGGTAGTCAGTGTCCTAGTAGTTGAAATACAGATTGCAAGTCATTGGGACATTCAAGGGTAGTCAGTGTCCTAGTAGTTGAAATACAGATTGCAAGTCATTAGGACATTCAAGGGTCTTCGGTGTCCTAGTAGTTGAAATACAGATTGCAAGTCATTGGGACATTCAAGGGTCTGCAGTGTCCTAGTAGTTGAAATACAGATTGCAAGTCATTGGGACATTCAAGGGTCTGCAGTGTCCTAGTAGTTGAAATACAGATTGCAAGTCATTGGGACATTCAAGGGTCTTCGGTGTCCTAGTAGTTGAAATACAGATTGCAAGTCATTGGGACATTCAATGGTAGTCAGTGTCCTAGTAGTTGAAATACAGATTGCAAGTCATTGGGACATTCAAGGGTCTGCAGTGTCCTAGTAGTTGAAATACAGATTGCAAGTCATTGGGACATTCAAGGGTCTGCAGTGTCCTAGTAGTTGAAATACAGATTGCAAGTCATTGGGACATTCAAGGGTCTGCAGTGTCCTAGTAGTTGAAATACAGATTGCAAGTCATTGGGACATTCAAGGGTCTGCAGTGTCCTAGTAGTTGAAATACAGATTGCAAGTCATTGGGACATTCAAGGGTAGTCAGTGTCCTAGTAGTTGAAATACAGATTGCAAGTCATTGGGACATTCAAGGGTAGTCAGTGTCCTAGTAGTTGAAATACAGATTGCAAGTCATTAGGACATTCAAGGGTCTTCGGTGTCCTAGTAGTTGAAATACAGATTGCAAGTCATTGGGACATTCAATGGTAGTCAGTGTCCTAGTAGTTGAAATACAGATTGCAAGTCATTGGGACATTCAAGGGTCTGCAGTGTCCTAGTAGTTGAAATACAGATTGCAAGTCATTGGGACATTCAAGGGTCTGCAGTGTCCTAGTAGTTGAAATACAGATTGCAAGTCATTGGGACATTCAAGGGTCTTCGGTGTCCTAGTAGTTGAAATACAGATTGCAAGTCATTGGGACATTCAATGGTAGTCAGTGTCCTAGTAGTTGAAATACAGATTGCAAGTCATTGGGACATTCAAGGGTCTGCAGTGTCCTAGTAGTTGAAATACAGATTGCAAGTCATTGGGACATTCAAGGGTCTGCAGTGTCCTAGTAGTTGAAATACAGATTGCAAGTCATTGGGACATTCAAGGGTCTTCAGTGTCCTAGTAGTTGAAATACAGATTGCAAGTCATTGGGACATTCAAGGGTCTGCAGTGTCCTAGTAGTTGAAATACAGATTGCAAGTCATTGGGACATTCAAGGGTCTGCAGTGTCCTAGTAGTTGAAATACAGATTGCAAGTCATTGGGACATTCAAGGGTAGTCAGTGTCCTAGTAGTTGAAATACAGATTGCAAGTCATTGGGACATTCAAGGGTAGTCAGTGTCCTAGTAGTTGAAATACAGATTGCAAGTCATTGGGACATTCAAGGGTCTTCAGTGTCCTAGTAGTTGAAATACAGATTGCAAGTCATTGGGACATTCAAGGGTCTGCAGTGTCCTAGTAGTTGAAATACAGATTGCAAGTCATTGGGACATTCAAGGGTCTGCAGTGTCCTAGTAGTTGAAATACAGATTGCAAGTCATTGGGACATTCAAGGGTCTGCAGTGTCCTAGTAGTTGAAATACAGATTGCAAGTCATTGGGACATTCAAGGGTAGTCAGTGTCCTAGTAGTTGAAATACAGATTGCAAGTCATTGGGACATTCAAGGGTAGTCAGTGTCCTAGTAGTTGAAATACAGATTGCAAGTCATTGGGACATTCAAGGGTCTTCAGTGTCCTAGTAGTTGAAATACAGATTGCAAGTCATTGGGACATTCAAGGGTCTGCAGTGTCCTAGTAGTTGAAATACAGATTGCAAGTCATTGGGACATTCAAGGGTCTGCAGTGTCCTAGTAGTTGAAATACAGATTGCAAGTCATTGGGACATTCAAGGGTCTGCAGTGTCCTAGTAGTTGAAATACAGATTGCAAGTCATTGGGACATTCAAGGGTCTGCAGTGTCCTAGTAGTTGAAATACAGATTGCAAGTCATTGGGACATTCAAGGGTAGTCAGTGTCCTAGTAGTTGAAATACAGATTGCAAGTCATTGGGACATTCAAGGGTAGTCAGTGTCCTAGTAGTTGAAATACAGATTGCAAGTCATTGGGACATTCAAGGGTAGTCAGTGTCCTAGTAGTTGAAATACAGATTGCAAGTCATTGGGACATTCAATGGTCTGCAGTGTCCTAGTAGTTGAAATACAGATTGCAAGTCATTGGGACATTCAAGGGTATTCAGTGTCCTAGTAGTTGAAATACAGATTGCAATTCATTAGGACATTCAAGGGTCTTCAGTGTCCTAGTAGTTGAAATACAGATTGCAATTCATTAGGACATTCAAGGGTCTTCAGTGTCCTAGTAGTTGAAATACAGATTGCAAGTCATTGGGACATTCAAGAGTAGTCAGTGTCCTAATAGTTGAAATACAGATTGCAAATCATTGGGACATTCAATGGTAGTCAGTGTCCTAGTAGTTGAAATACAGATTGCAAGTCATTGGGACATTCAATGGTAGTCAGTGTCCTAGTAGTTGAAATACAGATTTCAAGTCATTGGGACATTCAAGGGTAGTCAGTGTCCTAGTAGTTGATATACAGATCGCAAGTCATTGGGAAATTCAAGGGTAGTCAGTGTCCTAGTAGTTGAAATACAGATTGCAAGTCATTAGGACATTCAAGGGTAGTCAGTGTCCTAGTAGTTGAAATACAGATTGCAAGTCATTAGGACATTCAAGGGTAGTCAGTGTCCTAGTAGTTGAAATACAGATTGCAAGTCATTGGGACATTCATGGGTCTTCAGTGTCCTAGTCCTTAAGGTAGTTGACTTCACCTGGCTTGCGGAAGGTCAGTGGTTCTACCCGGGTGACCGTCTATGCCTAAACTTTACTGATCGCAACCGGAGGGTCACCCGTAGTTTTGTGTTCCTTTTGATTTGACAGTGATATGTTGGTCCCGATAGTTCTTCATAAGCACATAGAAACATTTTTGCCGACACAGAGTACATCACCAAGGTAACTAGAACCGAAAACTGTGTTTGGCAAGTTTGCCAGTACATCACCAAGGTATTCAAAACCGAACATGTTGTCTATGTTGGTGACAAGCTTACCCGTACATTACCAAGGTAACCAGAACCGAATATGTACATGTAGTCTGTGTTGGTGACAGGCTTAGCAGCACATTACCAAGGTAACAAGAACCGAACATAGAATCTGTGTTCGTGACAAGCTTATCAGCACATTACCAAGGTAACCATAAGCGAACATGGAGTCTGTGTTTGTGACAAATCTACCAGTACATTGCCAAGGTAACCATAGCCGAACATGGAGTCTGTGTTTGTGACAAATCTACCAGTACATTACCAAGGTAACCATAACCGAACATAGAGTCTGTGTTTGTGACAAATCTACCAGTACATTACCAAGGTAACCATAACCGAACATGGAGTCTGTGTTTGTGACAAATCTACCAGTACATTACCAAGGTAACCATAACCGAACATGGAGTCTGTGTTTGTGACAAATCTACTAGTACATTACCAAGGTAACCAGAACCGAACATGGAGTCTGTGTTTGTGACAAATCTACCAGTACATTACCAAGGTAACCATAACCGAACATGGAGTCTGTGTTTGTGACAAATCTACCAGTACATTACCAAGGTAACCATAACCGAACATGGAGTCTGTGTTTGTGACAAATCTACCAGTAAATTACCAAGGTAACCATAACCGAACATGAAGTCTGTGTTTGTGACAAATCTACCAGTACATTACCAAGGTAACCATAACCGAACATGGAGTCTGTGTTTGTGACAAATCTACCAGTACATTACCAAGGTAACCATAACCGAACATGGAGTCTGTGTTTGTGACAAATCTACCAGTACATTACCAAGGTAACCATAACCGAACATGGAGTCTGTGTTTGTGACAAATCTACCAGTACATTACCAAGGTAACCATAACCGAACATGGAGTCTGTGTTTGTGACAAATCTACCAGTACATTACCAAGGTAACCATAACCGAACATGGAGTCTGTGTTTGTGACAAATCTACCAGTACATTACCAAGGTAACCATAACCGAACATGGAGTCTGTGTTTGTGACAAATCTACCAGTACATTACCAAGGTAACCATAACCGAACATGGAGTCTGTGTTTGTGACAAATCTACCAGTACATTACCAAGGTAACCATAACCGAACATGGAGTCTGTGTTTGTGACAAATCTACCAGTACATTACCAAGGTAACCATAACCGAACATGGAGTCTGTGTTTGTGACAAATCTACCAGTACATTACCAAGGTAACCATAACCGAACATGGAGTCTGTGTTTGTGACAAATCTACCAGTACATTACCAAGGTAACCATAACCGAACATGGAGTCTGTGTTTGTGACAAATCTACCAGTACATTACCAAGGTAACCATAACCGAACATGGAGTCTGTGTTTGTGACAAATCTACCAGTACATTACCAAGGTAACCATAACCGAACATGGAGTCTGTGTTTGTGACAAATCTACCAGTACATTACCAAGGTAACCATAACCGAACATGGAGTCTGTGTTTGTGACAAATCTACCAGTACATTACCAAGGTAACCATAACCGAACATGGAGTCTGTGTTTGTGACAAATCTACCAGTACATTACCAAGGTAACCATAACCGAACATGGAGTCTGTGTTTGTGACAAATCTACCAGTACATTACCAAGGTAACCATAACCGAACATGGAGTCTGTGTTTGTGACAAATCTACCAGTACATTACCAAGGTAACCATAACCGAACATGGAGTCTGTGTTTGTGACAAATCTACCAGTACATTACCAAGGTAACCATAACCGAACATGGAGTCTGTGTTTGTGACAAATCTACCAGTACATTACCAAGGTAACCATAACCGAACATGGAGTCTGTGTTTGTGACAAATCTACCAGTACATTACCAAGGTAACCATAACCGAACATGGAGTCTGTGTTTGTGACAAATCTACCAGTACATTACCAAGGTAACCATAACCGAACATGGAGTCTGTGTTTGTGACAAATCTACCAGTACATTACCAAGGTAACCATAACCGAACATGGAGTCTGTGTTTGTGACAAATATACCAGTAAATTACCAAGGTAACCATAACCGAACATGGAGTCTGTGTCTGACAATACTTAGTATGCCTAATATTCAAAATAACTAGAGATTCTCAGAGATCAGAAAGCAACAACATCCAGTTACAATTACTTTGCAGCTGGCAATTCATCATGGGAATCCATCAACTGATCAGTCGGCATAACTCCTTGCATACTTGAATATTTGTTTCGGATAAGTCCGATAACGTGCTTACTATGTATGTAACCTATCATGCGGTGCGTTCAACCTCAGTGAAGTCCATACGATATTAAAGCTTCCACAATACAGTTTTACACTTCCGATCAGCAAGGACAAGATCACGTCAGCAGTTCCAACACCAACAACAGCTGGGGTTGGCTATATGACCTAAGTTGTCAATGCTAGTTCAAGCTTTTTAAACTTTATTTCTTTTACAACGATTGCGAAGCAAGTTCTAACAACTTATATTAATCACTCTCGTTGGCGTAGATGAAAGCGTAAATGTGGTCATTCGTGTGGAGGAAACCGGAGTGCCCGGAGAAAACCTACCTGTAAGATCTGGCGACCACCGTACCATCTCACATACTTCCCGGTCCGAGGATCGAACCCGGGTTACATTGGTGAGAAGCTATTTCAAGCATCAACGACAAGCAAAACTAAATCAGCCAAAGACAAAGAACGTCATTACGTTTTTTGTTCAGCTACATGTACGTTTATTATACACACTACTGGTGAATCTATCAAGAACATTTCATACATTTCCGTAGCCTGGGTTCCAGTGTGTAGATTTTCACTTTTTGAATTTTGGCAAAATGACAAGATATGATCAGAAACTCAATACGGCTCAATTAATGGTATCGGTGTTAAAATATATTTATATGACCAGACACAACAGATCAATGCTAACATGTAAAATAGATAAACGCCTTGTCCCAGGCTAACATGTTCGGTCCATTCCATGCGGCTGTTCAGAGGTCACCTATTTACATGTCACGGGGCACCAAAACCCCAGGCGCTACGTACTGACTGATGTGATTCAATCGCCAAACATCCACCTCGTTTTCCGGAAGTTTCTCGTACAACAAATAATTACTTCTTATGATATTACATTCCTAGAACTGTCATTCTTTTCATCCTTCCCAGCGATATTATATATCATTACAACCATGTATGACTCAGCATATTCCGCCTCTTATCCCAATAAATGTAGGAGTTAGTGTTGTCATGGAAAGATATTTCATATGGGGGTATACGCATTCATTGAAATAGATAGCATCGTGCATGTTGTCATGTACAGATAATACACCGGTAATGTATGTTGTCATGTACAGATAATACACCGGGAATGCATGTTGTCATGGACAGATAATACACCGGGAATGCATGTTGTCATGGACAGATAATACACCGGGAATGTATGTTGTCATGTACAGAATGTATGTTGTCATGTACAGATAATACACCGGGAATGCATGTTGTCATGACAGATAATACACCGGGAATGCATGTTGTCATGACAGATAATACACCGGGAATGTATGTTGTCATGTACAGATAATACACCGGGAATGTATGTTGTCATGTACAGATAATACACCGGGAATGTATGTTGCAACAAAAACACCAAAAACAAAAACACCAAACAACAAAAACACCAAACAAAAAAACACCAAACAACAAAAACCCAAAAACAAAAACACCAAACAACAAAAACACCAAAATTGTCATGACAGATAATACACCGGAAAGTATGTTGTCATGAAGAAAATACACCGGGAATGATGTTGTCATGGACAGATAATACACGGAATGATGTTGCATGACAGATAATACACCGGGAATGTATGTTGTCATGTACAGATAATACACCGGGAATGTATGTTGTCATGTACAGATAATACACCGGGAATGCATGTTGTCATGTACAGATAATACACCGGGAATGTATGTTGTCATGTACAGATAATACACCGGGAATGTATGTTGTCATGTACAGATAATACACCGGGAATGTATGTTGTCATGTACAGATAATACACCGGGAATGTATGTTGTCATGTACAGATAATACACCGGGAATGCATGTTGTCAAGGACAGATAATACACCGGGAATGCATGTTGTCAAGGACAGATAATACACCGGGAATGTATGTTGTCATGTACAGATAATACACCGGGAATGCATGTTGTCATGTACAGATAATACACCGGGAATGTATGTTGTCATGTACAGATAATACACCGGGAATGTATGTTGTCATGTACAGATAATACACCGGGAATGTATGTTGTCATGTACAGATAATACACCGGGAATGTATGTTGTCATGTACAGATAATACACCGGGAATGTATGTTGTCATGTACAGATAATACACCGGGAATGTATGTTGTCATGGCCAGATAATACACAGGGAATGTATGTTGTCATGTACAGATAATACACCGGGAATGTATGTTGTCATGTACAGATAATACACCGGGAATGCATGTTGTCATGTACAGATAATACACCGGGAATGCATGTTGTCAAGGACAGATAATACACCGGGAATGTATGTTGTCAAGGACAGATAATACACCGGGAATGCATGTTGTCATGTACAGATAATACACCGGGAATGCATGTTGTCAAGGACAGATAATACACCGGGAATGTATGTTGTCATGTACAGATAATACACCGGGAATGCATGTTGTCAAGGACAGATAATACACCGGGAATGCATGTTGTCATGTACAGATAATACACCGGGAATGTATGTTGTCATGGACAGATAATACACCGGGAATGCATGTTGTCATGTACAGATAATACACCGGGAATGCATGTTGTCATGTACAGATAATACACCGGGAATGTATGTTGTCATGTACAGATAATACACCGGGAATGTATGTTGTCATGTACAGATAATACACCGTGAATGTATGTTGTCATGTACAGATAATACACCGGGAATGCATGTTGTCATGTACAGATAATACACCGGGAATGTATGTTGTCCTGGACAGATAATACACCGGGAATGTATGTTGTCATGTACAGATAATACACCGGGAATGTATGTTGTCATGTACAGATAATACACCGGGAATGTATGTTGTCATGTACAGATAATACACCGGGAATGTATGTTGTCATGGACAGATAATACACCGGGAATGTATGTTGTCAAGGACAGATAATACACCGGGAATGTATGTTGTCATGGACAGATAATACACCGGGAATGTATGTTGTCAAGGACAGATACTACACCGGGAATGTATGTTGTCAAGGACAGATAATACACCGGGAATATATGTTGTCAAGGACAGATAATAGACCGGGAATGTATGTTGTCAAGGACAGATAATACACAGGGAATGTATGTTGTCAAGGACAGATAATACACCGGGAATGTATGTTGTCAAGGAGAGATAATACACCGGGAATGTATGTTGTCATGGACAGATAATACACCGGGAATGTATGTTGTCAAGGACAGATACTACACCGGGAATGTATGTTGTCAAGTACAGATAATACACCGGGAATATATGTTGTCAAGGACAGATAATAGACCGGGAATGTATGTTGTCAAGGACAGAGAATACACCGGGAATGTATGTTCTCCTGGACAGAGAATACAACGGGAATGTATGTTGTCATGGACATAGAATACACCGTGAATGTATGTTGTCAAGGACAGATAATACACCGGGAATGTATGTTGTCATGGACAGATAATACACCGGGAATATATGTTGTCAAGGACAGATAATACACCGGGAATGTATGTTGTCAAGGACAGATAATACACGGGGAATGTATGTTGTCATGTACAGATAATACACCGGGAATGTATGTTGTCATGGACAGATAATACACCGGGAATGTATGTTGTCATGGACAGATAATACACAGGGAATGTATGTTGTCATGGACAGATAATACACCGGGAATGTATGTTGTCATGTACAGATAATACACCGGGAATGTATGTTGTCATGGACAGATAATACACCGGGAATGTATGTTGTCATGTACAGATAATACACCGGGAATGTATGTTGTCATGGACAGATAATACACTGGAAGTGTATAATGTCATGGACAGATAATACACCGGAAGTGTATGTTGCTATTGACAGATAATACACCGGGAATGTATGTTGTCATGGACAGATAATACACCGGGAATGTATGTTGTCAAGGACAGATAATACACCGGGAATGTATGTTGTCAAGGACAGATAATACACCGGGAATATATGTTGTCAAGGACAGATAATACACCGGAAGTGTATTTTGTCATGTACAGATAATACACCGGGAATATATGTTGTCAAGGACAGTTAATACACCGGGAATGTATGTTGTCAAGGACAGAGAATACACCGGGAATTTATGTTCTCATGGACAGAGAATACAGCGGGAATGTATGTTGCCATGGACCGATAATACACCGGAAGTGTATGTTGTCAAGGACAGATAATACAACGGGAATATATGTTGTCACGGACAGATAATACACCGGAAATGTATGTTGCCATGGACCGATAATACACCGGAAGTGTATGTTGTCAAGGACAGATAATACACCGGGAATGTATGTTGTCATGGACAGATAATACACAGGGAATGTATGTTGTCATGGACAGATAATACACCGGGAATGTATGTTGTCATGGACAGATAATACACAGGGAATGTATGTTGTCATGGACAGATAATACACCGGGAATGTATGTTGTCATGTACAGATAATACACCGGGAATGTATGTTGTCATGGACAGATAATACACCGGGAATGTATGTTGTCATGTACAGATAATACACCGGGAATGTATGTTGTCATGGACAGATAATACACCGGAAGTGTATGTTGTCATGGACAGATAATACACCGGAAGTGTATGTTGCTATTGACAGATAATACACCGGGAATGTATGTTGTCATGGACAGATAATACACCGGGAATGTTGTCATGGATAGATAATACACCGGGAATGTATGTTGTCATGGACAGATAATACACCGGAAATGTATGTTGTCATGGATAGATAATACACCGGGAATGTATGTTGTCATGGACAGATAATACACCGGGAATGTATGTTGTCATGGACAGATAATACACCGGGAATGTATGTTGTCATGGACAGATAATACACCGGGAATGTATGTTGTCATGGACAGATAATACACTGGGAATGTATGTTGTCATGGACAGATAATACACCGGGAATGTATGTTGCCATGGATAGATAATACAACGGGAATGTATGTTGTCATGGACGGATAATACACCGGGATTGTATGTTGTCATGGACAGATAATACACCGGGAATGTATGTTGTCATGGATAGATAATACACCGGGAATGTATGTTATCATGGACAGATAATGATCCGGGAATGTATGTTGTCATGGATAGATAATACACCGGGAATGTATGTTGTCATGGACAGATAATACACGGAAGTGTATGTTGCTATTGACAGATAATACACCGGGAATGTATGTTGTCATGTACAGATAATACACCGGGAATGTATGTTGTCATGGACAGATAGTACACCGGGAATGTATGTTGTTATGGACAGAGAGTACACCGGGAATGTATGTTGTCATGGACAGATAATACACAGGGAATGTATGTTGTCATGGACAGATAATACACCGGGAATGTATGTTGTCATGGACAGAGAGTACACCGGGAATGTATGTTGTCATGGACAGATAATACACAGGGAATGTATGTTGTCATGGACAGATAATACACCGGGAATGTATGTTGTTATGGACAGATAATACACAGGGAATGTATGTTGTCATGGACAGATAATACACCGGGAATGTATGTTGTCATGTACAGATAATACACCGGGAATGTATGTTGTCATGGACAGATAATACACCGGAAGTGTATGTTGTCATGGACAGATAATACACCGGGAATGTATGTTGTCATGGACAGAGAGTACACCGGGAATGTATGTTGTCATGGACAGATAATCCACAGGGAATGTATGTTGTCATGGACAGATAATACACCGGGAATGTATGTTGTCATGGACAGATAATACACAGGGAATGTATGTTGTCATGGACAGATAATACACCGGGAATGTATGTTGTCATGTACAGATAATACACCGGGAATGTATGTTGTCATGGACAGATAATACACCGGAAGTGTATGTTGTCATGGACAGATAATACACCGGAAGTGTATGTTGCTATTGACAGATAATACACCGGGAATGTATGTTGTCATGGACAGATAATACACCGGGAATGTTGTCATGGATTAATAATACACCGGGAATGTATGTTGTCATGGACAGATAATACACCGGAAATGTATGTTGTCATGGATAGATAATACACCGGGAATGTATGTTGTCATGGACAGATAATACACCGGGAATGTATGTTGTCATGGACAGATAATACACCGGGAATGTATGTTGTCATGGACAGATAATACACCGGGAATGTATGTTGTCATGGACAGATAATACACTGGGAATGTATGTTGTCATGGACAGATAATACACCGGGAATGTATGTTGCCATGGACAGATAATACACCGGGAATGTATGTTGTCATGGATAGATAATACACCGGGAATGTATGTTATCATGGACAGATAATGATCCGGGAATGTATGTTGTCATGGATAGATGATACACCGGGAATGTATGTTGTCATGGATAGAAAATACACCGGGAATGTATGTTGTCATGGACAGATAATACACGGAAGTGTATGTTGCTATTGACAGATAATACACCGGTAATGTATGTTGTCATGTACAGATAATACACCGGGAATGTATGTTGTCATGGACAGATAGTACACCGGGAATGTATGTTGTCATGGACAGAGAGTACACCGGGAATGTATGTTGTCATGGACAGATAATACACCGGTAATGTATGTTGTTATGGACAGATAATACACCGGGAATGTATGTTGTCATGGACAGATAATACACCGGGAATGTATGTTGTCATGGAAAGATAGTACACCGGGAATGTATGTTGTCATGGACAGATAATACCCGGAAGTGTATGTTGTTATTGACAGATAATACACCGGTAATGTATGTTGTCATGTACAGATAATACACCGGGAATGTATATTGTCATGGACAGATAATACACCGGGAATGTATGTTGTCATGGATAGAAAATACACCGGGAATGTATGTTGTCATGGACAGATAATACACGGAAGTGTATGTTGCTATTGACAGATAATACACCGGTAATGTATGTTGTCATGTACAGATAATACACCGGGAATGTATGTTGTCATGGATAGATAATACAGCGGGAATGTATGTTGTCATGGATAGATAATACACCGGGAATGTATGTTGTCATGGACATATAATACACCGGGAATGTATGTTGTCATGGACATATACTACACCGGGAATGTATGTTGTCATGGATAGATAGTACACCGGGAATGTTTGTTGACATGGATAGATAATACACCGGGAATGTATGTTGTCAATAACAGATAATACACCGGGAATGTATGTTGTCATGGATAGATAATACACCGGGAATGTATGTTATCATGGACAGATAATGATCCGGGAATGTATGTTGTCATGGACAGATGATACACCGGGAATGTATGTTGTCATGGATAGAAAATACACCGGGAATGTATGTTGTCATGGACATATAATACACGGAAGTGTATGTTGCTATTGACAGATAATACACCGGTAATGTATGTTGTCATGTACAGATAATACACCGGGAATGTATGTTGTCATGGACAGATAGTACACCGGGAATGTATGTTGTCATGGACAGAGAGTACACCGGGAATGTATGTTGTCATGGACAGATAATACACCGGTAATGTATGTTGTTATGGACAGATAATACACCGGGAATGTATGTTGTGATGGACAGATAATACACCGGGAATGTATGTTGTCATGGAAAGATAGTACACCGGGAATGTATGTTGTCATGGACAGATAATACCCGGAAGTGTATGTTGTTATTGACAGATAATACACCGGTAATGTATGTTGTCATGTACAGATAATACACCGGGAATGTATATTGTCATGGACAGATAATACACCGGGAATGTATGTTGTCATGGATAGAAAATACACCGGGAATGTATGTTGTCATGGACAGATAATACACGGAAGTGTATGTTGCTATTGACAGATAATACACCGGTAATGTATGTTGTCATGTACAGATAATACACCGGGAATGTATGTTGTCATGGATAGATAATACAGCGGGAATGTATGTTGTCATGGATAGATAATACACCGGGAATGTATGTTGTCATGGACATATAATACACCGGGAATGTATGTTGTCATGGACATATACTACACCGGGAATGTATGTTGTCATGGATAGATAGTACACCGGGAATGTTTGTTGACATGGATAGATAATACACCGGGAATGTATGTTGTCAATAACAGATAATACACCGGGAATGTATGTTGTCATGGACAGATAATACACCGGGAATGTATGTTGTCATGGATAGATAATACACGGGGAATGTATGTTGTCATGGACAGATAATACACCGGTAATGTATGTTGTCATGTACAGATAATACACCGGGAGGAATGTATGTTGTCATGGACAGATAGTACACCGGGAATGTATGTTGTCATGGACAGATAATACACCGGGAATGTATGTTGTCATGTACAGATAATACATCGGTAATGTATGTTGTCATGGACAGATAATACACCGGGAATGTATATTGTCATGGACAGATAATACACCGGGAATGTATGTTGTCATGGACAGATAATACACCGGGAATGTATGTTGTCATGGATAGATAATACACCGGGAATGTATGTTGTCATGGACAGATAATTCACCGGGAATGTATGTTGTCATGGACAGATAATAGACTGGGAATGTATGTTGTCATGGACAGATTATACACCGGGAATGTATGTTGTCATGGACAGATAATACACCGGGTATGTATGTTGTCATGGACAGATAATACACCGGGTATGTATGTTGTCATGGACAGATAATACACCGGGAATGTATGTTGTCATGGACAGATAATACACCGGATATGTATGTTGTCATGGACAGATAATACACCGGATATGTATGTTGTCATGGTTAGAAAATACACCGGGAATGTATGTTGTCATGGACAGATAATACACGGAAGTGTATGCTGCTATTGACAGATAATACACAGTTAATGTATGTTGTCATGTACAGATAATACACCGGGAATGTATGTTGTCATGGATAGATAATACACCGGGAATGTATGTTGTCATGGACATATAATACATCGGAATGTATGTTGTCATGGACATATAATACACCGGGAATATATGTTGCCAAGGACAGAGAATACACCGGGAATTTATGTTCTCATGGACAGAGAATACAGCGGGAATGTATGTTGCCATGGACCGATAATACACCGGAAGTGTATGTTGTCAAGGACAGATAATACACCGGGAATATATGTTGTCACGGACAGATAATACACCGGAAATGTATGTTGCCATGGACCGATAATACACCGGAAGTGTATGTTGTCAAGGAAAGATAATACACCGGGAATGTATGTTGTCATGGACAGATAATACACAGGGAATGTATGTTGTCATGGACAGATAATACACCGGGAATGTATGTTGTCATGGACAGATAATACACAGGGAATGTATGTTGTCATGGACAGATAATACACCGGGAATGTATGTTGTCATGTACAGATAATACACCGGGAATGTATGTTGTCATGGACAGATAATACACCGGGAATGTATGTTGTCATGTACAGATAATACACCGGGAATGTATGTTGTCATGGACAGATAATACACCGGAAGTGTATGTTGTCATGGACAGATAATACACCGGAAGTGTATGTTGCTATTGACAGATAATACACCGGGAATGTATGTTGTCATGGACAGATAATACACCGGGAATGTTGTCATGGATAGATAATACACCGGGAATGTATGTTGTCATGGACAGATAATACACCGGAAATGTATGTTGTCATGGATAGATAATACACCGGGAATGTATGTTGTCATGGACAGATAATACACCGGGAATGTATGTTGTCATGGACAGATAATACACCGGGAATGTATGTTGTCATGGACAGATAATACACCGGGAATGTATGTTGCCATGGATAGATAATACACCGGAATGTATGTTGTCATGGATAGATAATACACCGGGAATGTATGTTGTCATGGACAGATAATACACCGGGAATGTATGTTGTCATGGACAGATAATACACCGGGAATGTATGTTGTCATGGATAGATAATACACCGGGAATGTATGTTGTCATGGATAGATAATACACCGGGAATGTATGTTGTCATGGACAATAATACACCGGGAATGTATGAAAAAACACGGAATGTATGTTGTCATGGATAGATAATACACCGGGAATGTATGTTGTCATGGACTTTCATGGATAGATAATACACCGGGAATGTATGTTGTCATGGACATATAATACACCGGGAATGTATGTTGTCATGGATAGATAATACACCGGTAATGTATGTTGTCATGGACATATAATACACCAGGAATGTATGTTGTCATGGACAGATAATACTCCGGGAATGTATGTTGTCATGGACAGATAATACACCGGGAATGTATGTTGTCATGGACAGATAATACACCGGGAATGTATGCTGTCATGGACAGATAATACACCAGTAATGTATGTTGTCATGGACAGATAATACACGGGAATGTATGTTGCCATGGAAGATAATACACAAACACCGGAAGTGTATGTTGCATGACAGATAATACACCGGGAATGTATGTTGTCATGTACAGATAATACACAGGGAATGTATGTTGTCATGGACAGATAATACACCGGGAATGTATGTTGTCATGGACAGATAATACACCGGGAATGTATGCTGTCATGGACAGATAATACACCAGGAATGTATGTTGTCATGGACAGATAATACACCAAACAAAAAAACACAAACAACAAAAACACCAACAAAAAACACCGGGAATGTATGTTGTCATGGACAGATAATACACCGGGAATGTATGTTGTCATGGACAGATAATACACCGGGAATGTATGTTGTCATGGACAGATAATACACCGGGAATGTATGTTGTCATGGACAGATAATACACCGGGAATGTATGTTGTCATGGACAGATAATACACCGGGAATGTATGTTGTCATGGACAGATAATACACCGGGAATGTATGTTGCCATGGATAGATAATACACCGGAATGTATGTTGTCATGGACAGATAATACACCGGGAATGTATGTTGTCATGGACAGATAATACACCGGGAATGTATGTTGTCATGGACATATAATACACCGGGAATGTATGTTGTCATGGATAGATAATACACCGGGAATGTATTTTGTCATGGATAGATAATACACCGGGAATGTATGTTGTCATGGACATATAATACACCGGGAATGTATGTTGTCATGGATAGATAATACACTTGGAATGTATGTTGTCATGGATAGATAATACACCGGGAATGTATGTTGTCATGGACATATAATACACCGGGAATGTATATTGTCATGGATAGATAATACACCGGGAATGTATGTTGTCATGGACATATAATACACCGGGAATGTATGTTGTCATGGATAGATAATACACCGGTAATGTATGTTGTCATGGACATATAATACACCGGGAATGTATGTTGTCATGGATAGATAATACACCGAGAATGTATGTTGTCATGGATCGATAATACACCGGGAATGTATGTTGTCATGGACAGATAATACCCGGATTTGTATGTTGCTATTGACAGATAATACACCGGTAATGTATGTTGTCATGTACAGATAATACAACGGGAATGTATGTTGTCATGGACAGATAATACACCGGGAATGTATGTTGTCATGGACATATAATACACCTGGAATGTATATTGTCATGGATAGATAATACACCGGGAATGTATGTTGCCATGGACCGATAATACACCGGAAGTGTATGTTGTCAATGACAGATAATACACAGGGAATGTATGTTGTCATGTACAGATAATACACAGGGAATGTATGTTGTCATGGACAGATAATACACCGGGAATGTATGTTGTCATGGACAGATAATACACCCGGAATGTATGTTGTCATGTACAGATAATACACCGGGAATGTATGTTGTCATTGACAGATAATACACCGGGAATGTATGTTGTCGTGGACAGATAATACACCGGGAATGTATGTTGTCATGGAC
>CM026402.1:28358729-28407475 GCA_014843695.1 Archivesica marissinica | reverse complement strand
GGCGAGATACTCCCATAGAACTAATGCATGAAAGCTGGCGAGATACTCCCATAGAACTAATGCATGAAAGCTGGCGAGATACTCCCATAGAACTAATGCATGCAGACTGGCGAGATACTCCCATAGAACTAATGCATGCAGACTGGCGAGATACTCCCATAGAACTAATGCATGCAGACTGGCGAGATACTCCCATAGAACTAATGCATGCAGACTGGCGAGATACTCCCATAGAACTAATGCATGAACTGGCGAGATACTCCCATAGAACTAATGCATGAAAACTGGCGAGATACTCCCATAGAACTAATGCATGCAGACTGGCGAGATACTCCCATAGAACTAATGCATGCAGACTGGCGAGATACTGGCGAGATACTCCCATAGAACTAATGCATGAAAACTGGCGAGATACTCCCATAGAACTAATGCATGCAGACTGGCGAGATACTCCCATAGAACTAATGCATGCAGACTGGCGAGATACTCCCATAGAACTAATGCATGCAGACTGGCGAGATACTCCCATAGAACTAATGCATGCAGACTGGCGAGATACTCCCATAGAACTAATGCAAAGCTGGCGAGATACTCCCATAGAACTAATGCATGCAGACTGGCGAGATACTCCCATAGAACTAATGCATGCAAACTGGCGAGATACTCCCATAGAACTAATGCATGCAGACTGGCGAGATACTCCCATAGAACTAATGCATGCAGACTGGCGAGATACTCCCATAGAACTAATGCATGCAGACTGGCGAGATACTCCCATAGAACTAATGCATGAAAGCTGGCGAGATACTCCCATAGAACTAATGCATGCAGACTGGCGAGATACTCCCATAGAACTAATGCATGAAAGCTGGCGAGATACTCCCATAGAACTAATGCATGCAGACTGGCGAGATACTCCCATAGAACTAATGCATGAAAGCTGGCGAGATACTCCCATAGAACTAATGCATGCAGACTGGCGAGATACTCCCATAGAACTAATGCATGCAGACTGGCGAGATACTCCCATAGAACTAATGCATGCAGACTGGCGAGATACTCCCATAGAACTAATGCATGCAGACTGGCGAGATACTCCCATAGAACTAATGCATGCAGACTGGCGAGATACTCCCATAGAACTAATGCATGAAAGCTGGCGAGATACTCCCATAGAACTAATGCATGCAGACTGGCGAGATACTCCCATAGAACTAATGCATGCAGACTGGCGAGATACTCCCATAGAACTAATGCATGCAGACTGGCGAGATACTCCCATAGAACTAATGCATGCAGACTGGCGAGATACTCCCATAGAACTAATGCATGCAGACTGGCGAGATACTCCCATAGAACTAATGCATGCAGACTGGCGAGATACTCCCATAGAACTAATGCATGCAGACTGGCGAGATACTCCCATAGAACTAATGCATGCAGACTGGCGAGATACTCCCATAGAACTAATGCATGCAGACTGGCGAGATACTCCCATAGAACTAATGCATGAAAGCTGGCGAGATACTCCCATAGAACTAATGCATGAAAGCTGGCGAGATACTCCCATAGAACTAATGCATGCAGACTGGCGAGATACTCCCATAGAACTAATGCATGAAAGCTGGCGAGATACTCCCATAGAACTAATGCATGAAAGCTGGCGAGATACTCCCATAGAACTAATGCATGCAGACTGGCGAGATACTCCCATAGAACTAATGCATGCAGACTGGCGAGATACTCCCATAGAACTAATGCATGCAGACTGGCGAGATACTCCCATAGAACTAATGCATGAAAGCTGGCGAGATACTCCCATAGAACTAATGCATGCAGACTGGCGAGATACTCCCATAGAACTAATGCATGCAGACTGGCGAGATACTCCCATAGAACTAATGCATGCAGACTGGCGAGATACTCCCATAGAACTAATGCATGCAGACTGGCGAGATACTCCCATAGAACTAATGCATGCAGACTGGCGAGATACTCCCATAGAACTAATGCATGCAGACTGGCGAGATACTCCCATAGAACTAATGCATGCAGACTGGCGAGATACTCCCATAGAACTAATGCATGAAAGCTGGCGAGATACTCCCATAGAACTAATGCATGAAAACTGGCGAGATACTCCCATAGAACTAATGCATGAAAGCTGGCGAGATACTCCCATAGAACTAATGCATGCAGACTGGCGAGATACTCCCATAGAACTAATGCATGCAGACTGGCGAGATACTCCCATAGAACTAATGCATGCAGACTGGCGAGATACTCCCATAGAACTAATGCATGAAAGCTGGCGAGATACTCCCATAGAACTAATGCATGCAGACTGGCGAGATACTCCCATAGAACTAATGCATGAAAGCTGGCGAGATACTCCCATAGAACTAATGCATGCAGACTGGCGAGATACTCCCATAGAACTAATGCATGAAAGCTGGCGAGATACTCCCATAGAACTAATGCATGCAGACTGGCGAGATACTCCCATAGAACTAATGCATGCAGACTGGCGAGATACTCCCATAGAACTAATGCATGCAGACTGGCGAGATACTCCCATAGAACTAATGCATGCAAACTGGCGAGATACTCCCATAGAACTAATGCATGCAGACTGGCGAGATACTCCCATAGAACTAATGCATGCAGACTGGCGAGATACTCCCATAGAACTAATGCATGCAGACTGGCGAGATACTCCCATAGAACTAATGCATGCAAGCTGGCGAGATACTCCCATAGAACTAATGCATGAAAACTGGCGAGATACTCCCATAGAACTAATGCATGCAGACTGGCGAGATACTCCCATAGAACTAATGCATGCAGACTGGCGAGATACTCCCATAGAACTAATGCATGCAGACTGGCGAGATACTCCCATAGAACTAATGCATGCAGACTGGCGAGATACTCCCATAGAACTAATGCATGAAAGCTGGCGAGATACTCCCATAGAACTAATGCATGCAGACTGGCGAGATACTCCCATAGAACTAATGCATGCAAGCTGGCGAGATACTCCCATAGAACTAATGCATGCAGACTGGCGAGATACTCCCATAGAACTAATGCATGCAGACTGGCGAGATACTCCCATAGAACTAATGCATGCAGACTGGCGAGATACTCCCATAGAACTAATGCATGAAAGCTGGCGAGATACTCCCATAGAACTAATGCATGCAGACTGGCGAGATACTCCCATAGAACTAATGCATGAAAGCTGGCGAGATACTCCCATAGAACTAATGCATGCAGACTGGCGAGATACTCCCATAGAACTAATGCATGAAAGCTGGCGAGATACTCCCATAGAACTAATGCATGCAGACTGGCGAGATACTCCCATAGAACTAATGCATGCAGACTGGCGAGATACTCCCATAGAACTAATGCATGCAGACTGGCGAGATACTCCCATAGAACTAATGCATGCAGACTGGCGAGATACTCCCATAGAACTAATGCATGCAGACTGGCGAGATACTCCCATAGAACTAATGCATGAAAGCTGGCGAGATACTCCCATAGAACTAATGCATGCAGACTGGCGAGATACTCCCATAGAACTAATGCATGCAGACTGGCGAGATACTCCCATAGAACTAATGCATGCAGACTGGCGAGATACTCCCATAGAACTAATGCATGAAAGCTGGCGAGATACTCCCATAGAACTAATGCATGCAGACTGGCGAGATACTCCCATAGAACTAATGCATGCAGACTGGCGAGATACTCCCATAGAACTAATGCATGCAGACTGGCGAGATACTCCCATAGAACTAATGCATGCAGACTGGCGAGATACTCCCATAGAACTAATGCATGCAGACTGGCGAGATACTCCCATAGAACTAATGCATGAAAGCTGGCGAGATACTCCCATAGAACTAATGCATGCAGACTGGCGAGATACTCCCATAGAACTAATGCATGCAGACTGGCGAGATACTCCCATAGAACTAATGCATGCAGACTGGCGAGATACTCCCATAGAACTAATGCATGCAGACTGGCGAGATACTCCCATAGAACTAATGCATGAAAGCTGGCGAGATACTCCCATAGAACTAATGCATGAAAGCTGGCGAGATACTCCCATAGAACTAATGCATGCAGACTGGCGAGATACTCCCATAGAACTAATGCATGCAGACTGGCGAGATACTCCCATAGAACTAATGCATGCAGACTGGCGAGATACTGGCGAGATACTCCCATAGAACTAATGCATGCAAACTGGCGAGATACTCCCATAGAACTAATGCATGCAGACTGGCGAGATACTCCCATAGAACTAATGCATGCAGACTGGCGAGATACTCCCATAGAACTAATGCATGCAGACTGGCGAGATACTCCCATAGAACTAATGCATGCAGACTGGCGAGATACTCCCATAGAACTAATGCATGAAAGCTGGCGAGATACTCCCATAGAACTAATGCATGAAAACTGGCGAGATACTCCCATAGAACTAATGCATGAAAGCTGGCGAGATACTCCCATAGAACTAATGCATGCAGACTGGCGAGATACTCCCATAGAACTAATGCATGCAGACTGGCGAGATACTCCCATAGAACTAATGCATGCAGACTGGCGAGATACTCCCATAGAACTAATGCATGAAAGCTGGCGAGATACTCCCATAGAACTAATGCATGCAGACTGGCGAGATACTCCCATAGAACTAATGCATGAAAGCTGGCGAGATACTCCCATAGAACTAATGCATGCAGACTGGCGAGATACTCCCATAGAACTAATGCATGAAAGCTGGCGAGATACTCCCATAGAACTAATGCATGCAGACTGGCGAGATACTCCCATAGAACTAATGCATGCAGACTGGCGAGATACTCCCATAGAACTAATGCATGCAGACTGGCGAGATACTCCCATAGAACTAATGCATGCAGACTGGCGAGATACTCCCATAGAACTAATGCATGCAGACTGGCGAGATACTCCCATAGAACTAATGCATGCAGACTGGCGAGATACTCCCATAGAACTAATGCATGCAGACTGGCGAGATACTCCCATAGAACTAATGCATGAAAGCTGGCGAGATACTCCCATAGAACTAATGCATGCAGACTGGCGAGATACTCCCATAGAACTAATGCATGCAGACTGGCGAGATACTCCCATAGAACTAATGCATGCAGACTGGCGAGATACTCCCATAGAACTAATGCATGAAAGCTGGCGAGATACTCCCATAGAACTAATGCATGCAGACTGGCGAGATACTCCCATAGAACTAATGCATGCAGACTGGCGAGATACTCCCATAGAACTAATGCATGCAGACTGGCGAGATACTCCCATAGAACTAATGCATGCAGACTGGCGAGATACTCCCATAGAACTAATGCATGCAGACTGGCGAGATACTCCCATAGAACTAATGCATGAAAGCTGGCGAGATACTCCCATAGAACTAATGCATGAAAACTGGCGAGATACTCCCATAGAACTAATGCATGCAGACTGGCGAGATACTCCCATAGAACTAATGCATGAAAGCTGGCGAGATACTCCCATAGAACTAATGCATGAAAACTGGCGAGATACTCCCATAGAACTAATGCATGCAGACTGGCGAGATACTCCCATAGAACTAATGCATGCAGACTGGCGAGATACTCCCATAGAACTAATGCATGCAGACTGGCGAGATACTCCCATAGAACTAATGCATGAAAGCTGGCGAGATACTCCCATAGAACTAATGCATGCAGACTGGCGAGATACTCCCATAGAACTAATGCATGCAGACTGGCGAGATACTCCCATAGAACTAATGCATGCAGACTGGCGAGATACTCCCATAGAACTAATGCATGCAGACTGGCGAGATACTCCCATAGAACTAATGCATGAAAGCTGGCGAGATACTCCCATAGAACTAATGCATGAAAGCTGGCGAGATACTCCCATAGAACTAATGCATGCAGACTGGCGAGATACTCCCATAGAACTAATGCATGCAGACTGGCGAGATACTCCCATAGAACTAATGCATGCAGACTGGCGAATACTGGCGAGATACTCCCATAGAACTAATGCATGCAAACTGGCGAGATACTCCCATAGAACTAATGCATGCAGACTGGCGAGATACTCCCATAGAACTAATGCATGCAGACTGGCGAGATACTCCCATAGAACTAATGCATGCAGACTGGCGAGATACTCCCATAGAACTAATGCATGAAGGCTGGCGAGATACTCCCATAGAACTAATGCATGCAAACTGGCGAGATACTCCCATAGAACTAATGCATGAAAGCTGGCGAGATACTCCCATAGAACTAATGCATGCAGACTGGCGAGATACTCCCATAGAACTAATGCATGCAGACTGGCGAGATACTCCCATAGAACTAATGCATGCAGACTGGCGAGATACTCCCATAGAACTAATGCATGCAGACTGGCGAGATACTCCCATAGAACTAATGCATGCAGACTGGCGAGATACTCCCATAGAACTAATGCATGAAAGCTGGCGAGATACTCCCATAGAACTAATGCATGCAGACTGGCGAGATACTCCCATAGAACTAATGCATGAAAGCTGGCGAGATACTCCCATAGAACTAATGCATGCAGACTGGCGAGATACTCCCATAGAACTAATGCATGCAGACTGGCGAGATACTCCCATAGAACTAATGCATGCAGACTGGCGAGATACTCCCATAGAACTAATGCATGCAGACTGGCGAGATACTCCCATAGAACTAATGCATGCAAGCTGGCGAGATACTCCCATAGAACTAATGCATGCAGACTGGCGAGATACTCCCATAGAACTAATGCATGCAGACTGGCGAGATACTCCCATAGAACTAATGCATGCAGACTGGCGAGATACTCCCATAGAACTAATGCATGCAGACTGGCGAGATACTCCCATAGAACTAATGCATGAAAGCTGGCGAGATACTCCCATAGAACTAATGCATGCAGACTGGCGAGATACTCCCATAGAACTAATGCATGCAGACTGGCGAGATACTCCCATAGAACTAATGCATGCAGACTGGCGAGATACTCCCATAGAACTAATGCATGCAGACTGGCGAGATACTCCCATAGAACTAATGCATGCAGACTGGCGAGATACTCCCATAGAACTAATGCATGCAGACTGGCGAGATACTCCCATAGAACTAATGCATGAAAGCTGGCGAGATACTCCCATAGAACTAATGCATGCAGACTGGCGAGATACTCCCATAGAACTAATGCATGCAGACTGGCGAGATACTCCCATAGAACTAATGCATGCAGACTGGCGAGATACTCCCATAGAACTAATGCATGAAAAC
Organism: Archivesica marissinica; assembly: GCA_014843695.1. Lineage (NCBI taxonomy): Eukaryota > Metazoa > Mollusca > Bivalvia > Venerida > Vesicomyidae > Archivesica > Archivesica marissinica. Next base: position 28,400,105 of record CM026402.1, on the reverse strand, counting down.
TGGCGAGATACTCCCATAGAACTAATGCATGCAGACTGGCGAGATACTCCCATAGAACTAATGCATGCAGACTGGCGAGATACTCCCATAGAACTAATGCATGCAGACTGGCGAGATACTCCCATAGAACTAATGCATGCAGACTGGCGAGATACTCCCATAGAACTAATGCATGCAGACTGGCGAGATACTCCCATAGAACTAATGCATGCAGACTGGCGAGATACTCCCATAGAACTAATGCATGAAAACTGGCGAGATACTCCCATAGAACTAATGCATGCAGACTGGCGAGATACTCCCATAGAACTAATGCATGACAGCTGGCGAGATACTCCCATAGAACTAATGCATGCAGACTGGCGAGATACTCCCATAGAACTAATGCATGCAGACTGGCGAGATACTCCCATAGAACTAATGCATGCAGACTGGCGAGATACTCCCATAGAACTAATGCATGCAGACTGGCGAGATACTCCCATAGAACTAATGCATGCAGACTGGCGAGATACTCCCATAGAACTAATGCATGCAAACTGGCGAGATACTCCCATAGAACTAATGCATGCAGACTGGCGAGATACTCCCATAGAACTAATGCATGCAGACTGGCGAGATACTCCCATAGAACTAATGCATGCAGACTGGCGAGATACTCCCATAGAACTAATGCATGCAGACTGGCGAGATACTCCCATAGAACTAATGCATGCAGACTGGCGAGATACTCCCATAGAACTAATGCATGCAGACTGGCGAGATACTCCCATAGAACTAATGCATGCAGACTGGCGAGATACTCCCATAGAACTAATGCATCAGACTGGCGAGATACTCCCATAGAACTAATGCATGCAGACTGGCGAGATACTCCCATAGAACTAATGCATGAAAGCTGGCGAGATACTCCCATAGAACTAATGCATGCAGACTGGCGAGATACTCCCATAGAACTAATGCATGCAGACTGGCGAGATACTCCCATAGAACTAATGCATGCAGACTGGCGAGATACTCCCATAGAACTAATGCATGAAAGCTGGCGAGATACTCCCATAGAACTAATGCATGCAGACTGGCGAGATACTCCCATAGAACTAATGCATGCAGACTGGCGAGATACTCCCATAGAACTAATGCATGCAGACTGGCGAGATACTCCCATAGAACTAATGCATGCAGACTGGCGAGATACTCCCATAGAACTAATGCATGCAGACTGGCGAGATACTCCCATAGAACTAATGCATGCAGACTGGCGAGATACTCCCATAGAACTAATGCATGCAGACTGGCGAGATACTCCCATAGAACTAATGCATGCAGACTGGCGAGATACTCCCATAGAACTAATGCATGCAGACTGGCGAGATACTCCCATAGAACTAATGCATGCAGACTGGCGAGATACTCCCATAGAACTAATGCATGCAGACTGGCGAGATACTCCCATAGAACTAATGCATGCAGACTGGCGAGATACTCCCATAGAACTAATGCATGCAGACTGGCGAGATACTCCCATAGAACTAATGCATGAAAGCTGGCGAGATACTCCCATAGAACTAATGCATGAAAACTGGCGAGATACTCCCATAGAACTAATGCATGCAAGCTGGCGAGATACTCCCATAGAACTAATGCATGAAAGCTGGCGAGATACTCCCATAGAACTAATGCATGAAAGCTGGCGAGATACTCCCATAGAACTAATGCATGCAGACTGGCGAGATACTCCCATAGAACTAATGCATGCAGACTGGCGAGATACTCCCATAGAACTAATGCATGAAAGCTGGCGAGATACTCCCATAGAACTAATGCATGAAAGCTGGCGAGATACTCCCATAGATCTAATGCATGAAAGCTGGCGAGATACTCCCTTAGAACTAATGCATGCAGACTGGCGAGATACTCCCATAGAACTAATGCATGCAGACTGGCGAGATACTCCCATAGAACTAATTCATGAAAGCTGGCGAGATACTCCCATAGAACTAATGCATGAAAGCTGGCGAGATACTCCCATATAACTAATGCATGAAAGCTGGCGAGATACTCCCATAGAACTAATGCATGCAGAGTGGCGAGATACTCCCATAGAACTGATGCATGAAAGCTGGCGAGATACTCCCACATAACAAGTTTTTAATCACTCTCAAGACCTCATTCCTGGTGGAATCGATCGCCACGAGGAGGGATAGAAGAGGCGGCATGGACTTTAAATGCCATACCTAAGGGTACAATCGTAACGGCTCCAGCGGGGCTCGAACACTGGGCCTGAAGCGAACGCGCTATCACGACACTTCGATAGAACTGGTGGTACAAGAAGACACACATTATGTTTATCTTAAATAATTTTCTTATTCTATTTGGCATAAATGTCTGGCATTCATATAAATATATATGATAACAAATTTAATCCATTATATTGCAACAGTAATTGTATGTTCCATTAATGTCAAACCCCTTGCGGGGACATATACCTGTTTCCTGGGCAAGCTTAGCCGACCTAAGTGGTTAACCAGTACTAAGCAATGTATGTTCCATTAATGTCAAACCCCTTGCGGGGACGTAGACCTGTTTCCTGGGCAAGCTTAGCCGACCTAAGTGGTTAACCAGTACTAAGCAATGTGTGTGAGGTGCATTGCTCAATGATGCTACATATGTGACCTGATCGAACCCGGGACCGATCAATTCCAAATCGGACGCTGGACCACGGATGCCACACATGGCTCGTTCATTGTGGTACGATTACACTCCGGCCAATACATTCAAGTCTCGGAAAACATACCGTACATATAATTAAAGTAAATAATCGTACAAACAAAACTACTTTCTAATATCTCTGTTTGTATTGTTTTCAGAATACAGTGTTAGCCTGGGTCCAGTCTGTCGATTTTTAACTTCTGGCAGTTACCCTAGGCGTTGATATCATCAGAAACTTGATACGGCCTAATTAATAGTCTCGGTGTTAAAATATATTTATTTGACTGACCAGGCAAAGGTTGCCCATATGAGCGACGCCTCCTGAAGAGATTAGTCATTTTAGATGTTTGGAGGATAGTGCAATGATACAGACAGAGACCCATTCCGACAACGAGACATCGGTTTAAAATCCATCTGAAAGACTTAATTTTATTAGGGTTAGACAGGGGATCGAGACCCCAGGATTACCAGTCCAGATATTTCTATATTGTATGTTAAAAATAATATGTACAGTTTACATCCGTTATGTCAATGTCGGTTATGTCGAATTCTCCGATTATCACGAAGTCGCATCAAAGTCCCGTTTCAGACACTATCATTTTACATATAACTGGATCTGTTTATATCGAATTTCGTTAAGTCAAACTTCGGTTATGTCGGAAGTATTTTGTTCGGTCCGACGGAATTCGACATAGCGGATGTAGACTATATAAGATAAATGAATTGAAAATACATGTATATATAATAATAGAACAAACAGTAGAAGCAATAAATGTGTCTGGAACTCGCCGGGGTACCACTGCACCACAAACTGCTTACCCTACACATATAGCATACGTCTGTTTTCCTATAAGTGTGTGTGTTATATATGGCCATACAACAATAAAGTTCAATGGTCCGTATATTCATATTGATTTCAGAATGCTTCTCTATTTATTTTATTTTTTTCTATTCTGTTTTCTTGTCCTTTCTAATCCTGATCATTTATTTTCTTCTAAAATAATATAGTTATACAGTACACATCGCTACAGTCATTTGTTAACATTAATCTGGTTTATTGGGGAGGGCACTCGCTAATGTTGGTAAAACTTGTTGCCCAACCCATTTGCTTCTAGATTGTATTCGTGCACTGTGCAAGTATAAGCATAGCATTGCAGTTGTATCAGTTTGCTTATATATTTACCATGTTTATATTTGTAATTGTATTGTATATAAATAAGCAATACAATATGATTAAACTTATTGATTTCAACAAGGCTGATAAATTAAAGCGACACTACATCAGTGAAAACGCAAATTTCTACAGAATGTATTTTCTTATTATATGGTATAATTCTTTTCGCAAATTGTTGCCTCAATAACTGAGTATTTCAACTAATAAACAAACGTCGTATACGCGGTTTGTTGACATAACAAAACAATGTAAACATCCATGCGTAATACAACTAGTGTATCCTAAATAACACGATTTATGGTACAGATTTACCGTTGTATCTCACATTTGTGCCTATTTATTTGTAGACTATTCTTAGTTAAATTATCTCTAAACGACATTATCTCGCATTTAGTATTGACTCCGATGACAAACACACGTCAATTCAGGAGCATGGATGACCGTTATATGAAATCATACTTTCAATCCACAAAAAATACTGTTGATTGATTCAATGTTAGTATTCGAATGTATTCGGAAGAATTTGTAGTAGCAATGCATTCATACGTGAACAAATGCAGTTTATTTGCTTTATGCGATGTAATGTCGCTTTAAGATATCTCTAGAAATTCTGAATAATTTTCTTCACAAAAGTTAACTTTTTTCACAAAGTAATCCTCGTCCAGTATTGCATCAGAGAACACTACAGGAACTATATTTGTATTAACAAATTTATATTCATCCACTGTCGCTACATCTCGGAAGCTGTTCGTACTTTCCCGAACTCGCAGATTAACGATGCTGTCCGCATTTCCCGGACGAAGGTTATCGTCAAAGAAAATATGATGCGTATTGAGATCCGATTTGTCAATCCACAGGGGTTTCCCCCTGGTAGGGTCAAAGTTATGGTGATACCAATCTTCAACATCGTCCTGAACAGCCGAGATGCCCGACATGTTAGTGAATTCAGAGTACATTTCTTGGTCTGTTTTTGAGCATTCACATTTTTCATATCGGTCCACGTCTTCCGACACAAATTTAAATGTTTCACTCCCGGTCTCTCGTCGTAATATATATACATCCTCCGAAACTCTGTGTAAAAGACCATCCAAGTTTTGGCAAAATGGCATATTGCAAGCAATGGCAACTTTAATACTATTTAGAACACTTTTTGCATCGCTACCGAATGTTCTGAATATAACCGTAAAGTCTCTCTTCTCTTCTACGAGGACATTGAGCAGTTTATAAAAGGATGGCAAGATGAAGTGAAATCTATTGGACTTTGTACCTGGTACTGTTGTCTCTTTGTGTATAGATTCATCGTACGGCAGTTTCCAGCGGAGTTTCTCAAGCAGAGTATTAAGGTAGGGTTTAAAGTCCGTACCCTGTGGTCGGTCAGTGAATGACGTCAGGTGGTATCTTAGAGCAGACCGGTCTCTCGATATCTGACGAAGAAGCCGCTTTTCCTCGAATTTGTAGAAACTGACATCGTCGACATCACGCGGGACACTAGAGAGCTCATCCATAGAAGAATGCCACTCCCCTTCATGATCTTTACCCCATGCCATGCCGGATAGATAGACGTTAAGAGCCGCCTCCACGGTCTCGCCCGTTGCAGAATCTACCGGCACAATAGTTTTATTCACATCGAAATGCAAAACAAGTTTCCGTTTTGCGGAGTTTAACATTTTACTGCACTGTCGGTGAAATACTGAACACAAATGTCGTTTCATATCCTCGATAAACGATTCATCTAATCCCGTCATTACCAGAGATGTAACAAGTTAGGCTGATACATTCGTATGTTAATGGCGGAATAAACGTTTTATGGCAACATATCGTCTAGTGCTTGGGTCGATATTCAACGTGTACTACTGTTCCTGAAAACCAGAATAGAACAAAGGAGTATAAGTATATGTGTATGAGCTACATGTAACAGATATAGCAGATGTAGTAGATGCAACACATGCAGTCGATGTAGTAGATGTATTAGTTTTATACACATTTATTTTAGCTCGATTGCGAAACAAGTTATTATAACTTATATTAATCACTCTCGAGACCTCATTCCTGATGGAATCCATCGCCAGGAGGGAGAGAGAAGAGGCAACGTGGAATTTAAATGCATTGCCTAAGCGCACAATCGTAACGGCTCCAGCGGGGTTCGAACTCCAGACCTTTCGGGGCTCGAACTCCAGACCTGAAGCGAACGCGCATTAACTGCGCTATCACGACTTCCACAAGTTATTAGATGCAACACGTGTAGGAGATGTAACAGATGTAGTAGATGTATTATATGCAACACGTGTAGCAGATGTAGTATATGTAGCAGATATAACAGATGTAGTAGATTTAGTAGATGTAACAGATGTAGTAGATTTAGTAGATGTAACAGATATAGCAGATGTAGTAGATGTAATATATGTAGCAGATATAACAGATGTAGTAGATTTAGTAGATGTAGTAGATTTAATAGATGTAGTAGATTTAGTAGATGTAGTAGATTTAGTAGATGTAGTAATTTAGTAGATGTAGCAGATGTGGTAGATATAGCAGATGTAGTAGATGTATTATATGTAACACGTGTAGCAGATGTAACAGATGTAGTAGATGTAACAGGTGTAGCAGATGTAACATATGTAGTAGATGTAACAGGTGTAGTAGATGTAACATGTGCAACAGATGTAGTAGATGCAACATGTGCAACAGATGTAGTAGATGCAACATGTGCAACAGATGTAGTAGATGCAACACGTGTAGCAGCTGTAACATATGTAGTAGATGCAACACGTGTAGCAGATGTAACATATGTAGTATATGTAACAGATATAGGAGATGCAACAGATGTAGTAGATGCAACAGATGTAGTAGATGTAACATATGTAGTGCATGTAGATGTAGTAGATGTAGCAGGTGTAGCAGATATAGCAGATGTAGTAGATGTATTATATGCAACACGTGTAGCAGATGTAGTACATGTAGCAGATATAACAGATGTAGTATATTTAGTAGATGTAGTAGATTTAGTAGATGTAACAGATATAGCAGATGTAGTAGATACAGCAGATGTAGTAGATTTAGTAGATGTAGCAGATGTAGCAGATACAGCAGATGAAGTAGATTTAGTAGATATAGCAGGTGTAGTAGATACAGCAGATGAAGTAGATTTAGTAGATGTAGCAGATGTTGTAGATTTAGCAGATGTAGTAGATATAGCAGCTGTAGTAGATGTAGCAGATATAGCAGATGTAGTAGATGTAGTATATGTAGCAGATATAACAGGTGTAGTAGATTTAGTAGATGTAACAGATGTAGTGTATGTAGCAGATATAACAGTTGTAGTAGATGTAACAGATGTAGTAGATGTAGTAGATGTAGCAGATGTAGTAGATGTAACAGATGTAGTAGATGTAACAGATGTAGCAGATGTAGTAGATGTAACAGATGTAGTAGATGTAACATATGTAGCAGATATAGCAGATGTAGTAGATGTAGTATATGTAGCAGATATAACAGGTGTAGTAGATGTAACAGATGTAGTAGATGTAGTATATGTAGCAGATGTAGTAGATGTAACAGATGTAGTAGATGTAACAGGTGTAGAAGGTGTAGTATATGTAGCAGATATAACAGGTGTAGTAGATGTAACAGGTGTAGCAGATGTAACAGATATAGCAGATGTAATAGATGTATTAGATGCAACATATGTAGTAGATGTAACAGGTGTAGTAGATGTAACAGATGTAGCAGATGTAACAGATGTAGTAGATGTAACAGGTGTAGTAGATGTAACAGATGTAGTAGGTATAACAGGTGTAGTAGATGAAACAGATGTAGCAGATGTAACAGATATAGCAGATGTAACAGGTGTAGTAGATGTAACAGATGTAGTAGATATAACAGGTGTAGTAGATGTAACAGATGTAGCAGATGTAACATATATAGCAGATGTAACACGTGTAGTAGATGTAACAGATGTAGTAGATGTAACAGATATAGTAGATGCAACACGTGTAGCAGATGTAACATATGTAGTAGATGCAACACGTGTAGTAGATGCAACACGTGTATTAGATGTAACATATGTAGTAGATGTAACAGATGTAGTAGATTCAACACGTGTAGTAGATGTAACATATGTAGTAGATGCAACAAGTGTAGTAGATGCAACAAGTGTAGTAGATGTAACAGATGTAGTAGATGCAGCACGTGTAGTAGATGTAACAGATGTAGTAGATGTAACAAGTGTAGTAGATGCAACAAGTGTAGTAGATGTAACAGATGTAGTAGATGTAACAGATGTAGTAGATGTAACAAGTGTAGTAGATGCAACAAGTGTAGTAGATGTAACAGAAGTAGTAGATGTAACAGATGTAGTAGATGTAACATATGTAGTAGATGTAACATATGGAGTAGATGCAACAAGTGTAGTAGATGCAACAAGTGTAGTAGATGTAACATATGTAGTAGATGTAACATATGTAGTAGATGCAACACGTGTAGTAGATGTAACATATGTAGTAGATGTAACAGATGTAGTAGATTCAACACGTGTAGTAGATGTAACATATGTAGTAGATGTAGCATATGTAGTAGATGCAACAAGTGTAGTAGATGCAACAAGTGTAGTAGATGTAACATATGTAGTAGATGTAACAGATGTAGTAGATGCAACACGTGTAGTAGATGCAACAAGTGTAGTAGATGTAACAGATGTAGTAGATGCAACACGTGTAGCAGATGTAACAGATGTGGTAGATGCAACACGTGTAGTAGTTGTAACATATGTAGCAGATGCAACAGATGTAGTAGATGTAGCATATGTAGTAGATGTAGTAGATGTAACATATGTAGTAGATGTAACACGTGTAGCAGATGTAACAGATGTAGTATATGCAACATATATAGCAGCTGTAACATATGTAGTAGATGTAACATGTGTAGCAGATGTAACAAATGTAACAGATGTAACAGATGTAGTAGATGCAACAAGTGTAGCAGATGTAACAGATGTAGTAGATATAACAGGTGTAGTAGATGTAACAGATGTAGTAGATGTAACAGGTGTAGTAGATGTAACAGATGTAGTAGATATAACAGGTGTAGTAGATGTAACATATGTAGTAGATGTAACAGATGTAGTAGATGTAACAGATGTAGTAGATGCAACAGAAGTAGTAGATGTAACAGATGTAGTAGATGTAACAGATGTAGTAGATGTAACATATTTAGTAGATGTAACATATGTAGTAGATGTAACAGATGTAGCAGATGTAACATATGTAGTAGATGTAACATATGTAGTAGATGCAACACGTGTAGTAGATGTAACATATGTAGTAGATGTAACAGGTGTAGTAGATGTAACATATGTAGTAGATGTAACAGATGTAGTATATTCAACACGTGTAGTAGATGTAACATATGTAGTAGATGTAGCATATGTAGTAGATGCAACAAGTGTAGTAGATGCAACAAGTGTAGTAGATGTAACATATGTAGTAGATGTAACAGATGTAGTAGATGCAACACGTGTAGTAGATGCAACACGTGTAGTAGATGTAACAGATGTAGTAGATGCAACACGTGTAGCAGATGTAACAGATGTGGTAGATGCAACACGTGTAGTAGTTGTAACATATGTAGCAGATGCAACAGATGTAGTAGATGTAGCATATGTAGTAGATGTAGTAGATGTAACATATGTAGTAGATGTAACACGTGTAGCAGGTGTAACAGATGTAGTATATGTAACAGATATAGCAGCTGTAACATATGTAGTAGATGTAACACGTGTAGCAGATGTAACAAATGTAACAGATGTAACAGATGTAGTAGATCCAACACGTGTAGCAGATGTAACAGATGTAGTAGATGCAACACGTGTAGTAGATGTAACAGATGTAGCAGATGTAACAGATGTAGTAGATGTAACAGATGTAGCAGATGTAACATATATAGTAGATGTAACAGATGTAGTAGATGTAACAGATGTAGTAGATGTAACAGATGTAGTAGATGCAACACGTGTAGTAGATATATCAGATGTAGTAGATATAACAGATGTAGTAGATGTAACAGATGTAGTAGATACAACACGTGTAGTAGATGTAACAGATGTAGCAGATGTAACAGATGTAGCAGATGTAACAGATGTAACAGATGTAGTAGATGTAACAGATGTAGCAGATGTAACAGATGTAGCAGATGTAGAAGATTTAACAGATGTAGTAGATGTAACAGATGTAGTAGATGTAACAGGTGTAGTAGATGTAACAGATGTAGTAGATGTAACAGATGTAGTAGATGTAACAGATGTAGTAGATATAACAGGTGTAGTAGATGTAACAGATGTAGTAGATGTAACAGATGTAGTAGATGTAACATATGTAGTAGATATAACAGGTGTAGTAGATGTAACAGATGTAGTAGATGTAACAGGTGTAGTAGATGTAACAGATGTAGTAGATATAACAGGTGTAGTAGATGTAACAGATGTAGCAGATGTAACAGATGTAACAGATGTAGTAGATGTAACAGATGTAACAGATGTAGTAGATGTAACAGATGTAGTAGATGTAACAGATGTAGCAGATGTAACAGATGTAGTAGATGCAACACGTGTAGTAGATGCAACAGAAGTAGTAGATGTAACAGATGTAGTAGATGTAACAGATGTAGTAGATGTAACATATGTAGTAGATATAACAGGTGTAGTAGATGTAACAGATGTAGTAGATGTAACAGGTGTAGTAGATGTAACAGATGTAGTAGATATAACAGGAGTAGTAGATGTAACAGATGTAGCAGATGTAACAGGTGTAGTAGATGTAACAGATGTAGTAGATGTAACATATGTAGTAGATGTAACAGATGTAGCAGATGTAGCAGATGCAACAGATGTAGTAGATGTAACAGATGTAGTAGATGTAACAGATGTAACAGATGTAACATATGTAGTAGATGCAACACGTGTAGTAGATGTAACAGATGTAGCAGATCCAACAGATGTAGTAGATGTAACAGATGTAGCAGATCCAACAGATGTAGTAGATGTAACAGATGTAGTAGATGCAACACGTGTAGTAGATGTAACAGATGTAGCAGATGCAACAGATGTAACAGATGTAACAGATGTAGTAGATGTAACAGATGTAACAGATGTAACATATGTAACAGATGTAACATATGTAGTAGATGCAACACGTGTAGTAGATGTAACAGATGTAGCAGATCCAACATATGTAGTAGATGTAACAGATGTAGCAGATCCAACAGATGTAGTAGATGTAATATATGTAGTAGATGCAACACGTGTAGTAGATGTAACAGATGTAGCAGATGCAACAGATGTAACAGATGTAACATATGTAGTAGATGCAACACGTGTAGTAGATGTAACAGATGTAGCAGATGCAACAGATGTAGTAGATGTAACAGATGTAGTAGATGTAACAGATGTAACAGATGTAACATATGTAGTAGATGCAACACGTGTAGTAGATGTAACAGATGTAGCAGATGCAACAGATGTAGTAGATGTAACAGATGTAGTAGATGTAACAGATGCAACATATGTAGTAGATGTAACAGATGTAGTAGATGTAACAGATGTAACAGATGTAACATATGTAGTAGATGCAACACGTGTAGTAGATGTAACAGATGTAGCAGATCCAACAGATGTAGTAGATGTAACAGATGTAGTAGATGCAACACGTGTAGTAGATGTAACAGGTGTAGCAGATGCAACAGATGTAGTAGATGTAACAGATGTAGTAGATGTAACAGATGTAACATATGTAGTAGATGCAACACGTGTAGTAGATGTAACAGATGTAGCAGATGCAACAGATGTAGTAGATGTAACAGATGTAGTAGATGTAACAGATGTAACAGATGTAACATATGTAGTAGATGCAACACGTGTAGTAGATGTAACAGATGTAGCAGATGCAACAGATGTAGTAGATGTAACAGATGTAGTAGATGTAACAGATGCAACATATGTAGTAGATGTAACAGATGTAGTAGATGTAACAGATGTAACAGATGTAACATATGTAGTAGATGCAACACGTGTAGTAGATGTAACAGATGTATCAGATCCAACAGATGTAGTAGATGTAACAGATGTAGTAGATGCAACACGTGTAGTAGATGTAACAGGTGTAGCAGATGCAACAGATGTAGTAGATGTAACAGATGTAGTAGATGTAACAGATGTAACATATGTAGTAGATGCAACAGATGTAGTAGATGTAACAGATGTAGTAGATGTAACACGTGTAGTAGATGTAACAGATGTAGCAGATCCAACAGATGTAGTAGATGTAACAGATGTAGTAGATGTAACAGATGTAGCAGATGTATCAGATGTAGTAGATGCAACACGTGTAGTAGATGTAACAGATGTAGCAGATGCAACAGATGTAGTAGATGTAGCAGATGTAACAGATGTAGCAGATGTAACATATGTAACAGATGTAGCAGATTTAGTAGATGTAACATATGTGGTAGATGTAGACATCGTCATACATCGTTACTATCCGTGACTTCGTCATACCACGTTACTATCATTAACCTCGTCACACATTGTTACTACCACTGACCTCGTCATACATCGTTACTATCATTGACGTCACCATGCAGCGTTACTACCATTGACGTCACCATACAACGTTACTATCATTGACGTCACCATAATCGTTACTATCATTGACGTCACAATACATCGTTACCCTCATTGACGTCACCATACATCATTACTATCATTGACGTCACCATACATCGTTATTATCAATGACCTCGTCATACATCGTTACTATCCTTGACCTCGTCATACATCGTTACTATCATTGACCTCGACATACATCGCTACTATCAATGACCTCGTCATACATCGTTACTATCAATGACCTCGTCATACATCGTTACTATCAATGACCTCGTCATACATCGTTACTATCCTTGACCTCGTCATACATCGTTACTATCAATGACCTCGTCATACATCGTTACTATCCTTGACGTTTTTGGTTTGTTTTTGTGTTTGTTTAGCATTGCCTCGTCATACATCGTTACTATCCTTGACCGTCATACATCGTTACTATCTGGTTGTAACGTCATACATCGTTACTATCCTTGACAACGTCATACATCGTTACTATCATTGACCTCGTCATACATCGTTACTAGCATTGGCCTCGTCATACATCGTTACTATCCTTGACAACGTCATACATCGTTACTATCAATGACAACGTCATACATCGTTACTACCAATGACGTCGCCATACATCGTTACTATCACTAACGTCACCATACATCGTTATTATCATTGACGTCACCACACTTCATTACTATCACTAACGTCACCATACAACGTTACTATCAATGACGTCACCATAAATTGTTACTATCATTGACGTCACCATACAACGTTACTATCATTGACGTCACCATATAACGTTGCTATCACTGACGTCACCATACATCGTTACTATCCTACTGGAGCGACACTAGGCTACATGTATGTATGTTCCATTAATGTCAAACCCCTTGCGGGGACCTAGACATGTTGTGTTATTGTGTTATTTTTCCAAACATCCTTATACAGTTTAGGTTTATGTGAGTTTCAATTACTGTTTAATGCTTACCCTATTCTGCTATGTAACTAGGCTACTAACTTCCGATTTAATCCATTTGTTCTTGTATATTAATGTTACAACATGATGTAAATAATTATTGATAAAATAAAATATGTTTAGACTATGTAACTTATCCAAGAAGAAATATACATATTTATGCCACATGATTTAAATTAATTCGCATGCCGAAATCGATAGTTTATATACCTATAAACAACTTTGTTTACTGTCTGTTGCATTAGTCATTGTGTTTTCCGATATTGAATCGCTTAGTTTCGACTAGTGGTCGTTCGACTTCATTCAACTGCGTGTTAGAGGTCATCGGCAATCCTGTCAGTGGTCTTTTTATCGATGAATACAATGTTTCAATAAGGTTTAACCGGCGGTTATATCTTTGTGCGTGGACACATCACTTTAGTTAATGCAAACTATTAGGGCAGTGGTTAGCGTGCTCGCTTTTCACCAATGCAACCCGGGTTCGATCCTCGGACTGGGAAGTATGTGGGATGGTACGGTGATCGCAAGATCGGACACGTTGGTTTTCTCCGGGTACTCCGGTTTCCTCCCACACTGAAGACCACATAATACGCTTTCATCTGCGCCAACGAGAGTGATTAATATGAGTTGTTAAAACTTGCTTCGCAATCGTTGTAAAATAAATATTTTAAAGTTTAAGCCCTGCGAATCGTATAAATATAATTAACTATCCAACTCAAATTACTGTCCTAAGTCATCAATCATTCTAATTCGACATTATACATGCGAAGCAAGTTCTAACAACTGATATTAATCACTCTCGTTGGCGATGATGAACCCATAAATGTGGTCATTCGTGTGGGAGGAAACCGGGAGAAAACCCACCTGTCCGATCTGGCGACCACCGTACCATATCACATACTTCCCGGTCCGAGGATCGAACCCGGGTTACATTGGTGAGAAGCGAGCGCGCTAACAACTGCGCTAATCAGTCATCCGTTATCAGCTTTTGTTCACTGGCTGAACAAAACATATTTTATTCCACAAGGAAATGTGATGCTTTAAGTGAACGATTGAATAATATTTCACATATGGACATGTACGTATGTGATAATAATGCTCTCGATGTTCATCCTGTGAACAATTAATTCGATAATTCACCGAAGCAAACAAGCTATTATATGAGACACGAGAATATATGAGACACGAGACTATATGAGGCTAGAGAATATATGGGGCTAGAGAATATATGGGGATAGAGAATATATGGGGATAGAGAATATATGGGGATAGAGAATATATGGGAATAGAGAATATATGGGGATAGAGAATATATGGGGATAGAGAATATATGGGAATAGAGAATATATGGGGATAGAGAATATAATTATGGGGATAGAGCATATATGAGGCTAGAGAATATATGGGGCTAGAGAATATATGGGGATAGAGAATATATGGGAATAGAGAATATATGGGGATAGAGAATATATGGGTGGTTTGGGATAGAGATATATGAGGCTAGAGAATATATGGGGATAGAGAATATATGAGGATAGGGGATAGAGAATATATGGGGATAGAGAATATATGGGGATATGGGGATAGAGAATATATGGGGATAGAGAATATATGGGGCTAGAGAATATATGGGGATAGAGAATATATGGGGATAGAGAATATATGGGGCTAGAGAATATATGGGGATAGGGGGATAGAGAATATATGGGGCTAGAGAATATATGGGGCTAGAGATTATATGAGAATAGAGAATATATGGGGCTAGAGAATATATGGGGATAGATAATATATGGGGCTAGAGAATATATGGGGATAGGGGGATAGAGAATATATGGGGCTAGAGAATATATGGGGCTAGAGCATATATGGGGCTAGAGATTATATGAGAATAGAGAATATATGGGGCTAGAGAATATATGGGGATAGATAATATATGGGGCTAGAGAATATATGGGGATAGGGGGATAGAGAATATATGGGGCTAGAGAATATATGGGGCTAGAGAATATATGGGAATAGAGAATATATAAGGCCAGAGAATATATGGGGATAGAGAATATATGGGACTAGAGCATATATGGGGATAGAGATTATATGGGGATAGAGCATATATGGGGCTAGAGATTATATGGGAATAGAGATTATGTACCTGTTGGCTCACCACTATTACATAGATACGGTGCTCTGCCCGTGCATATCAATGCTGTGCACAATCACGAAACGAATCCATATCAATCACACATGTAAACGATATCACTGCTGGATTTGCATGTTATGGAAATGAGACACAAGATGTAGATGATATGTACGAGTTGGGTACATATGGCAAGATGAAAGAGTTGACTAGTATAGTAGATAAATCAATATTTCCTGTCACAATATGCATACATTGCATATCATTGCAAGAGAGATCTGCACTTTACCTGTACTCGGGTTTTCTCTGCACTTTACCTGTACTCGGGTTTTCTATATAATTATATACACCCGAACGTTCAATGCGAATTGATTTTACCTGGATGTATTTTGCATACTTGTTATAATGTATTTTCTTTCAAATATGTAGTTGTAGTTATCGTATGTGAAATCTAACTGGAAAAGGAAAGCACATGCATATATAGCTGATGTACAGTATGGCCTGTCACGTTACATATATATCTGATGTACAGTATGGCATGTCACGTTACATATCTATCTGATGTACAGTATGGCCTGTCACGTTACATATATATCTGATGTACAGTATGGCCTGTCACGTTACATATCTATCTGATGTACAGTATGGCCTGTCACGTTACATATATATCTGATGTACAGTATGGCCTGTCACGTTACATATATATCTGATGTACAGTATGGCCTGTCACGTTACATATATATCTGATGTACAGTATGGCCTGTCACGTTACATATCTATCTGATGTACAGTATGGCCTGTCACGTTACATATCTATCTGATGTACAGTATGGCCTGTCACGTTACATATATATCTGATGTACAGTATGGCCTGTCACGTTACATATATATCTGATATACAGTATGGCCTGTCATGTTACATATATATCTGCGCCTGCGTATATGTAGATAGAGTTGTACAGTGTACATACGTATATGTAGATATAGTTGAACAGTGTACATACGTATATGTAGATATATTTGTACAGTGTACATACGTATATGTAGATATATTTGTACAGTGTACATACGTATATGTAGATATATTTGAAGAGTGTACATACGTATATGTAGATATATTTGTACAGTGTACATACGTATATGTAGATATAGTTGTACAGTGTACATACGTATATGTAGATATATTTGTACAGTGTACATACGTATATGTAGATATATTTGTACAGTGTACATACGTATATGTAGATATAGTTGAACAGTGTACATACGTATATGTAGATATATTTGTACAGTGTACATACGTATATGTAGATATAGTTGTACAGTGTACATACGTATATGTAGATATAGTTGTACAGTGTACATACGTATATGTAGATATAGTTGTACAGTGTACATACGTATATGTAGATATAGTTGTACAGTGTACATACGTATATGTAGATATAGTTGAACAGTGTACATACGTATATGTAGATATAGTTGAACAGTGTACATACGTATATGTATATCTAGTTCAACATTGGACATACGTATATGTATATCTAGTTCAACATTGGACATACGTACATGTATATCTAGTTCAACATTGGGAATACGTACATGTATATCTAGTTCAACATTGGGCATACGTACATGTAGATCTAGTTCAACATTGGGCATACCTACATGTATATCTAGTTCAACATTGGACATACGTACATGTATATCTAGTTCAACATTGGACATACATATATGTATATCTACTTCAACATTGGGCATACGTACAGGTATATCTAGTTCAACATTGGACATACGTAGATGTATATCTAGTTCAACATTGGGCATACGTACATGTATATCTAGTTCAACATTGGACATACGTACATGTATATCTAGTTCAACATTGGACATACATATATGTATATCTAGTTCAACATTGGACATAGGTACATGTATATCTAGTTCAACATTGGACATACGTATATGTATATCTACTTCAACATTGGGAATACGTACATGTATATCTAGTTCAACATTGGGCATACGTACATGTATATCTAGTTCAACTTTGGACATACATACATGTATATCTACTTCAACATTGGGAATACGTACATGTATATCTAGTTCAACATTGGGATACGTACATGTATATCTAGTTCAACATTGGACATACATATATGTATATCTACTTCAACATTGGGAATACGTACATGTATATCTAGTTCAACATTGGGCATACGTACATGTATATCTAGTTCAACATTGGACATACGTACATGTATATCTTGTTCAACATTGGACATACGTACATGTATATCTAGTTCAACATTGGGCATACGTACATGTATATCTAGTTCAACATTGGACATACGTACATGTATATCTAGTTCAACATTGGACATATGTATATCTAGTTCAACATTGGACATACGTAGATGTATATCTAGTTCAACATTGGACATACGTACATGTATATCTAGTTCAACATTGGACATACGTACATGTATATCTAGTTCAACATTGGACATACGTATATGTATATCTAGTTCAACATTGGACATACGTATATGTATATCTAGTTCAACATTGGACATACGTATATGTATATCTAGTTCAACATTGGACATACGTAGATGTATATCTAGTTCAACATTGGGCATACGTACATGTATATCTAGTTCAACATTGGACATACGTACATGTATATCTAGTGCAACATTGGCATACGTACATGTATATCTAGTTCAACATTGGGCATACGTACATGTATATCTAGTTCAACATTGGACATACGTACATGTATATCTAGTTCAACATTGGGCATACGTACATGTATATCTAGTTCAACATTGGGCATACGTACATGTATATCTAGTTCAACATTGGACATACGTACATGTATATCTAGTGCAACATTGGGCATACGTACATGTATATCTAGTTCAACATTGGGCATACGTACATGTATATCTAGTTCAACATTGGACATACGTACATGTATATCTAGTTCAACATTGGGCATACGTACATGTATATCTAGTTCAACATTGGACATACGTACATGTATATCTAGTTCAACATTGGGCATACGTACATGTATATCTAGTTCAACATTGGACATACGTACATGTATATCTAGTTCAACATTGGGTATACGTACATGTATATCTAGTTCAACATTGGACATACGTACATGTATATCTAGTTCAACATTGGACATACGTACATGTATATCTAGTTCAACATTGGGCATAGGTACATGTATATCTAGTTCAACATTGGGTATAGGTACATGTATATCTAGTGCAACATTGGGCATACGTACATGTATATCTAGTTCAACATTGGACATACGTACATGTATATCTAGTTCAACATTGGACATACGTACATGTATATCTAGTTCAACATTGGGCATACGTACATGTATATCTAGTGCAACATTGGGCATACGTACATGTATATCTAGTTCAACATTGGACATACGTACATGTATATATAGTTCAACATTGGACATACGTACATGTATATCTAGTGCAACATTGGGCATAGGTACATGTATATCTAGTGCAACATTGGGCATACGTACATGTATATCTAGTGCAACATTGGGCATACGTACATGTATATCTAGTGCAACATTGGACATACGTACATGTATATCTAGTGCAACATTGGGTATAGGTACATGTATATCTAGTGCAACATTGGACATACGTACATGTATATCTAGTGCAACATTGGACATACGTACATGTATATCTAGTGCAACATTGGGTATAGGTACATGTATATCTAGTGCAACATTGGGTATAGGTACATGTATATCTAGTGCAACATTGGGCATACGTACAGGTATATCTAGTTCAACATTGGACATACGTACATGTATATATAGTGCAACATTGGACATACGTACATGTATATCTAGTGCAACATTGGGCATACGTACATGTATATCTAGTGCAACATTGGACATACGTACATGTATATCTAGTTCAACATTGGACATACGTACATGTATATATAGTGCAACATTGGACATACGTACATGTATATCTAGTGCAACATTGGGTATAGGTACATGTATATCTAGTGCAACATTGGGCATACGTACATGTATATCTAGTGCAACATTGGACATACGTACATGTATATCTAGTTGCTAAATGTATTGATTAGAATACGTCAGTTACTTACCATTAATCCTACTGTTTCCTGATATAATGTTTCCATATAGTACGTCTACTTAGTACGTAATGTATCACGGCATTAATAAATGTCCGCATATCACTCGCCCGTTCTCACTAACCCATGCTCGTCCATGTATGCACCAGGTAGCGATAACACTCGTGAGGTAAGGCAACAACGGCTCAGTATTTTGACTATATCGAAATAATAACACGATATACGTTTAAACTCTTGCCTAAAACACGCCCAGTGTCACATTTAAATCGGTTATTTTATTAAACAGGTAACCCAAATATAACCTATATTACGCGTGTCTTACGTGTGTGTTACTATACCCATAGATACAAATTGTCAAGCCCGACGTAGTATGCCTATAAATAATCGATCGGAATCCGATATAGTATCGACTGTCGCTCTGTTTGTTGTGTGACGTTTACGTTGGTTTAAATGTGTCGATATATTAAAAATACAAGGCGGGAATAGTTCTCATATCAGTGTTCATTTGTGTATGAATAGGATATAAGCCGAAAACGATCCAATATGTAAAATATAGTAATCCAGGGATCGCAGGTTCGATTCCCCGTCTGACCCTAATACAATTAATAGACTTTCGGATGGGACGTTAAATCGAGGTCTCGTGTCGGTGCTTTACACCGAGCACGTAAAAGAACCAGAGGAGACTCTGGAATGGGTCTCTGTCTGTATCATTGCACTATCTTCCAAAAATCTAAAATGACTAATCTCTTCAGGAGGCGTCGCTCATATGGGCAACCGGTAGCGACGATAAATAAACGTAAAACACACACATGTAAATTATTGGACTGTGTGAGGCGCGTGAGGCGCGTGAGACGCGTATCGCCGAAGACAGTACCAATATTTTACATATTGGATCCGTCTGAGGATTATATCTTACTTAAAACACACACTTATATAACAAGATCCTACTAATTAGACTTGTTGATTTCGTACATGTACGCGTAGTATTTAATGTAATACTCTGGCCTTTTGACACCAGTCCAATATTAATAATAATGGAATTCAAGTACAGAGGTATGACGTCACGCCAGTGTTTTAAGCAAGACTATAACGGTAAATACTCCAGACCTTAGCTGTGGTTATGAAGAAGCCATTATTTTAATTAGTTTTGATCTACACTTTCATTAAACATACTTACACATGATTTACATCAAAGACTCGGAGCTAAAATTTAAAATACCACCCTAACCCTTAAATTTGACACTTTTAATCGGTAAATTTGCATAATTTTCTTAAATGGTACAATAATTTCTTTGCAAAATGGCATAAAATCCAATTACACATGAATACAAAAAGAAAATGAAATAAAATCACAAAATGTAAACTTCAGGACAATTTATAGTCATTTAAGTGGACTATCAATTTAAGGCGGCCATTTTGGACGCCATCTTGGATTTCTCCGAACGCCACGATTTATGCCAATCTATGCCGCATGTGTGACAAACTTCAGACATCTACAAACATTTTGGTATAAAACTCGTTTTGTTAGCTGACCGGGTAAGGTTGAACATTTCGTATAGCCTGAACGTCACCTAGCCAATACCAAGGATAACACAAACAGAGAACAATAAAGCTCTCTTATTTCCACTGTGGTCCTTAATCAGAAGAAGCATAGTATCTGCTAAATGAAACAATTTATATCGCTGCTACAGTTGCTTCGACAGGGCTTAACTATACGTGACCATAGCATGACAAGGGACATGAAGAGTTATAAAAAATAAATGTGTAAGACAATACTCGCAATATGTAATCATTCGCTGCATATCGGTGTGCAGCACGCACATTCTAGTGGAAGTAAACGTATGTTGGGGCTTTAAATGGAAGTAGCAATACAAATTGAAATGAAGTCCCACAGGCGATTAGCGTGTATTAATCTAAACTTTACTTATTTTACAACGATTGCGAAGCAAGTTTTAACAACTTATATTAATCACTCTCGTTTAGCGTGTATTGTTTAACACATTGCCTCAACATACAGGATTCATGTCGCAGTGTAAAACGTATACGAGATTCCATCGATTTAGTCAGAGAAGTTGTAGCACTTATTAAGTATTCACCTACAAGACAAGTCATATTTGAAATGTTGCAGGTGGTAGGACGGCATTTGGCTTCAACCATTCGGCATTTATGCCCAACCAGGTGGACCGTAAGATCAGGCGCCATAGTGAGTGTATAATAATAATAATAATAATGATAAAGACTTTATTTTACGAGGGAGCTTACATAACACATGGCTAATACAAACAATGCCCTCAACATATATACAACGATATAGAAAACATATTAATTAAAGAAACACTTCATGTTAAGTACAGTATTCAGCAATACGTGGAAGCTCATCTATTATGTATTAAAGAAACACTACATGTTAAGTACAGTATTCAGCAATACGTGGAAGCTCATCCATTATGTATTAAAGAAACACTATATGTTAAGTACAGTATTCAGCAATACGTGGAAGCTCATCTATTATGTATTAAAGAAACACTACATGCTAAGTACAGTATTCAGCAATACGTGGAAGCTCGTCTATTATGTATGTACATGTATATGTATACACCAGATTTCTATGTTTCTTCCATCTTAAGTATCGAGTGTGTTAGATGCATATGAAAGTAAGAGTGAAACCATGGAAGAGCGTAACTCTACTGGCAATGATGAGTGCACAGTAAGGACTGGCGGTGTGGCAACACGTATGAGAAGGTTCCGCATGCTGTCTCCACTCCGCTTGTTACATATGCTATTTGTAGTAACCGAACAAGTGTTCACCACTAGCAAGACTGTCTGCACACAGGGTGAATTAACTGGATCAAACTTATTTCATCTTTTTGTTGAATAGTGCTATATTTGATATATAACCAACGTGTTGTTGAAGAATTAACAGAAAATACTTATCCACCTTAAGTACCACGATACAGGGCAGTGCCAAGCAGATTGGACAGAGGAGCACACTGTGTGCGATTCGAAACACCCACGGAATATGCAGAATATTATATAACGATTTTAGTATTTCGAGGCAATACATAGAATAGAAACTACCATAAATAGAAAGAAACTATCATAAATAGAAACTATCATAAATAGAAACTATCATAAATAGAAACTATCATAAATAGAAAGAAACTATCATAAATAGAAACTATCATAAATAGAAAGAAACTATCATAAATAGAAAGAAACTATCATAAATAGAAAGAAACTATCATAAATAGAAACTACCATAAATAGAAAGAAACTATCATAAATAGAAACTACCATAAATAGAAAGAAACTATCATAAATAGAAACTATCATAAATAGAAAGAAACTATCATAAATAGAAAGAAACTATCATAAATAGAAAGAAACTATCATAAATAGAAACTACCATAAATAGAAAGAAACTATCATAAATAGAAACTATCATAAATAGAAAGAAACTATCATAAATAGAAACTACCATAAATAGAAAGAAACTATCATAAATAGTAACTATCATAAATAGAAACTATCATAAATAGAAACTATCATAAATAGAAAGAAACTATCATAAATAGAAACTATCATAAATAGAAAGAAACTATCATAAATAGAAACTATCATAAATAGAAAGAAACTATCATAAATAGAAACTATCATAAATAGAAAGAAACTATCATAAAGAGAAACTATCATAAATATAAGAACTATCATAAATAGAAACTATCATAAATAGAAGAAACTATCATAAATAGAAAGAAACTATAATAGAAAGAAATTATCATAAATAGAAAGAAACTATCATAAATAGAAACTATCATAATAGAAAGAAACTATCATAAAGAGAAACTATCATAAATAGAAAGAAACTATCATAAAGAGAAACTATCATAAATAGAAAGAAACTATCATAAAGAGAAACTATCATAAATAGAAAGAAACTATCATAAATAGAAACTATCATAAATAGAAAGAAACTATCATAAATAGAAACTATCATAAATAGAAAGAAACTATCATAAATAGAAAGAAACTATCATAAATAGAAACTATCACAACTATGTCATAAATAGAAACTAGCATAAATAGAAACTAGCATAAATAGAAACTATCATAACTATATCATAAATGGAAACTATCATAAATAGAAAGAAACTATCATAAATAGAAACTATCATAAATAGAAAGAAACTATCATAAAGAGAAACTATAATAAATAGAAAGAAACTATCATAAAGAGAAACTATCATAAATAGAAAGAAACTATCATAAATAGAAACTATCATAAATAGAAAGAAACTATCATAAATAGAAACTATCATTAATAGAAAGAAACTATCATAAATAGAAAGAAACTATCATAAATAGAAACTATCACAACTATATCATAAATAGAAACTAGCATAAATAGAAACTAGCATAAATAGAAACTATCATAACTATATCATAAATAGAAACTATTATAAATAGAAAGAAACTAGCATAAATAGAAACTATCATAAATAGAAACTATCATAAATAGAAAGAAACTATCATAAATAGAAACTATCATAACTATATCATAAATAGAAACTATCATAAATAGAAACTATCATAAATAGAAACTATCATAAAACAAGTTGAACGCAGATTTTCTGGTGCTATTGTTGATTTTATGTGCGTGCGTGCGTGCGTGCGTGCGTGCGTGCGTGCGTGCGTGCGTGCGTGCGTGGGCATGATGAGGACGTGATGTGAATATGATATGCTCATGGTGTGGATATGCTGTGCACGTGGTGTGGATGTGGTGGGGAATGTGATGTGGATGTGATGTGAACGTGGTGTGGATGTGGTGAAGATGATCTGAACTTGATGTGGATGTTATGTGGATGTTGTGGGGGTGATATGGACTATGTATGGATATGGTGGGACGTGATTTGAATATGAAGTGGCCTTAGTGTAAATCACATCCACCACACATCCCAACCACAGCCACAACATATCAACATTGCATCACCACTATGTTCACATCATGCTGTCCACATTACATTTACATCACATCCACATCACATACACATTATGTTCTCACCATGTCCATACCACAGCACCACCAGATCTACACCCACATCACATCCGCACCACATTCACATCACATATACATGAGATCCACACCACATCCCCCACGTTCATACCACACCCACACTAGGTCCACATCACATTCCCCACCAAGTCCACATCCCGACGACATCACAGCCACATGAGGTCCATATCGCGTCCCCACAACATTCATAAGACATCCACATCACATCCCACCACATCCATACCACATCCACACGAGGTCCACATCATATGCACATCACATTTCCAACCACATCAACACCATGCTCAGATCACATCTAATACCACGTCCACACTACATCCACACCTCATCCACATCACACCCACTCCACATCACATCCCACTATATCCACACCACATCCACAACACATTCGCACACAATCTATATCACATCCTCGCAATCTTCACATCACTTCCACACCACATCCACATCACAACCTCACCACACCATATCCCCACCACATCCACACATAGTCCACATCATATCCCCACCACATCACACAACGTTTTCAACTTCTCAGCACACCCACATCATGCATACCACAAAATGCATATCAAATGCTCACCACATCACACACCCACCACATCACACACCCACCACATCACACCCCCACCACATCACACCCCCACCACATCCACATCACATCCCCACCACATCACACCCTCACCACATCACATCCCCACCACATCACATACTCACCACATCACATCCCCACCACACCACATCCCCACCACATCACATCCTCACCACATCCACATCACATCCTCACCACATCGCATCCCCACCACATCCCCACCACATCACATCCACACCACATCCCCACCACACCACATCCCCACCACACCACATCCCCACCACACCAAATCCCCACCACACCACATCCCCACCACACCACATCCCCACCACATCACATCCTCACCACATCACATCCCCACCACACCACATCCCCACCACATCACATCCTCACCACATCCACATCACAACCCCCACCACATCACATCCTCACCACATCACATCCCCACCACAGCACAACCCCCACCACATCACAACCCCCACCACATCACATCCCCACCACATCACATCCCCACCACACCACATCCCCACCACACCACATCCCCACCACACCACATCCCCACCACACAACATCCCCACCACACCACATCCCCACCACACCACATCCCCACCACATCACATCCTCACCACATCACATCCCCACCACATCACATCCTCACCACATCACATCCTCACCACATCCACATCACAACCCCCACCACATCACATCCTCACCACATCACATCCCCACCACATCACAACCCCCACCACATCACAACCCCACCACATCACATCCCCACCACATCACATCCCCACCACACCACATCCCCACCACACCACATCCCCACCACACCACATCCCCACCACACCACATCCCCACCACATCACATCCTCACCACATCACATCCCCACCACACCACATCCCCACCACATCACATCCTCACCACATCCACATCACAACACCCACCACATCACATCCCCACCACATCACATCCTCACCACATCCACATCACAACCCCCACCACATCACATCCTCACCACATCACATCCCCACCACATCACAACCCCCACCACATCACAACCCCCACCACATTACATCCCCACCACATCACATCTCCACCACATCACATCCCCACCACATCACATCCTCAACATATCTACACCATGTCCACACCATATTCACAGCACATCCCCACAACATCCACAACATATCTACACCATGTCCACACCATATTCACATCACATCCCTACAACATCCACAACATATCTACACCATGTCCCGTGCACCATATCCCCACCACATCACACCACGTTTGCACAACACCCACATCATGTACCCCACCACATCCACATCACATCACCACCAGAGCTACATTTGCATCATGCCCCCGTCAACTCCACATCACATCACCACCAGAGCTACATTTGCATCTTGCCCCCGTCAACTCCACATCACATCACCACCAGAGCTACATTTGCATCATGCCCCTCGTCAACTCCACATCACATCACCACCAGAGCTACATTTGCATCATGCCCCCCCGTCAACTCCACATCACATCACCACCAGAGCTACATTTGCATCTTGCCCCCGTCAACTCCACATCACATCACCACCAGAGCTACATTTACATCATGCCCCCCGTCAACTCCACATCACATCACCACCAGAGCTACATTTGCATCTTGCCCCCCGTCAAATCCACATCACATCACCACCAGAGCTACATTTGCATCATGCCCCCGTCAAATCAACATCACATCACCACCAGAGCTACATTTGCATCATGCCCCCCGTCAACTCCACATCACATCACCACCAGAGCTACATTTGCATCATGCCCCCCGTCAAATCCACATCACATCACCACCAGAGCTACATTTGCATCATACCCCCCGTCAAATCCACATCACATCACCACCAGAGCTACATTTGCATCATGCCCCCGTCAAATCCACATCACATCACCACCCGAGCTACATTTGCATCATGCCCCCCGTCAACTCCACATCACATCACCACCAGAGCTACATTTGCATCATGCCCCCCGTCAACTCCACATCACATCACCACCAGAGCTACATTTTTGCATCATGCCCCCCGTCAACTCCACATCACATCACCACCAGAGCTACATTTTTGCATCATGCCCCCGTCAACTCCACATCACATCACCACCAGAGCTACATGTTTGCATCATGCCCCCCGTCAAATCCACATCACATTTGCACGAGGTTCGTATCTCCGTCACACACGTCAAATTATCATTCGACACTACTGATAATTTGATAAATAGCAGTGTCGAATGATAATTTGATATTTGTAAACATATGCATTCGACCATATTATTTACCTGGATAAGTACGTTTATATAGCCCTGTTGTCAGGCAGGCCCGATATCCATGTATGTATACATGTATATGATAACGACCCACCTAAATTATCTTATGTGGACTTGTCTAATATTTTCCCGCGATTTTTTATCTTTCCAGGACAGTATTCAAAGTTGAATAACTTCATCACGATTGTCTTTGTATGTCATGCATATTGTTGCTGATAAATAACTTATAATCAGTGAACATGTTCATCAATCACGTGACTTTATCCATGAGTAAATGTCTCGTAATTATGTTATCTCTTGGACCAAACTGGTAGGCCTATAATAGATATACATAGATTCAGAATAGTCAAGGAACATATGTGAGTTGATATTGGAATGGTATGGTTGTTTTATTAGATACGACGACGGACTACAATGAATCCTGACAAACGACACGTTCTGGATAAACGTACAGGTCACGTGGGTGGGTGAATGAATCCTGACAAACGACACGTTCTGGATAAACGTACAGGTAACGTGGGTGGGTGAATGAATTCTGACAAACGACACGTTCTGGATAAACGTACAGGTAACGTGGGTGGGTGAATGAATCCTGACACACGACACGTTCTGGATTAACTTACAGGTAACGTGGGTGGGTGAATGAATCCTGACAAACGACACGTTCTGGATTAACGTACAGGTAACGTGGGTGGGTCGGTGAATCCTGACAAACGACACGTTCTGGATAAACTTACAGGTAACGTGGGTGGGTGAATGAATCCTGACACACGACACGTTCTGGATAAACTTACAGGTAACGTGGGTGGGTGAATGAATCCTGACACACGACACGTTCTGGATTAACTTACAGGTAACGTGGGTGGGTGAATGAATCCTGACACACGACACGTTCTGGATTAACTTACAGGTAACGTGGGTGGGTGAATGAATCCTGACAAACGACATGTTCTGGATTAACTTACAGGTAACGTGGGTGGGTATAATTGGGCAGTGTCAAGCAAATTGGATGGAGGAGCACATTGTGCGCGATTTGAAAACATCTAAGGAATATGCTGAATAATATATAAAGATTTTAGTATTTCGAGGCAATAAATAGAATAGAAACTTTCATGAATAGAAAGAAACTATCATAAAGAGAAACTATCATGAATAGAAAGAAACTATCATAAATAGAAACTAGCATAAATAGAAACTATCATAAATAGTAAGAAACTATCATAAATAGAAAGAAACTATCATCAATAGAAACTATCATAAATAGAAACTATCATAAATAGATTGAAACTATCATAAATAGAAAGAAACTATCATGAATAGAAAGAAACTACCATGAATAGAAAGAAACTATCATAAATAGAAAGAAACTATCATCAATAGAAACTATCATGAATAGAAACTATCATAAAGCAAGTTGAACGCAGATTTTCTGGTGCTAATGTTGATGTTATTGTTGACATTGGAGCTCTTACTACTTATTATTGATGCAGCTAATGTTAAGCCGACAACTGCTTCTGAGAGTAGTCTACGGTCCTGTACAATGATGATGTAGACATTGCGAAACTTATGTTTTCATTTTTGAACACACACACGCACGCACGCACACACGCACGCACGCACGCACGCACGCACACACGCACGCACACACAACTAGACTAATTTATTACATCAGCACATACGCACGCACGCGCGCACACATACACACACATACACACACGCGCCGCGCCTCCTGCTATCGCGTGTATCTGAAACGTGACATAAGCTCTCCTAGAATCCATACATAAGTAAATGAAGCCATATGTGCTTACCTCCGTCGTAATCGCATCTTCCACTTTATTTGACGTCGTACGGTACAGACTGACTTCTTTCATCCCCGACATTATCGTACCTAAAACACACTGTCATGACGTCATACTTTGTATTTGCTGTACTTTATTTTTAATATTGGACTGGTTTAATTAGGCCAGCGTACTTTATCAAATCCTAGACATAAATATACAAAATTATCAAATATTATGAAGTAAGATCTTGTTATACTGTGCATTAAGTAAGATATAAGCCTCAAGCGATCTAATCAATATCTAAAATAGTGTCCAATATTGGACACTATTTTAGATATTGGTTGGTTTAAGGCTCATATCCTATGCAGTGATTCCAGTCTTCTGAGTAGTGTATCCCTATATTACTATAGTGTGTGTTTGTTTATGTGTCGCCCCTATTTAAAGGGCCAGTCATTTCTGACTTATGAGACACCTCTTTTTATGAACATCAGTACTTCCCGAATCCTATGCTTGTATGCAAGGCGCCAGGCTGGTAGGCAATCGGTAACCATTATTTAACTAGCTGGTGGCTCATCAACCGGCCATATCAGAACGAACCCCTGACGAGATTCGAACCTTCGACCTCCCGCTCCGTATGCGGACGCCTTAACCACTAGGCCACGGAGACGTGACTGTTGAATAACAAAGATGCAATTGTTTCGTGTCGCAGAAGAATATCTTAAGAATGGGGTATGATCTATTTAATTGCAATTGCAATTGCAATCGACCTCCCGCTCCGTATACGGATGCCTTAACCACTAAGCCAGGGAGACGTGACTGTTGCATAACAAAGGGGCAATTGTTTCGTGTTGCAGAAGAATATCTTAAGAATGGGATATGATCTATTTAAAATTGCAAGTGTATATCAATAGATAGCATCAGATATTGATCAGCATCAGTACTTGTATTTATCCAATATCGCCAACTATTTATTGGCATGCGATTTCAGCGGAGTAAACAGCAGCATTATATTGGATAGAGATATCGGAAGCTCACTCTACTGGACTATATATTAACAAACGTTACTATTTTCTTTAAAAATAGATCTGTGTTCTGGATTGTTTCTTACGTTGATGTCACGTTGTCATGATGCTATCACGCAATAGATATACATTGATTCAGAATAGTCAACGAACATATGTGCGCTGATATGGAAGCGGTATGATTGTTTTGCTAGATACGACGGAGGAATACAATGCATCCTGACAAACGACACGTTCTGGATTAACTTACAGGTAACGTGGGTGGGTGGGTGGGTGGGTTGATTTAGGTGGGTGCATGGGTATAACTGGCGTTCAGGCTATCATGGGAGGTGGGTGGGGGGTGGGTGGGTGGGTGGGTGGGTGGGTGGGTGGGTGGGTGGGGGGTGGGTGGGTGGGTGGGTGGGTGGGTGGGTGGGGGGGTGGGTGGGTGGGTGGGGGGTGGGTGGGGTGGGTGGGTGGGTGGTGGGTGGGTGGGTGGGTGGGGGGTGGGTGGGTGGGTGGGTGGGGGTGTGGGTGGGTGGGTGGGTGGGTGGGTGGGTGGGTGGGGTTGGGGGGGTGGGTTGTGTGGGTGGTGGTTTGGTGTAGGTGAATTGGTATAACTATTATGAATAGCGTCATGGGTACTAAGCGTAGGTGAGTGTATATATGATATCTCGTTAGAGATGTCTCATCTCTTCGTTTCTTCGTGGCAATTCCACTGCATAAACAATACACCAAGCATATAAGGGCCCATTACTCTTCATGTCTTCATATTTTCTCCACGCAGTTGTCTCGTTTACAGAACACTACATTCGCTTCGTTGTCGTTATGAAGCGTTGCCACTACGAGGCACATGAATGCCACACGGTCAGACACCACTATTGCAATTTCTATATGTCACCATTATAACACACAGTGCCATTATATTTCCCCCAAAAATAGTTTGGCACAACAGACAGTAGTTTTCAACAGACTGGCCTTTGAGCCACAGGAAAATGTCAAATTTTAATATGGTTGACCTATTCAGACTCTAGTTCTAAATGGTTACATGTACAGCCTGAAAACCAGAAAACGGGAGTGTCGCTACTGGAACTGTGTCAACAAAGCATGCAATGCTAAAATTAACACTAAGAATGAGCTTCCTACCAAAATCGCTGATGAACACAATCACCCAAGAGATGACAGCAGAATTGTTGCTGCGGACATCATGAGTGGTGTCCGAAAGCAGGTCCGAGGGTCAACACAGCCGGTGCCCTCCATCTATAACGATATGCTGGCAGACACAAGATCGATCGAATGGGACAATTCCACCCAAGAGGTTGTGGCTAATCTACCCACTTTCTACGAAGCCAAATCCAGTTTATATAGACAGCGGTCTAAGACTAGACCAGTTCTGCCAAAGACAAGGGCGGATGTCAACTTGGAAGGGAAGTGGATAGAGTCGCTTGCAGGGGAGCCATTCCTAATCGCCAATGACGGTGATGTGGCGCGAATGCTCATATTCGCCACCGTTGACAACCTGGCCCAGCTGTCTACAGCCGAGACCTGGTATATGGACGGTACCTTCTACGCTTCGCCGTCATATTTCTACCAGCTATACACCATCCACGCCATGATCGACGGGTATATGTGTCCCCTAGTGTATGGACTACTCCCAAATAAACAACAGACAATGTACACCAGATTCTTCACACTCATCCAGAATTTCGCCCGTGAACATAACATTCCTCTGTCCCCAGAAACGATAATGATGGTCCGTGGTTGTTTCTTTCACTTCACACAGTGTATGTGGAGAAAAGTACAATATTGTGGTCTTGTAGCTGACTTCAAGGACAATGAAGAAGTGAAGAAACGTGTGCTACGTGCTTCGGTACTGCCACTTGTCCCCCTAGCCTCTGTCGAAGATGTGTGGTTCCAAACTCTCGAAGAATGTGACAATGACTCAGTGCCGGTGTCTAAGTTTAAGGACTATGTGACTGAGCAGTGGGTAGAGGGAGACCGCCGCTCCTGGAATCATTACGAGAATGATGGTCCACGCACTACCAATCATGTTGAGGGTTGGCACTATAAAATAAACAACCAACTACGACACTGCCATCCTAATATTTATACATTGATAGACCTGGTCCAGAAAGAGCAGGCTGCTAACGAGGCGAAGCTGTTTCAGCAAGCCAACGGTGGAAAGCAGCGACCAAGGAAGCGGGTATACCGTGAGCGTGAGCAAATGCTCATCAGACTGAAGCACCAACTGCGAACTGGCGACATGGACATCATGACGTATGTTGATGCTGCTTCTCACTTAGTCAAATTAAAGTGAATATGTACAATAAAAATATTTCAAGATTTATATCTATTATGTGCTATGCATGTTCATGTGTTTGTCTTATCCATGTAAATATCTATGTTTTCGATTTAATGCTTATAACTCAAAATAAAGAATATCTATCTATATGAAACTTATATTTATGAACAACTTTCCCAAATTTAGAAACACAAATTTTCAGTACAGTATAGCAATTTTCGCCAATTATCACCTTTCAACTCTATTGTTACACCGAACAATACATTCCCCCAACACCTACCTCAATTTCTATAGGACTAATAAAAGGTTGGGAAAGTGGGAACACACCATTTATTTGACTGACCAGGCCAATTATATCGGCGCCTGTTCCCAGGCTATAGAACGAGATGAAAACGTCAGCTGTCTCATATTGTGTGACTTGTCCCTGTCAATAGCATGCATGAGAAGTGAAACACCATTATTATACTATAACAGAGCAGAATAATGCGTGGTGTGTGTGTGTGTTTTGCGTTTATTTATCGTCGCTACCAGTTGCCCATATGAGCGACGCCTCCTGAAGATATTAGTCATTTTAGATTTTTGGAGGATAGTGCAATGATACAGACAGAGACCCATTCCAGAGTCTCATCTGGTTCTTTTACGTGCACGATGTAAAGCACCGACACGAGATCTCGGTTTAAAGTCCCATCTGAAAGACTGTTAATTGTATTAGGGTCAGACGAGGGATCGAACCTGCGTGGTGTTATTTAATTAATACTTTTATTGTGCAACACTACTACTACTCTGACATTATGGAAGTCATGATAGCGCAATGGGTGCGTGTTCGCTTCAGGTGCGAAAGGTCCGGAGTTCGAGCCCCCCTGGACCCGTTACGATTGCGCCCTTAGGCAATGCATTTAAATTCCACGTTGCCTCTTCTCTCTCCCTCGTGGCGATGGATTCCATCAGGACTGAGGTATCGAGAGTGATTAATATAAGTTGTAAGAACTTGTTTCGCAATCGAGCTAAAATAAATGTGTATAAACTAAACTACTCTAACATCATGAACAGCCTCAACATTATATATTATGATCACGAATAAACGCAGGCAACATAATTGTATGACTGGTCACGGGTTCGAGCCCCACTCAGGTCGTGTCTCATTTATATGAACAAGTTGGCAGTTTCTTACGGAGGTTGGTGCACCCAAGTACTGGTTAACCGTTGGAGCCTGCCCAGGAAAGGTGTTGCTATATAGGTAAACTGCCCGCCGGCGATATAGCCCGAAAAGGTGCTGATGCAGGCGTAAAACCCGAAATATAACATAACATAACATAATTGTATGACATTCTAAACTTGCGTTCGAAAGAAATCAAATTGCCGAGAAAATAAAAAGTTGTTAAAATGAAATAAATCAAAGCGTCGTCAACATGAATCGTTATAGCAGCGCCAGTTGTTGATAATCAATAAGGAACTAGTAGTAAGTGTTATATTGTCATTAATCATGTTTCTGCTCCTCCAGCGCTTCCTCAAGAACGACACACAGGCCCGTAGCCACACCGAGGCAGCTGCCTCGGATAACATCTCCAAAGCAAATAAAAATATCCCTTTGCTGTATAAAATGTTGACTGCTAGAGCTGAAAGGTCAGTACATATTTAGCCAATGAGATCAAATCTGAAAACGCAAGAAATCGCTTCTATCCCCCAACAATGTTAAGGGGGGACATGCCACCGGACCCCCTATATTGCCGTATTGTGCCGTGCCGTGGTGCGTCACTTTAATAATAATAATAATAATAATAATAAAGACTTTATTTAACGAGAGTACTCATTTAAAGTTAATCTACCACGAGGCCCTCAACATATATACAATCAAATGCAATCAAAAGATAGCACTATAAGTGAGAACTGCACATTGGAATAATATAGTAATGTAAAAGCTGAAAAATAGAGAAACTATATTTAATATGTAATGGAATATGATGATATATGGAATTGGCTAGCAGAGTAGAAAATGGGAATGAGACAATTAATGATACTAGATCTATATAACAATGTGCAGATTTGACTTGTAGTGGTATCTTCAAAATATGTATGAAATCAACTTAAGGACAGCAATTTTCCGATTCTTTGTTCGGGAAAATCATTGATTTGACTCATGAAACAGTATACCAGCATGTACCTGAACAGTGCAATTACTTGAAGACAAAATATCCATACATATATCTATGGCATGGAATTAAATAAATGAGATACAAACATATAAACCAGAGACCAGTCCTTGAGTCGTATTGCCTAGTATATCATAATAGACGTACTATGGTTGTGTTGCAGAATGCTGCTGGTGACAGGGGCGGGTACGGTGGTGTATTGCCTAGTATATCGTAATAGACGTACTGTGGTTGTGTTGCAGAATGCTGCTGGTGACAGGGACGTTGATGGCGGTGTATTGCCTAGTATATCGTAATAGACGTACTGTGGTTGTGTTGCAGAATGCTGCTGGTGACAGGGACGGTGATGGTGGTGTATTGCCTAGTATATCGTAATAGACGTACTGTGGTTGTGTTGCAGACTGCTGCTGGTGACAGGGGCGGTGATGGTGGTGTATTGCCTAGTATATCGTAATAGACGTACTGTGGTTATGTTGCAGAATGCTGCTGGTGAGAGGGGCGGTGATGGTGGTGTATTGCCTAGTATATCGTAATAGACGTACTGTGGTTGTGTTGCAGACTGCTGCTGGTGACAGGGGCGGTGATGGTGGTGTATTGCCTAGTATATCGTAATAGACGTACTGTGGTTGTGTTGCAGACTGCTGCTGGTGACAGGGCGGGTACGGCGGTGTATTGCCTAGTATATCGTAATAGACGTACTGTGATTGCATTGCAGAATGCTGCTGGTGAGAGGGGCGGGTACGGTGGTGTATTGCCTAGTATATCGTAATAGACGTACTGTGGTTGTGTTGCAGAATGCTGCTGGTGACAGGGACGGTGATGGTGGTGTATTGCCTAGTATATCGTAATAGACGTACTGTGGTTGTGTTGCAGACTGCTGCTGGTGACAGGGGCGGTTACGGTGGTGTATTGCCTAGTATATCGTAATAGACGTACTGTGATTGCATTGCAGAATGCTGCTGGTGAGAGGGGCGGTGATGGTGGTGTATTGCCTAGTATATCGTAATAGACGTACTGTGGTTGTGTTGCAGAATGCTGCTGGTGACAGGGGCGGTGATGGTGGTGTATTGCCTAGTATATCGTAATAGACGTACTGTGGTTGTGTTGCAGACTGCTGCTGGTGACAGGGACGGGTACGGTGGTGTATTGCCTAGTATATCGTAATAGACGTACTATGGTTGTGTTGCAGAATGCTGCTGGTGACAGGGGCGGGTACGGTGGTGTATTGCCTAGTATATCGTAATAGACGTACTGTGGTTGTGTTGCAGAATGCTGCTGGTGACAGGGGCGGGTACGGTGGTGTATTGCCTAGTATATCGTAATAGACGTACTGTGGTTGTGTTGCAGACTGCTGCTGGTGTCAGGGGCGGGTACGGTGGTGTATTGTCTAGTATATCGTAATAGACGTACTGTGGTTGTGTTGCAGAATGCTGCTGGTGTCAGGGGCGGGTACGGTGGTGTATTGCCTAGTATATCGTAATAGACGTACTGTGGTTGTGTTGCAGACTGCTGCTGGTGACAGGGACGGGTACGGTGGTGTATTGCCTAGTATATCGTAATAGACGTACTGTGGTTGTGTTGCAGAATGCTGCTGGTGACAGGGGCGGTGATGGTGGTGTATTGCCTAGTATATCGTAATAGACGTACTGTGGTTGTGTTGCAGAATGCTGCTGGTGACAGGGGCGGGTACGGTGGTGTATTGCCTAGTATATCGTAATAGACGTACTGTGGTTGTGTTGCAGAATGCTGCTGGTGACAGGGGCGGGTACGGTGGTGTATTGCCTAGTATATCGTAATAGACGTACTGTGGTTGTGTTGCAGAATGCTGCTGGTGACAGGGGCGGGTACGGCGGTGTATTGCCTAGTATATCGTAATAGACGTACTGTGTTGCATTGCAGATGCTGCTGGTGGAGGGGCGGTTATGGTGGTGTATTGCCTAGTATATCGTAATAGACGTACTGTGGTTGTGTTGCAGACTGCTGCTGGTGACAGGGGCGGGGACGGTGGTGTATTGCCTAGTATATCGTAATAGACGTACTGTGGTTGTGTTGCAGAATGCTGCTGGTGACAGGGGCGGGGACGGCGGTGTATTGCCTAGTATATCGTAATAGACGTACTGTGGTTGTGTTGCAGACTGCTGCTGGTGACAGGGGCGGTGATGGTGGTGTATTGCCTAGTATATCGTAATAGACGTACTGTGGTTGTGTTGCAGAATGCTGCTGGTGACAGGGGCGGTGATGGTGGTGTATTGCCTAGTATATCGTAATAGACGTACTGTGGTTGTGTTGCAGACTGCTGCTGGTGACAGGGGCGGGTACGGTGGTGTATTGCCTAGTATATCGTAATAGACGTACTGTGGTTGTGTTGCAGACTGCTGCTGGTGACAGGGGCGGGTACGGCGGTGTATTGCCTAGTATATCGTAATAGACGTACTGTGATTGCATTGCAGAATGCTGCTGGTGAGAGGGGCGGTGATGGTGGTGTATTGCCTAGTATATCGTAATAGACGTACTGTGGTTGTGTTGCAGAATGCTGCTGGTGACAGGGGCGGTGATGGTGGTGTATTGCCTAGTATATCGTAATAGACGTACTGTGGTTGTGTTGCAGACTGCTGCTGGTGACAGGGGCGGGTACGGTGGTGTATTGCCTAGTATATCGTAATAGACGTACTGTGGTTGTGTTGCAGACTGCTGCTGGTGACAGGGGCGGGTACGGCGGTGTATTGCCTAGTATATTTCGTAATAGACGTACTGTGATTGCATTGCAGAATGCTGCTGGTGAGAGGGGCGGTGATGGTGGTGTATTGCCTAGTATATCGTAATAGACGTACTGTGGTTGTGTTGCAGAATGCTGCTGGTGACAGGGGCGGTGATGGTGGTGTATTGCCTAGTATATCGTAATAGACGTACTGTGGTTGTGTTGCAGAATGCTGCTGGTGACAGGGGCGGGTACGGTGGTGTATTGCCTAGTATATCGTAATAGACGTACTGTGGTTGTGTTGCAGACTGCTGCTGGTGTCAGGGGCGGGTACGGTGGTGTATTGCCTAGTATATCGTAATAGACGTACTGTGGTTGTGTTGCAGAATGCTGCTGGTGTCAGG
Organism: Archivesica marissinica; assembly: GCA_014843695.1. Lineage (NCBI taxonomy): Eukaryota > Metazoa > Mollusca > Bivalvia > Venerida > Vesicomyidae > Archivesica > Archivesica marissinica. The sequence goes on along the minus strand of CM026402.1, from coordinate 28,361,964 downwards.
GGCGGGTACGGTGGTGTATTGCCTAGTATATCGTAATAGACGTACTGTGGTTGTGTTGCAGAATGCTGCTGGTGACAGGGCGGGTACGGTGGTGTATTGCCTAGTATATCGTAATAGACGTACTGTGGTTGTGTTGCAGAATGCTGCTGGTGACAGGGGCGGGTACGGTGGTGTATTGCCTAGTATATCGTAATAGACGTACTGTGGTTGTGTTGCAGAATGCTGCTGGTGACAGGGGCGGTACGGTGGTGTATTGCCTAGTATATCGTAATAGACGTACTGTGGTTGTGTTGCAGACTGCTGCTGGTGACAGGGGCGGTTATGGTGGTGTATTGCCTAGTATATCGTAATAGACGTACTGTGGTTGTGTTGCAGACTGCTGCTGGTGACAGGGGCGGGTACGGCGGTGTATTGCCTAGTATATCGTAATAGACGTACTGTGATTGCATTGCAGAATGCTGCTGGTGAGAGGGGCGGTGATGGTGGTGTATTGCCTAGTATATCGTAATAGACGTACTGTGGTTGTGTTGCAGACTGCTGCTGGTGACAGGGGCGGTGATGGTGGTGTATTGCCTAGTATATCGTAATAGACGTACTGTGGTTGTGTTGCAGAATGCTGCTGGTGACAGGGGCGGGTACGGTGGTGTATTGCCTAGTATATCGTAATAGACGTACTGTGGTTGTGTTGCAGACTGCTGCTGGTGTCAGGGGCGGGTACGGTGGTGTATTGTCTAGTATATCGTAATAGACGTACTGTGGTTGTGTTGCAGAATGCTGCTGGTGTCAGGGGCGGGTACGGTGGTGTATTGCCTAGTATATCGTAATAGACGTACTGTGGTTGTGTTGCAGACTGCTGCTGGTGACAGGGGCGGGTACGGTGGTGTATTGCCTAGTATATCGTAATAGACGTACTGTGGTTGTGTTGCAGAATGTTGCTGGTGACAGGGGCGGTGATGGTGGTGTATTGCCTAGTATATCGTAATAGACGTACTGTGGTTGTGTTGCAGACTGCTGCTGGTGACAGGGGCGGGTACGGTGGTGTATTGCCTAGTATATCGTAATAGACGTACTGTGGTTGTGTTGCAGACTGCTGCTGGTGACAGGGGCGGGTACGGCGGTGTATTGCCTAGTATAATTATCGTAATAGACGTACTGTGATTGCATTGCAGAATGCTGCTGGTGAGAGGGGCGGTGATGGTGGTGTATTGCCTAGTATATCGTAATAGACGTACTGTGGTTGTGTTGCAGAATGCTGCTGGTGACAGGGGCGGTGATGGTGGTGTATTGCCTAGTATATCGTAATAGACGTACTGTGGTTGTGTTGCAGACTGCTGCTGGTGACAGGGGCGGGTACGGTGGTGTATTGCCTAGTATATCGTAATAGACGTACTGTGGTTGTGTTGCAGACTGCTGCTGGTGACAGGGGCGGGTACGGCGGTGTATTGCCTAGTATATCGTAATAGACGTACTGTGGTTGTGTTGCAGAATGCTGCTGGTGAGAGGGGCGGTGATGGTGGTGTATTGCCTAGTATATCGTAATAGACGTACTGTGGTTGTGTTGCAGAATGCTGCTGGTGACAGGGGCGGTGATGGTGGTGTATTGCCTAGTATATCGTAATAGACGTACTGTGGTTGTGTTGCAGACTGCTGCTGGTGACAGGGACGGGTACGGTGGTGTATTGCCTAGTATATCGTAATAGACGTACTATGGTTGTGTTGCAGAATGCTGCTGGTGACAGGGGCGGGTACGGTGGTGTATTGCCTAGTATATCGTAATAGACGTACTGTGGTTGTGTTGCAGAATGCTGCTGGTGACAGGGGCGGGTACGGTGGTGTATTGCCTAGTATATCGTAATAGACGTACTGTGGTTGTGTTGCAGACTGCTGCTGGTGTCAGGGGCGGGTACGGTGGTGTATTGTCTAGTATATCGTAATAGACGTACTGTGGTTGTGTTGCAGAATGCTGCTGGTGTCAGGGGCGGGTACGGTGGTGTTTGTGTTTGTTGGTTGTGGTTGTGTGGTGTGTGGTGACAGGGGCGGGAGGTGGTGTATTGCCTAGTATATCGTAATAGACGTACTGTGGTTGTGTTGCAGAATGCTGCTGGTGACAGGGGCGGGTACGGTGGTGTATTGCCTAGTATATCGTAATAGACGTACTGTGGTTGTGTTGCAGAATGCTGCTGGTGACAGGGGCGGGTACGGTGGTGTATTGCCTAGTATATCGTAATAGACGTACTGTGGTTGTGTTGCAGAATGCTGCTGGTGACAGGGGCGGTTACGGTGGTGTATTGCCTAGTATATCGTAATAGACGTACTGTGGTTGTGTTGCAGACTGCTGCTGGTGACAGGGGCGGGTACGGTGGTGTATTGTCTAGTATATCGTAATAGACGTACTGTGGTTGTGTTGCAGAATGCTGCTGGTGTCAGGGGCGGGTACGGTGGTGTATTGCCTAGTATATCGTAATAGACGTACTGTGGTTGTGTTGCAGATGCTGCTGGTGTCAGGGGCGGGTACGTGGTGTATTGCCTAGTATATCGTAATAGACGTACTGTGGTTGTGTTGCAGAATGCTGCTGGTGACAGGGGCGGGTACGGCGGTGTATTGCCTAGTATATCGTAATAGACGTACTGTGGTTGTGTTGCAGAATGCTGCTGGTGACAGGGGCGGGGACGGTGGTGTATTGCCTAGTATATCGTAATAGACGTACTGTGGTTGTGTTGCAGAATGCTGCTGGTGACAGGGGCGGGTACGGCGGTGTATTGCCTAGTATATTGTAATAGACGTACTGTGGTTGTGTTGCAGAATGCTGCTGGTGTCAGGGGCGGGTACGGTGGTGTATTGCCTAGTATATCGTAATAGACGTACTGTGGTTGTGTTGCAGAATGCTGCTGGTGTCAGGGGCGGGTACGGCGGTGTATTGCCTAGTATATCGTAATAGACGTACTGTGGTTGTGTTGCAGAATGCTGCTGGTGTCAGGGGTGGAGACGGCGGTGTATTGTCTAGTATATCGTAATAGACGTACTGTGGTTGTGTTGCAGAATGCTGCTGGTGTCAGGGGCGGGTACGGCGGTGTATTGCCTAGTATATCGTAATAGACGTACTGTGGTTGTGTTGCAGAATGCTGCTGGTGTCAGGGGTGGAGACGGCGGTGTATTGCCTAGTATATAGTAATAGACGTACTGTGATTGTGTTGCAGAATGCGGCTGGTGTCAGGGACGGTTATGGTGGTGTAT